>OY728137.1:1019831409-1020463470 GCA_963277665.1 Viscum album | reverse complement strand
TATAAATTAAGAAATCATTTGCTGATATCAAAAGGATAGTTCTCCAGGACCGTATGGGTTCATTAACTTTTTCATTCCAAGCTATTGTGATATTATTCAAGAAGTGGTGTGAATTCTTGTAAAACATTTTTTCAGTGGTGGAAAGCTAAATCCTAGATTTAATGATCTGTTCATTTCCTTAATTCCCAATATTATGAATGAAATAGAGAAATACCAAATCATAAAATTTTCTATTCTTAATACTATTCATAAGTTCATTAAAAATTATTTTCTAGCATACTTGCTGAGGTTTCTGAGAAAATCATCTATTGGAAACAGTTTTATTTTTTTCAAAGAAGAAACATTCATAATTTCCTTCTTATACCTTTTAAGTGTATCAATATTTTTAGGAAACCCACTTTGGGAGGAAATTTACCATTAATATTGACATTATAAAGACCCTTGACACAATGGACTGATGATTTATATGACAGATTCTTAATAGATTTGGATTAAGTATAAAGTCCATTCAATTGATCAAAACTATATTTGAATCAATTGACATCTCATTTATTATTAATCGGTCTCCATATAGTTATTTATCCTACTCCAGGGGCGTGAGACAAGGTGATCCTCTCTCATGGATTATTGTTTTAAATTTTGAGGATTATTTTAGTAGAACACTTCTCAATATGGCATAAAAGGGGAAATTTACACTACAAAAGTAGAACGAGGTATATAGACTCCTTCGATTTTTTTGCAGATGAAATTGTCATTTTTACTCAGGGAGACAAGATGAATATTAGTATTCTCAATATGTACACCACTCATTATGAATGTTTATTAGGGAAGAAAATTAGCTGGAATTAGTTAATCATTTAGTTTGGAGAAAACATTACAGCTTCAAGGAAAGTTCATCTTTTTAACAATATTTGTATAAGGGAAGGCACACTTCCATTTACCTATATTAGAGTTCCAATGTTATGGGGGAATCCACAACACTCGAATTTTTCAAATTCCTTATGACAAATCAGGAAAACAATTGCCTCATGGAAAGGAAAGCCTCTTTCAATGGAAGGACACATCTTCCTCGTAAAACATGTGGCCATCTCGAATATTTTATTTTCATTCATGGTATATATTTGTCCTATATCAATTATTAATAAAATTAAATCAATTATAAAAAAATTTGGAGTGGAAATTTTATGGATATAAAAATCATTACAGCCTTATGGAATCAATTTTGCAAACCTCATACGCTTGGTGGACTGGGCATTAAAAATATGAATCATTTTAATCAGGATTTGCAGGCCAACTTCCTATAGTGTCTCATCAATAGTAATTATGCATCTCATGATTTTATAAGGGGGTAATTCTTTTTAGGTTTATCAATGTGTATCGTGGGTTTCAGGAATATTCTATTTGGCTAGGGTTGGGACCTATTTTCCAACGTATACTAACACATTGTCACTGGATAGTTAATGAAAACTATTCCCTTTGTTTTCAGCATGAAAACTCTAGAATTTCACCACATATTGATATAATTGAACCCAAGGAACATGATATTGATATAATAATATCCATAAGAGAGAATTTGGTGAATTTTTAGGTTCTCCTAGTGGATATTTCGTCAATAGATCCAGGCCACAACTTTATTAACCAACTAGATGTCCTTATTTGGGAATTTTCTTCGAATGGGACTCTTGACACCAGATAAATTTATAACACATTAATACATTGAGAGAGTTGATTTATTGGTGACATCATAAATAATTGGATTCTTCATTCAATATTTACATTAATTTGGAGAATTATTCATAATAATGTTCCAGTGGATGTTAATCTTTAATGTGTTGGAATTGCACTTCGCTCTAGGTGCGTCTTATGTCATCAACATAACAAGGATTCTCACCATTTATTTTTATGCTGTAATATTTATTCTTACTTAAGGAATGAGGTACTCAACATATTTGAGAACCATCATCCTTCATCTGGTTCACAGGTAAATTTTTTACATACTCTTTTTGTAATTCCTCCACCCAAAAAATGCACTACCTTATTTAGTGCTGCTTGTGATGAACTATTTCACTACATTTGAAAATATTAGAATAATGTTGTATATCACAAGGCTCATTTTTCATAATTTTCAACAATATGACATATTTTAGAGGCTTTACAGGCTTCCAACAGTGCGATCATAGGGTGTTGTAACAAATCAATATGGGACTTCATGGTTTTTAATTGCTTGAATGTTACAGAGGATTTTCCTAAGGCTAAATTCCTGATAGAAGTCTTTTGTTCCACCCATTTCTATGTATATAAAAAATATAATATAAATGGTACATCACGTGGTAACCTTTGACCATTAATATTTGGGTTCTTCTTCAGGGACTACAATGGGGATGTGGTGGAATACATGTATGGACCATGTGGTGATGCTACTACCTTTGAAGATGAAATGTTGGGGATTATCAATGTGGTAGACATTGTTTACCAATGGAATTAGAATAATATTTGGTTGGAATGTGACTCAATAACTTCGTTTCAATACATTAAGATGTGTTAGATTCATCTCTCATGGAATCTTATAGGTATGTGGATTAAATTCCATTAGCGGATCGCTTCTCTGAGATACATCCTCAATCACACATTTAGGGAGGCAAACTTTATTATAGATTGTATATCTAATAAAGGATTCAAAGAAGTGGATATAGTCGATTTATTAAATGTTCCTACTAATACGATTCCTCTTCTTGTGTGTGAAAAATGTAATGTTCATTCATTTTTTTTCGTGTTACATTCTTTTGTTTTAATCAAAGATCCCCTGATCTCACTTTTCTCAAAAAAATGTGGATGATTTTATGTTCTTTCCATTCAATCTGATACCTTTATGAATATATAGATGAGAATTGAAATTTTCTATTCCAATGTGGTAATTTAAAATGTTTTAATGGGATAACTTTTATCCTCACCAGCTTCCTCTCCAAGAGAGTTATTATAGAATTTTGATACTGGAGAGTCATCCCCCATCTCCCAAATGTTGTTTGAACTACTCAATGTAGTATTCATCCAAAATTATAAACATTACCATGTATGGGATGAATTTCAGTTTGAGTAGTTCATGAAACATAAGTGTATGTACACAAGATATTAGTGATGAGTATCAATTAGATAAATTCAATAATAAATATTCAAGAGATTAAGTTGACAAGGATGAAAATTGTATGTATATTTAACCCATGGATGAATTCATAGGATAAAACCTACCATAGTGGGATAATTATTTTCATAAATTAAATTACCAACTTCTTTAAACATGGATTCACACTAATCATTTGACAAATGTGTATGTAGATGGAGTAAAAGGGACCATAAATCTTTAAATAAAGAATGTATGATACCCTTCTCAAATATATTCTATATGTTTATTTTGTTGACATTACAGAAAAATTATATGTATGAATACTCATGAAAATAAAGTATTATAAACATGATTATGTTAGAAGTACTGGGGAATATCAAACTGTTGGTGATGAAAATACAGAATTATTAGGGGATCAACAACATGAAGATGAAAAAACAAGAATAATACAGCACCACATTGCGGAATATAATTATTAGGTTAAGAAGTCATGGTATAAAATTTTAGGTTTCTTGGAATCAACATGGCCAACCTATTTAACCCCACAAGTCAATTATCATTATATATATTGGTGTCAAAAGGAAGTTGAATGTGCCAATTGATATTGTTTCATGGATCCACATTCAACCTACAACAAAGGAAATCATTTGGATAGATATAACAGTAATGTTATGATATACTTTCTCTGTGTTACTGAAAATTTATATAATGAAAATATGATTTAATTTTAATTATTCCTTATAGATTCCATCTATTTTTGAATATTTACATACGAAATGTGTCTCAATGGTTATTAGAAATTACCATAAAGGCTTCTAGACATATCTTATGACGTTACATCGTAGGGATATTGAGGAAAAATTAAAACCCCACCCACTAGTTAGTAATTCACACATTATAAAGTAGAAAAAATGAACTACATTCATCAATTATTGCATTGAGATATCATATAAGGTGAATTGTAGTTGATAATATATAATTTTACATTAATATTATATACAACATTATTCAATACTATTAATTTATGATACATAAAAAGGGTGTTGAAAATAAAGATTTTGAATCAAAACCAATGTACCATTATCGAAAACTAAGAATGGGTTACTCTTTATTAGAGATGAATTTGGATTTTATTTGAAATCAACAATAAAAGTTAAATTATGTGATTTTAAAAAAAAAATCCCTTTTTTATATACATATCGATGAATTAGAAAATTAATCCACATCCACCCCACTTCATGTGATATGGAAGGAGGATCATGTAAATAAGAAGGGTAAACTGGATGATGAAAACACAAAAACATTATGGAAAAAATGTGTAAGTAGGACATAATGGTTATTTATTTTTCTTTATAATGTTATTACATAAAAAAATATTTCTATTTTTTTTATATATTGCGTAGACACCCTAATTTTCTGTTACTATTCCCAAAGAAAATATAATTTTAGTAGCTTTGAAGTGAAAAAAAAAACAATATGGTCACATTAGATGGTTAGGTTTTATAGTATCTCCTCAATCATATTTTGAGAAGATAAAATGACGTCAAGTTAAATTTAATATAGTGAGACAATATCAAAAATAAATATATATCCTACAATATGTTATTCTTCTCTCTGGTTTAGAAGACCAATGTATGAGAAATGATCGAAGAGATCTTACAGGGGAAAAATTATCCACACATGAACCTAATAATCCCACTAACTTTGAGGCTAGTCATTCTCCCCAACAATATACCTTACTAAGGGAAATTAATTTTTTCAATAATATTTATACTAAATGTGAATCAAACTACCCTCAATAACTTTATATTACTAATAATCCATAGGGTATATTTGTATGTGATTGGTATCTATGAACACCCTTGAACTTCTTTGTTGTGATGGGTACAATTTATAATATATCGGGTGAAAAGTAACAACATAAATACATTCCAATAGATCACATGAGATTCGGTATTGAGGTAGCTCATGAAATTGCTATTCAGGTTTCTATTCAACTTGATGATCCAGAAATTATAATAGTCAATGAGGCTATTGGATCATTCATAGATTGGTCATCTAATCTTATAAAGATACATGAGGTATGTCTTTAACAAATTTTGTATATGAAAAACATGAAACTTTTGATTATTAAATGTATTAAGTGAGGTATAATATTACAGATAGATAATTTTGTGGGGGAAAGGAAGGTCATATAAAGGAAATATAGTGAATTGAAAAAGAAATAAAAATGACATTTTGACAGTACCTTCTGCTTGCTAGTTCCGATGAAACATTTATTATCATTACAACTTCATGCAAAGAAAACACTTAAAGATAATAATATGTCTTACATTCCATATGAAAAAAAATATATGGAGCATTTATGAGAGGTGTAATTGGTATTGAGATTATAAATGAGATTATCAACCATGAATAGTTGGGAATCTCATTTTTTAATATATACATAAGGTATATTTTCACAATACATATCTCTAAATATTGAGATAATATGTTTATTAATGTAAATAAATATTTCTGAACTCGACTAGAATTTATATTACAAATATTTAATTGGATAATTGTGGGAACAAATATTCAGATTCATTAATCCTGGTATCATTTCTACAAAACAACTTACATTGGATAATGATGAAATTTAGAAGAAAAGAGATGAGTTACTCAAATAATTTGATCAAAAAATGGTAGACGATAGATCCTTTTTTATGAATACAATTCAAAAGTAAAACATTACACACAAATCAAAAAAATATATATTTAATATTTTAAATACATATTTTTTTTATTTGTTTAGGCAACACTAGATGTTGATCGCAGTCAATCTAGATATCCAAATATATATATTTTTGGATCCAATGCATGGAGATCCAACCAACTGGCCACACAATATGTGTACTATGATTTATAATATACCACAATAAACATTTTATAGATAAACATTGAATTTTATTTTTAATTCTGTGTTTTATCATGAATTTTGTTATGATAGGCAAGTCTATAAAAATAGGATAAATTGTGGCATGATGTTAGTGTCTAAATAGATAAATCCCTTGGATTAATAAAAATGTTAAAAAAATATGGTGTATATAGAAATATTTAACTATCAAAGAATTTGAAAATAATGTACTTATTTTGGTCAATATATGTGTTGGGGTTGAAGAAAGATAATGGAATCTACTCTGGATACTATGTTTTCAAATTTATGAGAGAGATCATAAAGCATTAAAATAATGACATCACCTAATAGGTAATTTCCGATGGTAATTACAATCTAATTAAATTTATTTCATAATTATTTATTTTCCAATATTATATTTGCACTATCATGATTTATGAAAACCATTTTACACAAAAGAAGAAATAATTTTTTTTAGAAATTAGTGGGGAGTTTTCCTGATGTAAATATGTATGACATTAATAAATTTAGGTGATTAACTACTATTTTTGTGATCTAGTATGAGTTATGAAATAGAAATATATTATGGTTGTGGAACATTAATGTTACATGGATTATATATTATTTTTGATCTATTTATAAATGAGAAGTTTAATGGAGGATATAATTTTGTATAGAATAACTAACTTATAAATAATAATAAATTTGAGAAATGGTAGTGGTGGAGGTTGAGATAAAGGCATAGTCAGAGCCAGATATTGAGGTGTTGGAGGAGTCAATGGTGGAGACCGATGTGTAGAACGAGATGGAGGACAAGATGAAGTAATAGCCTACAAAGAATAAAATTGTTAGGAAATTGATTAAAATGAGGATCATAACAAGATTGTTATTGATATTTTTTCGAAATTTGTGGACAACTGTTTCCACATAAGATAATGTAACTTTTGCAAGTGTTTTATGTAGATTATTGAAAAATTGTTTTCCATCACCTATTTAAGTTATTGTATACTGATTTTTAAGTGGAGAATTATTTTATGAAATAAAAAAGACAAACATTATTTTTCATTATGATTATTATATTATACAATTTCTATTAGAAAAGTCCATTTACTATCAAGTATTACTTAATTGTTAACAAAATCTCTCACAAAGAAAAAAATGAACCAACACAAATAGTTGGTGTTACTTGACCATGAATTATATAAAATAAAAAAGAAGGGTCACAGTATAGAATATGATAGTCACTTTAGAGTAATAAAATACAAACCCAATCATCAAATAAGAATATAATGAAACATAAATTTTATAATAAATAGGTTTGTAATCAACCACCGAAGCTATAAGGTGTTTGAGGGAACTATTTCTGGGAAACGATCATTGATAGATTATGGTTATTTACAAGGTATGGTGTCAAAGGAAACATGAAATCAAATGAATAAAAAATAACTTATGAATAATTATTTAAAAATAGAAAACCCACTTCAAATGAAATAATGAAGCACTGGAAATCTATACGAACACCCATTTGAAAAGTAATTTTGTATCTTTATCCAAAAATTATAAAAAATATATAAATACAAAATTTAACCAACCAAATAATAGATTTATATAATGGTACAATACAATGGTTTCACTATGGTGTACAGTGTAATTATTTGGCATATTCTATCATTAATTAAGTGCATAATATAATATCAAAAATGATTGTGAAATCCATACATGTAACATTCATTATGCATGTGCACATTCATTATGTAAAATAATCCATGTGAACAAGATCATTAAAAAAACTCATCATCATTCTCAAAACAATATACATGAGAATTGGGATATTAAAAATATTATGAAAAAATAATTATGATTTTATGTTTGAGTTCATCATCACCCAAAAAATCATTCATATTATTTTGAAATTGAAATTTATTTTAGTAAAAAAGAAAATTGACATACTCAATAATGGGAAAAAACATTTTTCTATTGTTATAGTAATTTAGGAAAGTGATCAATAAGTCATTTGTGATGTGTTAGAATCGGTAACATGTCAATCTAATACATGATGTTCCTGGTATGACTCAAGGGGTCTGTTATTGGTTTTAAATTGAAATTTTCATAAGAACAGGTGGCAATCACTAAAAACTAAGATAAATTTCTTGTATTGTCCAGATAATTTAGAAAAAATATTCACAATTCATTTGGGACATGTAGGAAATATTCTCATGTAAAACTCAAACATGATGCGATGGATATGACTCGAAGTGTATGTTTCTAGTTTAATATGACATTTTAGTGAAAAACACAACTGACAAAATAAAAACTTAAGAAACACATTCGTACCATTTTGATAATTTGGGAAAATGAAACATAAGTAATTTTTTATTTGTATAAATCATCCACAGCTCAATTAGATGCATGGTTTGATCGGTATGACTCCAATTGCGTCTTCTTATTCAAAATTGGCATTAATTTTATTAAAAAAGAAAACAGGCATACTCAAAACCAAAAAAACGCATTCACATTATTATGTCACTTTATGAAAATAATCCATATGTTATTTATCATATTTTTTTAATCATATTATCCTCAATATGATACATTTTGTGCCTGTTATAACTCAATGGGTAGGTTATTAGTTTAACATGGACCATTTAATATAAAAAGTTTCCCCCACTAAAAACTAAGTAAATGAATATGTATTATCTATATCTTTCATAAAAATGAACCATAATTCATTTTTGATTTGTAGGATTCAATATCATGTAAAACCCACACAATATTTGACTTGTATTACTGAATGTTATTTTTTCCATTTTAAAATGACATTTTAGTAAAAAAAACTTAAGTGGAATACTGAATACCGACGAAATAGATATGGAGTATTTTTATACATTATAAAAACAATCGAAATTTCATTTAGAACATATAGGAATAATCCTCACATCAATCAAACATATAGTGTGACCAGTAGGACTCAAAGTGCGTCTTATTATTCAAAATGTACATTAATTTTAGCAAAAAATAGTACTAGCATACTCAAAACTAAAAACACATACCCTTTTTTTTGGTAAATTAGTTAAATGAACCATAAATCATTTTTGAATTGAAGGAATTATCTGCACCTCAATCTGATACATGATGTGCTCGGTATGGCTCAAGGTATCTGTTATCAGTTTCAAATTGAAATTTTAATACTAGAAAGTTTCACACAATGAAAACTGATCAAATGTACTAGTATTGTCATGATAATTTTGGAAAGGTATTCATCAATAAATTTTAATGTTCAGGAATATGTATCTCATTAAACCCAAATAGAAAGTGAACTATGTGACTCAAAGTGCATGAATCAAATTTTAAATGACATTTTATTATTAAACAAAAGTAGCATACTCAAAACTATGAAAATTATATTTTATTTTTTTTAATTTATAAAAATGATCCATAATCTATGTGGGATGTTATAGAATAATCAACACCTAAATCTGAAGCATAATGTGACTAGTATGACTCTATGTGCATCTCTTTATTCAAAATTGACATTAATTTAATTAAAACAAGAAATTGAAAATTTGGATTTTTTACATTATAAAGGTGATCCCTAAGTCTTTTTTGAGGAGTAGGAATTGGACTCACCTCAATCCGATACACTATGTGCTGGGTATGAAATAATGTGCTCGTTATCCATTTAAAATTTACATTTTAATACAAAAATGTATGACTTGGAAAAACCTTATAAAATTCACTCATATTTTCATTATAATTTCATAAAATAATAAATAATTTATTTTTTATGTGTTGGAATCAGTCTCACATCAATCACAGACACGATGTGACCTATATGAATCAATGTATGTGTTTCATATTTAAAATTACATTTTATTAAAAAAATAAGTGGAGTACTCAAAACTAAGGAAACACATTTAGTTTTTTATAAATTAGTAAAAAAATTAAGAAGTCCTTTGAGACATTTAAGAATCATATGAACCTCAATCTGACACATGGTGTTACTAGTATGACTCTAACTATTTCTTTTTATTCAAAATGGTCGTTAAACATAGTAAAAAAGTAAATTGTCATACTATAAATGGTGCTAACACATTCATATTATTTTGGTACTTTTTTAAAATGATCCAAAATTCATTTGAGATATATAGGAATCGTCTTCAACTCAATTTGATACATAGTGTTCCCATCATGATGCAAAATATAAATTATTAATTTAAAAATTAAATTTATAAGAAAATTGAGACTCATTGAAAACTGAGAAAACACACTCATATTGTCTTGATAATTTAGAAAAATGATTAATAAATTATTATTTCTGTGTAAGGATTATCATCACATCAAACCCACACATGATGTGACTTGTATGACTCAAGGTGTTTATTTAATGTTTAAAATGGAATTTGAGAAAAAAAGTACAAATGGCATACTAAAAACCAAAGAAACACATTAGTATTGTTTTTATAATTTATGAAAATAATCCATAGGTCATTTGGGACATATAGTAATTATACTCACTTCAATAAGATTCATAGAGTGACTGGTATGACCCCAAGTGCGTCTTTTCAATATAGAAGTGTCATTTTTTGTTTAAAATGCACATCACATCGCCAAAATCAACAAAAAGATCCTTGATTCCTTTATCATCATTTATACTCGTATTACTTAATTAATATTCTTATCAATTTTTTATTATACTTATTATGATATATTGTACATATATAATTATTTATTATCGAAATTAAATGGCATGTGACGTGAAAAAATAAACCACAGTGCAATATGATACACAATCTTCCGGGTATGAATCAATGTTTAGTTTAATAGTAACACTTTCTATTTAATTTTATTATTTATATTATTTCTAACATTATAATTATTTTCTTATGTAGGTGTTAAATTTTTGTCAAAATGGGGAGACTTTATATTTTATATAGGTACTTTCTTTTTCTCTATAATAGTGTTTTTCTTGTATTTGTGTTGAAAATTTAAGTTCTTTTAAAAAAATTATTTTTTTCTAACATAGCTAATTCCTTCTATTAAAGTGCATTGTCACAATAGATTACAATTTTCCTTATTTTATTTATTACTTGTATTATAACATCACATTGTAGTATTCCCCTTTATCAGTTATATTAAATGCACTGATAAAATATTCCTATATTAGTGAATTTACTAGAGCAGCTAAAGGTTTTCTTTATTGTCACTTGTTGATGAAATGATAAAGGTTCATGTTATCACTTCTAAATAAATGTTCTAATAAATGGTATCTTCAATCATCTCTTCTAAAAGTGATGATAAAAGGGTTCTTTATCAACTATTTTTTAGATATGATAAACCACCCATTTATCAGTGATTTTCATACACAGATAAAAACATATTCCTTTTAAACATGTTGTAGTATTCACTATTTTTTTAATAATAATAAAACTCTATTGAACCATTATTGAGGGCCTCTTCTATAGTAGTGAATCTTTCATGTTTCATAAGCTTTACACGACATTTATTTTCTGTAGTAACTCTACTACACCATTAGCTTCCACAAAAAATTATTAAAACCTCCCCCGAACACCTCCAACACTCACAATACAAAAAAGTAACAGACTAGAAAGGAATGAAACCTTAAATAATATAACTCTCAAAATGATTCTCATCCATGAGAATCCAAAACCAATCCCATAATGAAAGGGTTCTGAACAACCACTGCAAGATGTACCTCTCAATGCTCTCATCATACCCAAAAAAATACCACTAACCAAACATGCCTAGTCAAATTTCAAAAAAAAAAAATTCACACAACATAATCACCAAACAACCACCACCCATATTCTCCCACACAACCACACATCCACACAACCCCCACATAGCCAAGGAATCACACTACCCCACGCACATGAATCAGTGAATTATGTCTTCCCTGTAAAGTGTTATCTAATATGGGTAGCACTAACTCACCTGCATGGGATTAATGGAATCATAATTAATGAATCTTGATTATGAATTAGGTCGTCTCTTTTTTGCATGGTGGGAATTTATCAAAAATTACACAACACAAATCACAAAATAATAAAAAAACTCATTAGATAAAAAAGGACCCAAACATCACATCCCAACAAAATAAATAGAAAATATAAACTCAAAACAACTCTAGGAACTTGGAACACATATGTGTCTCTCTCTCTCTCAAGAACTCTCCTCTAGGATACCATGCCTCCACAAAACAAGAAGTAAAAGAATGTTTCATACAAAAATCATATTCTCTTGGGGATCCTGGATCTCTACTAGCTGCTCCATGAACAAGACGTTGTCCACAATGCCTGACTCTCCCCAGTTAATGTCATGGGAGTCATAATTAAGATACCGATGAAGCTGAGTGACATGTAAGATGTCATGTATCCTATCTATCCATGGTGGAAATTCCAATCTATAAAACAACTTTCCAACTCAGCCCAACTCCTTAAAAATTCCAAAAATAACTTGGTGGAAAGATTACTCCCTTTTCCAGTCCTCTCCTTCTCACATTGAGAGGAATCCTTCAATAACATGTGGTCCCCAGCCTCAAACTCCATGGGACTCTTTTTATAATTATCCTAATAATTCATCCATTATTGCATTAATTTAATGCCATCATGAATAAGTTGAACCTCCCCGATGATGATCTACACCACATTATGAATAAGAACCATTTCCTCTATAACCATCGTGAAGCACAACAGAGATTGACACATCCTCCTCTACAAAGCTGTAAATGGAACCTTTCCAATGGAAGAGTGATAATTATTATTATAATTAAACTCAACCAAGGGTGGTTTCTTATCCAAGATCAAGACTCAGGGTCAGAAAATATTCTCTATTGTCTAAATAATTCTCTTTATTTTCACATATGTTTGAGGGTGGAATGTAGTACTGAGGAAAAAGTGTGTTGGGAATGTGTATTGAAACCCCACTATAATCATGAGGTAAATCATTAATTCTGATACGATTAAATGGTTGAAACTTCATGAAACTACATCACATAATCCACACACCTCTTGGAGATGGTATGCATGGTGCCCAAATCATTGATTGCTAAGAAGTGGGCTGATTTCATCAACTGATCCACGATCAGATAGATTGCATCACAACCTCCCTGATATATGGGTACCCTTATGATGAAATTCATAGGGATTCCCTCTCATTTACACTTGGGAATATCCAAAGGATAAAACACATCACAAGGAACATGATGCATGACCTTTACCTATTGAAAAACCAATCACTTTTCCACAAACATCACCCCTTCATGTTTCATCTTGGGCCTCCAATACTACAACCCCAAGACATGGTACATATTATAAAAACCTGGATGTACTAGAAAAGGTGAATTATAAAAATCGTGAAGGAATACCTTATGAATCAATACGAAAATAAAAAACATATCCTGAAACAACACCCTATTATGACCACCCTTCCAGTGTGTCAACATAGCCAACATGACTGTGCAAAACAACTGCCTATGCATATCTTCATTGAGACTCCTCCACCTACTATTCCATAGAAGACTATACCTACATCTAAAACAACAGCCATATACCACATTCCACACAAATATCTATGTGAAATGTTTTTAACTCCTCTATTTCTCTCCAAGTATTCCCATTCTCTCTAACATCACTCCATCCTGACTTCCGGCCAATGTGTTTGCCACAAATTTCCCCTTTCATAAGGTATATGAGATCCTAAAATTATAATCCTGAATAAATTGCATCCAACTCCTCTATCTCAATATTAGATCATGATAGGAAATTATATACAGCAGGATCATGTGATCTATGAAGACCTTAAAGAACTCCTCAATGAAAAATTCCACTGCAACTTCTGTGCAAACACAACCATTACCAACTCCATATCATTGGAAGAATAATTATGCTCATGGGTATGTAAATTCATAAAACTATAAGATATAAATACACACTACTTCATCAACATGCATCCCAAGAAATAATGGGATGCTTTATAAAACACCTCAAACATCACACCGACCTCAGAAAACTGAATTACTCGATCACTGACCAACTTCTCTATAAGGTAATTGAACACTACCAAACATTGATTAGTGAACAAAAAGTAATTAACCTTCCTATTCAAATATATCTACCTGGTTGTAAATCGAGAGAAATAAAGTTCAATACTCTGATAATATCTTGAAATTCCAATAAAACTAGAAACCTCTGTAATGTTCATTGCTTCCTCCCAATAAACAATAACATAACTATCGATGGGTTCACTAAAAACCCTTTTGAGATAGCACATGCCTGAGTTAATGCACCACCTATGTCAAAAACAAACACTTGAAAAATTTTCAATAGAGATTATGATGTTGAAGAATGTTACAAAATTTCTCGTACATGATCATTATTCTCCTCCTCTAACTTCATGTAGATAAAGATATCATCGATGAATATGATGGCGAACAAGTCTAAGAACTCACAGAACCCGAATTTCATATTCCCCATTATCATATTTGGTGTGTTAATAACATCTAAAGGCATGTCTACAAACTCTAAGTGCCCATACATATATCATAAGGTAGTCTTTAGTATATTTTTATCCTTCTCCCTTAGTTGGTGACTTCAAGATCATAGATGGATCTTAAAAAACCAAATATCCCCTCTCAGCTAGTAAAATAGATCATTTATCCTCAGAATAGGGTAATGGTTCTTGGCCTTCAACTAGTTCAACCACCAGTATACAAAAAACAACCTCATAATACCATCTATCATATTGATGAACAATACTGGATCACCCCACTGCATCACACTAGGCTAGATAAACCCCTTCTGCATCATAACATCTATTTGAATCCTCAATTCCAGAAACATAGATTGTACCATCTAATAAGGATCCATCTAAATTAAGGAATAAACTAGGAGAAAGAATCTCCCAAACTCAATATCAAATTGTGGGGGTAGCGTTTCCACCTTCTCTAGGAAAACATTGATGAAATCATCAATGTCCTTGTGAAACTCTACCATCCCATTCTCTACCGGTTCAATATAAAAAAACAATCAAAGATAAAAGGGGCTCCACACGCTGACTGCCCACCTATAACCCTACTCACATTAGAAAACCACACATTGGCGATCCACATTCACGAAAATGAATATCCTACCAAATTATTCGATAACAACAGTTATTGAATAAAACCAATTGATTAAAAGGATATCATTGTATTATTTCATCATTAGAAAGAACATATCATAATGGGACTGATGTGGCTCCATCATTAGTCTACACCCCTATCACATATCAAACAATTTTGTTTGGACTCTAACTAGAATTTTGAATACTAGGGGAATGACAATATATTCTACATCTATTCACGGAGCACAGATAGGAGTTGGTGAAACAATGGAGTGAAAATATCTTAATTCAAACAAGGAATATACAAGAGTACTAAACAAATTGATCATACCTCTGACGATCTCTAGCCCCTATGGCACTGTTACCCCCACTGCTTGTAATGGATCACTCTCAAATCATCTATCTCTATGATGTCAAACAAATCCGTGTCTAAGCTTAATTTGATGTCTCTAAACATGAGTAACATCATGATCTTCGACATTACATACTTCACCTCCCATTGGCTGAGAATAATCTTGCTACCTATGCTATTGGTACAGTCTCACTAGAAACCACTAATGAGAATAGCATTGAATATTTCCACCTCCAAAAAATATATCATTGGGAAACACTGGACAATCCTTCTAACAATGGAAATGAATACCAATACAAAAAATCACAGGAAAAAAATACCCTTATAGAACCATGAAATTTATTGGTCCCAAAATCCTAGAGTAGAATATGTGGACGATGACTCCCTGCAAATCAATAGGTCAAATATCATGGTGCCTAAGACATTTCATTGAAAACTATTCTCCATAGAGAACCCTTTAGATTACCCTATCACAGAAAACATCCTCATGACAATATTTTCTGGAGTAGATCCTACTTATTCATAACCTCTAGATTCTTTGGAAACATAAAAGGAGTAACTACATAGTGGATAGAAGGACAGAGTGCCTCTTCCAGATGTCTCTCATGAGATTTGTAATCATGAAAGTGGTATATAGAAAATCCATAAGGTCTTTGAACTTGATTCCTAGATCCCGCACTAACATACTCCCTAATTAAATAGAAATAATAACGATAATCATCACTACATTTATATTCAATGAAATGAAATCTTCTTAAAAATCCTTTTGGAATTCATACCAAAAAAACATTTGTTTCCTTCCTTCAACTAAGATACAACTACCACCTGTATCATGAACCTCCTCGCCTCTAAATGACTACCAAAAGGTCCCAATATCCCACCATAGTTGGGATCAAACTAAAAGAGATCACAAGTTCCTCCATTCATCTGTCTATCTCTAAATTTGAAAGACTACCCTGTAGCATCCCCCAAGCCTTCCACTGGAAAGAATTAAATTTCTTCTTTCATGACTCATCCACCCTTGTTAGATCACCTTTACAAATATCAATTGGATTTACCTACTATACCTGAACTACCTGATCTACACGTATATGATAAAAAATAGCTATATATGAATATAAAACAAGAACATCTTAAAAATAGTAATATGAAATTTTATTAATATTAATTCTAATTCACATTATTCATTTTTACATTACCAAAACAACCCATTTAAAACAAGAACACATGTTATCATGATACATGTACCTCTTATAGGTCACTACCCTATAATCAGATCTAGCTGACATGGTCGTTCAGTAAGCGTAGATTCTAAGAATTGGATCATGGAGGGGACTAAAATTTTCAATCCTTACCAGTATACATGACTTTTTCACCCTCCATGGAGAACTAACAATTTTTCCATACCAAAACATGAAATACTCACTATGAATAGTTCTAAACAATATCCTATCTCTCATCCATAACATTTAATACCACTTTGTCACAACCTCCTCCCTTCAAAGACACTATAATGAGGGGTGAGAGATAATTACATCGAAGTACCACCTCCAATAGGTTTCGGGTTCTCAACTACAACTAATTTAATAAAACACCCATAGATTGGTGGTATTACCATATATAATTTAAATATGGTCGAGAGATAAGAAAAATAATCTATAATGAACTTCATGATGATATATAATATAAACCCAAAACCATACCACATGAAGTTATAGATTATAATGATACGAAGAAGTTTCTATAAAATAAAATACCCAAAACCAAAGGTAAAACAATGACACAATAGCTATAATAATGTTCGATCTAGTAATATACTTCATGGTTAATGTTATCCTTTTGGAAAAATGAAAATAGTTTATATATATGGTGATAATGAAGGTATACATAGTAGGAAAACCAAAGTCTATCAATCAAATTTTAAAGAAGAATACTAATACACATGAGAGAAAATAGTAGTACCAAAATCTCTTAAACAGGTCAACTATCAATCCCAACCAGACTAAGAAACCCAATTGAAGTAATTGAATCCAATAATATAATATAATATGAATGGCATCGATAAGGGTACCCTGTAACACTTTCCCACAAGTATTCCACTATCACACATTGGTATTGTATGTCATTTAGCTCCCATTTCTTTTCTATACTACACCTCCCTACTAGCATAGTCACAACATATCTCTCTCATAGACACATGGGTCACTAACCCACAATCAGTGTCACGTCTCATATATCCCATAGAAAAATTGGCCACAACACATCCACAACCATAACCATCAAATTAGGGTGTCATGATCATGTATGACATTAACCTCATTCCCTCCTCCTACCGTGAATGACCCTCAAAAGAAGCTTCCCCATAATCACGGCCATATCAAACCTCTCTTGAAAACATTGGGTCCATCACCCACAAGCACGAATACATATCTCCCAAAAACACCTAGGTTATAACCCCCACCATATAATTCACTAACATACCTATGGCCATCATAGCCTGTGAAATTCCTACCTCTAATAGTGGAGTGAGATAGAAAGTGTGGTTACCAATCCATCCATCTTCCTCAATGGATGTCACAAAAAATACTCCCTGTGTGACTATGTTTGTGTCATCACATAGTGCTTGATGTGGGTGGGTGCATGTAAAAATAAAATTGAATACACAAGTATATACATATAGCGACATAGCCATAATACCTACATTTAGATGCACTCCCATACACTATCCAATATCTCCACTTTTACTACAACCTCTAAATATATAACAGTAAATGAAAATCCACAAGCCTCGTCATTCATTTTCCAAAAAAATTCATTTAATAATACCATTATATTCATTAATTATTTGATCATGAATTTAACCATAGAAATCATAATTTAATTATTCATAAACCATCACACCCATTAACTAAACCAAAACATTTCATTAAATCATTATTATAAAAGTAATTTATTCCATAACTATCCCGATATCTAGCACAAAGAAACCACCACCTCAACGCCCAAAAGTCATGGAAAATCAAACAACATTTCTTACCTAAAATTACATCAAACAAACCACCTCTATATCCAAAAAGCATGGAAACTAGACCAACTCACCGCCCCAAAATCATTTAAAAATAAACTATAAGCCCCCCACATACCCCAACACCCCATCATAGTACCACAAACACTAAAACACATCACAACACATCAAGATAATTATATATATTTTCAATGGTTTTTTTTACATCCTTCTTTTTTTAGGGTCATTATCACACAATCCATAATCCTTGAGAAACTATTCCATTATCCAAATATAACTGGTTAAACAGTTTCCATTTTAGAGAGATATCATGATAACCACAACCCTCATAGCAGTCACAAATCAATTAAATGATTGTAAAAAAATCCCTCAATAAAGACAATTTTTATCAGGTAATCAATCCCCTATAATCTATAATATCATAATGTTTCACTCCACATTTTTAATGCTCGCAAATCATATATCATGGTTTAATGATAACATATCATGTTTAACATCTTAAAAATCATGTATAAATCATGTAAACAATGATTAATCCTTCTCTATTATGATTCAGTATGGTTATGATTAATCTTATTCCATTCTTTGAATATTACTTATTAGGATATTTTACATATATTTGGAATATTCTTAGAAACTGTTAGTTTGCCAGTGGGTTTAGATTTTGGAAAGTTCCCTCACACTGTAACCCTAACACCATAACCAGGTCTAGATTTTCACAATAGAAATGACACAGTTTCCTTGCTACCATTTCCAAGACACCATAACAAGAAAACATTCAGAATTTTGAAAACGGACTAGAAAACCTTTACCTGACATTATAGTCTTTCTAATGGTTCCTAAATTAGTAAAGGACCTGACACTATGAAAGAGCAATCAGTTTCAAATTGCACAAAATATATGCTACAAAAATATTTTTATTGGTTTCACAATTTAAAAAGGAGAAGAAATCATTCCATGTGTCACCATGACTGTCTCACCGTGACTTCTAGAACGCTCAATGGAAAAAAGAGTTGAAACCCTTTCTAGTGAAATATTTCAAGAAAAACGGTTACGTCATTCCATACTAGACAATTTTTATGTCATTTTAAATTAAAATAAAAGTTGTTTATAATGGTCAAATTTGACTCATTTAATGAAACTAATATAAAAAATTCTCATTTATATTCTTGTTATTAGATAGTATGAGGTATGAGGTATGGAGATCGTGCTCTCAATCAGCCATTACAAAGACATCCCGAAGATAAAATACGTAGTGGTGCACAAGCTAAAAAAATTTAAACTCGAGAATTATATTTCCTGCAATGATATATATCCAAGCACACATGACTAACTCTGGATTCCTAGTGTATGATCTGATGTGGATCAAAACCTCCAGCATCCCCGCAACAAAATTTCTAAGATGAACAAGAGATAAAAACCACATATCATTGAACTATATTCCAGAACACGAGACTAGAGACACTCTATTTTCAAATGTAGACTCAAAATCACATTAGCTGTAATGTATAAGTCCAGAATTGCATAAAACTACACTCAGAGTAGTTCTATCCCTTTATCATTATCATTCCACTACTGTGTACTATTTTTTTTTACTTTTATAGTTGTGTATTTATTTGTCTTAAAACACACATTTTCTCTAACTATAAATTAGAGGATATAAGATATCCTCATCCAATTAACTTTTAATCTTTGTCTCACCCACGTATAACTGTGGGAGATATATTTAGTGACATATTGGCTTGTTTTACTACATAGAATAGTGGAAAAGATCTTCTGACCTATGCAATCCTTTGTGCTGTTATTAACCTCGATCATTGGTGTGAATCGAAGTGTTATATATATATATATATATATATATATATCTTAATGTCAGGTGATCCCAAAAGAGAGGGGATTAGGTCTCATCTTGGGACTAAACCACTTGTCTTATCCACTATTTCATTCAATTTATCCTTTCTCTATTTTAATTCATATTTTAGAAAACTAAAGTTTACATTGATATTTAGTCTTGGATAGTAGTTATAATTTTTTCCCTTATTATAGTAGTTTGAAAAGTTTTATCAATATTTCATATTATTATAATAGATAATTAATCAATCGTATGACAAATAATTTGAAAATTCAATCTATTATAATTATACTCCCTGGATTAACTATCTTGTTTTAGTTTAAATTGGGGGAATCTTTTAAATAAAAATTTTAAAATAAATTTTTATAGGAACTCAATTCCCCCCTCTCTTGAGTGTTAACTCCAACCAACATTATGAATCAAAGGGTGTTAAGAAGTTACTTTTTTAAAAAAAAATTAACTTATTTTGAAGTATTATTTATATATGATTTTACTTGTGTTCTAATGATCTGAAATTTTATATTAGTAATAATTTTTTAGTTCTTAAAAAAACTCTACACTTTATTCTTTAATTTTGATAATAGATTAAAAGGTGGTGCTACCAATATACCACCATTCCTTAAAAGATAAAATGATTCATAATGGAAAATTAAATTCAAAATGCACTTAGAATGTATTGGTTTTGAGATTTGGTATTCCATTATAGATGAATATAATATTTCTATTACTGATAGTCACACATGGGATGACCCAACTAATGATTCTTATAATAATAATTACAATGATATGAATGCCTTTTACAATTCTTTAGGATATGATGAATTAAACATTATTTCTGATTGTGAAACAACCGATGAAATTTGGGATACTTTATCTGTTTCACATGATTGAACCTCTAGTGTTATATAAATGAGACTTAACACATATACTATTAAATATGATGACATTAAAATGAATCCATATTATCTTATTTCTAACATGTATCTTAGGTTTAATGAACGCTTTATGAAAATTATTTCTCTGAGAAGTGTTGTTATAGGCAAAAAGAAAATCATGAGAATACTCATATATTCACCAGATAGATTGAGAGGAACCTCTATCTCAATTATAGAATACTGTGATAATATCAAGCTACCTTTCAAGGATCATATAAGCAAGTTTATGATTTATGACGAAGAATTAAAATTCAACAATGAAGATGAGGATGAACCAAAAATTAAATCCGTGGATTTGATGACTATAACCTCTAAACACAAGGAAAAGGGAGAAAATAAAACCCTCTACAGAGAGCTCTCGTAGTGACCAATCATTATAAGACAGTGATGAAGAAATGGCTCAATTAGCTAGACTATTAATAAAGTTTTATAGAAGAATAAAAATATTCATAAATCATAACATTAAAGGAATATATGATCACAAGGAAAACTAGTTGAATGATTTTAAAAGAAGTAAATACACTGAGGAAATATTATGTATGAATTTAATAGAAAGGGACATGTAAAGGATGAATTCCACAAGCTAAAATATAAGAAGAGGTATGAATAGAAAGACATAATAAATTAAAAGTCCATGAAGGCATCATGGATTGATTTTGAGGATAGCTCAAGTGTCTCAGAGTCTTCACATTATGAAAAGGCTAACAAAGTTGATATGTGTTTAATGAAAAACACATATGAGGTAACCATTGAGTCTCTTATACAAAAGTACTATTATTCTAGAGATGAAATTTATTATGAAAATATGTCTACTGAATAATTATTTGAACACTGTAATATTCTCGAAGACACATGTAATGAACTAAAAGTTAATTATATATTATTAATGAAACAACCTGATTTAACTACTGTTGAGAGATCTATACTTGTTGTAAAGGAAGAGAAAAATGATGAGTTATTTATAGACAATAATGAACCTAAGTTTTCAAATGAATAATTGAAAAGGATGTAGAACAATTTAGTAATGGTAATAACAGTCTTACAGAGATTCTTGGTAATCAAATTTCCCCTATATACACTACTCTTATAGGATACCATCTTGGGAAAAGAAATCACACAAAAAACAAGACTATATCTAAAACATAAAAATCTGTTTGTCTACCTAAAAGTGAAAATTATGTTGCTATTTTTAGTTCTATAAAATCTTTTACTACCTCTCGTTTTTCTGAACCAAATAATGTATATTTCTTAAATATGTTACATAATTCTTCTAAGAAACCCATAAAGCTTTTGTGGGTTCTTGAAGCACTAATTACTAATTTTACTAAACATAAATAAATCTGGCTACCAAAACCTATTTTTGTTATATTTTATTTTTGGAAAAGTGTTTGAAGATCTCATATAGAAGCTTATGGTACATGGACAGTGCATGTTAAAGCCACATAATAGGAACTTACTCAAACTTCAATAATTTAATAATTATTGATGGTGGATATGTAACTTTTGGTGACAATGTGAAATAAAAATAATTGGCTTATACTTGATTGGTAACACTAAATGAGTTTTAATTCATAATGTAATTTTTTTGATGGATTTAAATATAATATTATTATTATTTCAAAACTATGTGAAGATAGATTTCATGTTAAATTTGTAAATGATTATTGTAATGTTTTTAAATCGAAAAATAAACTAATTTTTTCTGCATTTAGAAATGAAAAATGTTTCTTCTATTAATAAAGATTATTTAATTTCTCAAAATGTTTCATCCTGAATTGTATTTCACCAAGAGTCTTTGTTGTGGCATAGAAGATTAAGAA
Source organism: Viscum album (assembly GCA_963277665.1). NCBI lineage: Eukaryota > Viridiplantae > Streptophyta > Magnoliopsida > Santalales > Viscaceae > Viscum > Viscum album. The sequence continues at coordinate 1,020,440,349 of OY728137.1, read as the reverse complement.
ACTACAATATACACTCTCTTATAAGGGATACTAAGAAATTTTTTGTCATGAAACTACCCACACATTTCTTTCAAAATAACAAAGTCTATAATCCTTGTCAAAAGGTTAAGAAACACATGACATCTTTCAAAATAATGATAAAATTTCAACTTCTCGACCTCTTGAGTTGGTCCACATGTATTTTTTTGTACCATATTGAGTTTATAGTTTAAATGGGAATCACTATGTTTATGTTCTTGTAGATATTTACTCAAGGTAAATATGGACCTTGTTCTTGGATCACAAAAGTGAAGCATTCTCTCATTTTACTAGGTATGATAGGAATGAAGAAAATCATAGTGGACTTATGGTATAAACTCTAATAAGTAACCATGGCCATGGGTTTAAAAACCAAGTGTTTGAATCCTATTTCTCACAAAATGGATATAGTCATTACTTTTGTACCCCTAGGACACATAAACAAAATGGGGTTGTATAAAGAAGGAATAGAACTTTATAAGAAATTGTAAGAATCATTCATTGTGAGTATTAAAAACCAATATATTTTTTGGTAGAATGTATCAATATGGCATGCTACATTATCAATAGTGTCCTAATTAGACCAATTCATAAAAGGACTCATTATGAGTTATGGAACAGTAGGAAACCCATGGTTAATTACTTCAAAGTTTTTTGTTTCAAAGTCTATATTCTTAACACTAAGGATAATATGGAAAATTTTGAATCCAAAAGTGATGAAGGAATTTTTATAGGATATTTAATCACTTTTAAATGCTATCGAGTCTTTAACAAAAGAATCCAATGTGTGGAAGAATCTATACAAGTGAAATTTTATGAGACATATCCATCTGAATTAAAGACCTCCCTAGAGAATCTTGAGGATGATATGTCAAATCTGAACATCAATGAAAAATCATCTGAATATCTTATGATGAAATCAATTCAAAATTCATGTTTTGGAAATTCTCCAGATTCAAGCCATAATGAACCCAAACATGTTGACGATCTTGAAATTACTAGTCTTTATTTTTCTAGATATGTAAGAACCCCTAAAAACAATAAATTATATGCTATTGTTTTAGATTTAGATAAAAGAACAAAAACAATATCTGCTCGTATAAATAAAGAAGAACATCATGTTTTCTTTTCACAACTTGAACCTAAAAACATCAATGATGCTATCAGTGATAAATTTTGGGTGATGGACTTGAGATAGTTTCTAAATCATTTTTATACAAATAAAGTTAGGAAACTTGTGGATAGAACCAAAGACAATGTGACTATATGCACTAAATGGGTGTTTACAAAAAAAGTAGATCAAGCTAGTAACATAGTTAGAAACAAAGCTAGATTGGTTCAATAGGGTTATAGTCAAGAAGGAATTGACAATGAAGAAACCTTTTAACAAGTAGGTGGAATTGAAGCCATTATAATCATGCTTGCATATGCATCACACCTAAATTTAAGACTATATCAATTGGATGTTAAGAGTTCATTCCTAAATTGTTATATAGTTGAGGATGATTTTGTTTAATAACCCCCTGTTTTACAAATCCTCACATTCCAAATCATGTTATTATATTTACAAAATAATTATCTGGTTTAATGAAAACTCCAAGAGATTGGTAATATATATTTATTAGTTTTCTTATTTATAATAGTTTTATAAATGGTATAGCTTATCATACTCTTTTTATAAAAAAAACTTCTAATTATGTCTTAGTTATTTTAATTTTTGATGATTATATTATTATTGGATCTTTATGATTTTTTATGTATTAATTTTTTAATGATGTTGCAAAATGAATTTGAAATGAGTTTAATGGGTGAACTATAATTATTAATTGTATTTAAATTTTTTCCAAACAAATAAGGTATTATTTTAAACTGAAGAAAATATAATAAATATATTCTAAAACATTTTGTCTCGGATATCACTATGATTAGTTTTACTTTTATGTGCACTTCCTGTAAGTTGGATCTCGTTGAAAATGGTATGTATTTGATCAAATAACTTATAGAGGGATGACTAGATGTAATCTCTACATAACTGCTAGTCATCCTGATGTTATGTTTAATGTTTTCATGTGTGCATGTTTTCATGTAAACCCCAAAGAGTCATTTAAATACTTTTTAAATAATTTTTAAATACCTCAAACATACAACCAATTTAGGATTGTTTTATCCTAGATGAAAATAATTTGACTTCAATGGATTTATACATATTGATTTTTGGCTATTGTTAGTTAGATAGAAAAATATCCTCTAGAACATGTTAACATTTAGGTAAGTATCTTGTATCACAGTGTAGTATGAAAGAATTTGTTTTGCATAATCAACTACTGAAGCTGAATTCCTAGCTACTGATAGTTGTTTTGTAGATATTTTGTAGATAAAACACACTTTTCTAGATTATGGATATCAATTCTGACATGTACCAATAAATTGTGACAATACAAGTGAAGTTAAAATTTCAAAGAATATTATTTCACATTATAGAAAAAAGAATATTGATGTAAGACATAACTTTTTGAGATATAAATATCAAAATGGTGATATCAAATTGGAATTCATGGGACTGAACATAATATTGCTCATATATTCACTAAGACATTAAATTTTGAAAGAATAAATTAAATCATACATTATTTAGGAATGATAAGCCTCAACTGAATGGTTTACTATTTCACAGTTTATAGTTTCATGTTTCAAAGATTCATAAATTACTACCATGAAGTTACTCTCTCAAACTTATGGTCTCATAATTATAGTATCTCAGTTACATTCTCATTCATTTTATCTCAATGATATGGTTACACTATTTTAGAGTCACACAGTAATGTTGACGCCATGACTACCTGTTCCCATATCACTATTATAACTCTTATTTTTAATTTTAGAATTTTATTTCCCATATTGTTGTATGGATTATTTTATTGATTTTCTGTAATGTAATTTGTTTAATTCATTTGAGATCCCTTAATGATAAAAACCCTATCTTTTCCGCTTCTCTCTTCAATTGATGTCTCTTCTCTTTAAACTAAAACCCTTCTCTCTCAAACCCTTATCCCCCTTTAAACTTTTTATCTTTATCAAACCCATGTTGGATTACCTGAATGAATTATACTTCATCATTGACTTCTAAGAATCATAGGTCTCTAAAGAAAATGAAAAAGTCTTTGAAAGTAATTCTTGAGGGACCACTGAATCTAAGCCTTACAGATCAAATAGTAGTTGCAGAGAAATATGTTTTCCTGAAGTGACAACTAATAAGTAAGTCAATTTTTTTAAAAGTGATGGATTAAAAGTTATGTCCAAACTCATTAAAAAAGATAAATGTACCATTCATCTGAATCTACTTTTAGAATTATGGTAATATGTTCCATTCTCATTCAATTCTGAAGATGACATTGAAGTAAGAAGTTGGGATAATGTCTAATGATGTACCTTTTCATTGAGGTTATGGGATGGCTGGCTAGGAATTCCTCAAGAAAAAATATTTTAGTATTACCAAATATTTCCTACTCCACTGAGCGATGTTTTCTTCTTATAATATTCTCTTGTAAGTGTAAATGGAAAAAATGAGAAAAGAAATTGATGATGAGTTGTATTATGAGACAAGACTAATATTCTGGTTTATTCAAAATCATATTATTCCAAGGAAATGATATATTTTCAACCGTATGTATGATGAGGTATTCTTGATACATATTATAAATAATGGGAACAAGACTAATCTGTGTATTTATATTTTATTCCACATGAGTGAAATGATCCTAACAACTTAAAAAACTACCTCTTTATTTTAATCTAGGTTAATTTTTGAAATGTTGTTTTACAAGGGATTAGTTGGTCTGAATGAGGAAGTAGCTGAAGATTATAAGTGTTTCATATAAAATGATATAGTTATAAGGTTGAAAATTAGATGGATCTCATGTAAATAATATTTGGTGGATGATAATGAATGAATTTAAGAAAATTTCAACCCTGTTGAAAACCCTTAAAGACATATGAGTGTATATGACCTTGGTCTGGAACCTGATGAAGTTGTTGAATATTCATATGAAGAGGTAGAAGATGCAGTTGCTTCACCTAAGGAAGAAAATATCTTAGAAGATAATGAAATTTTCATACTTGTTCCACAATAATTAGTTGCAAAAGATGTAGATACTACTGAATGAAGAGTTAGAATTGAAGAATAGTATGTTGTTGAAGAAGATAATTCTATAGAAGAAGAACCTACTATTAAGGAAGAGGCTTATGCTGGGGAATAGTAAAAAAAAGATGTTGAAACTAGTGTTATCCTAACTACTGAAGAAATAATGGAAGATGATTTTTAGCTAGCTTGAAAGAGATGGGTGAGCCTGGAAGAGCTATGAATTTGGAAATGGGTCAAGAGATTGAATCTCCTAGTCCTAGAGGAGATGCACCTATTAAGGGGAGGAACAACCATGTTTAGAAAGAGTTTGTGTTCTAAATCATATTGACCAAATCTATGTGGATACCTAGAATAGGTTTCCCAGTTATTTTGATATAGATAATACCAATGATTCCTCGATAAAAACTATAGATCTTTCCATTGTGTTTCAATTGAAAACATTTTTTTCCATAGAAGTAAACTCTACTAAGGAGCCCAACCCTATTATTTTTTCTGTTCATGAACCTACTCAAGAATACTCTCATGTTTTTATTCACATTGATCTGAATTATTTTGGAAACAATATGTTATATAGATTTAAGAAGATCATTAATTGAAAGCCTACCCCTATGACAAATCTCAGTGAAAGATATGTTTCAGTATTATTAAATAAAATTATATGTAAGATTCAACCGAAGATGATTCATGAAATTTAAGATGTTACGATTGAGAAAAAATAGTTAAATGATGAGGTGAAGTCTCTAAAATCTATAGGTGAAGATATGAATAATGTGCTGAAAACAGGACAAGATAATATTGTTCATTCATTTGAAGAAGTCATTTATAAAATCCCATCGATGTTTTTATCTCTGATTCAACCAAACCTGTCTATAGTAAATGAACATGTGGCTGAGAGAAACACCAAGATAGTTATTGAGATGCGTGTGCTAGTGGTTGTATATAACAAGCTGACTGATGAATATAAGGGATGTTTACCAAAGGATCTAAATCATCTTAAGTCTCTCAAATTAGCTATTACAACTTCAACTGCCTATGGAAAACCATCTCATCCTACAGATAATGGCTTAATTGGAGTAATTTTTCATGAAGAGCTCCATCTAGTGTAGAGTGGTGTTAAAAAGGAATGTTTCTCTACCATCATCATGAAGAGTGATGTGTACATGATTTAGTGAGAGTCCATTCAAATATTGAAAATGATTCTCAAGAAGATATATCTGTGAAATTTGACTTCTACATGAGCATAATTTATTCTAGACATGATCTTAACAATAACTTTATGTATATTGTAGATAATATGAAAATTTATCCCATTGAAGCCTTTATGACTCAAGGTAAAAAAATGAAGTTCTTCACTCCACTTTTGGATAACTTTTTGAAAAAAAAGATGAATTTGAGAAGGCTATGCATTATGGAGGTGAGATCATTGGTGATTTCATTTCTTTTTCGAAGCTTCATCTCCATCTGAAAATTAGTAAAATATTGGCTTATACAACTGCACCTTTCTAGCATTTACTCATTTCTTCTACTACTCTTTCCTTATCCATTTCATTTTCTCCTATTTCCAAGTATGAATCACGGGATCTAATCCAGGTCAGATATGTTATTATTGTGAAATCCTTACATAGATCATCCACTAAACTATCTCTTGCACCCTCTATCTTTGAAGGAGTGCCTCTTACTTCTATTAGAGATGGAAATATCCCTTCATTAACCTCTATATCTACTCTTGTTTATATCTCTAACAAGGGAAAAGAGAGGATTGATAGTGCTGAAGAGAAGTAAATAATGAATTTTTATAGGGTTGTATTTTATTTTGTCTCTATCTTGTAACACACTCAATCCCTCAATCCAATACAATGGTCACTATTGATATTTTTTGTTAATTACCTTCATCATGTGTTTATTATATTTTTCTTATTATATTTTTAGATAATCCTAACGGGGGGGCAAGAAAATTCATTTATGGAAAAACAATATTCTTGGGAGAAGCATAATTTTTCTATATGATATCACATATATGCTCAATATATTTTCATTATTATAACATATGGCTTATAAATTCCCTGATTTATGATCATAAAAAAGGGGCAGATTGTTGGACTCCTATTGTTTTAATTCCCTATAATAATATCATGTTTAATGATCACATATCATGTTTAAAATTTTATAAATCATGTATGAATATTCTAACTATGGTTAATTTTTATCTGTTATGTTTTAGTATGGTTATGATAAATCTTAATACATTATTTGAATATTACATCGTAAGAATGTTTATAGATATTTTTCTATGTTTGAGAGACCGTAGTTTTACCACACGTTCCAAATTTTGGAAAAATCCATAACACCGTAACCCTGACAGCATAACCAGTTCTAGATATTCACAAAGGACTTGACATGGTTTCCTTGCTTATGCTTCCAAGACAACTTAACAAGACCCTATTTAGAATTTTGATAAAGGACCATACTTCGTTTATCTATCCCCATAGTCTTGAAACTGGTTCCAAAATTCAAAAAGGGCCCAACACCATGATCATGAAATTAGTTTCAAATTGCACAGAGGATCTTCTACCACAATCTTATTATCTATTCCACAATTGAAAAAGGAGAAGAATGCATTCCAAATCTCACCATGACTATCTTACCACGACTGTCTCACTATAACGGCCTCACTGCTTAAAGGGAAAAGAGAGGACACCATTTTCTAGTGATAGAGTTTCAAGACAAACTGTGACACTCTCCCATACATAACCATTTTTCCTATCATTTTCAAATAAATTTAAATGTTATGTGTAACAATCATATTTGGGTCATTTAATGATCCAGATATAATAAATGGGCTTTTATATATTTGTCATTATGCAGTACAAGGTATGAGGTGTGTAGATCATGCTTCCTATCAGCCATAAAAAAAGACACTTTGACAATAAATAAGTGGTGGTACATGAGTTAAAAATGAAAATTCTAGTAGTAGATTGCATGCAACGATATAAACTAGAGAACACATGAAGGACTCCCAAAACATGGTGGTTGAACTTCTCTGGATGAAAACCTCAAACATCCTCGTAGAAGAATCTCTAAGAAGAAAAAGAAATATAAGAATATCTCATTGAACCAAAAACCAGAACACGAGACTCGCGATACTCTAATTTCTCAAGTGGTGTCTAAAATCACATCAACTACAACCAAAAATTCCAAATCTACATAGAACAACATTCGAGGCATTTCTAACCCATTATTGACACCTTTTCATTAATTTGTACTATTTTTGTTACTTTTAGAGTAGTGTGTGTATAAGTATTAAAATACACACTGTCTCCTGCATTAAACTAGAGGATACAAGATATCCTCACAAAAATATCTTTTACACTTTTTCTCACCCTTGTAAAACTCTACAAGAGGTCCTGTGTGACCTGGTTCTTTGTTTTCCTACATAGAACTATGGAAGAGGTCATGTGTCCTAGACAGTCTTGTGCGCTATTGTTAACCCCAATCTAGGGTGGATATCAAAGCGGTATATATATATATATATCTTTGTGTTAGGTGATCTCCAAGTGGAGTGGATTAGGTCACATATTTTGACTGAAACACTAGTTTTATCTAATGTGTCTTTCAATGTATTATTTCTTTATTTTGACTCATATTTTAGAAAACTAAATTTTACTGTGACAATTAGCCTTGGAAAATAGTTATAATTGTTTTTCCTTATTACAGTAGTTTCACATATTGATCATATCACATATTGTTATAACTTATAATTAATCAATCATCTGAGAAACTATTTGAAACGTTAATCTATTATAATGTTACTTCATTGATTAACATTCATGTTTTATTTTAATTTGGGGTAATCTTTTAAATATACTTTTTAATAGGAAATTTTATAGGAACTCAATTAACCCCCCCCCCCCCTCTTGAGTGTCCTATACTGACCAACACATAATAATAAAGATATAAAAATATGAGAACCAGACCCCTTTACCGTTTAAATTTAGATTTATCTAATTATATATCTTTGATTAAGCCAGTTTAACCATAATACAAAGAAACAAAACCCCTCGCATATGATACACAATAAATAGAAATAAGGTATTAAATCACTCAATGAATCCTTTTTCTATTGATGTGTTTTGTTGAGAAAAGAATAATTCATCCAAACCACAACCGCACCATGAGAAACCATTGATCATCCTACACCACAAAAAAATACCATGATAACATAACCCTAACACAAAACCCAAACAAAACCCAAACACCAAAATGAATTTATATAGATGAATAAAATGTTACTGATGATAATGATTGGAGATCTCATCATAGAATAAAGACGTGAAGCCGGGAATCAATCCATATCCAACGAAATATAAAAACACCTCAAGGGAGCACCATCATCCACGTAGAACAAGAGAGAGAATATGGTTAGAGGATAACATGAATGCTTTGTAGCTTTATAAATGAATAATATTGGAGATTTACATGTGATGTAATACTCAATGACGTCATGTAATCTAGAGGGTTAGGTTTTACTGAAAAATGAATAACTATTTTTTTATTTAACACCAAAAAATATTCATATTGTGAACCTTATTTGTAAAATTCATGAAACCATAATTCACATCATGTAATCCTTACACAATTTATAATTTTTGAAGTAGCTCTTTTGTACCTCCAGCTTCCACCAAAAACTCCCAAAACCACCTTCGAAGACCTCCAATACTAAAAACTGGCAATGTAGTGGACCAAGAAATCATAGACCATTATAATAACAATCTATTATCCTATTCCATATCCAATGTTCTAGATAAAATTCAATTAAATAGAAACTATTTTGTGACAATAAAAAATTTCATTCAATAGCATAGACATTTTCATTTCATAAATATGTAAAAAGAAAATTTTTATAGAATCATAAATATTACTAGAATTATTTTCAAATTTAACCGGAAGACTTCATCAAAAATTTATGAATGGATAATAAAATTATAATTTAAACTATAAAAAATAAAATATTTTAAATAATAATAGTTTTAGATATACGAATTTAGCTAGGGATAATTATTTTCTTATTTTCATTGTCACTAAAGGTTGCATTACCACCATATACAATCATCAAATTTATGAATATAGATAACTCTATAGAAGTGTGTTTGGGAAATAATCTATCAAAATACCATAATATTTTACTAATTTTTTCAAATATAATTCATGCAGTGAGTCATCGAAAAAATGATTTTGGTACCTTTATCTTCTTGGGAGTAGAGTTGTTATGAAATAGTTTCTCTGGGTTTCATATCTATTTATCATAATAATTAATAGTTTGATTAAAGTATTAAAAATAATTAGGAAAAATTACCTTTTGAGGTATCGAGTGGATTTCCCCATACCTCATTGTTCACAACATGTTACATACTAATGGTTTGTTTACTGTATTAGAACTGTGAAAGAGATATTGTTAGTATAGTTTTTTCCATTGCCTGGGTAGATATCCAAAAAAACTATCATGGATATTTATTGATTCACTACCCAAAATTCAATTGATAATTTAAATTATTTTACTGAATCCTTATATATCCTATTTAATTTTATCATTAACTAATTAAAATCATTAATTTATTTTTACATCAAATTATTTATATTTCAATACAAATATTAGACATTATATAAAAAGGTAGAGATATTAGTTTCTTTATATCCATGTTTTTATCATTTAGTTTATTCATGGGTTTTTTAAGAATTGAGCTATAATAAAACAAATATCCATTAGTTATACAAGAATAATCACGAAATTCACTTTCAGCATAAGTAGATGTATTAGTTTTTACCACAGGTGCAGTTTCCATAAAACAAATACGGTCCTTCTAAATGACATATTTGTTAGAGAAGTAAAATGCATTAGATCTAACTATGAATGAAATTCGGTTTTAATTTATGGATTTATTTAATTTTCAACATTTTTCATCATATTTCTTTTTTCATTTATGTTTTGAACGTCTACCTTTATTTTTATTTTTCTATTGTATTCATTACTTGTAATCTCAATAAATGATTCATCATTCTTCTAGTTTCCGTTTTTTATCTTATTTTCCATTATATTTCATTTTTCTAAAATAAACTTCTTTCTATATATTGTTTGGAGTGGTATGTATATTTTGAACATGTATTGATTAGTATCAGTGTCACTCTCAATTCTATTGTAGTGCTCATCCTTAATAACCACATTATATTTTTTCATGAGATGAATTGAAGATAATATATTTCTCACACTAGGTATCATCATCCTTAAATTGGAGTTCATACTAATAATCATTAATTTTATAATTAATTCCTTCATTTTTATCATTAAAACATCACATGACTCCTAAAAAGATAGAGTAATGCCACTATATAAGTAAGGTAGAAATATCAAGATTCTCTTCACCTGTGCTTTACCATCCACGGTATTTCTATCTGAATACATAGTATTGTTAATTTCATTAAAGATGATATAAATTTCAGAAATAGATTCACTATGATTTAAATTTAATTTAATATAATTAATATATATATATATAATGTAATCTCTTTAACATTATCTATTCACTCATGCAACATAAAAAAAGTATCCCAAATATGATAAATAGAATCCAAAAAAGGTAAATTAAATTTATATTCTCCAAATGTTTAACAAAAAGTATTTATAGATTTACATTTACAATCACATGTTTTTTAATATATTCTCCCTAATATTTACATGGAGGCTTTGGGTTTTCATATTATTCTAAAATCGTTGTATGGATATCAAAACCCATACTTTCATGATGAATTTAAATTTTTATTTCTCATTGAGCATTGATTTTAACATTAATGAAGGGAGGTAAATTTATGAAATTTCTTTCCAATTTTTAGGTATCTCTAACAAAATATGAATTGAATACATATAAATGGAAGTTCAATTCTTAAGACGTTATTGTGGCCAGAAAAAAAAATTTAGATAAAATATTTCTCAGGAATTTTTTTCCATGGTGGAGTACACAAAATGGAGTTAATTGTACCTCCTTTAAAATGAATATATATATAAAAATTAAATTAATGCACAAAATATTAAAAAAACAAGTTAAATATTTTAATAGGTATAAATAATTTTGTATTTTAAAATTGTTTTTCAAGGCAATGATCAAAACCCAGTTAAAATAGTTTTAAATGGATTTAACTTTTTTTAAAAAATAACACAAAACCCATTATATGTATCAATAATAAAATATAACTATTATATAATAATATTTCAATTATTAAATATAAATATGTATTGAAAATCATAGTTGATAAATATATTTTGGAGTGAAAATTAAATTGTGTAAGAAAAAAAATACATGGTGGAATTTGATAAGAAATGGGTTTAGTTAGAAGTGGTAATATAGTCCTATCAATATAAATATAATCACTAATAAGACCATTTATTGTAAAATTAAATTGATCTATAAACTAGATTAGTTTTTAATGAACTAACTGGACATTGGGTTGTCGAAGATACAACCGGCCTCTTCCATATTTATTCATTAGAAAATATATGTAAAATGTAGAAAGAAGTAGTATTATAGTACTCCAATTTATAGTAAAATATGTTTTCTTTGTTAATATATAAGGAAAACAAGAAAAAGCCAAATATAAATAAAAATATGGAGTGAAAAGAGTGAAATTTTTTTATGTGACTCAATATCATATTAGCTTTAGTTGATCAACTGCATTAAATCATTCCTTATGATCAAACGAAACAATCGTGTGATGATTTATCTAAAATGCTGTAGTGAAGCACATAAAATAGATTTTCACATGGATTTGTATGTAATTGAGTATTTTTCTGTGTTTCACACAACATTTTGTGTGAGGATTCTTTGGAATTAGACTTATCTACTCTATGATAATCCAATGTAGAATAATAAAAATTATTTACTCACACAAACATACATTATATTTTATAAACTAGATGGTTGAATAAAATTACATTTTCTTCTCAGATAGATATAAAAAGATATAGTCATCACTTATACATAGTAGGAATATCATGGAATCACAGAATCCCGGTCTCACTGGGGCATGAAAAGATTTTCTTGGATGATCAACCAGATAATGCACATACTAATAAGACTTCACTCAGAAGAATCCATACTTATCATGTGTGATATGATTACTTTATATATATTATCCTTACGTCACTTAGATTATATGCAACATTCTCATAAAAACATTAATTATTCATCAAAAATTATAGACTCCATTTGTATGGATTTTTTTATTCGCTCACATAGATAAGATTTCATTGTCATGGAAGATCTAATAAATTAAGAAATTTGATTTTATCTTTAAGGAATCATTAATGAATGAATTATTTTCTTTAAAAAAATTTATTTAGACTTTTGATTGGTACATCATGGAAATTTTTCACTCTTAGTGAAATTGTACATTGCTTCATGAAATATACAATACTCTCATGGATGAAATATTTTCTTCATACAAATGAATAAAGCTCTTATAAGTGAATAAGTTTTTTCTCTTATAAGATGATTATATAACTACCATAATATCCTAAATTTACCTGAAATATAATTTTCCTTCAAACAACATAGAATTAATTATTGAGAACATAATAATGATTTATGATCATTAAAATATGATATTTATAGAGTAAGTCAACAGTTAAAAATTTTGGATATTGAAAAATAATGAGAAATTTTTTTATTATGTTAATATTTTAAATATAAGACACTCATTCCATGTTCGTATTACTTAAGAAATTTTTTATGAAATTTTAATCGGATTGAATGAAATATTATTTGTATTATCTTTGATATAATAAGTGATTAGTGGAGGGGAGAGTGAATCATTAGGAAGAAAAGGGCATGACCCAAATTTATAAGAGTGTAGATTCTATACTTATATTTATCTTTCTAAAACCTTGTATTCATAATATATTTTGTAGTTGATTCATTCACGACGATACTATTTTTATTATTATGTATTTATATAAGCAGGTTTTGTAAACTGATTCAATTCAGTTTGTTCTATTATTTTTCTATATAATTTTCATAGGGGAGGTTTTTCATGGGAATATAGTGTGATAAGTAATTTTTTATATGTTTCTTCTAATAAAGAAAAAATCCCAGTTTGGAAAATTGAATCTATTATTACCCTGATTTACCCCTTAGGGAATCATTGTGGGATATCGATATAAAAAAGTAATATTTAAATATCTATATTATTAATAAAATAAATAAGGGACTTAGTGGAGTCCTTTAGTCCCTTATTTTAATTATTATTGATATTGGATTAAAAAAATGAGGATCTTTTTCCTGATTTATTAAATCATTAAACTTTTATAAAACTATGGTAATATTTATTATATTGTTTTATTTATTTAAATTTATTACAATAATAATAATCCTATCACCTATAATAGGATTTCCAAATTTCACCCTATATTCCTTGATGCCTCAAACCTGATAGTTGTAACAACACCCTCAAGAATCCCAATAATGGTTTTTTTAATTATTAGTCTATTTACATGATTATCAAATTTTATAAATTAGTGGTAATGTTTTTATAGTATTAAAAAACATGAAAATACTTTAATTATATCCATATTCATTAAACCGTATAAAAGGAGTCTAAAAATTCACATCAAGTTACCTCAAATTTAAAAATGTGGATATAATTTTCAATTGTCATATTTTCTATAGAAAAATTCTCATTATATTATATAAAAATAAGTAATTTTCATGGTTATGAAAACTGTGGAAAAATCTATTTCCATTGGTTAGGAGACTATATTTCACAGATTATAAATGTGGAAATATTTTTTTATAGTATTGGTGGGGTTTTACACCCTATATTTTTCTATAGAGTATATTTTGAAAGAAAACAATTATGGTCTTTACACAAATGTAGAAACTATATTGATGAAATATACCACTAGATTTTTTTCGTTTTGGCATAGAATCTTTAAAACCATTAATATTTAATGAACTCATATGTCATATAGTATTGGCGGGGAAATTTAATATTATAATTTATAATGTCAAAAACCCATTTTGGAAGAACACCATGATGATAATTTGATGGAAAATGTGTTATTATAGATACAAACTATGAACATTTATAAAATATTATAATCTTGGGCCAAAAGAGAATATATATGATCATAGGTAGAATTCGTTTAAGTGAATAGATATTATTACTAGTTATGATTATATTTATCTTATCCTAATGATGTCAATATATATTTAACATGATTTTTTTGTATTCATAGAAGAAATGTATGTTCATTTAATGCGTATATAGGGGAAATCAACTCATAAAGAGATAGTATGATGCTAATATATTTATAGGGATGAATTATTATATTTTTCTTCTTTTTTATATCAATTTATTGATGTACTTCACAATGATTTTTTAGGGTTTCCCATTGAGAGAGATGTTAATTTCACTATCAACATTGAGATAGGTTCAAAAATCATTTTTATATATATAGTAATGACCAGCATCATTATGGGTTTTGAGTTTTTTAGGGAATTTGACATTTTTATTTGGTGATGGGTTAATTTGGAGAACATGAACATGAATTTGGATTTCAATTATTTGGATGTACATAAAAGACGTTTTTAAAATTAAGTTGATGATTGGAAATAGTTTTAGGTATTTAGGATGATTTCAAGGAAGGTTTAGATTGATTTGGGTTCAGAAAAAAAACTATTTATATATATTTTTACATTTTATTAAGTTGGATTCATTGTAAACTTGTCAAGGCATCGGAAAAACCTCTCATCCTAGGGTCGGTCACATAATGAACATATTGGCCACATCAAGACCCAGTGGGGGTATCTTATATTAAATTTTAGGTGTTTCTTGGGGGTTCTAATTTAGATACTCTTAGTTTTTTCCTTTTAAAGTTCTCATGAACATTGGGGGAGTCCAAAACCCCTTCCTTCCTTTTTACTCTTCCCTTAATTCAATATTGTTTTTATAGAAATATAATAAAATAGATTTTTGGTAGATTACTATTTATTCTATCCTTATTAATCCCCCATTATTCACTCTATATTTTTCTCAACAGTTGAAGAATATGTGGGTTGATTTCACTAGAACATTGGGAAATCATTATATTAGAAGGATTTTTAATTTTTTTCTCATTGAGGATATATTAGGAGGAGGAAATCATGCTTTATATCATCTCTTTTACATAATGTGTATTTAATGATTAGTTTATTTAAGTATTTTTGTAATTTTGGGATAAATTATTCATTGATTAAACATTGAAATGTGGGGTTTATGTGTGGATTAGATATTGATGTCTTTCGGGAGTGTAACACACATTGTTTCTAATTTCATCAACATTGTGATGTTGTGTAGTGTGTTTTTTATTGATTATTCTATTTTAGTATTTTTGGTTTTCAATGTTTAATTTATTAATAGAATTATGTTTTTTCATTATATATTTTCTCATAGACTCATTTATGGTTGATGCAAGCCTAATATAGATTTATGGACCAGCGGTTTAGGTTGGTGGACTTGAATTTATTTGACGCACTTGGTTAATTGGTTATTTTACATTTACCTTACATCACTATTATTACATGAGTAATGAATACTCCATGTAATCCTTCTACAATCCTAGGTTCAAATCCATGTGGGTGTGAATATATATGGGTATTGTAGTGGTGTAATAGTAGGTATTGCAGCAGGTATTATACAAATTCTATATTATTGTATTATTGTTGAACTATAATAAGGTATTGTAGCATCAATACAATAAATCCTAAATGATCCTACAATCCACAAAATAGACCTTTTTACTATAGGTATTTTATTCCATAAACTAAATTCACACTACATGGTATATGGGCCAAAAATATGTGTATATATAGCTTAGTAGATTATCTCTAAGAAGATAGATTATAGTTTAAGAAATCATCAAGGTGAATCCAACCAATTAGAAATATTGAATCATTGATTTTGTAGATAATCCCTTAGTCCCTACAAATCATTATATGGGCAACGTGAGCTAGTTTCAACATCAAGGTGTTGGAATTGATTATTTCATGAATAATTTCTAGGGATGGGTTGTTTTGTTATTGTCGAGTCATTAAAATAGATGTAAGTGCTAGTCCCTATAGGCCTTTGGGCCATATAATTCATGATTTGTTCCACTAGACCTCTATTTAATCTATGTTTTCCCTCGATACATATCTAAAAATGATATTATACATAAATTAATAAAAATATAAGTCTTTGAGGAAATTCATACATCTTGTATGATTTCATCATAAATTTTTATGTGCTCTTGTAGGAAAAATAGTAGACATATGACACAGAACTTACTAAATTATTTTATGGTGGTATCCTAGTCAAAAAGTGAAGGTAGGCATATTTATGGATTTAGTGGTGGGGTCATAAAATTTTAAGATAATTTGGTTTCCTCACAAAAAAATATATTTTAAAATCAGTTGGACTCAAAGGTAATATTAATAGAAAATGAGTTTTGTTCATGGGTTTTAAAATCATATTTTTAGATAGAAATAGGGTTTCAAAATAATATTATGATTTTATTTTGGAGAAGATCCTAGATTTAGTAATAAAATACAAGGTTCTATATCTAAATGATTGTAAAAATGATTTTGGCTTTCTTTCTAAGAAATATGGAGATGATTGGATAAATATTTTTTGGTTTGTTGGACCTATTATTGGGAATGGCCTATTTTATAACTCTTGTGTAATTAATTTATTTACTATTTTTACATTCATAATGTGTACATGTTCCATGATTATTCATGTTTTCTATATCATTGTAAGAACTCTTCATTTTGTTTCAAATTGATGGGTTTATCCAAATGGATGTGATAGAAACCATAGAGGGTTTATATGGGTATTAGAATGTGTTTGATTAATGATGGTAGGTCTCAAGGGAGTACTTCACTATAATTAGATGGTGAGTTGTGAGATAGGACGTGTTCCCTATTTTATTATTTTTCTATGTTCTTGTTGATGGATTCATGGCCGAATAAAAATTTGGTTTTGGGTGAGGATCTTTAGTCATGAATATCCTTGAGTGAGCTGTTATTAGAAGTACTTATATAATAGAGATGGGATCCTAGTTTTCATGATATAGGAACATATCCTATGTGATAGGGTAGTGGTTTATGATGGGATCATTTCATGAGTGAGATGGCTTGGTTGATCATGACACGATTGAGAAGTCATGGGTCAATAGAGACATTTTGTTCCATAGTGAGAAATAAGGGGTTTGAAATATGATATGATGTGGGTTTTATATGTAACTCCCTACACTTTGTGAGAATGTAGTGGTTGGGTTATGATTTATCCACCCTTATGTGAGATGGTATGGTCAGATGCATGACTTGATATTAGATGCAACATAGAACTATACCTAGCATTTTTAGGTATGGTTCGGGTTGTGGTATAGGGTGACCTTGTTCCATATAGCATGGATCTAAAGTGGGTAGGGTTAGGTGTCATTTTTTCTTGGTCCGCATAAGATAACCTGACATTTATATTTTATATGCATTTGATGTTATTTTTCTAAGTGGGTTTGTTTCATGAACATAATTGTAGTTCTTATTTTGGTATGAATTCGCATCCACTTAATCATAATAAAACTCAATAATAATGAGGCGTTCAGAATTTATGTTGGGTTATTGGATTATCCCCCTACCTGTGTACATGTACTTTTTTCAATATAAATGTATAGGTGTTATTATTTTATTTTAGTAAATTTATATCTCATTAAGGTATACATGTGGTAATGATATGGTGGATCATAGATTTCAATGACTATTAAGGTTGGATTATGTGTATGGGGATAGATGATAGTGTATTTAATTTTAAATATTGTTCACAATTTATATAGTGTTTTATTTAGTATATTTTTTTTTTCATGTCATGTTTATTTACTGTAAATAAATTATATATTTATTAATCATATAAATAGTTTTATTTCTTCTTATTTTGGACTATTGTAGCACATTTGGATTCATATTTTATTTATATAGGTTTTAGGTATATCAAATATATGGTTGGGTCATGTATAATTTTCATTAGATTCAACAATTACACTGAAGGCTTATTTCAGAGTGCATAGTGTGCCTATAAATTTTTTATGTCCTCTCAAATATTCATAAGCCTTTGGAATATGGGGTGGCTCACCTAATGAAATGTATTATCCCTGCTTGGGTTTTATTTGGGAAACCCAATCTAGGGAGTTACACACACACACACGTATATATATATATATATATTATCATATAAGATAACTATAGTTGATTTCTAATAATTAAAGGCTCATATTGGTGACCAATAGCTTAACTATAATCAGTCAATGGGGTATATGCCTTGGGATTTATCAAATTATATTCACTATGGATTGTGATAAAATAGTGTAGTTTTGTATTTATTATAAAAGACTGAACAATATCACTGTTATGAACTGATATCCATTTCCTTAGATTGATGACTTTTTTTATCAAGTCATAGTATTCGAAAAGTTCCCCAAGATTGATTTGTAATTTGGTTATCCTTTTCTAGGGTTGTGAGAAAAATGTATTCCTAAGATGTATTTTATTAACATAATATTTTGTTTATATTTTCTTAGTGATCACAACTAGCTGGTGGTGGTATATACATTTAAATTTTGGTTTCATTAATTATTTGGGGAGGAATTTAAATTTATATTAATAATAAAATCTAGAAATATATATCCACAAAGAGGTAATTCATCCTCACATATTAGATGTGAGTATAATTTCCTTAGTAAATTTGAGTTGAAATGATTTATACTCCAAGGAATGAAAATATAGGGTTTGATGATCCAAATATAAAATCATAGATTTTGGTTACAAAAAAAATAAAAAAATTGATAATAGATGTTTTTATTCATTTTGTTGATTTTGGAAGTGGATTTAATGCCCAATGTTTTTAATAAGAATATTTTTTCATTAAATTATATTTATATAATTTGACAATAATTTTTCCACTTTTTCTAAGGGAATTGAAATTGATTTCGAAATAACCCATATAAAATAGTAATTATACAATCAACACTTTATTCAATAATAGTAAAAAATTACAACAAAAGAACAATAAATTAAGTAATACAATTCATGGATTATTACATTCTATATATTATTACATCCATTAAATTTTTATAAATTAAACAGTTGACAATTAATATAAAATAAAAAAATAATAAGCACGTGGAGATCTCTTCGATCATCATTTCCATTGCGGATCACTAATAGAGAACGAAAACATGTAATGAGGAAGAAAATTAGAAAAGGGGAAAGAATATTGTGAGATCTAGAATGAAAACTTTTCAAAAGAGAAGTGTTACTTAATAAATTATCCTAGAATCAACAAGTTTAGCAAGGCTATATATAGAAATACTGTATAATCATTATAAATATGGTCATTGGAAATATTATTATTAGAAATAAGATCATTGGAAATATGATCGTTGAACATATGATAATCAAATAGGTACACCAACATTTGGTATTGTTTGCAGTAAATTGAAAATAATATAACACCCAAATAATAAATAAATAAATTAAAATATTATAATAAAATATTATAAAAATATATATTTATGTGTTATATATAATTATTGACATTATAATTATTTTTTTATAATATTGTGTATTTATAAAAATAAAATAATTTTATTAATATAATTGAATTAGTAAAATAAGGTATTTAGAATATAAAGAATTTATTTTAATGGTATTTGGTAAATATTATTAAATATAAAAGAAAATTTTTTCAATTAATTTTTCAAGTGTTTCATATATTATAATAACTAATTAAATTGACCAATTTTAAATTAATAATATATATGAAATAAAATACTAAGAGTATTTAAATTATAAATTGAAATAAAATATAATTAAAAACACTAAAGAACATCATTTTATTTAAAAAAGATACTCCATATATTTTTTTCATTGAAAAAATTGATTTTATATTTTTATAATTATAATTTTAGAAAATTAATCTCATTTTTGAAATCATTATTCTAAAATTATGTTATGATGATTTTTTTAAAATTTTTCAAAAATGATGCATTTTGGAAATTGATGAAAATAAAGATTGTTGAAAATAATATCACTTTCATGATGTTTTTGTGATAGAAGAATGAGTTTAATGTTAATGAAAATTATAAATAATTCATTTAAATGAAATTTTGGATTTATAAAACCCTTTTTAATCTTTAGAAAATTATATAATCTTATATTCTAAAAAACCACTTTTAATATTTTTCTTTTATTTTGTCAATAAGGTATAATTCTATTCTGGATTGATTTATAGGTATTGTTAAATTATTTATTTAATAACAACCTAATTGATTTCTTTTTAACAAAAACATTAATAATTTCATCATAAACATAATTTTTATTCTAAAAATACACTTACTCTAAAAACTGGTTTTTACACATTATATGTACTAATATTAAAATTACTTTTTGTCACACATATAAATTTTATTTGGAAATTTTTATTTAATAATTTCAATAATTAGGTCCACATTATAAAATTTTGCCTATATTTTAGTTATTTAAATTATACTTGTGTAAAAATTAATTACCATGGTAAAAACAAAAAATGGTAGAATAGAAATCTCCAAGAGAAAAGACAGAAAACATTTAAAACATGTGTTGAAATGAATGGTTAAGTGATTCATGACCTTATCTTATCTTTAACTCTATTAATGTACACTTTAAATCAATTTTTTTCTAGAAACATGTTCACTTTTTATATTAAAAAATTATATTAAAAGAAATTATATATTCTTCTATATATAAAAATATTTCACCCCTACCTTATTTATATACTCATTATAATTCATTTTCACAAAAAATTCTTCCATTTTCTCTCCTACACTCTCTCTCCATGTCTTATAAACTTTTTACATAAAAACATTACATTCTAATGTTCCTTATGTTGTTAATTAAGGGTTAACATTCAAAGGGGGAGGTAATGTTCTCTACCAAGATCCCTTAATTCTCTTATTATTTCCCCCCTCAAAACTATTATATCGAGAATATTATGATGATATAAATATTCAAAAAAGTATATGCAAAAAATTATGATTAAATTGGTTTTAATAATATTATGAAATTTTATTATACAAATGGAATATTGATTTTCTACCTTCCTCTATAACCATTCAAGAAATGAAGATTCCATCATATGTACATGCTGACTACCACCTCTATGATTAGATTGATTGATTTTTCAACACCTCCACATAGATACGGTTCTAAAGGAAATGAAAATGCATTAATAGGATATTTATAAATTTTTGAGGATTCTAAAATTATTAAAATTTCCTTATATTCTTCTATATCTATGGAAAACGTCCTTATCTCCCGTATGGACTATCACATCCACAAAAGTGACATATTTTAATTTTCATGTAGATATTTATTATTAATAAAAATTTCTTAATATGTTTCTCGACATTAAAAATATCTAAATAATGCCATTGTTTCTCTATAATAAGGACATTATTCAAATATAATATTTTCATTAACCATACTCACCCATCGATTATAGAATATTCTTATTTTGGTGAGTCTAACCATCTAAAATAACAACAGTTAAAATATTAATAAATTATGGACATAAAAACATAAAAACTAGTTTTATTAGAAATTAATTTTAAAATAATTTTTGGTGCATAATCATGAGATGTTTATATTAATATTTTACTTATTATTATTGTACCAACATTCTTGTTCGATAAAAACAATCAAAACAAGCACATCACCAACATCATCACAATGAATCATAACTAAAATAATAATGAAATGAAATTATGACATTATATAACATTATAAAAAATATACTACGATACCTATGATGAACTATTGACATGTAATTAAGAAACTACACATCCATTAAAAAACTAGTTTTAAACAAACAATTAAAGCTAATAAAATCTGATGATGAATATTAAATATAACTAACTAATATACCATTAATTAATGATATTAAATTAATTTTATAAAATTTTAAAGGTATGTCTGTGTTTTAAAAATTATTAATTGAGATAGTTATTTTTTATATAGGAGGCTAGGTAATGTTTAGAAAAGTGGGATTGAATGTAAGGGTTTCTGCATACTCTATTTTTATTCATCCAGTTATTATTTTTCTATATAAACATCATTATTAAAAATTAGTTATATTTTACCATATGACTATATTATGTCTTTTTGTTATTTCTATAGTTATATACATTTAATTCTTATAAAATCAATTTTAAATGATTATTCCTTTGATATAGGACATTTTTGAGACAATAAATCTCAATTTTTATTTATTAATATATGATTTGTGTTTAATAGTTTTTCCCTTTATTGATTTAAATTTTTACCTAAAATTTAATTTTTATCTTAAATTTCATGAAATATAAGGGATATAAAAATCCATGACATTATATTTATTTATGGGTCTTCGATCTAAATGTTAACAATGTCCAAAGTGTCATGTGGACTCAATTTTATTTCCATTTTAGTCTTGAGAAATCTTTCTTGGCTATTCTTTTCTAAGTTCCCTTATTCTTTAATTTCACTATTTTTTAAAATAAATTTTTATTTTTCATTAGGGGGTATTTGTTATTTAAATTAAAAATTATTTATTGGGTTTGTCTCCCTGGCCTTCCGATTTATTTTCAAAACCCATATATTCTTTGTGACATTGGTAATATGATTGGGAGGTATCTATGCTCGGATCAACGGACTGAGGTTGTGGCACAACCAATTTTCTCGAGTATTTGTTTTGAGGTCAACGTCACCCAGCAGCCCTTGCATTGTGTCTGGATTACCGATGGGAAGGAATTTCGCTGGGTGCACGAGGTTGTCTTTGAATCGTGGATGAAGTACACTGTTGGCTGTAGATGGTTTGGGAACCTGGAGGCCTTTTGCCGCAATTCCAAGGTGGGTGTTTCCTCTCGGGTGGAAGAGATGCAGTATAGAGGTGGTTGTGACCATGGAGCTGATGCGAGGCTGCTTCAGGAAAATGTAAAGGATGGATCTGGGGCGGTTCTGTCTGGGTATGAGTGTGTGAATGGGTATCTGGATGCTACTATGGAACCTGTGCTGTGCTCCGATGCTGTAGATTCTTTTGGGAAGGGAACTTGTTTGGAGGCTCCCTACACTGATTTGGCAATTGTTCGGTATACTTCTGTTGGGAATTTGGAGAGGGAGTTGAGGAATGAACTTTCAGCATCTGTGCCGAGTCTTGGTTGGGGTATTAAGGTATTGGATCAAAATGATATATCCTTCGATTGTTCCTTGAGATAATATTCTAAAACCAACTTCATTATTATTTGTCTTATCATTCTTATGATATGTATAAAGTTTATTTTACTCTTGGTGAACCCATTCACTTGTAAATGTTATGAATCTGATATTTTCTCAGAAATAGTGAACCAATGAGTTGTGTAATAATTTTTCTCATGAGATACAATGTATGGTTCATGGGAATTGAGACTAAGTATACAATGATATGTTTCCTTGGTGTTTAACCATGTCATATTCATATAATTTCATGTTTTATATTTTTATACAATATTTTTTATTCTATAAAATAATGATATTATATCCTTATTCCATGTTTATATGATTTTCTAACAATATTATTCCATGGTTCATTTATTTATTTGAGATTACATGTTTTTCAATAATCACATAGGGACAAATAAAATTATTCATTGTTCTTTTTAAATAAAATATTTCTCCCCTACTATTATAGTTCTAATATTCTAAAAATTTAAAACACGATGAAATTTTTATGATTATTTCCCTTACATATAATTTTAAATGACCCATTTCTTATATATATATTTGCCTGGTTATAAATATGAGTATAACCTAAAAAATTCTAGAGGGGAGTCTCATGTCTCTCTATTATAGTGAAATGTTCACGAAGACTATAAAATAAGAAAATTATCTAATTTTTCATCAATGAAACAAGACAATTAATGTTTATAATGAGGTGTAATGTTTATTTTAATGAAATGATGTAGAATGAGGGTATTTTTATCTTGGATAATCTCAGTTGGTGTCAAATCTAGTGTTTAATGAAAGTGATGTTAGCATCAAAATCTGGAATGACGGTTATGGGTTCCTCATTAGGTATTAGATCAGGTTTTCGTTATTTTTTTTGGATTATTATTGATATTTTAGGGGATTATTATTATAGAAACTAATTATAAACACAATGTATAATTATATGTATATTATGTGATCCTATAAATTTGGTAAATTTTTTACAATGTTTTTTCCTAAAAAATATAATCCGGTTTGGATAATATCAAAAAGAAGATATTTTGATTCAGACACACCTATAAATGATCACTCTAATGAAGTCCTATTTTTATCAACTAGATATTCACTTGCTGAATTATGAGTGTGATTAATAATGGAAACCAGTATAAACACATCCCGAAGATATTATCTGGTTATTTCAAAAATTTTTATGAAACATTATGAAGGGTTTTAAATCATTTTTACGATATGGTTAGAGAAACTAATAGTAATATAACGACATAAAAACTAGGACTAACTTAAGGATTTATAGGTTGATACAATTTTAAAATAGATTAAATCAAATTATCATCAGATTAAATTAATGTTTTATAGGAGAAGACTTATTTGGACTGAGTTTTCATCTTAATAGTATCATTTACTACATTCTATTGTATATTATCATAATCATTTTTTATTTAATTTTTTATTGAAATGGGAACTAAAAAATCAAGGTGTTGAAGGTATGTCTCCGAAAACATCTAAGGCATGGATATAGAGGCATGTTTATAATAAATAGTTAGGGCTCATAACACATTCGTATTCTGAGGGAAATGATAGTTTACAATGTCTTATTTTAGATAGCTTGGTTTTTATATCTTTATAATCAATATTGGGAGGTATGGGTATATTTTAGATACCATAAGGTATTTTTACAAGTAAGATATTATAAAAATAGAGGGAATGTTTTTTATTTGGGGGGAATGAAACCCCATATTTTTTAAGAAGAATATTTTTTCCATAAACAACATGTTTATAATTGTAAAATATTTTTCCATTTTTCAATTTAATTGAAAAATATTATGAAATAAGACATAAAATATAGTTAATAATGTATAATTAATTATTTATAGTAAATCATTAACACAAAATCACATGAAACTTAGTATTATAGAGCACATATTATTACTCACCGTGGATTTTTATATCTAATAAAATTTCAAAAAACAAAAGAGGAAAATGAGTAGAAAACAATAAAATAATAAACACTAGGAGATCTCCTGGATCAACCTCACTCATGAGGATCACTGATATCAAAATAAAACCTATAATGAGGAAGAAAATAATGAAAATTATAAATCAAATTTTGAGATATAAAAATAAAAAAATGGAAATGTGAAGTGTGACTTTAGAAGTATGAATGGATAGAATGAATTTTTTATATCTTTATATAGGAATGAAAACTACTCATTATATGTATGGTCATTGAAAATAGTTATTGTAAATATGGTCATTGGACAAAAATAAATCCAATAGGTATATTAAAGATGTATCTTCTAAAAACTAAATTTAAAATAATTTAATTCAATAATAATATATATCGACATAAAATATAATTTTGAAATTATATGTGTGTGTGTGTGTATTTTTCATTATTATTATTGTTAAAATAATTGTTATTAGTGTTTAATATTATATATTTTTTTAATATAAATAAATATATCAATATCTATTGATTATAAAAAGTAATTTTTTTGAATATAAATAATTAATATTTGGGATATTTGGTATATATTCTCTAATATAAAAGTCATATTTTTTAAGAATTATTTTTTAGATGTTGTATATTTATCCAAATAGATTTAATTGACCAATATTAAAAAAAAATTATATATTAACTTAAATATTAATATTCTATAAATTATAAATTGATATGAAATACTATTAAGAATAATTAAAATTGTCATTTTTCAAAAAAAGTATTTTTTCGTTATATTTTAAATTTTTATATTAAAAATAATTTAAAAAAGGTTGAATTTTAAATTTGTAATATTAATTAAAATTTTAAATTACCATTTCGAAATTATAATAATATTAGTTTTATAGAATTATTTAGAAAATGATTAATTTTTGGGTCAATGTTGAAAAATAACAATTTCCAAATTATTTCCACATTAATGAAATTTTCAATAAACAATATTTTTTTAATGTTTAATAATCCTTTCAAAATAAATTTTTTAATATAATATTTTGAGCTTATAAAACCCATGTTTTTCATATTGAAACATAAGTTCTCTTTTATTCTAATAAACACATTTATTGTTTTTCTCTTTTAACTATATTTTCATAAGGTAGAATTATATTTTGGCTTGATTTAGAAGCCATATAATAGTCATTTGGTTAATAATAAAGTAATTAATTATTTTTAAATCATAATCATTGATAATTGTTTCTTAAAAATCATTATTATACTTAAAACACAGTTTATATGAAAAATGATTTTTATGCGTTATATTTTTTAATATTATATTTTTTTTCAAAGCCCTGGATATTTTATTTTAAAATATTTATTTAAAATTTTTAGTCATTATATCGTCATTATTTAATAACTTTAATTTAATTTTTAGACAATAATATTAATTTCTAGCATAAAAATTAATTACCACGGTAAAAATAGAAATTGTTAAATGTGAAAAATGTAATATTAAATGTCTTAAAAATGTGACAAATTAATGGATGATGTATTATGTGACATAAATAATATCCTGATGTATTTATATAAATATTTTCTTCACTTTTCATATCCATAATATGCTCCCTTTAAATTAAAATGTTATATTTTCAAAAATTTCATTCCCTTCACATATAAAAGGAGATCACTTAAACCCCATTTATCAAAACATTATGAAGAAATAGATCAAAAAACTATTTTCAATTGTCTCTCATAAAATATCTCTGCATGTTATATATTTCTTGGCCTTTCCAAAAGAACATGTTGAGGCTCCTTATGTATTATCTTAATAGAGACCTTCGAAAGTGGGTGTTGAGGTTCTCAACCAATATATTTTAATTTTATTATCATTATACCCCTTCAAACTTATTATATAATTTAAATAATTATAACATATGTATTAATGAAATTCAAAAATATTATTATACTAATGTAGTGTTCGTTTTTTAACTTCCTATAAAACTATTCATAAAATGAAGATGTCGTCATGTGTAAATACAGACTACCACATAAATAAATGATGTTCTTGATTTTTGATAACCTCATTACATGGACGGTTGTAAAAGTATAATTAATTTAAGAATATTATTTCTATAATATTATTATGATGATAAAATTATAAACCACTCTCTATCTTTATACGGTTATCTGTAAAACAAACTTTCCACATTGGTGTACATGCAGACTACCGCGTCCATAAAAGTGATTTTTTCATCTATAGTTTCATTCATTACCAAAATCTCTAAAAATATGATTCTAATCCCCAAAAATTTAAATTTATAACATTATTAGTCTATAATAATGATATTATTCAAAAATAATCAATTTATTAACCATACTCACCAAATGATTATAACATGTTTTTTTGGGTCAGTTTAACCAACTACACGAATATTTCTATAAATATCAATCATTGATGACTATAGGAACATAAATAATGGTGTTATTAGTCATTAATAAAATATATATTTTTTATTTTCCTATAAAGGTTATTTTATGATTTAACTTATTATTATTTTACCACCTTTTTGTTTGTTAAAGATTTCTAAAACAATCTCGTCACAAACTTTGTCGTCATGAATCATAAGTAAAATATATTTGAAATGATTTTAGAACATTATAAATAAAAATGGAGCATATATTCTAATAACTATGATGTATTGGTAAAATATAACAAATAATTCACACCTATATTAAAAACGGGTACTAAATAAAATTCAAAGTTAATAGCACCTGATGATAAAAATAAAATATGACTAACTAATATATTTATATAAAATGATTATAAATGAAGTTCTAAAAATTTTATAGGTATTAAAAAGATTTATAAATATTTTATTAAAATATATATTCTTTTATATAATATGATATATTATTTTTAGATAAGCATGATTAAAGGTATGGGTTTTTGTTAAATCAATTTCCATTCGTTGAGTTATGATTGTTCTTTTTTAAGTTAATTATTTTAAGTTACATATATTATATACTATGATTATGTTATAGTGTATTTAATATTTATTGTCTCAGAATTTATATTTATTTCTTATAAAAAAATTTCAAAAAATTTCTTCTTTCCAAATATGATGCTTTTAGCGGTTTTATATGACAATATTTTTTATTGTGATATGATTTATGTTTACCACTTGTTCCCTTTTTTTGATTTAAATATTCCCCATGGACTAATTTTTACTATAATATTTTTAAATATAAGGATTAATATAACCATAACATAAACTACCATCATGGGACTTCAATTTGAAATATAATTTAGTCATAAATGTTATGTTGTGTCAATTTTATTTCCATTTGAGTCTTCAGTTATCATTAATGGATATTATATTATATATTATACTATTCAACCATTTCATTATTATATTTTTTAATTAAAGTTTTATGTTTGGATAAAATAAATATTTAAATATAATATTAATTATTGGTGTATTTATTCCAAAAATTTATGACATTTTTTTGGATTAATAATCATTATTTATAGTGGATTTTTCTCCTCTATATCTATATTTTCCCTACTAACAAATATTCTATTTTCCTTTTTGGGAAATAAAATATTTTTTATCTCTTCTGATCACCAAATTTATCCTTTCCCATTTTCCAAATATATTTTTATACTTTTAATGTTGTGGGTCTCAGAAAAAGGTATTTTAGAATATATATTGGGATATTATGAATGCCCATAGTTTCTTTTGGGTTGCACATTCTCCTTATTATTATCATATTATCTATATATTATTCCCATGTAAATTAAAAATATTCTATTTCAATGTTCCTTACATTTATAACTATTTTAATTTGGATTTCTTTTTAGGTATAGTACATGTTTTAAGTTCCCATCACATTTCTACCTGTTAAGTGAACCAGTTTAAGTGAACTTTACAATTTCTTATATCATGTCAAGAAATACCTCCATAAAATGTTTTTATTAAATAGTCTATTTGAAAACTATTGTTATATAAAAAAATCTCTCATAGTTCAATTCTTATCTAAAGTAAAATAATAATCCCCTCAATATTTTTAAAAGTTACTTGAATAATTTCATGGATTATTTCTTAGGTGGGTCATTTTTATTGTTATTTTTATGATTATTCTCATGAAAGTTTCTAAATTGAAATTGAATTTTCAAGAACTATGACTCTTTTTTAAATTTTAACATCCAAACTAATTTAATCCATTATTATATTGAGATTCATTGTGATATAGACTTCAGTTATTACTTGATAAAATGGTTTTAACCCCTCTTCTTTCTCATGGGTATTATCATGATTATGATTTGTCTATAATTTATTTTCCACTTGTGGTAAACATATTACTGTAAATTTTATCAATATGAGGTTTTCTCCCTGATATCACTCTAAAAAATTATGTTAAGTTTTCATCTAATAATATACAATGTATGGTGCCTAGGCAGTGATCCTAAGCACACTATGATTTGTTGACTTTCATGTGAGCCTTGACCTATTATTATGATGTAATGTTTTATTATTTATCCATATATATATATATGATTATATGTGCTTATTATATAATTACATTCTTCCATGGTTCCAAATTTATCTCACAATCTTATTCCATGGTTAATTTTATTTAATTTTAGATTACATGTTATGCAATCAAGACTCATAGATACCTATTCTTGTCCCATGTTCTTATTAATAAATATTTATCACCTAATCATGTTTTATTATATAATTATGATCTATCCCATGATGTAATGTTGATGTTTTTATCCCTTATTAATCTTTTTATCTCACCCATTAAATAGGTTCCTATTTTACTAGGTTATAATGATGATTAAAAAATATTATAAGTCTACAAGGGATTCTAGTGTGGCTCCGCTATGGAAAAATATTCATAAGAATCATAAAAAAAGTGGCGTACGTAGTTCTCTCCAAAGACATTAGACATTTAATTCAATGAATTGTGTGTTTATTATGAGATATACTATTTATATTGTTGAAAGGATGCAAAATGAAATTTTATTAAGCCTTAACAATCCCACATGGGGTAAAACCCATGGTTTAAATAATGTTTTTTATTACAGGACCCAAGAGTACGATTCTAGGAATCCATATTTAGTTTCAAAGAATGTTTTAGTAAATTATGAGGATTATTTTAGGTATTTTTAGTTAATAGGCTTAGTAAACCATAATGAAAACCCTAGGGATATGTATAACTATATAATAATATCCTATAATTTTGATAATGTTTTTAGTAAGTAGGTTTTCTAAAAATTTCATCAAAGACTGGATACTTGAAAATCGATGTGGTTTCAGAAAAATTACACTTAAGGGAAATTATGTTGAAAATAGTTATTTTGGTATCAACTCAATATTTACTCAGTGTGCGATAAGTTGGTCAAATACCACACACCCAGATTGAATATTTTATAGGATATGATTTATATATTTCAAATTATCTTTACAAACAATTATAATGGGTATGAAAACATTATTATGATATTATTACATAAGATAAAATCAAAATGGCTTGGGAAAACATATTATAAACTAATGGAGTTATAGCTTTAGCCAACTATTTCATGTTTTAAATGAAAGTATCATATGATGAAATGAAGTATTCATTGGAGAACAACTCTTAGGTTTGAGTAATCATATTCATATGATCATTTATTCTGATTCTATTTTATTTTATCATTGTTATTTTTTTATAAAATTTCATTGGAAATGTAATTCCCTGACCCCAGTTACCTAGATTTTATGCATTATTACATATCATTGGAAAGATCACAAAAGATCATGTCTCAAAAGACCGATTAGTTTAGTAACCTTAGAAACACTAGATACATTCATAAGACTTACATTACATAATAATGTGAAAAAATAAAAAAACATAGTCTCCATAGTCCACACACATATCCCCTCAGACTATCCTTGTAGGTCAGTCATAAAATACTTCTTCCATCCTGGAAAAAATAAAACATAGAAAGGGTTGAGATCAGATGCTCAGTAATGATAACAATATAGCAGAAACTTTCATAAATAAGCATAAACATTTAAGGCAATGTGTAACTGAAACAAAAGCCTTTAAAACATGAACTTCAGTATAATATGGAAACAATAAAATGAAATAATTCCATTTACTTATTCACATGGATATTCCACTAGTGTAATGATCACATGCTATATCAATAACCACTTTCATAATGATGGAATACATATTACTAAACTATCATAACCACATATCCAAGGCCTTGTGCCAAGACTACAAATAAGACTTTGTCCAGGCCTTGTGCCAAGACAGTAGTTTGACTAATGAGACCTACCAATGCATCGAGGAGCTAAAGCGGGATCCACCCGTCAATGACTAAGTCCAATGCATTCCTCATATGAACACGTTTAAACATAAAATAAACATGCATATTAAAACTAACATACGAAATGTAAATAAAATATACATAAACCATCAATTGTATAAAAATAACACATCCATAGTCAAACATATCACAAAATATTCAATACTATGTGGATGTTTTGTATCATAATAAATCAACTTCAAATAAGCTTAAAATCCATCAAAGGATGTTGACATAGATGAAATCAAAACTATTTGAGAGAAATATCTACTTTTTTGAAATCATTTACAAGTCAAATAATTTTAAAATAAAACATTTACTTTGAAAATATTTTCATAATCATGTAAGGGAAGCTTTGATGACTGTATAATGGCAAAAAATAGTCGCACCCGCCGTATAATTTTAAAAAGACATTATTGACTTAATTTTGTCGAAAAGCATAAAAAAGCCATTTTTTGGAAAACGATGGAAAGATTCATTTATAAAAATCTTATAAAAATTCAAACAATGATATAAATTAATTCAACATATTTTTTATAAAATAGAAGTAATGTTTTGAAATACATTTATATGAAACATGGATGTGGATGATAAAGTGGTCCAAGTAGATAATTACATATAAACAACCTCAGATAATAAAGATATTTTAGAATTAACCCTTACCTTGCACTTTTCCTTGGTCAATGGTAGGATAAACTCTTGTATAAGGGTTAAATAATTGTTATTAAATTATTCAAGAATCATATAAAATAATATGATATCATACATGATCTTTTAACATTGGATTGTTAATAATATCGTAGTATTATCGTCATTTTTGGTTGTTAACGGATTCGTTTTCCCTTATATTTTTTTATGTGAGTCATAATGGTTATGTATGGGAGGTATCTTATTCATGTCCAGAATGATATCAAGTCTTTAAAGAGTATTTTTAATAATATAATGGAAATTAGTCTTGAATGGATACGATGTGGAATGAATCTCATTGCGTTCGTGGAAACGGTAATCTGTACGATCGCACAAGCGAAAATATCATTATTTTGATATTAAAATAAAATATAATTGGATGTTATATCATATATAAACAATAATTATTAAGTTTTATTTATTATTTACATCAATTAAACATCATTATTATACCCATCCAAAAAATAATGTATTGAATAACAATTACACCACGGAGTGGAGACGGTAAGTCGTACGTACACATGTTTGGTGACATGTTATTCCAAGAATGGATAGAATAATGATTTTTTAGTACCATATTTATAATAACATCACATTATATATACGATACTAGAGTTATTATTTTAGAATGGAACCCACAATGAAAAATAAAAAGGATGAAGAAAGGAACTTGAAAGTGGTGGTGAGATATTTACCTCTTCTTCGAGTTCTTCTCTTTGATTTGATCAAAAGGGATCTTTGGATGGATTTATGACTAAAGGAATTACTCTAAGATGAATTTAGGATAGTTTAAAAGGTATTTGGGTAGACTTTTTCCAATTAAAATGACTTTGAAGGAGTGAATTAGAGAGAAGCGGGAGTGCCCTTTTATAAAAGTGGTGGGGGCACCTTAGGAAAAGCTAGAAATATTATTTTATAATAAAATCATTTTCGATTTATAATGGATCCAAAATTGGTTATTTAAATTATAAGGTGGGGATGGGTCTAAAAACGCTCATCCAATATATTTTACACAGGTTTGTGTCACTATATTAACTTTATTTCTTTGATTTAACTCTTAGTTAAATAGTTTGACATTTACCATGTCTCTTTGTATTTTTATATTATATAGTTAATAAACATACTATATACTTCCAAGAGACCCCCAGGTGGTTCATTAATGATACACATATCATTATATAAGTCATTTTTCAGAACCATATATTTTTTGGAATAGAATATAAATTAATAATATAATATTTGTTTTTAAAATTCTTTTATGTCAATTTTGACACTATTGGGTATTTTGTTTTTTCTAAACTAATAATTGGGTTATTAATACGAAAATAATTCATATAACCAATAATAATATGTAATATTATCCTATTAAATTATTTTAATTAATAAAAAGTCTCAAATTATATTTATTTTTATATTTATAATATTAATTATTTTAATATTTCATTAATTAAGTAATTATCGCATTATCATTGTGTCAAAAATAAATTAAATTATTTAATGTCTAAAAAATATAAATAAAATATAATTATATAAGAAATCCTATTGTAATTATAATGAATAATTATATTCCAATTTATCTTATGTATAACCCTATATTAAAAATATTTTAGTTATTAAACATTGATTTTAACTCTTTTAACTCTTCTTTGAATTAAATAATAGTAAATGTCCTAATCTAATCCAAGTGGACCAAATAGAATCATATTTTATTCTTAAGGTTTTTTTGGTAGAACAATACATATCCAATAGAATTAGGGCATGATTTTGGGTAATAATAATATCATTTTTACTCATAATTACCCTATTTACTTTTAACAGTGGTAAATAAAAGTAAAAAGTTAGTATTCACCAAAAAAAATTTCATCTTATTGAACCACATTTTACTTACTCATATCAAATGTGTCTCTATGACTTTTGAAATTCCACTCACAAAAGAAATAAATTATGTTTTATGTGAATTTGAAAATTCTCATAGTAGGTGAGTAAAAGACGGTGAAAAGGTCAATAATTTTTTTTATATCTAAAATTATTATAAACTAACTCTAATGAATTAAATTGAACTTATATAGGTATTATATATCTATTTTGACCTAAAATAAATTTGTACACAATAAATAATTATTTAAATAAAAATTCAGTTTTATATAATAACTCAGTATTTTTCACTATTCAACAAAAATTGAATGTTTTCAGAAAAATACCATAAATTCACCCTAATGTAATTTCTTTATTCTGTATCCAAAAATGAAGTCTGTTTCAAATGATAAATTTTTTAAAATTTCAAAAATTCGGGATTACTATTCATAGCGGCTAGTTTGATTGGTTGTGGTGTGTTAGAACTTGAAGTTGTGTACAACACATGCTACTGCATTATTCAAAGTGAAGCATACCATGGAAGCCTGAGGTGTTACATTCTACCCTAGTTCAAATAATTGTGTCCTTGATTTTTCTAGAATACTACCACATGAAAAGACTCAGGTAATTCTTCATCATAAGTTCCTTGGGTTCCCACATTTCTCTTCCATCTTATGGTTTCTCGATAGAACTTTTACCAGACGAGTCGTCTGGTTTCTCAGCACTTGTTCTATTGTATCAAGAATCTTGACAGGCTCTTCTCAATAAGAAATATCCAGTTCCAGTTCTAATTCCTCATAGATGAGTACATGTGTTTGGTCAGGAATTTATTTTCTCAACAGTGACACGTGGAACACATCGTGAACTTTGGAGAGACTTGGCGACGTATCCAAATAGTAAGTTATATCCCCAATTCGTTCTAGAATTTCGAAAGGTCTGTTGTACTTGGGACCCTATTTTACCTTCTTAAGGAAACGTACAACACCCTTCCATGGAGATACCTTCAATAATATATGATCTCCTACCTGAAATTCCAAATCTTTCCTTTGGTTATCGGCATAGCTCTTCCACCTACTTTGAGCTGCTTTGATGTGGGTATGGATTAACTTCACATTTTCCGTCATTTATGCAACATGTTCTGGGCCTATAAGTTTTCTTTTACCAACATCATCCCTACATGTTGGTGTGCAACATCTCATTCCATATAATGCTTCATATGGTTCCATCTAAATACTTTAATGGAAGTTATTGTAATAATAAAATTCTACCAAAGGTAAATATTGATACCACATACCTTGAAAGTCAAGTGAGCAAGATATCAACATCTCTTCTATGGTTTGAATAGTCCAATCTGATTGTCCATCAGTTTGGGGGTGGTAGGCAGTTCTCAAATGATGTTCATTATCCAGCTCTTTCTAAAGACTTTTCCATAATCTTGATGTAAAACATGGATCATGATCAGAAACAATCGATAGTGGTACTCCATGAAATCTCACAAATTCATTAATATATAGACTTGTTATATGTTTAAGTGGTATGTTTTCTCTTATATCCAGAAAATGTGATGACTCGGTAAGATGATCAACAATGAAATATATTTCATCATTCATTCTAGGAGTATTTGGTAGTCCCATGTCAAAGTCCATTTTAATATTATCCCATTTCCACTCTGGTATGGGAAGAGGTTGCATGACTCCTACAGGTTGTTTCCTTCCAGCTTTCAATTGTTGAAAAACCATACATCTTGACAAAAAAATCAGAAATCTCCCTATTCATGTTTTCCCACCAAAAATGTTCCTTCAAATCTCTATACATTTTTGTGCTCCCATAGTGTATAGATAAATTGGAACTATGAGCGTCGTCTAACAATTTCCTTTTTAGATCAGGTATATCGGGAACACAAAGCATCTTCCCAAATTTCAAAATTCCATATTCATACACAATGTTACTCAATCTCCCATCATTCAAAGCTTAAATCTGCTTTTCAAACACTTCATCATCAGTTTGAGAACTCTTTATCCTTTCTAGTAAAGATGGTTTAGCAACCATTTGAAAAATTATTCTTGTTTCAACTTCCATAGTGATTCCCAAATCCATATTTTATAGATCCAAGAAAATAGGACCCCTTTAAACTCTCATCTTTTTCAAATATGCATGGTCCTCTCTACTCAAAGCATATGCACCATATTTTCCTTCCTCGGGTGGTATTCTATAGTGAAATCATAATCCTTTAGTAGTTAAAGCCATCTTCTTTGCCTCATGTTGGGTTCTTTCTCTGAGAAAATATACTTCAAACTCTTATGATCTGTATTAATCTCACATTTTCACCATAGAGATAGTGTCTCCAAATATTCAATGAGATGATTATAGATGGTAACTCCAGACCATGAGTAGGATAGTTTTTCTCATAAATTTCTAGTTGTCGTGATGCATAGGCAATAACCCTACAATTCTGCATAAGGAAAAAACCTAGTCCTTTCTTCGATGCATCACTATAAATAACAAACCCATCATTCCCCGATGGTAGAGTCAATATAGAAGAAATGAGTAATCCTCTATTCAGTTTATCAATAAATTCCTCACACTCTAATGTCCATGAAAATATATCCCCTTTACGTGTGAGCTTTGTTAATGGGTTAGCCAATAGGGGAAAATTCTGGACGAAATGTCGATAATAACCTGCTAAACCAATAAAACGTTGTACCTCAGTTATACTTGTTGGTGTTTGACATTCCTGGATTGCCTTTTTCTTTGAAGGATCAACATAGGTTCTACCCTTAGAGACAATATGGGCAAGAAAAGAAATCTCCTCAAGCCAGAATTCACACTTGCTAAACTTCCCATATAATTCATGTCTTTTAAGAGTCTTCAGGATAATGCACAAGTGATTCTCATGATCTTCATAGCTTTTAAAGTATACCAAGATATAATCAATAAATACCACTACATTGTCATTGAGATATTCCTTAAAAACTCTATTCATTAGATTAATGAGGATAGGGGTGCATTAGTCAATCCAAAAGTCAATACTCTAAACTCGTAATGCATGTACCTGGTTCCAAATGCTTTCTTCAAAATGTCTTCCTTCTTCACACACAACTGATGATATCCAGATCGAAGGTAAATATTTGAAAAGTATTGAGGTCCATGAAGCTTTTCAAATAAATAATCAATTCGAGGTAGGGGATACTTTTTCTTTATTATTATATCATTGATCTCCCTGTAGTCGATACATAACCTCATAGATCCATCTTTCTTCTTAACAAAAAGGACAGGGGCTCCCCATGGAAAAAACTATGGATAATAAATACCTTATTACTAAATTACTCTAGTTGTTTCATTAGTTCCACTAATTCCACATTTCCTCTTCAATAAGGGGTCTTTGATATGGTCCTTGAACTGGGAATTAAATCCATGCAAAACTCAATTTCTCATTCTAGATGATGTCCATGTAAATCTTCTAGAAACACATCAACATATTCTTTTAAAATAAGTACATATTCTATTTGAACATTCCTTTCTGCACCCACAATAATTTCATTCTCTTCCTCCCTAATAATTGAATTTAGTTGAGCTACTAGGTGTGGATCTAGATTAGAATCTGGTGGTGACGATTCTGCTCTACAGAGAAGGTTTTCTTTATCATCGTCATCAAAAATGGTAACCTCCTTCTTCTTGCAATAAATCGTGACATCATGGTCCAAAATCTAATACATACCATGGATTATATCAAATTAAATCATGGGTATGAGGATGAGATCAGCATATAAAGAACATTTATATGCTCTGATGGGAGCAGATTCACAAAACATTATTGCGATGATATTTCCCTTTAGAGTTTTAACTGAAAACTCTCTTGTTAAATCAAATTGGAAATATCTAAATTTCATAGAAAACTGGGAAGAAAAAAAAACAATGTGATGATCCAAAATCAAATAATGCATTTTCTAAACTTGAGGAAACTATTAAATTACCTTCCACCATGTATTTCGGAGCTTCTACCTCAGTAGTAGTGAAATCATAATCTTGGCCTTGATACCTTGGCCTTTTCTGAGTTATGTTCCCTTGATTCTTAATAAATTCATGTTTATAATGTCCCATCTCCCTACAGTTTTAGCATTGAACATCGGTAGCTTATTTCTTCCCTTTGCAATCATGAGATTGGTGGCTTTTTCACCACACTTGTAACAGACTTACATTCCCTTCAATCAAGTAGCGGGGTGTTTCTTAACACTTTTACTGCATGATGGATATTCACTTTTGAATTCTTCCCCTTATTTCCATTTCCAGAGTGATCAGCTGATCTCTTCTTCTCTTGCTTTTCTTTAAAGTCGTAAGACATAGAGAATTCTTTTTATGTCTTGATAGCGCATGAGACAATATCTTCGTATGACGAGAAGGATTGTGAGACTAATTCTCAACAGACAAACAGTTTTATCACATCAAAGAAACAATCAATCTTAATTATTCGGTTACATATATAATCTACAACATGCCTCTCTAAACTTTTAATGTTAGCCTCAAACATTGCAACATTCTCGTTCTCCTTTTGCCTCAAACTCAAGAGTTTCCTTTCCATATCTGCTCGATGGTCATGAGGAAAGTATTTTTCTATGAAAAGCTCTTTAAACTCCCTCTATTACATATTTGATACTTCATTATCTTCCTTTGTTTTTTGAATCAATTACCACCATTGATCAGCATCTCTAGTGAGGCGGTAAACTAGTATGGTAACTTTTTCCCTTTCACTACTCCCCAAGGCATGGAAAATTTTCTCTTAGGAATTTATCCATTTTACAGCTACTAGTGGATTTGTACTCCCATTGAATATAAGTGATTTTTTCCTCATGAAGAGATCTAACATTGATCCTCCATGATGTGGATCAGGATTCTCCATATAGGTAAGGTTATTATTCATAACCTGAGTGAGTTTTCCCAATATAGTGATAAGCTGATCAGCACCAATTGTATCACTAGCTCCACTATAATTATCTTGAGCATGAGGAAAATCCCTACATGGTGTGTGTGCATTGATAGAGTTTCCATTCCTTCCACTAGGCTCCATTTCTAAACAATGGCATAAAGTAGATTAGTTTATGAATCGAAATACATAATTCCAAACATCTAAAACACTTAACATAAATTGAACAGTTTATGGATATAATCCATAATAATAATAAAAATGTCTTCTTTGAATAAGTATATACTCATAAATCCTTCATAATGGTTTTTAAAAAAAATGAGAATTCTCCTAATCATATCCCCCAGGAGTGTCGTTACCAAGTGTGGAGAAAGACCCATTGTTGTGCACCAGTTCCTATTCGAGTCTAGCTCAAAGTGATGTTTTCGGGTATTACCCCAAGGTACATCTGTGCCTGATCCGCCTCTACCTACTCGTATCCAGACATGGATGTATTTCTTTGAAAAATTACAAAATCTATACAATACCAAAATTCTAGAAAGTTCTTCTATACTAATCCTCAAAGACTATGTTAGGCTAATGTTCTCTAATCTGATTTTATCTAAATCTCGATTCCAAGGTATATACTAAACATCATCTGATACCAACTGTAACACCTCAAACCCAGTTACCCAGAGTCGGTGCATTATTTAATAACATTGGAATGATCACAAAAGATCATGTCTCGAAATACCGATTAGTTTAGTATCCATGGAAAAAATATATACATTCATAAGTCTTAGATTACATGATAAATTGAAAAACTAGAAAAACATAGTTTCCATAGTCCACACTCATACCCCCTCATAATATCCCTGTAGGACATTCAAAAAATACTTCTTCACATCCTGGGAAAAATAAAACATTGAAAGGTGTGAGCTCAGATGCTCAGTAAGGATAACAATATAGGGGAGACCTTCATAAATAAGCATAAACATTTAAGGTAATGTATAACTAAAACAAAATCCTTTTAAACTTGAACATCAGCATAATATGGAAAAAATAAAATTAAATAATTCCATTTACATATTCACATGGATATTATACTAGTATAATAATCAAATCCAATATCAATAACCACTTCCATAATCATGGAATGTATAATACCAGACTATCATAACCACGTAGTCAAGTCCTTGTGCTAAGACTAAAAATAAGATTCTGTCAAGGCCTTCTGCCAAGAAACCAGTTTGTCTTATGAGACCTACCGATGCATCTAGGAGCTATTGTGGGCTCCACCCATCACTTACCAAGTCCAATGAAATCCTCATATGAATAGGTTTAAACATAACATAATCATTCGTATTAAAACTAGCATACGAAATGTCAATACATTATCCATTAACCATGAATGGTATAAAAATAACACATCCACTATCAAACATATCACAAAATATTCAATACTATATGGATGTTCTGTATCATAATAAACCAACTTCTAATAAGCTTAAAATCCATCGAAGGATGTTGACATAGATGAAATAAAATCTATTTGAGGGAAATATCTCTTTTTTTGAAATCATTTAAAAGACTAATAATTATTAAATAAAACATTTACAATTAAAATATTCATATAATATTGTAAGGGATTCTTCGACAATTTTTTAATGGTGGAAAATAGCTGCTCCCCCTGTATAAGTCAAAAAAGACATTCTTACCATAATTTTGTAGAAAAGGTTAAAAGGGACCTTGTTTGGAAAACGATGAAAAGATTTCTTTTTTAATCGTATTATAAAAAGTCAAACAAGGGTATAAATGACTTTAACCCATGGTCTATAAAATAGTAAGAATGTTTTGAAATACATTTTTAATAAACATGGATGTCAATGATAAAGATTTCCCAGTAGATAATTACGTATAAACAAACTCAGATAATAAAGAGATTGTAGAATTAACCCTTAACATGTAATTTTCCTTGGTCGAGGGTAGATTAAACTCCTGTATAATGGTGAAATATTTTTTATTAAATTATACAATAATAATAAACATTATTATGATATCATATATGATCATTTAACATTGATTTGTTTAATAATATCTTAGTATTATCGTCGTTTCGGGTGTTAACGAATTCGTTTTCCTTTATATTTTTTGTTATGTGAGTCATAATGGTTATGGATGGGATGTATCATATTCATATCCATAGTGATATCAAGTCTTTAAACATTATTTTTTATAATATAATAGAAATTATTCTTGAATGGATACGATGTGGAATGAATCTCATTGCGTTCGTGGAAATGGTAATCCGTACGTACACACGAGCGAAAATATCATTATTTTGATATTAAAATAAAATATAATTGGATATTATATCATATATAAAGAATAATTATCATGTTTTATTTATTATTTACATTAATTACAAATCATTATTATACCCATCAAAATAATAATGTATTGAATAACAATTACACCATGACGTGGTGACGGTAAGCCATACGTACACACGTATAGTGACATGTTATTACAAGGATGGATAGAATAATGAATTTGGTTGTAACATATTTATAATACCATAAAAGTATATATAATATACTGGAGTTATTGTTTTAGAATTAAAACAACAAAGAAAAAGGAAGTGGAAGAAGAAAGGAACTTGAAAGAGGGGGTGAGATATTTACCTCTTCTTCGGATTCTTCCA
Source organism: Viscum album (assembly GCA_963277665.1). Taxonomy (NCBI): domain Eukaryota; kingdom Viridiplantae; phylum Streptophyta; class Magnoliopsida; order Santalales; family Viscaceae; genus Viscum; species Viscum album. The sequence goes on along the minus strand of OY728137.1, from coordinate 1,020,398,414 downwards.
TTTGATTTGATCAAAAGGGATATTTTTTTGGATTTATAACTAAAGTAGTGCCCCTAGGATGAATGGGGGATAGTTGATATGGTATTTTGTTGGAGGTGTGCCAATCTAAATGACTTTTAATGTGTGAATTAGAGAGAAGGGAGAGTGCCCTTTTATAAGAGGGGTGAGGGGAACCTTAGGAAAAGCTAGAAATATTACATTATAATAAAATCATTTTCGGTTTATAATGGCTAAAAAATGGATTATTTAGAGTTTATGGTGAGAATTAGTCAAAAACCACTCAACCAAAAGGTTTTAGACTTGTTTGGGTGACTCTATTAAACTAATCTGTTTGATTTAACTCTTAGTTAAATAGTTTGACAATTACCATGCCTTTTTGTATTTTTATATTACATAGTTAATAAATATACTATATACATCCAAGAGACCCCAAAGTGGTTCATTAATGATAAACCTATAATTATATAACTCCTTTGGCCGAACCTTAGATTTGTAGGGATAGAATATAAATTAATAATATAATATTCTTTATAAAAACACTTTTGTGTCAATTTTGACACTATTGGGTATTTTTTTTGTTAAATTCTTTACAGCATTATTACTTAGAAAAAAATTCATCTAACAAATATTAATAAGAAATATTATCATATAAAAGTAGTGTAATTCATAAAAAGTCTTAAATTACAATTATTTTCATATTTATAATATATATTATTTTAATATATCATTAATTAAGTAATTATTGCATCATCATTGTGTCAAATATTAATTAAATTATTTAATATTTAAAAAATATGAATAAAATACAATTATGTATGAAATAATTTTATATTTCTAATTAATATTTATAGTTGAATTTATCTTATGTATAACCCTATAGTTAAAAGGTTTTAGTTATTAAACATTGATTTTAACTCTTTTAACTCTTTTTTGAATTAAATAATAATAAATGTCCTAATCTAATCCAAGTGGACCAAAGAGATTCATATTTTATTCTTAAGGTTTTTTCTACTCGTACTATACTTATCAAATAGAATTTGGTCATGTTTTAGGGTAATAATAATATCATTTTTACCCTTCATTGCTGTATTTACATTTAACCGTGGTAAATTAAAGTAAAAAGTTACTATTCACCAAAAATTATTTTCTTCTTATTGAACCACATTTTACTTACTGACATCAATCATGCCTCTCAGATTTTTAAAATTCCACTCACAGAAGTGGTGAAATTATGTTTTATGTGAATTTACAAATTCTCCTAGGAGGTGGGTAAAAGATGGTGAAAAGGTCAATTAAATTTTTATTTATCTAAAATTATTATAAACTAACTCTAATGAATAACATTGAACATATATAGGTTTTATATATCTATTTTGACAAATAATAAAATTCAATAAAAATAAATATTTATTTAAATAAAATTTTGGTTTTAAACTAAAACTCAGTGTTTTTCACTATTCATCAAAAATTGAATGTTTTCTGAAAATGAACAAAAATTCACCATAAGATAATTTTCATATTCCAAATCCAAAAATGAAATCCATTTAAAAATATAAAATTTATAAAATTTCAAAAAGTGGGTACTACTATTCATAATGTCTAGTTTGATTGGTTGTGGGGTGTTAGAACTCGATGTTGCATACAACACACGCAACTGTATTATTCAAAGAGAAGCGTACAATGGAGGCTTGGGATGTTACAGGAAACATGATCTTAAAAATTAATTTATGGACGGTATGTCCTTAAAAAATCATAATACTTATCAATATATGAATATTTGGAATAAATTGTTGAGAATTTCCATACATTTGAATTATCATGTAAATTCTATTTTACATAAACTTTAATAATATAATAGGTTTTGTATCTCTTTAGAATCTATTACATAAGTCGTGATTATCATTTAGATACCATTAGGTTATTTTATTATTATGTGATGATAAAAATTAGGAGAATGAAACTTATTTATTGGGGATAATGTAATTCCCTAGGTATTTAAGAAGCATATTATTTCCATTAAAAACAGTTTTATAATTATAAAGTATTATTTTTTATTTTATCTAATGAATTGAAATAAATTAGGGAATAAGTCAGACAATATAGTAATTAATCTGAAATCGCTTTATTCATTAATAGAAAATCTTTAAAAACCCACATGAAACTAAATATTACTTACCATGAATTATTACCCATCATTGATTATTAAATATATTGACTTTTCATAAAATAAATGGGGAAAATAAATTAAAATATATAAAATCTTTAACTCTAGGATATCTCTAGAATCATTTTCCCCCTTGAGGATCACTAATATCAAAAATAAAATCTATAAGTAGGAATAAAATCATGAAAGTAGATAGCATATTATGAGACCAAAAATGAAAACTATTGAAATTAGAAGTGCAACTTCAGAATTTTGAGTGAATGAATAAGGTTAGTAAGGCCATATATATATATATATATATATATGATATTCGTTCATCATAAATATGTTTGTTGGAAATATTTTTTTAGGAAACATGGTCACTAGGTATACATGTATCCAATAGGTATAATGATTTTTTATTGTTGGTATTAAAATTAAAATATTATTATTACAAAATAATTAATAATGAAATAAAAATAGATTATTAAAATATTATATATATATGTGTGTGTGTGTGTTATGTATTATTATTATCAACATTTTTATGATTAAATTATGATATTATGTGTTTATAAAAATAAAAAATTGTTAATATCATTGAATTTATTAAAATAAATTTTGAAAATATAATTAATAAATTTTAATAGTACTTGGTAATGATTATTTAATATTAAAGTAATATTTTTCAAAGATAAATGTTTTAAGAGTTTAATATTTTATAAAAAAATTAAAGTTACAAATTATAAATAATATTATATATGAACTAATATATTAACATTATTTAAATTAGCAATTGAAATTAAAACACTTTAAAAACACTTTAAAACATCATATTTTTGTAAAAAAGAATTTTTCTTATATTTTTTTTAAAATATATTTTTATAAATTTTAGAATTTTAATTTTATAAAATTAATTTAATTTTTAAATTTAGTGTTTTAAACTTATCTTACTTTGAATTTTTGATATTTTTATAAAAAGGATGAATTTCGGTTGAATGGTGAAAAATACCTATTTTAAAAATATTATAAATTTAACTAAATTGTAATAATACACAAATAATTTTAAATTTTATAAATCATTTTTAAATAAAAAATTTAAAGAATCTATGTTATGTTTAAAAAAAGATTTTTAGAAATTTGAATCATAAGTAATATTTTATTTTAATAAAAAAATCATTGAAATCTGTTTCTTTTAATTGTCTTTTGAAAAGGTAAAATTCTATTTTGGATTGATTTGTAAGCCTTATGAATATTATTTTAAAAAAAATAGACTAGTTAATTTCATTTATATGCACAAAATTGTCAAGGTTTTATTATTTTTAAATAAATTATTAAAAATACACTTCTTCTGAATAATGTTTTTACACATTTTGTGTGCTAATATTAAAAATAATTTTTATCACCAAAAGATGATTTATTTGAAAAAAAAAATGTTATTTGGAATCACTAGGTCCAAAATTTTTAATAAGTTTGTTGTTTTTATGATTTAAATGTAATTACTTTGTTAAAAAATAATTACCACGTTTAAAATGAAAAAGAGTAAAAGTAAAAAATATAAGAGTAAAAGACATATTTTTTTTTTTTTGAAATGAATTTTTGATGGATTATAAGACTTAAATAATCCCCCAATACTATAATTTTCACTTTGGCTCCACCTTTCATGTGAAACTTATACACTAATAAAAAGTTATATTTTTGAAAAAGACATTTCCCTTTGTTATAAAATGAGTTCCCCTCCATCAAATTTCCCCATACATTAAAAATAATTATCGTAACCAAATCACTACCATATTTGATCCTAAATACCCACTAGATGTCTTGTAAACTATTTTCCTTCTAAAACACCAAGCTATGGAGCCTTAGAACGATTCCCAAGTGAGAACATCCAAACGGACGGGTAATGTTCACAACCAAGAAATTTTAATTATCTTTTTATTCTAACCCTCATACCTATTCTATCCATAATATTCGGATAACATCAATATTAATAATATTCTAAAATTTTATTAAACTTGTTTAACATTCATTTTCCATTTTCCATTTATCATATTCAACAAATGAATACATTATCATGTGTACATATAGACCACCACCACCATGAGTTGAGAGATACATTTTTTTATCACAACCATAAATAGATAGTAATAAAATAATATTTTGTTATTAATATGATATTTATAAAATAATTATTATTCTTAAATTATAAACTATTCACTATTTTTCCCTCAATATATGTAAAATGAACATTTTTCATCTGTGTATATGTGTACTTCCACTTGCATGAAACATATGTATTTCATTATTAATCTTGTATATTATTTATTATAAAAAATATATTAATATATGATTAACCACATTAAAAATTTTTAATAATACCATTATACATTTAAAAATAATGATATCATACCAAAATATTCACTCCTTTAACCATACTCATCAATATATTATAGCTTGTTCTTGTTTGGGTCTTTTTACCCTCTTACATTAACAATTATATAAAATATTTATCATGAATTATTATGTAAACATAAATAATAGTATTTTTAATATATCATCTTTCTCTAAAGGTATATACCCAGAATTTTCTGTTGTAATTCCTTCCAACAGACCAAGAAAATATTCTTAAAAGGTTAAAAGAGGTCTATGGTGCATCTTGGGCTCCATCGAAGCCCGGATCTCAGAAATGGGATGAACCATATTTCATTGTACGATTAGAGAACCATGTGAAGCCCATCTAAAATGATTTCCCTAAAGCAAGTTATTGCAGATAGTGGGGTGTAGAGGGCCATAAGGTTTTCCAATAACTATGTGACCCATGGGGAATGGTCATGTGAAAACCAGCATTTTTTGATATTTGAGGTTTCATAGTGTTTGCACATGGTAAGCCAAACTTTGTGCCTAATTAAGTTGTGTTCCCCCATAGTAGTAGTGAATGGTTCACAGTTGGTGCACAATTTACAAATCATGCATCGAAACCATGCACAGATTTGTTTTGCGTGAAATTTCAATAATACATTTCTTTAATGATTTTTAACCCTCCTTATTCACTACCCCCCCATTCTAGTGGTTTATTCATTCCCCCTATGGTGAGTGGCCATATTCCTCCATCATCCATCAGGTTTTGAGATATCTCCCTCCATTAGTTTTCAAATCCTTCACCATCAGAACTAATAGAAATCCTTTAGTATGCTTTTCCATCCACACTCTTCAATTTCACTGTTTATCTTCCTTTTGTTGTACTAATATTGTGTGGTATATTTTAAACTATATTTAGGGTGTTTGAAATTTCCTTATATTTCTTCAATTTTAGGTCAAATAAATTCTTGCTAATTGATGAGTGGATTGCTACTACATCAAGGTAGTGTTTCTAGGCTCTTCCCCATCTTTTCGTCTATTTTTTTATTATACTCTATTGTTCCACATGTCAAAACCATATGAATATGCCTAATATATTCATAATAATTTATTTAAAATGGTTTTTCATATCTTATGTGAAAATTTCATGCAGCGAAACCCATATGTGGGGCTGTTTGTCTGGTTTGTGTTTACCCCTTTGGGTGAGCCACATTGAATGGAATTTTCCTAATCCATGAGTAACTATATGCCGTTTTAATTTCCCTTTGGTTTAATTAATTAAATCTACAAATTAATTTTGGTAATTTGGTTGGATTCCAATTCTCATTTCCATATGATGTTTCCTTCCATTTATGTTAGTCAATTCATTTTATAACTTGTACTCTTTACTTAGGACACAATTGGGTGGTTTGAATTGAATTATATTCTTAGAAAAGATTCTTACCTTATGATATAGAAATATCATTATGAAATGTTATTATAAATAATACAAGGCCTTTTCTACTATGCCTCATGCCATATCTTTCTGAAATTTGATTCCTTTACCTCATTCCATATAAATTGTAGCATACCTGTTTGGTTTAGAATTCATAGATTGATTAATTATGATCATGTCATATTGTGGTTCTTCATTTATGACATGGGATTATATAATTTTTATTCCTTGTGATATGTTCATGGTTACCATGGCTCACTTACAATGGGCTAGGATAAAAAATGTGTCCAAATTTAAGGATTCTATTGATGGTCTCTTAATGGTCAGTTGGTTCTACTTGACTTAGAGGAAAAGATACATTGGCTTGCGAGGTACTGACTCCTTGGGAGGTTATCTTATACTCATTAATGACCACTAGTTCCCTAGGGGAGAAACCAATGATGGAATCAATGGAAGGGTGGATATTCCATGCCTCGGTTGATACCTAGTCCCCTATGTGATATACTTGATATGAAATCAGATTTCACTGTGTCTTGAGTGATATAAGGGATGCCGTATGGGTTCCCTTGGATGGACTCAATGATATTGGTTATTATCGAGTTTATAGTAGTGGCTCTTGGTATGATGAACAGATCTCCTAGGATGGGATCAAGACCATGCATTTGTAGTTGATGGAATTAATAAATGATTCCTTGATACATATTTCATTCATTATTATTACTACTATAATGGAAATATTGGGTGATAAAATTGAAATCCCCCTCCCAAGATAAGAAAATGATTGGGTCATCTTTTCTTATTTCCATATTTATGTCAGCCCTTATGTATGGTATGACATGAACATGTACCTCTTCCATACATTCGACTTAGGAAAAATAAGGTGGTATCAATCAAGTTTCCATTTAGGAACCCATGCCAGGGTGTTTATTATTAAAATTGTTTCATGACCTTCATTTATGTATTATAAAAAATTATTATTTATGTATTACCAAGAATGGATCGGCCAAGACAATGTGGGTTTCATCCAACATAAATTGTATCTCACACACTTCTTGGGATTCCCTTGGAACCTATGAATATTTCCTGATCGAATGTATGGATAAAGGGAAGTGTGTGTCTTCCAATTCTTGATTGGTTTACAAATTTTTGATGGAGCGTGGGTTAGAGGACCGATCATGTGCAATAGATTATTATTGTTTCAATTTTTTCCCTTTTGTATGTTTTTTTCAGCGTGTTGTATATGATTTTATTCACATATCATTGTACTCATATTTTATATATACATTTGACATCATTATTTTCATTTTTTATCAATTGTTTTATTCACATTTCACTAAATTTTTTATTCATCTTGGCTTATTTCATTCTTAATGTTGTTTTTGACCTTATTTTTCTTCCATTATTTATTATATTTTATTTATCAATGTGCATACTCTAATCAATGGGGAAATATTCTCCCCACATACATAACTAAGGCTCTCACTGATTGTCAGCAACCTCTAGCATTTGTAGAGATTCCCTTGAGGTCTTGTGGCCCACCATCTCGGGGAATAGTTTAGTGGAACTCATGGTGGGATGATACAAAGTGGTATTAGAGTGGATAATCCATTTTTCTTACCATTTTTTTTTATATTTGGGACTATGACATAGGAATTTTGACCTTAACATGTTATAGTATTTAAATAACCCATGTACAGGGGAACCCAAATTACCAGGTATGGGAAATTGTAGTTATTTATTATGTTATTTCTGGTTGATATGACTTCATCATCGGGTGATCAACATTTTTGTGATGTTATCACACTTTTATTGTTGGAGATGATGATTTTTTTTTTAATTTATCCCAATAAGATATGGGATTATATAAATAATGCATCATACTAGCCACCAAATGAATAATTGTCATGCATTATGCCATGCAATGTCTACATTCATTGTGTAGTGCCTATATTGCATGTGATTTCTTGTTGTACCTTACATATAGATCCATATAGTTACTATTTTGATATAATTATATATGTTTTCCAAATTATCCTTGTAGGTATATGTTATGGTTTGGATTAACTAGATAGTTATTTCATCTCATGATGTATATGTGGCCTTAGGAATTGGAATAAATATCTACCAAATATACCATTTTAATGAGAATTTCATGCTTTAAATGAATTAAAATTGGAATCACCATAAAATGAAATAGTCCATTAACATGATAATTGTGAGACATTAAACCAGACCAAAACATAAAAGGGTAAGTGGGCCATGTCTCTTAATATCTTTTGAGACCTTTACATTTTCATCTTGGACCTGGAACTAGGAGTAGTTCATGAGTCCTTTCATGTTTCATGTATGACCATTTAATTTCCCATCTTTATCAATTTCCTTATCTTCATCTCTATTTTTTTAAATCAATTATGAGGTGTGAGTTTTGAAATTGTAGAGATATTCCATCGCGACATCCTAATTTTATACTATAAGTGTTTAGAAATGAGAACACACTAATGGTGGTGAGCCATGTTCCACACATGATACATCCTCTTGTGACACCATATAAACATCTGATTGATCATCCACTGGGCATCAAGGCTCAGTTTCTATATTGTTTTTCCAGGTTCATATATTCTGTTTAAGATTCTCCCCAGCATGTCCCTAATATGCCATAGCCGACTTGAGGCTTCCAACAGCAGCATCCTCCCACATTCTTAAGGGATGGTGAACCTCATAGAGGAGAATCATAGTTAGAGGCCATTTTATCTATCTTTTACCATATTAATATTCCTCCATAGTGAAAGGTAATTCTATCTTCCTATAGGTAGTGTGACAATTTCAAACATAGCTGGGGAATCATATCTCTTTTTGAAAATTATCGACACTTGATCTTGATAGTCTTCTAGATTGATTACTTTGAAAAAATCATTCTGAAGACATAAATACTAGATCATTATTGGGATTTTGTGACTCTTTAAAAGGGATCTACTACTATTCTAGAATATTCTTCTCACTTCATTGAGCTTTATACTTTCGCTCTATCTCTAACTAGAGAGGATTTGACAATTGTGAGGAATTTTGAGGTCGGGCTTTCTTATTTTTTCCATTCAAAGTTGAATGTATCCTTTTTTTAATAAAATTACCAATATAGTAGACCATACTCTAATTATCAAATTAAATATCAGAGAAGATCGATATGTGAGCTAGGGTAGTAGAGTTCTGAGTTTGGGAGATGGTTCATCTGGAAATCAAAAGTAAATATTTTATGGTTCAAAAGGGGTGATCCCATCCAGGTTACACACACTAATAGCTCCATAGTGTGTCACCAGTATGGCAGGATAGGCTATATGAATCACCAATGCTTGAGGAACCCGACCAAATATTGATATTGTGGCAGGATGGGCCATATTAAGCACTTATACCATTATTTTCCTCTAGACTCTATTTAGTGGGGATCCATACAGACACCTCTATGAGGTATGGGTTTTGTGACTCCACATCAGGCTGGGAGTTGGTATTCTACCATTCAATCATGAAGAGGTGGTAGTAGTCATGGAAGAGAAATTCAGGCCCCAATTCATCAGTGTTAAAAGAGTGTATCTACTCTGGCTATTCATGTAGTGTAGACTACTCTCTAGAAGCAGATTCTAGAGCCATATATTGTTAGAGGTACTATTCTAATGACCTCTACTTTAGTTTCTTCTATTTTCAAAATAGGTACATCACACTCTTTTATATATGATGCTATTGTGGAATGTTTTGGACATTCAATAGATAATTTCTATGGTGTCATGTCTCTCAACCTGCATTTAGGGGTCAGAACATTGGACATACACCAGTTTTAATTGTTCCCTCTTGAAATTGGTGGCATTTATCTATTGTAGAGTTTTTCATCCTCAATATAACCTACTTCTATAACATTCTCAGTATGGAAAGGCTTTTTCCTTATCATTCCCAAGTGTATTTATATCGCAACTAGGTTTCCATTACAATATTGGGTGGAAACATGTATATGGAAAAGGAAGAAGTGGAATATCTAGGAACATTTACTTGGAACCCAACATACTTGGCTTCTCTAAGTGATGTTACAGTTGGAAAGTCTCTTTATGAGTGATCAAGGAATGTAGTTACTAGGGTTTTACGTTTTAGTAGATATTTTAGGGATTTCAGCCCTAAAATTATCTGTAGATTACCTCTTGAGAGAGATTATGAGTTCACCATAGAGCTAGTGTCAGATGGAGAACCAATTTCCATTCCTCAATATAGGACTGAACCTAAAAGCACTAGTAAATCAATAAGAAGCATGAAGATATAAAAACTATGTTATATATTAGACCCAACACATCACTATAAAGTTCACTAGTCCTTTTTTCCAAGAAGGCAGGAGGTAACCTAAAATTTTGCATGGAGTACCGCAGATTAAATCAAATCACAATGATGAATCAGTATCCATTGTCTTGTACATATGACCTCTTCGACTAGATTTGTGGAGTAACTATTTTCCCCATGATTAATATGAGGTCGGGCTACCATAAGGTTCATTTGAGGCTATCTGATATACCATTTATAATGATCTATATAATATATATCTTGAATGATTATCTAGTTATATCATTCAATGTGATGAACGCATAAACTATATTTATGGATATGTTGAATCAGAATTTCTACAATTATCTTGATTCCTTCATGGTAGTATTTGTAGAAGATATATTTGAGTACTCACGCACCAAACATGTTAATTAAAATCATCTTGAGATCATTCTAACTGCACTGATATGGAACTAGCTAGTTTTAAATCTCAGTAAATTCTACTTTTAAATAAGAGAATTTCACTTCTTGGGAAATATCATATTTGAGGTTAAGGTATTAGTTAACCCCGAGAAGGTGATCCCAGTGGCTTCTTTGGAGCTGTCTAATTTTTTTTGACATACACAACATCTAATGTCTATCTACTTATTAAACACTATTCATTCATGAATTATACAACTTAGTATCACTGTGTACATCCTTAACTAAGAAGGGTGTTCATTTCCTATGGTATGAAGCTTATGAAATAGACCCTTTGGTGTTATAGTAAAGACTCAACAAAGAATTGGTCCTAATTCATCAAAATCCTCAAAAGATCTATACAACCTATTATAATTCTTTAGAAATACGGATTGGTGTAATTATGATGCAAGGTGATCATGTGGTGGAAGATTGGTCCCACTATCTGAGGTCACATGAGAGGAATTACCCAACACATGACCTTGATCTGGAATATTTGGTTCATGATCTGTGATTTTGGAAGAACTACTTTTTAGGAAATTGATTCTTTGTTTAAATGGATCATAAAAGTCTTAAATAAATATTCACGTAGGGATTATTGAATCTGAAGTAGCACAGGTGGGTCGAATGCATGTAATCACTGTACATTGTGCTTTCTTACACCATGGAACATGAAATGTCATGGCTTATGAATTGAGCTGAAATATTAAGATGTAAACAGTAAATGAGTTCAATAGGTAGTGGATGATGATGGTTATGTTTTCTGATATACATCTTGATGTTCAACAGAAACATGGGTATCCAGTTCTAGTAACTCTTGTAACGACCTATTACTTTCTGTAATAGTTTTGAATGTGGGAGATATTTGATTCTAAAGGACCCATTTTGAGGTAGAGAACCACATGATAAAACTTTACTCTTGGTTGGGTTGTTAATGGCAGTGAGACCTTTATTTTCCAGGGTCGAGTATGGGTGACTTTAGATATATAGGAAGAGCTGGTGAGGGAATGGCGTGCATCTGTTTAGAGATATCATACTAGGATTACCAAGATTTATTGTTATATACATCATCGATATTAGTGGACATGTATGAAGAGTAATATATAAGGCTTCATTACTCTATGCTCTATCTGTTAGTAAGTGAAGGCAGAGCACCAGTGACTTGCAGAACTTCTACATCCTCTCTCAATTTTGGAGTGGAAATTAAATGAAATCACCATGGATTTCATGAGTGTATTATTGATATCTCCATAATTTAATGTTTCAACATGGATAATCCTCACTAGGCTGACCAAGGTCTCATGCTTCTTACCAATATATTATAACTTCTCTAATGATGAGTTAGGAAGGCTTCACATCAAAGAGATAGTGAGATTTTTGTTATACACTGTTATATCATATTCAACCAAGACACTTGGTTCAAGTAATTGTTCCAAAAAGGGTTGAAAATGGAACTGGAATCCTAGGTTTTCTTGGGAACTACATATCAACCTCAGACTGAAGGGATGTCTGAATAGACCATACATGTGTTATAGTATGTGCTACAATCCTGTATTCATGATTTTTGAAATTCTTGTGAAAAAGTATACTTTTATGGTTGATTTTTAAAAAAAGGTTTTAGAATACAATTCAGATAGATCCTTATGTGTTACCCTATGGACGAATGTGTTGTTCACCTCTATGCCCATTAAGGGTAGGTGAGGCAGCTCTACTGGGTCCTTATCTCATTTAGGAGACTTTAGAGAAAGTCCAGCTGATTTATAAGTGTATTAATCTAGCTTTGTCGAGGCATAAATACTATATCAATCACCACTGAAGACCTCTGGAGTTCAAGGTGGGGTATCAGGTATTTCATTGTATATAGAATAGTGTAAGAACCTGGACCTTCTTTTCATGTATGAGTTTTATTTGAAAGTTGTTTTTTATAAAAAATGGAATAAATAAATTTCTGGTAGTACACGGTGTGTATATCCTTGTACATGTCGTGTACTCTAACACTGAGTCTAGGCTGTGTCTGGCCATGTCACGACCGCCTACACGACCATGCAACATCGTTGTAGGACCGCACAAGGCAGGGATCATAAAAGACATATACACATTGTGTATCCTCAGGGAACACACCATGTATTTTTATTTTTATTGGATAAATTAGACAGAGGAAGCGTCTCTTTCACAGAAAAAACCTCTTATAACATCTTCTCGCCCAGGAGAAACTGAAGATCATGATTCTCATTCAAGCCCCTAATTGACTATCTGTTCATCGAATCAACTGTTTTTGATTGTGTTGGAATCACCACAGTGAGTTCTTCCTTCTTCTATAGCCTCATCCGTTAATTTACCCTCACTCAATATATATTCTTGGTTTAATTTTTAGACTTTTTTGTTGATATAAAAAATTCATGGTCCAATCAAAGGCTGGTATTCAACTATATCGATCATATAACCTCAAGGTAGGTTGTTTGTGCATTTATGTAGATTTTCTTGGGTTATATGTGAAAAATGTGCTCAATACCCTAGTTTAGGGTATTGTGTGTTTGGGGATTTTAATCATATTTTTGAATGCTATGATTTTTTTTCATTAGTTGGGGTTTTAGATTGAGAATAGGGTGTATTACCTTACTATGGATGTGTTTTCCCATGTTTTTTTGATATTGGTTGTTGGGTCTAGAATGTTCTGATAGGCTGTATTGCATTCCATGCATAGTGCTATTAGGATAGAGTATTTTTTTATATGAAATGATTATTATATGCATTGTAGTTGTTTAGAAAAGTAGTATTTGAAATTTACTATGACTGTTGAATATCATTTTTTCATGATTGTATTACATAGAGCTGTATGAACTTGGTGAAGTTAAAACAAAGGGGGAATGGACGCTGAGGAATTCCCCAAAGTGTTTGTTATACATTCACATTGTGACACCATAGGGGGTTGGAAATGAGTGATCCGTCAGTGTGTCTATAGTTCCACATTGAGAGACCTTAGAGGGAATTAGACATTGAGTGCTTCCCCAGTGTGTCCTTACATTACCGCTACAATACCACATGGGGAATTGATAGTGATTGATTCCTCAAAGAGTCAATTTTAAGCTGAACCAGTGGGGTTAGACTGTGAGAACTTCCTAGAGGGTCTGTTGATATTTTTTATTAAATAAATGTAAATGTACGTAGTTGAAACTGTAGTATTGTTTACTTTTGAGTACTCCCTTAATTATTTCTTAATTTTTCATATTTCCTGCCATATACATTCACTAACAGTTAAGAAAAGATATTTGGGTGCTTACCTATAGGTATTTGTCTCACACCCAATTTGGGTCATGCTTTTGGGCCCAAACAGTTTATATTGTTTCAATTATAGATAAGGGAAAGCTCCCTTCTACTTCAGGTACATTATTTCTGTGGAGTTGGAGAGTATGAGACAAAGCTGAGGCCCGCAATGGTGCTGGAGTTATTTACTTTTTTTCTTTTTTTTGTTTAGTACTGTATTCCATCATTTTGACTTGTCTGAATATTTTCCTTGTAATATGTGAAATTAATCATTTATATATGTGCTCCAGTTTTTTATCTACTTACAGGTTTCTGTTGTTTAGTGTTTCATGTTATTATTACTACTCCTACTGTTGATATCTATTTATTTCCACTGTTTCACTCTTCCAATGAAGGGATAGTTTCCCCAATATCACACCCAAATCTCATGTTTCTAGTTAGCAGCCTCTGGTGGTCTGGGAAATGGTCTTGAGGCCATGTGACCAACCGGGTATGGGGGCACCTCTGGGCGGCACCAGAAACAGGGACTTTACAAAGTGGTATCAAATGGATTCATTTCTTATTTGACTTAATTTTTGGATCTTATAGATAGGGATATTAAGTAATAGGTATTTGGAAATAAATTGTTCTCAGGAGTAGCTAACCCATGTATATGTAAAATGCAAGATTCCTTAAATATTTCAATTTTTCAGGTTTTTCATTATTAATATTGATTTGATTTCGCAATTGGTTGATTCCCATGTTTTGTGATGTTATTGATGATATTAGTTATGTTCTATCTATGATGCAATCCGATGAGATTGGGGTATTTCATCTCATGCATCATATAGGCACTTGTTAGAGATCACATTTCATGCATTGTTGTCATGCCATTTTGGAGGCATTATCTATTTCATGATGTCGTGATAGATGTTTTGAAAGATATTAATGTTGTTGAGATATACCCCTTGATAAAATACCTTCTATTTTAAAGGGTATTGGTAATTTTAAAGGTCTCATTTGAATGAAATTCATACTTTGGTCCCTGAGATGTTATTGGACCTCATGGAATGTAATTTGGGGGATCATGTGATTGATTTCACTGTTATACTATTTTATACATGAATAAGATTTCTTTCTTTGATTCATGGGGATTATGGGCCCCCACGGATCGAAATTTGGCACTTTAATGTTTTTTCAGGGTTTTTATAAGGTTTTGAAGTTGTTTCTAAGGATTACTGTCCTAAAAAATCCTAAATACATGGCATGTAATAATGAATAAACGCCATGTATCCTTCTATTTGGGAAGGATAAAAATAACTTTTCATAAGTACACATCGTGTAATTTATATACATGGCATGTACTATTTGTAGACACCGTGTAGTCCTTAACTATGTGACTAGCAGGGTGGGTAGATACTTGGGGTGGGGTTTTGTTTGGTGGAACACAACATGTACAGGTAGTGCACATCGTGTTATCATGACCATGTATATGGGTTTCTGACTAATGACACCGGTCGGTGAAATCCTTCTAGTACATGATGTGTATGGAATAAAAAATATGTGTAGAGTTGACTGTGTAACCAACCGTGTGACCAATGACATGGGCTAGTGAAATCCTTCAAGTACACGTCGTGTTTGGCACATGCATGTTGTGTAGTTCTAAACTAGGAGAACCATGTGGTTTAGCTATGTATAGAAACTTGAGCAGGGGGAAACAATTCAAGTACACATCGTATCAAAGGATAACACATTGTGAGTATAGGGTGTCACATGACCAGTTTTCGTAAGAGAAGACACCAATGTAAAGGCTAATGGTAACGCACTATGTAAGGATTATACACACCGTGTATCCTTGCATTGATGAACTTTAAATCCTTCCTTCTTATATTCCTTTCTTGAACATATATGTTTTTAATCATGGATAATATTGATCTAAGGTGTGTGATTGAACTTGAAGAGTCATACAACCATGACGTTCTCTATTTGTATGCCAGATATAGGGAAGCGAACAAAAACTAGACATTGAAAATCAGGGACTACAAGAAGATCCTCCTGTCGTTCCTCTCTTGGCACCAGCTATCATTCAAGACACAGGGGATGATGCACAGTTCTGAGAAGGATTCATGAGGTTTATGTAGAACATACAGAGAGTACCGCATCCTTCCTCGTCTATGGCGGAGTTGACATTGGTTTTTCAACAGCAGTATCCTCCCACCATCTTAGGGGATGGGGGAACTCAAGCTGCAGATTCATGATTAAAATCCATGTTTTTGATCCTAGAAAATATGGAGACACCTCCAGAGAGGAGGGTTAATATTGCTACCTACATACTTTGGGATTCTACCAAGAGATGGTGGGATGTGATCTCATAAGTCGGGTGCCAGCAGGTAATGGTTTGGGATGAGTTCCAGCATGCCTTCTATGATTACTTCAACCTAGAGACGTTGAGGGAAGATTGAGCATAAGAGTTCTTGAGAATGGAACTGGTTACTCTCTCTGTCATGGAGTACTTTTTCTTACTTCACATATTTACAGTGCTTCGCACCTATTCCATGGGGTGATGAGTTATTTCTGGCATTGAATTTTGAGGATGGTATCTTGCATGACATCTGATCTCTGGTGAACTTCAACAAGATGACATCCATGACCTCCATAGTCAACCAATAAATGATTATAGAGAGAAATATGAGGGATTATGGGGCTGTGAACTAGGGATGATCAACATATGGAGTTGATACCCCTATTACTGATAACAAAAAGCACCGCATGGAGTCTACGTGCAGAGATTTGAATCGGTAGGATACTTCTTCAGGTATCCTGGTGGTGTGCTTCCAGTGTGGGAAGAGTGGGAATAAAAGACCACATTACCCAAGAGACCCAATTGAGTTCCAATCTTAGGGAAATATGGGTCATCTTCATTATTTTTATCAGATTGACTCACTAGAAGTTGAAAATATGAATTATTCTATGACTCCACATTCAAGAGTAGGACCAGCTGTTTCTCCTCAGTCATGGAATTGGAGTTTTGCTGGTAGTTATTTCCTAGGTGGAGGTCGTGGCCGTAGTGGTCATACACATGGTTTTTGACAGTTGTATGTTAGAATAGCTCAGGGCTCTTAGTCAGATTCACAGGGTCGTAGTGCAGGTTAGGATTTTGGTTATAGAGCAGATCCAACAGAAGTAGGATAATGAACCCTTTATAGTTCAAGGTACGATTCTTGTTTCCTCGATTATAGATTTTTCAATTTTTATATATATGGGCTTCCCATAGTTTAATATATATTGCTATTGTGGATAGACATTGGATCTTTATCTTTACTTCTACTGATGTCTTGATGCTGGACACACCGTTGGGGACAATAATGGCTTCTGTATGCCAGTACAAGGAGTTCCCTACTGAGGTTGGTGGGTGTCACTTCTTATAGGACCTCTATATCCTATAGATGATAGTCTATTATGTCATTCTTGAAATAGACTGTTTGTTTCCCATATAGGTTTTGGTTCATTTCTATCATCATTGTGTGACTTTTACATCACTAGAGGGTGGAGAATTTTTACACAAGATAAAATTGAATGTCTAGGAGAGAAGAGCATGAACCAAGCAACATGGGTTGAGATGAGTTAGATTCCAGATCTCTAGCCTATATCTAGATGAATAGGGGAATTCACAGAAGTAATTTCTTCTAATGGTGTATCATTTTAGGGATGCCTTTCCAGAGTACTTTTCATGTTTTCCACTAGAGCAAGAGGTAGACGTTTCTATTGAGCTTGTGCCAGGAGTGGCATCGGTGTCCATTACTCAACATAATATTGCTACACTAGAGTTACTGAAGATCAAGAAATAGTTAGACGAGTTACAGAAAAGGGGTTTCATCCAACCCTGTACTTCTCTATGGGGTTCGCCTATCCTGTTGGCAAAGAAGGAAGACACTACCCTCAGACGTTGTGTGGATTATCAGAAGCTGAACCAATTGATGGCCACGAACCGATATACCATTCTAAGGATTGATGATATCTTTGATCATCTTCGATGATCCAGTGTGTTCTGTAATATTTAAGATAGATCTTTTTTTTCATTAGTTGAGCATTATACAATCATATATACCTCTTACATCCTTTCAGAAAAGTAATGGTCTATATGAGTATATGGTTATATTGTTCGGTCTCATGAATGCACCATCAACTTTTAGGGAACTAATGATCTATGTGTTCCATCCATATGAGGATATTTTTGTAGTTGTCTTCATGGATGATATATTGGTGTACTCTCAAACCAAACACAACCATGACACACATATTGAGATGATGTTGAGTACACTAAGAGAGCATCAGTAACATGCTAAGCTCATACAAATCCACATTTGGATGGACCAGATTCACTTATTGGGTCATGTTATCTCAGATACAAGATTATCAGTAGACCCCGAGAAAGTCAAGGAAGTACTTTCCTAAAAACATCTGAAGAACGTATTTGAGGTTCAATGTTTTCTAGGGATAGCTGGATACTATAGGAAATTTATACTAGACTTTTCACACTTAGAAGCACCACTGAAGAGCCTGACTAAGAAAGGTGTGAAGTACTTGTGATCATTTTCTTATGGTTCAGACATTCATTAGATGAAATTGAGGTTCATTACAGCACTGATACTAGTATTTCTAGAGCCAGGAATGAATTATACAGTTTACTGTGATGCATCGGGTATCGCGATTGGAGTAGTACTTATGCAGAGGAAGGAGTCATTGCATATGCGTCCACATGAGGGTAATTACACAACAAATGATCTTGATTTTGATGCAGTTGTTATTTCGTTGCACTATTGGAGACATCATATTTTGGAAGATAATTTGGTGGTTTTCACCAACCACAAAAGCCTCAAGTATATATTTACTAAGAACAATCTAAACATGAGAAAGTGAAGGTGGGCTGAGTTCCTTCAGTCCTTTGAATTTGTGCTTGCCTACATGCCTGGGAAATGAATTATAGTGGCTGATTCTTTGAAGACTCAGATAGAGGTAGTTCTGGAGGCCAGTAGTGAGTGGTATCTTTTAGAACTTTTCTCTTAGATGCATTTGGAGGTGCATAACATATAGGTACATACGTTTTTTTCTTCTAAAGGTGTTACTTATACTATTCTTCATCGAGTGGGAATGAGGAAGCTATCAAATGATGAAGGTCTAGTTATATGGGAGAGTGTGTCAGGAGAGGACCCTATTCCTAGTTGGTCTATTGTTGAGGATGAATTATTGCATTTTCATGGGCACGTATAGGTGTTAGTATACTTCTGTGATGAGATGATGAAGGTTTCTTATTCTCTAGTTTGGGAAGTTCAGCCTGGTGTCACCAAGATGTATTGATATTTTCACCATCAGTATTGGTGTCCATGTATGAAGAGATATATCACTGGTTTTGTCATTATATGTTCCACCTATCAGCAGGTGAAGGCTAAGCATCAGTGACTAGAAGGGATTTTGCAGCAGTTACCCATTCTCGAGTAGAAGTTGAATGATGTCGTAATGGATTTCGTGATAGGTTTACCGAAGTCTCCTTGAGGGAATGATACTGTTTGTGTTGTAATTGATGGACTTACGAAGGTTTCTCACTTCTTACTAATCAATAAGTCCTTCAGTGTTGATGAGTTGGGAAGGTTGTATATTTAAGATATTGTACTTTTACATGGGGTTCCTCACTCCCCCATTTCAGGCAGGGATTACCAATATACTTCTTGGGTATGTGAAATACTATATAGGAATTTGGGTACACAGTTACTTATGAGTACAACTTATCATCCCCAGGCATATGGAAAGTTTGGGCAAACGATTCAAGTGCGGGAGGAGATGCTTCGAGCATGCGTCCTAGATTTTTGAGGTTCTTGGGAAATGGAAATACCTGTGGTGGAGTTTTCCTTCAATAATAGTTTTCAAGAAACTATTCATATTGAACATTATGAGGCTCTGAATGGTAGGTTATGTTGATCACCCCTATGTTGGATGGAAGAAGGAGAGGCAGTTATGCTTGGACCTTGTCTTGTCCAGGAGACCACGGAGCATGTGGAGTTCATTCCGAAGAGGATAGCTATTGCACAATCACAGAAGAATTATTATGATGATTGACAAAGATGACCTCTATAGTTAGAGGTCGGAGATCTGGTTTTCCTAAGTGCCACACTGAGTTTAGGACATAGGAGGATTAAGAGATTGGGAAAGCATTAACCGAGATACATCAGACTTTTTGAGGTTTTGGAGAGAGTTGGACTGGATGCCTATCAGTTTCAGTTACCTCAGAGGTATCGGGATATGCATGATGTCTTCCACATTTCTCAAATACGATGTTACGTCTCATATACATCTCTTGTTTTTGAACCCAAGGAGGTTGAGATAGAGGTGGAAGCCTTGTTCTAAGAGCATCCATTCCAGATTGTTGATCGAAGTGAAGGTTCTTCATGGTTAGTCTTTTATTCTAGTATGGATGCTATGGTAGTATGGGTGAGTACATGATGAGACTTGGGGAAGAGAGAATGATATATGATCACAGTGGATGGATATGTTTGAGGATTCTTCTTCTTCACCTTCTTAGGAAAATTTGGTGATGAATTTCCTTAAGGGGATGTTTTTAAGAACATGGCCCTTATTTTTATGTATGAGTTTTCTTTTCAGGTTGATTTTTACAGAAAAGGGAAAAAGGAATGTTTCAGGAGTACATGTCGTGTACTTACTTGTACACGTCGTGTACTCTGGCACCGAGTCTAGGCTGTGTCTGGCCGTGTCACAACTGCGTACATCACTATGTGATGATGTGGCAGGGCCTCTTAAGGCGGAGACTGTAAATGACATATACACGTCGTATATATTTAGGGAACATGTAGAGTATTTTTATTTTTAATTTATAAATCAGACAAGGTCACATCTCATTCACAGAAAAAATATCCTCTAACTTTATCTCGTCCAAGAGAGACCGAAGAATGCGATTCTTCTCTAAGCCCTCGATTGACCATCCGTTCTCTAAATCAACCATTGTTAATTATATTGGAATAACCACGGTGAGTTCTTCCTTTTTTTAGAGCCCCATATCATGATTTCTCCTCTTTTGTTAGATATTATTCATTGAATTTTTTAGATAGTTTTGTAGATATACAAATTTATTAGTTGAATAAACGGATGGGATTCAAATATAATGATTGTACAATGTTGAGGGAGGTGGTTTGTAGCTTTCTATATATTTTATTGAGTTATATAAGAAAACTTTCCCCTATATACTAGTTTACGGTATTGCATGTTTAGGTATTTTAACCCAATTGATTCCTGTTATTCTTTTTTTCTTGAGTAGGGGTGTTTGATTATGAATAGGGTTTATTACCATGTTATAGATGTGTTTTACAACATTTGTTTGATATTGGCTGCTGGGTCTAGAATTTCATGTTAGTCTGTTTTTCTTTCCATGCCTAGTGCTGTTAAGATGGAGTGATTTTTATATGACATGCTTGTTATATGCATTGTATTTGTTTAGCCATGTAGTATTTGAGATTTACATAGGATCAAGGATATCATTTGTGCACAATTTTATTACTCAAGGCTATGTGATCTTGGTGTAGTTATACAAAAGGGGGAATGGGCATTGAGGGCTTCCCTTGAGTTCCAATTATACTTTCACGTTGAGAGACCATAGGGGAGATGGATGTGAGTGATCCCATAAATTTTCTATAGTTCCACATTTGAAGACCACATGGGGAATTGTACATTGAGTGCTTCTCGAGAGTGTCTGTAGTTTACTGTTATGAAACCACAAGTGGAATTGATGGTGAGTTCTTCCTGAGAGAGTCTTTGTTAAGTTAAACCATAGAGGTTAAACTATGAGAACTTCCTAGAGGATTACTTGAGATTGTTTTTTTATTTAATTAATGTAAATGTATTTAGTTGAAACTGTAGTATTTTTACTTTTTATTACTCCCATGTTTATTACTTCATTTTTCATATTTCTTTCCATATATATTCAATGACAGTTACGCACAGATCTTGGGGTGGTTTCCTACTAGGATTTTTCTCACACCCTATTCAGGCCATGCCTTTAAGCCCAAAAATATTATATTGTTGTAGGTATTGATAAGGGGAAGCCCCCTTCTACTTCAAATACTTGATTTTTGGGTAGATGGAGAGAATGGGACAAAGATGATGCTTGGGATGCTGTTGGAGTTATTTACTTGTTTTCTTTTTTAACTTTTTTTTGTATTGTATTCCCGCATTGTGAATTGTTTGACTATTTTCCTAGACATATGTGACATGCATCATTTATATATGTGCTCCAGTTTTTTATCTACTTGATTTCTTCCTCTTTTTACAATTGGTTGTTATTATTACTTATTCTGCTATTGTTATCTATTTATTTCCTCTATGTTACTCTGCCAATGAGGTCATAGTTTCCCCCACTATCCCACAAATGGACTTCATGCTTGTTGACAGCCTTTGGAATTCGTGGAAATGCACTTGAGGCCATGGGACCAACCATGTATGGGGCACCTCTAGGTTTCACCTAGAACCGGTATGTTACAACTAGACTAGCTCATAGTTAAATCAAGATATAGTGAATATTTAAACCTCATAATATTTAGAATTTTGAGATAGTTAAGAGGCTCTGGACCATAGCCTATCGGTTGCTATTATTTCAATGGTATTGTTTCATTAATGATTTTATTCATGTGTCTTCACATTGAAATTATCATTCACACCCATCACATGCATTTAATCCTTGTGATATTGAGTTGGAATCATATATGTCCCTCGAGGAGAATTTGATACATATCATCGATCAAACCATGAAGTTCCTCTGAGATAGTTCAGCACCTCTGGTCTGGGTTGTATGGAAACATATACATGTACTAGATGTGAACTAGGAGAGGGATGCTGATGTAAACACATAATTACTAGAGCTCATATTAGATTATTGCATACCACCCTCATAAGGGTAACTAAGGGATGATTTTTATTAAGGAGGGGAGGTTGTAACGTACTGGATTTCTTCAAATGTGAAAAACCATAATTTTTTAGTTTGACTTTTATTAATCATCCCTAGTAATATTCATAAATTGTTAAAGGATGTATGAGTTCTGTCTGGGGTTCATTAGAACACTGGAACCCCAAAATTGGAAGAAGCATACTAGGATACACATTTTAAGAAAATTGCACACCCCAACAAACATGGTTTCCCTCACTCATGTGCTTCCACATAGTGGGGTGCCAAGGACCACAAGGTTATTTTACAACTTTGAAACCCAAGGTTCAAGGCCATGTCACCAAGGTCACACAACCATGTTAAAACCAAAAGGTTTTGGACAATGAGTTTCCACACCATTTGTTTATAGTTATTCAAATTATGTGCCTAACAATGCAATATACCTTCTTCGTAGTAGTGAAAAGAGAACGATTGGTGCACGATTTAAAATCCATGAATTCAAACCATACACTGTGTGTGTTTTGGTGAAATTTCCAAAACCATCATATTTAATGATTTGTTACAATCAATTTTCCCTACCACCCCCATTTCAGTGGATTTCCCTACTTCCTCATTTTTTGTGTCCCTCTTTCTCACTTGTCCATGGGGTTCTGAGTAATATCTCTCTTCTAGTGTCCAAATCAAACCCCATCGGATGCAAGGGAAAGCCCTCAGTATGTTCTTCCTTCCGCACTCTTCAATTTTAATGATCCCCTTCTATCCATTGTGTTATTTTGGTATGATTTATTTTTCCATATTTTCAGGGTATTTGAAAAATCATTCTATTTGATCCATTTTATGTCTAATTATGTATTCATAATGGAAGAATATATCTATAATACATTGAGGTAGAATACTTAGGCTTTTTCCCATCATTTATTAACTTTTCAGATGATGAAATATTGTTTCATTCTTCAAATTCTTCTGAAAACACCTCAAATGTGTTTAATAAATTATTTAAAATGGGTTTTTATGTCTGTTTTGGCCCTAAAATGCCCGAAAGCCCATCTTTGGGGTTATTTTACTTATTTTTACTCACCCATTTTGTTGTGCCACCGTGAATTATTTTTCTCTTGCCTTGAGTATCTTCCGTTCATTTGAGAATCCCATTGGATGAATAAATAAAATCTGTAAGTGAATTGTAGTAATTTGGTTGGACTCGTATTCTCAATTCCATATGACATTTTTTCCATATTTGACTCCTTCATTTTATACCTTGAACCATTAGTTTGGCCAAAATTGGGTTGTTTTAATTGAATTTTATTCTTTGAAAAGCTTTTTTATGTTTGGTTATCAGAATTTCATTATGATATATAATTATAAATAATGTTATGGCTTATTGCTTCTTCCCCATTCCATATGCTTTATCATGTTCCATGCATTTATCCAATACCATATAAATTGTTCCCTTCTTATTTAGCTTAAATTTCATAGTTTGATTAATTGTGATTATGTGATTTTGGGGTTATTCATTGATGGAATGAGATTATATAGATGTTATGCCTTGTAATATGTGATATGTTATCGTGGATAACTTTCTATGAGTTTTCAAAGAACATGGGTCCCAAATTAAAGATGTAATTTATAGACATTTCATGCTCCGTTATCTATACATGACACACCAAGAGTGATACTTTGGCTTATGTAATGTACCATTTTCAAGTGCCACCCAACGATACCTTGTTCCAGGTTGGTCACATGTCCTCAAGTACATTTCCCCAAATTCCAAAGGCTTCCAACTAGAATAGAGGGTCAAGGGTGTGAAAGTGGTGAAACTATGCCCTCATTGGCAGAGTAACGCAACAGAAAAAAATAATATACAACAGTAGGAGTAGTAATACAATAAAACAATTAAACAGAGTAAAAATGAAAGTAAATAAAAAATTGGAGAACAAATATAAATAATGCATGTAAAATTTTCCTAAGAACGAATCCAAACAAGTCTCAATGCAGGAATACAAAAGATAAACCAATGTACATAAAAGTAAATAAACTCCAATGACATAGCAAGCTTTATCATTGTCCCATGCTCTCTAGCACCACAGAAATCATGTACCTGATGGTGAAGGGAGATTTCTCTTATATATACATGAAACCATATAATATGTTTGGTCCCAAAATCATGACCCAAACAGGGTGTGAGATGAATCCCAGTAGAGAACCACCAAAATATTTGTTCCTAACTATCAGTTAATATATATAGAAGGAAATGTGAAAAATAAAGAAATAAACAAGGAAGTACAGAAAATTAAGCAATCCAATAGTTTCAAATTACACTAATGTACATTTATTAATAAATTAACCAGTCATTCAAAATCAACCCTCTGGGAATGTTCTCACAATCTAACCCCTCTGGTTTCACAAGGACAAAGGCTCACTGAGGAAGCACTCACTGTCAATTCCTCTTGTGGTCTTTTAACGGTATACTATAGACTCTATGAGGAAGAACTCATCATCCATTACCCATGTGGTCTGGTAAAAATATACTATAAAAACTCTAATGGAGAACTCAATGTCCACCCCCCTATGGTATCGCATTGTGAAAAGTATAACAGAAACTCTAGGGAATCCATCAACATTAATTCCCCCGATCGTATAACTACACCAGGTTCTCATGGACCTATGTAATATAATCATGAAAAATTGATATCTATAAGACAAATTATTCTCAACTACTATAGGGATAAGTAGCTACAATGCATATAACAAGCATGTTATGTAATATCATCTTCATCCTGATAACACTCGGCATAGAAACAAAATAGTCTAACATGCAGTTCTTGACCCAACAACCAATATCAAACGAACGTTGGAAAACACATCCATAAACAAGGTAATAAACCTCTATCCTAATCAAAACCCTTTCTCTAACAAAAAAAACATGGAAGGCATAAAAAAGTTTTAAATCTCCAAAAAACGCAATAACTTGAACAAGTGGATTTGGCACTTTTTGCACCTATAATCCAAATACAACTATAAAAAGTCCCAGCCACCTACCTCAACATTGTATGATCTATATAGTTGAACCTCAACCTTTTAATTGACCTAGAACCTCATAGATCTAAAAAAATATCAAAATTATCAACCTATAATTTCTCAAGAAAGAAGATAAATCAGGAGGAGAGGCTCTAGAAGAAGGAAGGACTCACCGATCGGATTAAAATGCACCCACCGGAGATCCATTCCGAGAACAGATGGCGGACCAGTGGATTAGAGAATAATCATTGCTCTCAGATGCTCCGTGATAAACAAATCTAGAAGAAGATGTTTCTGGGCATTAGATGCGACCCCAGTCCATTTAATGAAATAAAAGAAAAATTACATAGCATTTACTATTATGGGACACGCCATGTATTCTCCTCAACTAGCCCTCGACATTACTGGTCTACCACATCACCCCACAGGGCCATGTATCAACTATTATACAGCCAACACAAGGATACCCAAAACAACATGGTACACGACAAGTACTTCTTAGTACACGGAATGTACTACTCAAATTTCCCAAAACACCACTTTTCCTAAAAAACACCAGAAAACCAGATCTATTCCTAAAAAATAAAATTTGGGTTCTTACAAACTTTTACCGTTAATGAAATTTGTCCTCGAATTTCACAGAGAAGGTGGCGAAGAAGAAGCCATGAACAGCTCCGGCCACTACGATTGCACATTAGCCTCCCTATCCCAAGTCTCATCATGTACTATCATGTGTTGTAGTAGCACCCATACCAGAGGAATATTCCAGACATGGAGCACCTTCATTATATGATCAAAACTCTTGATAAGATGATCCTCGAACAAGAAATCCACCTTTAAATCAATCTCATTGGGTTGAAAAAAATGGGATGGGTTTGAGAAGTAACGTCAGAGCTGAGAAATGTAGAACATGTCGTGCATAACTCGGTACCTCTAAGGTAATTGCAATCGATAGACAATCGGCTCGACCCTCTCCAAAACCTCAAACAGCCTGACATATCTCGGTGAATGATTTCCCTATCTTATAATCCTATTGTGTCCCAACCTTGGTGTGACATGTAGAAAAACCTGATCTCCAACATCGAACTCCAGAGGTTATCTCCTTCTATCAGCATAAGTTTTCTGTTGTGATGGTGCAGTATCCATCCTCTTCTGAATCATCTCCACCTACTCTATGGTATCCCAGACAAGATGAGGTCCGAGCATAGATACTTCTCATGCTTCCATCTAACATATGGGATATCGGCATGGCATACTATACAAAACCTCATAAGGTTCCATATGAATGATCGCCTAAAAACTATTATTGTAGAAAAAATACACTATAAATATATGATTCTACCAATAACATCCAAAATATTGGACCCACGCGTGAATCTTGTACTCCATCAGTTGAATCGTATGCTCGGACTGGCAATCTCTCTAGGGATGGTAAGCTTTACTCAGAAGTAACTGTGTACCCAAATCCCTTGGTTGTCCCTGATAAACTCGAGAAGTAAAATGGTTTTCCCTGTCTGAAATGATGGAGTGAGGAACCCCATGAAAACATACAATCTATTAGGTGTATAACCTTCCATGCTCATCAACACTAAAGGTCTACTTTATTATTTAGAAGATTTCAAACTTCGTTAGTCTGATAATGATAACCCAAATGGTATCATTCGCTCAAGGCGATCTTGTTAACCCTATCACAAAATCCATCGCGACATTATTCCACTTCCACTTGGGAATGGGTAAATATTGAAAAATCACTACTGGTTTATGATGCTCTACCTTCACCTATTGATAGGTGGAAAACCACATCTCAAAATCAGAAACATCTCTCTTTATACTGGGCCACCAATAGTGATGGTGTAGATCTTGATACATCTTGGTGACCCCATGATGAACTTCCCAGATTGAGGAATAAAAATCCTAAAAAATATCCTCGTGTATGTCTACTGACTCCCACCCGAGCCCATGAAAACACAAAATCTCTTCCTCACCTATGGTCCATCCAGTAATAGGGTCTTCTCCTGACACACTCTCCTATATAACATGGCCTTCATAATCTGATAGCTGCCACATTCGCACTCGATCCAGTAGATAAGAGGTAACACCTAAAGAAGAAATAAATTTCTTCCCCTGGCTATCCCGCACCTCAAAATACCTCACAAAGTATAGATCCATAAGCTTTCACTAACTATTGGACTCTTGAACTGTCTGTATTTGAGCCCTACTGCTTAATTCATTAGCCATTGTGTTTCCTTTCCCAGGCGTGTAGGAAAACTCAATGTCAAAAGACTAAAGGTACTCAAACCACCTTCATTGTCTCAAATTCAGATCTTGATTAGTAAATATATACTTCAGACATTTATGGTCAGTGAAACCACAATTTTCTCTCCCAAAAGGTAATGTCTTCAATAGCATAAATCATGTACAACTATAGCTAGCTCAATATCATGTGTCTGGTAAATCTTCTCATGTGGTCTCAACTGCCAAGATGTGTACATAACGATGCCTCCCCCTATATAACCACTGCTCCCTACCTGATACCTAATGCATCATTGTAAACAATATAACTCTTTCTCAGCTCTATAAAAAGTAATATCGGTGCTGAAGTCAACCACCCTTTCAGCACATGAAAGGCTGAATTTTAGGAATCTATCTACATATACTTCACACCCTTATTAGTCAGGGTCGTCAGTGCCACTAATAACACTAAAAAGTCCTATATAAAACATATGTAGTAACCATCCACTCATAGGAATATCTGTACCTCAATGAAATTCTTCGACTTCTCCTAGGAAACTACTGCTCTTACTTTCTCTAGGTTTACCGATACTCCTATCTCTAAGATTGCATGACCGAAGAAGTGAATATCATCCATCCAAAGGTTTCATTTTGATAGCCTAGTGTATAAATAATTCTCTCTTTGTGTACTCAAAATTATATCAAGATGGGTAGCATGGTCATGACGAGTGTGATTATACCCCAATATATCTTCCACAAAACCCACCACAAAGGAGTCCAAGTATTGATGGAACACTCGGTTCATCAGTACCATAAAAAAATAAGGTGTGTTCGAGAGACCGAACGGCATAACCAAAAACTCCTATAGAACAAACCTATTTCAAAGGGCTATAAGAGGTATATTAGATGGTTGAACACGCAATAGATGATAACTAGATCTCACGTATATCCTCATGATGTCTCGGCCTACTCGATTCTCATCAAATAGATCATCAATACTTGAAAAGGGATTTCATTTCATGACTTTCAACTGGTTCAGCTTCCGATAATCAACAATAAGTCAGAGGGAACCATCTACATTTGTCCTAGAAAGAAGTGGAGAACCCCAAGGAGATGTACTTGGTTGGATGAAACCCTTTTCATGCAACTCCTCCAACTTCTTCTTGATCTCATTCAACTCATTTGTATCCAACATATAAGGAGGAATGGACATCGGGGTTTCCCTTGTCACAAGATCAATAGAAAATTATACCTCTCTATCTAAAGAAAAACTTTAAAATTCATCTAGAAAGACATCCCTAAAGATATTGAAAACTAGAGGAAAGACAATCTATGAAATCCACTAGTCATCCATATACAAACTAAAAATCTGGGATGTGACTCACTCCAACCCATGATGCTCGAGTCCAGCTCTTCTCACCAAGACATACCAAATTTCCTTGTGTGTAGAGGATCCACCATCTGGTGATGTGAAACTCCCCCCTACGACGATATAAATTTAAAACTTCTTGGATGGGAACTAACTAGTCCATTCCGAGAATGAAGTCATAGCCCATCATCTCTAAGACATAAAGGTCCCATAAGAAGTGACACCCACCAACCTCATGAGGTAACTCCTTGCACTGACATACAATAGTTGTTCCAGTACCCAACGGTGTGTCCAGTATCATGATATCAGTAGAAGCAACGATAAAAAGCCCAAGGAACTCTACAACAGGAACATATATGAAACTATGGGAATCCCCAATGTTAAAAAGAGAATAATATAAAATTGAGGCAACCAAAACCGGACATCTAACCAAAGAGGGTCTGAGATCTTGATCCTGGTGGGTTTTCTCTATCACAAAACCCTGACCAGCATCGCGGCCCTATGAAGTTGTCTGTGATCCTTGAGATGATCCACCCTATGGTTGTCACAAACCCTTTGTCTGACCACTATGGCCACAACCTTCACCTCGGCCTAAACATCTGAATGAACTTCAGTTTCCAGACTGATGAGAAACTGGTGGTCCTTCTCCTAAATGGAGAGTCATAGTAGAACTCCTATCACTTGCTTCTGGTAAAAAAAACTATCAAAAGAAATGAAGGAGGCCCATCTTGCCACATGATCGGTACTCGAATGGGTATCTTGGGCAATGTGGATTTGTATGCCTGCTCTTCCTGCACAGGTTTCACACCACCTGGCTACCGGAAGCTGTATCCAACCTACTCGGATATCCAGGCATAACTCTCTATAGTGCTTCCTACTATCAGCTAGTTAAGTACAATCACCAGATGTCGAGCCGCCCTGGATCACAGCTCCAGAATCCCTCAGGTTTCACTCGGTTATTAGTGCCTAATTGACTATATAATATATGGATGTCAACCTGAATATGTTCACCTAAGATCAGATGTCATGCTTTAGACCATACTAAAATGTTCTCACTATAAATAACTCATCCCCCCAAAATGATTATGAAGTTCAATAGATCTATGAAGAGGGATGAATTGTCCATGACTGAGAGAGTTCCCTGCTCCAAACTCATGAATTCTTAATCTTGGTCATTCCTCAATGTCTCATGGTAGAAATAGTCATAAAAGGTATGTTGGAACTCATCCCAAGCCATAACTTGCTGGAGTCCCGCCTGTGATATCACATCCCACCATCACTTGGTGGAATCCCGAAGCATGTATGTAGCAAGCTTAACCCACCTCTCTATTGGTGTCTCCATATTATTGAAGATATTCATCCTGAATTCTATCCATGACTCTACAGCCTAAGGTCCTCCATCCCCAGAAAATGTGGGAGGATGCTACTACTGAAAACCCCAAGTCAACTCAGCCATAGACCGGGCAGGATGCGATGCTCCTTGGAAGGTCTACATAAAACACATAAATCCTTCTCAAAACTATGGATCAAAACCTATATTTGGAATGACGGCTAGTACCAAGATAAGAACGAAGAGAGGATGTAATGGTAGTCCCTAATCTACCATGACCAGGGTCTAATCGTAGCAATATATCTGGCGTTCAACCATAGGATGTCCTGGTGGCATGACTCTACAATGTCAAACACCCACCTTAGTACAAGATTATAAAGGACTGAAACATAGAAGTGTATGAAAGGAACCGGTGAAAGAAAACATTCATGTTTTTAAAAAAATAAATACACGGCGTGTATGACCCCTACATGGAATGTTCCCTGAAGACATTACATGGGTGTGTACTTCTGCTAACCCTTGTCTTGTAACACACCCTAGACACAACGTGTTCACCTTTATCATGGTGTATAATTGCATCTTCCCCCATAACTGAGTTCCTCTACACGGCTAAACCACACGGTTCTCTTAGAAGAAAACTATATGGTGTGTTTTTACTGATGCGGTGTGTACTAGAAGGATTTAAACAACCTGTGTCATTAGTCACATGGCCAGATACATGGTCTCAATAACATGGAGTGTTCTACCTAGACATGGCATGAAACACTTATGTTTTAACCACCCATGTCTTTATCACCCAACTGGATACATGGGCCATACAACACGATGTGTTCTCCATGTACATGGCGTGTTACACCAAACATTTCTCAAACTCATGTCTTTTCCCATACATCTATTCACATGGTTAAGTACTACACAACATGTACATACATTACATGGAATATACGTAAGAAAAGTTTTTCTTCCCAAACAAAAAGATTCATTGCGTGTATTCATCATTACACACCTCATATTCTATGTGTTTCCAAACTGTAAGCCTCAGAAACTACTCTGAACCCCATAAAAAATGGAACAAAAATTAAAGTGAAACATTATGATATGTGGGGTCCCATACTCGCTTCAAATCAAATCTTCGAATCATACTCATGTATATCACAAAGTATAATAGTGTGATCAATCACATTATCCACGAAATTTTGTTCTATAAGGTCCCATTACACATCGGGGACCAAAGATTAGTGCCCATTTGAAATAAACATTACACATTTGAAATATGCTATCAAATAGCAGATATTCTATGACGAAATCTATCACAGCATCATGAATACCATGTAAAACATCTATCCCAACAACATGCAATCGGGAATGCACCCTAAATGGCATGATAAGAATGCATGACATGTGATCTCTACCAAGTGCCTATTTGAAGCATGAGATGGAATAGACTCATCTCATCTGGTTGAAATATAAATAGAACCTCAATAATATCAACTATAATAGCACAAAATGTGTGAATCTCCCAATGGTGAAATCAAATAAACTATAATAATTGAAAAACCACAAAAATCGCGACAATTGAGGCATATTAGAGTTTCCTTGTAGATAGGCTAGCTACTCCCAGGCATAGCTTATTACCACCTACCTATTCCTTACTATCCCTGTCTATAGGGTCCAAACAGTAAGTCAAAGAAGAAAAGAACCCTCTAATTCCACTTTATAACATCCTAGTTCCCGGTGCCCCCCAAAGGTTCCAGGTACCTGGTTGGTCACATGGCCTCAAGTGCATTTCTCGAAATGCCAGAGGCTATCGACTAGGAGATAGTCCCTTGGGTGTGATAGTGGGGAAACAATGACCACATTGGTTGAGTAACATAGCAGAATAAGAATAATATACAACAACAGAAACAATAATACCACAAAACAAGTACAAAGTAGAATACTGAAAGTAAATAAACTACCGGAGAACAAATATAAATGATGCATGTCACATGTGTATAGGAAATAATCCAAACAAATCACAATTTTGGAATGAAAAAAGAAACCAAAGTGATGAAAAGTAAATAAAATCCAACAACGTCTCAAGCCTTAGCTTGGTCCCATGCTCACTATCTTCACAGTAATCAAGTACCTAATGATGAAGGGCGCTTTCCCTTATTAATACCTATAACCATATAAACGTTTTTGGCCCAAAAATCATTTTTGGACCAAAAATCATGATCCCAACATAGTGTGATCTGAATCGAGTAGGAAACCACCAAAATATTTTTTTCCTAACTATCAGTGAATATATAAAGCATACAATATTTGAAATGAATCAATAAACAATTAAGTACTCAAAAGTTTACAATCCTACCATTTAAAATTACATTCATTTAAATTTATTAATTAATAAAACAATCGTTCACAAGCAATGCTCTGGGAAAGTTCTCACACTCTAACCCCTCTGGTTATAAAACGAAAAGCCTCTATGAGGAAGCACTCACTGTAAATTACTCATGTGGTCTTTTAATGATATAATATAGACTCCTTGGGGAAGCACTCAACGTCAATTCCCCCTGTGGTCTCATAATGGTATACTATAGAAACTCTGAGGGAGAACTCAACGAACCCCCCCCTATGGTCTCAAAATGTGAAAAGTGTAAACAACACTATGGGGAATCCCTCAACGTCCATTCTCCCTATGGTATAACTACACAAGGTTCTCACAACCTTGTGTAACAAAATCTTGCACAAATAATTTCCACCGGACAAAGTAATCCCAACTAATACAAGGCTATGCAGCTAGAATGCATATAACAGGAATTTTAGATAGTATCAACTCCATCTTTATGGCACTAGGCATGGAAACAAAACATCCTAACAGGCAGTTCTAGACCCAACAACCAATATCGAACAAACATGGGAAAGCAAATCCATAAACAAGTTAATAAGCCTAAATCACAATCAAAACATTTCTTCAAGAAAAAAAACATAACATACATCAAACAACATTAAATCTCCAAAACCCGCAATACCCTATACAAGGGTATTCGAAACTTTTTGCACATATAATCCAAAGACCACTACATAAAGGCACAAACCACCTACCTCGAATTTGTCTGATCGATATAGTTGAACCTAAGCCTTCTAATCGACCATGAATGTCAAAGATAAACAATAACATGAAAATGATGTACCTCGAATGTCTCATGAAAGAGGAGAAATTAAGAGGATAGGATATAGAAGAAGGAATGACCCACTGGTGGGAATCTAACGCACCCACTGTAGGGAAATTTGGAGAACAGACAGCGGACCGGTTACTCAAAAAAAATCATCTCTCTCGAATGATCCTGGACAAACCAAGCCTATAAGAATACATTTCTAGTAATTAGACATGACCTTGGTCCATTTAATTCAGTAAAAGAATGAGTACATGGAATGTTCTATTAATGATGATGTCATGTATTTGCATCAACCAACCCCTAACATTAGTGGTCTGCCACATCACCCAACATGGCCATGTCTCAGCCATTACATGGCCAACACACGGCTACCAACAGAAACATGGTACACAGTGTGTACTCTTAAGTACACGATGTGTACTACTAAAATTTCCAAAACTCTAGTTTTCTTCAGAAACACTAGAAAACATGATCCATACCTGAAAAGAAGATTCTGGTTCTTACAGATTTCCAGGTATGGTACTGTAAAAAATTTACATATAATCATAACTGAAACAGATCCCTAGTAAAGAAACTGGGGACATAATCATGGGAGAGATGGATAATCCATGCCTCAGGTGATACCAGGCCCCAATGTGAGATACTTTTTACAGAATTAGGGTGCAACATGTCTTGGGTAATATAAGGTACATCGTATGGGTTACCTTAGATGGACTTGATGACATTGGTTATATTTTATTTTCCTATAACAACACTTGGGATTATGTATGGATTGCCTAAGATTGGTATAGGACTCCAACTATGGATTTTCCAGACCGACTCAATGCTCTCTTCATAAGTGTTGCATCCTTTTTTATTATTATTATGAAATGTTTGAGTGATTACATGGGAATGTGAATTCCATGAAAAATCACAAGCTTAGTATTGGAATGTATTATTACCTTGTTTACATTGTCCCTTAGGTATGTTAGGACTGTCATAGGTTCCTCTTTCAGACATCTAACTTATACTGATGCATGTGGTATTAGTCAGGTGTCCATTTACAAACCCAGACCTTTCTCGTTGTTATTTAAATTTTTTATTATCCTATATTTATGTATTATGGAAAACAATGGTTTTTTAATTGATGAAATAAATCATCCTAGACACTGTGGGTTCCGACATTTTGAGATTTTATCCCACACCCTGATTATGATTCCATTGGCAACCAAGAAGATTCCATTATCACAAGTATGTATAAAGTGAAGTGTTTGGCTACCGATGCTTGATAGGTTTACCTTTTTAGGATGGATCTTGGGCCAGAAGACCAAACCAATGCTCGAGATTCTTATATTAGTAGTTTTTTTCTTTTGAGTTATATTTTTCTAGAATGTAAAATATGATTTTATCCCCAGATCCCCATAACCATATTTTCTACTTATATTTGACATAATGATTATCATTTTTTATCTATTGTTGTCATTCCGCATCCACCTGATTATATATTCTGAATTTTTTATTTCATTGTTTTTGTTGTTTTCAATGTCTTTATTTTGATTCTGAAATTTAGTATATTTTTTTACCATTTTTCATACTCTGATATATGAGGGAATAGTCTCTCTATGGACACACCCATGACCCACATTTCAAGTTAGTAGCCTATAGTATTTAGGGAGAAGCGCTTGGGGTCTTTTGGACCACCATATAGGGGAACTATTTAGTGGAACTCCAAATGGGATGTATGATTATTTTTATAAATTAATGATAAGGTAATTATTTCTTTTGATCATGTAATGTTTATATATATATTTAACCTATGATTATTGAACCACTATTATTTTCATTTGAAATTACTGTAAAAAGATCATCATCAAATTTATCATCATGAATCATTACTAAAATTATTATGAAAATAAATTAAATAATTTTAAATAATTATAAAAAATATATTCTAGTAACTATTATGTACTATTAATGTATAATAATGAATAAACAGTGTAATTATAAAATAAGTACTAAATTAAATCTGGAAACTAATAACATCGCATAATGAAAATAAAAAATAACTAACTAATATATTTGATATGAATTATTATAAACAATGATTATAAAATTTTAAGCGTGAATAATGTTCTCAAATTTATGATAAAGATATTTTTATTCTATATGGGGTTATATCATGTTCGGATAAGAGGTATTAAAGGTTAGGGTTTTTTTAACTCAATTTTCATCCACAATGTTATGATTGTTATTTTTGATATTTATTCATATAATTGTTCAAGTTATATCTTATAATTATATTTTATTATCTATTTTTTGGGATTTACATTTCATTATTATATATTACCATTAAAATATTTGGTTGGAGTTAGTAACCAAAGAGGTGGTTAATTGAGTTCCCAGAAAATATTTCTCTTTTAATAAAATACATAGTTGAGATCCACAATTTTATAAAAATCCCTAGTTAATGATAGTAGTAAAACTATATAATTTTTCTTATTAAAATAATTTTTTAAACGTGTGATTAAGTCTCGGTAAAAATACATTTTAAATACATCATCATTTGAAACTATGTTTCTAAATAAAACACTTTATATAAAAAACCTTAAAATTTACTATTTTTGTAAAATTTCATTATTGTTTATAAAATTAAAATCATTATGAAAATTAAGGAAATAATGATAGAAAAACAGAAAACAAAATTCAAATAATCCGTTTGGTCTCAAAAAATACTTAATCCCCTCAACATGGAAATTCTAAAATTACATGTAGAATATTAGTGAATTAACTAATCAATGACCTAGGTTTGGTTTTACAAACAACATTACAGAATACTTTTTAGAAATAATTCCTCATCCATAATTGTATGTGGGATGAAAGTGATACCAGGTCATGTAGGACCTATTCCACAGTAATCTTTGGGAATAATAATAATGGATTAGAAATAATATCTAGTATTAAAAAATTTATCATCGGATATTATGTTATATAAATATATAACACAACTCAAAAGAAAAGCTGATATTAGAATGAAATAGATTAAAAAAATTAGAAATATAATTCATCTCATTCAGTGTTACTTTGACTGTCTAAATTCCATAATTTTTTTTTGGATGTATATTAGACAGGGTTTATAGAAAATTATTGAAATAAAATCATCATAATATCTGATTTCTTCATAGGAAATACATTCAAGTATCCTCTGTTATTCTCTATGAAAGAGGCAATGTTTTCAGCACTGCACTCTCATATATACTCCACACATTTGAAAAAATTATCTAAAAGATATCATCATTTGATGTAACCCTTTGTATGAACTCGGATCTTCCTTTCAGGTTTGTCTTTCATTTCTGGTTGATTTTGAGAAAAATAGGAATTTCTGAAATTTTTGGAAGTACACACCGTGTACTTTATGAGCCCACACTATGTACTGCGTTGCTGTAGGAGGTCACGTGCTAGTCATGTAATGGCCACATACACGACCATGTGGGGTGACCTGGAGGTTGCTTAAATCAGAGTATGGAAAAGGCACGTACACATCATGTACTTCAAAAGTACACACCGTGTATATTCTGCTTTTTCGTTAAATGTACTGGGGACATGTCTAATCGCAAGAAAGCTCTCCTTCAAGGTTGTGTTCAACCGATAGCTCCTATACGGCTGCGGTCCTTCTCCGACCCGCTAAGGCTCCATATTCTCTCTGATTTGACTGTCGTCGATTGCTTTAGGATCGCCTTAGTAATCTCTATCTTCCGCTTCAGCTTTGTTTCGTGATTCCTCATCTTCCTCAAGTTATCCACTGATGAATGTTTTAGACTTTTTTGTAGATCTTCGGTGCTCTAAGGTGATTCAAGAATCGAGGTTCACATATGGAGATCTCCTAACATCGAGGTTGGTGGTTTGTGCCTTTCTGCTGAATGTCATTGAGTTTTATGTGCAATGTTTCCCAATACCCATGAATGGGGCATTGCACGTTTACCGTTTTAGCCCAATTGTTTTCCTTCTTTCCTTTTATTCTTGAGTAGAGGTTTTTGAATGTGAATAGGGTTATTTTCTATGCTTTTGAAGTGCTTCTCCATGCATGTTGGCCTATTTCGACCATTGGGTCTAGTATTCCTGTTAGGATGTTGTTTACCTTTTATGCCTTGTTGTAGGATGGTGTGACTATTGTTCTGACATACTAATATATTGTAGATTTCTAGACAAGTTTTTTTTGAGGATTACTTTGGCCAATGCATGCTTCCATAAATTCATGACTTACATAGGGTCATGTGAACCCGATGTATATACCATATGGAGAATTTATGTAAGGGCTCCTCCAGAGTTTCTTTTCTTATTGTGATGTGAGACCACATGGGAATTGACTTTGATTTCTTCCATAGAGAGTATGTAGTTCCTCGACGTGGTCCATAGAGGGAATGTGATGTAAGTACTTTCCTAGAGAGCCTTAGGTTATGATATGAGACTATAGGGGGAATTGACGGCGAGTGCTTTCTCATAGGGTCTATTCTTATGCTGAACCAGAGGGGTTAGACTGAGTGTACTGTCCAGAGGGTTGCCTATACTTGTTAGGTAGGACAAAGGGGATGGGATTTGAGTACATCCCAGATGATTACCTTTGTGTTTAGCTTCTTACTTGTGTTGCTAGGTAGGACCAGAGGGGATAGGTTGTGGGTAATTCCCAGAGGGTTACCTATTGTTTTTATCTCTTTTGATTTTTAATGTTATGTGGTGATTTGAATGCATTAAAACTATGGATTGTTTATTGCTGACTACTTCCTTGTTTACTACCTTTCATACTTTACCTTCTATATATTCACTGACTATTAGGCTCATATCTCGTGGTGGTTTCCTACTATGATTTATTCTCACACCCTGTTTGGGCAATTCTTTTGGGCCCAAATAGATTATATTGTTTCAAGTATAGATTGGGGAAAGCGCTCTTCTACTTCAGGTACTTTATTTTTGTGGAGGTGGAGAGCCTGGGACCAAGCTATGGGTTGTGATGCTAAGGAGTTGTTTACTTTCATTCTTTTGTACTTTGGTTTTTTGATGTTGTAATCTAGAATTGTGATTTTTTTGCTGTTTTCCTAGACATATGCTTCTTGAAACATTCATATATATATATATATGTGTGTGTGTGTGTGTGTGTGTGTGAGCTCTAGTTTATTATTTTCCAGTCTTCCTCTGTTTACTTCTGTATGGTTTTTCACTGTTTCCACTACTACGATTGTTTTCTTCCACAGTGTTACTATACCAATGAGGGCATAGTTTCCCTACTATCACACCCATTCCCTCCCTACTAGTCAATAGCTTTTGGCATTAGGGGAAATGCGCTAGAGGCCATTGACCAACTGGTTATGGGGCGCCTCTTGGTGGCTTCTGGAACCGGGATGTTACAAAGTGGTATAAGATGAATCTTTTATTCTTGAATTACTATTTGGAGCCTATAGCTAGGGATAGGACAAGATTGGTACGTGTAATATGTTTTTCCTAGAAGTAGCTAACTCGTATACATGGAAAAACCAATCTACCTCATTTATTACAATTTTTTTTGTTTTTCAAGTTTAGGGTTGATCTGATTTTCACCGATGGGTGACTCACATGATTCATTCTATTACTGTTGATGTTTTTGAGGTTCTAATTCTCTCACAAGCTGATGAGATGAGGGTATTCCATCTCATGCATCAAATAGTAACTTGATAGATATCACATGTCATGCATTCTTGCCATGCCATTTAGGGTGCATTAGAAATTGAATGTTGTTGTGATTGATTTTGTTTACAAAATTCATGTTTTAGTGATAGATTCCTTGAAAAAAAAATATGTTGGTTGAAAGGATATTGTTTGTGTAAGGTTTTGATTGAATGAACACCAAACCCTTGTTATTGAGGTGTTATGGGCCCTCATGGACTGAAATTCGGTGGATCATTGACTTGTTACCTTGTTTATAACATGTATAAGATACAAAGCTATGATTATTGTGGAGAATGGGCCCTCAAGGATCGTAATTTGGCACTTAAATGTCTGTCTTAGTGTTTTTCTGGGTCATGGAGTAGTTTTTGAGGCTTACTATCAGGAAAAACCCAAAATATATGTCGTGTAGTTTGACTTCACGCCATGTGTTCATCTGTTCGAGAAGAAATTGTTTTTCTTATGTACACACCGTGTACTGTATGTACAAGCCGTGTAGACAATAGTTGTATCATATGCAGTGTGGGAAGGGGCATGGGATAGGGAAAACCGATAGTCCACACACTGTGTACAGTCCCTACACATCGTGTTGTGTCGACCCTGTGCCCACCCATTCCACTAACAACACAGGTTGGATGAGTCTTATCTAATACACATCGTGTACCGTCTAAACACGCAGTGTTGTCTAACACAGGTACCTAATCATGTCATGACCAACACAGGTTGGTGTTATCCTTTCTCAAACATGTCATGTACATCTGGAGCAAACTATGTAGTGTGAGCCGTGTGTTAGGTCGTGTCACTAACAACATGGGCTAGGTGAAGCTTGTCTAGTTCACACCGTGTAGTCTTGTCATAGGAGAGCAGTGTGGCTTAGACATGTAGAAGGACTCGGGCATGGGAAGAGGATTCAAGTACACACCATGTTTGAGGACAACACGCCGTGTGTTTGGGGTGTTATACGACCAGTTTTGGCATAAGTACATGCCATGTCAATGGATTAAAGGAACATGTCGTGTGAGGATTATACTCATCATGTCATCCTATTTTGTAAAACATGAATGTCTTATTTCTCTTATTCTATTATTGTACTCCTAGTTTTTAGTCCTTGATACTTTTTATCTAAGGTGTGTATTTGACCTTGATGATTCATGTCATCTAGACGTCCTCCAGTTGTACGCCAGTTGCAGGGGAGTGATCGGACACATGATATGGAATATCAGGGACTACCTGTAAATACTCTTTTTGTTCCAGTCATGGCACCAGCTGTTATACCAATCCTAGGTGCTGATGCACAGTTCAGGGAAAGATTTATGAGGATGTTGTAGACTTTTCAAGGAGCACCACCTCCTGCCCCATCGATGGAAGATTTGATGCAGGTCTTCTAGCAGCAGAATTCTCCCTGGTGGTGTGCTACTAGTGCGGAAAGAGTGGGAATATGAGGCCACATTTCCTGAATGACCCAGTGGAGTGCCGATCATGGGGCAAGATGGGTCACTTTTAGTAGTTTTGTCAGATCTCATCACTAGAAGCTGGTGATTGGGGTTTTTTATGGCTCGTCATTCAGGAGAAGCACCACCAATTTCTCACCAGTCCGGGAAATGGAGTTCTTCCTACCATTCATGCCAATGTGGAGGATGTGTCTATAGTAGCCAGTCTCCAAGATTTCAGCAACAACAAGGTGCATCAGCTCAGAGTGGTCAGGAAGGGTCATAGGTCCATGATGTAGGTCATAAATTTGTAGTGGATGAAACCCAACATGAGTAGGTACTTAGGCCTTCTACAGTTCGACATACGATCTTAGTTGCCTCACTTTTAGCCTCTTCTCTTTTCAATATTGGGGATTCCCATAGCTTTATATCTGTTTCTATTGTGGAGAGCCTTGGGCTCTGTATCTTTTCTTCTATTGATATCGTGATGCTAGAAACTTCATTGAGAACTAAAACGGCTAGTGTACGTCAGTGCAAGGAGTGACCTCAAGGGGTTGGTGGGTGTCACTTCTTACAGGAACCCTATGTCCTAGAGATGACAGGCTATGATGTCATTCTGAGAATGGACTGGCTAGTTTTCTTCCAGGCATTCGCCGACTGTTATCACCGTCGGGTGATTTTCACATCACCAGAGGGTGGATCTTTTCTTCATAAGGGAAAGTCGGATGTCTATTTGAGTAGATCCAGACCCGAGAATCATGGGTTGGGAGGATTGATGGACTATATTTTCTAATGGGCTCATCCCAAGAGTGGAACCGGTGTCCGTTACTCCATCTTAAATGGCTACACCAGAATTCCAGGAGCTCATGAAGCAGGTGAATGAGTTGTAGCCAAAGGGTTTCATCCAACCCAGTACATCTCCTTAGGGTTTGTCTATCTTGCTTTCGAAGAAAGAAAATGGTACCCCAATACGTTGTGTGGATTATCGAAAGTTGAACCGGTTGGCGGTCAAGAACCGATATCCTATACCCAGGATTTATGATCTCTTTGATCAGCTTCGATGAGCCCGAGTGTTCTCGAAGATTGAATTGTGTCCCGGTTATCATCAGTTGTGCATTAGACCATATGGTATTCCACTCACAACCTTCCAGAGTAGGTATGGTCTATATGAGTATATGGTTATGTTGTTTGGTCTCACGAATGTGCCTGAAGTTTTCATGGCACTGATGAACCAATTGTTCCATACATACTTGGATTCATTCATGGTTGTTTTTGTGGACGATAGCTTGGTGTACTCTCACACTCGACAAGACCATGACACTCATCTTGAAATCATTATGAGTACACTGAGAGAGAAATATATGTTTGCTAAGATCTCAAAATTCCACTTTTAGATGGATCAGATTCACTTCTTGAGTCATGTTATCTCAGAGACAGGAGTATTAGTACACCCAAAGAAAGTGAGAGCAGTAGTTTTTTGGGAGTATCCAAAGAACATCATTAAGGTGAAATTTTTTCTTGGGATGGATGGATACTATATACATTTCATAAAAGACTTTTCATGCATAGCAGCACCACTGATGGGTCTGACTAAGAATAGTGAAAAGTTCTCATGGTCGGATTCTCGTGAATCAGCCTTTCAAAATATGAAAGGTAGGTTGACATCAGTAACGATACTTGTATTTACAAAGCTAGGAAAGAGCTATAATTTTTATTGATATGCATCAGGAATCAGTCTGGGATTTATGCTTATGCAGGGAGATAGACTTGTTATGTACGGGTCTCAGCAGTTGAGGCCGCACGAGAGGAATTACCAGATGCATGATCCCGAGTTGGTAGTAGTTTTTCATGCCATACGCTGTTGGAGAAATTATATTCTGGGTGATCATTTTGTGGTTTTCACCGACCATAATATTCTCAAGTACTTCTTCACTTACCATGATCTAAATTTGAGACAGAAAAGATGGTTTGAGTACCACTAGTCCTTTGATTTTAAGCGTGCCTACAAGCCTGGGAAGGGAAACGCAGTGGCTGATGCATTGAGAATTAGGAATCAAATACATGTAGTTAAAAAGGATATTAGTGAATGGAATATCATGTCTCTATCCTCTTAGATGCCTTTGGAGGTGCATGATAGATGTGGGAACACGTTTCTCTATTATGTGGCTATCACCTCTTATCTTCATGATCGAGTGCGAATGAGGCAGCTATCAGATTCAGAAGGCCTAGTCATACAGGAGAACGTGTCAGGAGAGGACCCTATTCCTAGATTGATCATAGTAGGGGATGAGATTTTTCATTTCCAGGGGAGCGTTTGGGTGCCAGAAGATATACGTGTGGAGCTGATACGGGACATTCATTCATCAGTTGGGCAGTTCATCCTAGTGTCACCATGATTTATAGTGATCCACACCTCTAGTATTGGTGGCTGATTATGAAAAGGGATGTGGCTGGTTTCATCATGAGGTGTTCCACGTATCAGTAGGTGATGTAAAGCATCAGTGCCCAGCAGGGCTTT
The DNA here is from genome assembly GCA_963277665.1 of Viscum album. Classification (NCBI taxonomy): domain Eukaryota; kingdom Viridiplantae; phylum Streptophyta; class Magnoliopsida; order Santalales; family Viscaceae; genus Viscum; species Viscum album. The sequence goes on along the minus strand of OY728137.1, from coordinate 1,020,354,805 downwards.
TGCAGCAGTAACCCATTCCCATATGGAAGTGGAATGATGTCGTAATGGATTTCGTGATCGGGTTTCCAAGGTCGCCCCGAGGGAATAATGTGGTTTGGGTTTTCATTGACAAACTCATGAAGGTTTCTCACTTTTCCCGATCAAGGAGACCTTCGTGTTGATGAGATGGGATGGTTTTACATCTGAGTGATTGTACGTCTACATGGAGTTCCACACTCCATCATTTCAGATAAGGATGCAAATTTTACTTCTTGGGTATGGAATGGGCTACAGAATGATTTGGATACATAGGTGCTTTTGAGTATAGATTACCACTGTCAGAAAGATAGCTAGTCCGAGTGTACGATTCAGGTTCTTGAGGATATGCTCCGAGTATGCATTATGGATTTTGGAAGTTCATGGGATAAGCATATTCCTCTTGTAGAGTTTTACTATAATTATAGTTTCCAAGAAACTATTCAAATGGAACCTTATGAGGCTTCATATGAAAGGCCATTCCGATCACCCTTATGTTGGATGGAGGTAGGAGAAGCAACTTTTCTAGGACATCATTTTGTTCAGGAGACCATAGAGAAGGTAGAGTTGATTCGGGGGAGGATGGCTACTGCACAGTCTCGATAGAATTCTTATGCTGATCAGCAGAGATGACCTATGGAGTTTGAGATCGGGGATCAGGTCTTCCTGCATGTCACACTGAGGTTGGGGCACAAGAGGGTCAAGATATGGGGTATGCTTTCACCGAGGCTATGCACAACGTTTTTCACGTTTCCCACCTCCAGCGTAACTTTTTAGATCCATCTCATGTATTTCAACCTGAGGAGGTTGAGCTCGAAGTGGATGCATCATTCGAGGGGCATCCTATTCAGATTTTGGATCGCAGTACAAAGGTTCTATGTGGATGGTATGTCCCTCTGGTGTGAGTGCTATGGCAACATGGGAGAGTGGAGGACAAGAAATGGGAGAGGGATGTCGATGTACGAGCATAGTGGCCTGAGCTGTTTGGGGTTTCTTCTTGTAAGACAACTTTCTAGGGAACTTTGGGGATGAAGTTTTTTAAGGGGGATGTTTGTTAGAACCTATATCTTCCTTTTAGGTATGTCTTTCTTTTCTGGATGTTTTTTAGAAAAAGTGGGATGTCTGAAATTTTTTGAAGTACATGCCATGTAATTTATGAGTACACACCTTGTGTTGCATTGCCGCCGGAGGCCGTTTGATGGCTGTGTAATGGCCACCCACATAGCCACGTGGGGTGACCTAGAGGCCGCCTAAAGTGGAGTATGGAAAAGGCAAGTACACACCATGTACTAAAAAAGTACAGGTTGTGCATTTTATTTCTTTCGATTAAACTTACATGGGTCATATCAAATCGCCATAAATCTCTCCATCTAGGTCCCGTTCGACATAGAGCTCCCATACGACTATTAACTTTCTCTAAGCCGCCGAGCCTCTATCTGTTCTTCGATTTGATTGTCATTGATTGTATTGGGATCACCTTGGTAAGCTTTCTCTTCTGTTTGAGCTTCGATTCATGATTCCTACTATTTCTCAAGTTATCCTTTGTAGAAATTTTTAGCTATTTTTGTATATCTTTGGCGTTATAAGGTGATTCAAGCCTCGATGTTCACTTATAGAGATCTCTTATTGCAGAGGAATGTGGTTTGTTCCTTTCTGTTGAATGTATTTGAGTTTTATTTTCAAATTTTCCCAATACCCATGAACGGGGTATTGCGCGTTTACTGTTTTCTCCCTATTGTTTTCCTGCATTGATTTTATGCTTGAGTAGAAGCTCTTGAATGTGAATAGGGTTAATTTCAATGCTTTTGTAGTGTTTTCCTATGCATGTTTTATGGTTTCGACTGTTGAGTCTATTTTTCATGTTAGGTTGTTGTTTACTTTCCATGACTATTTTTAGGATGGTGTGACTATTGTTCGGACATGATGATATGTTGTATATTGCTAGCCATGTCGCTCTTGAGGTTTACATTGGCTGATGCATGCTTCCATAATTTCATGATTTACATAGGTTTGTGTGAACCTGATGTATAGACCATAGGGGGAATGGACATAAGGGCTTCTCGAGATTGTCTTTTCATATTACAATGTGAGACCATAGGGGAATTTATGATGAGTGCTTCCTTTGAGATTATGTAGTTCCTAGATGTGGGCCATATATGAAATGTAACATATGTGATTATCTAGAGTGCCTTTAGATATGATACGAGACTATATGGGGAATTGATGATGAGTGCTTCCTCAGAGAGTCTATTCTTAAGCTGAACCAGAGGGGTTAGACTGACTGTACTTCCTAGAGGGTTGTTGGTACTTGTTAGGAAGGACCAGTGGGGATGGGCTGTGAGTACTTCCTAGATGGTTACCTTTCTGTTTAGCTGCTTTCTTGTGTTGCTAGGTAGGACTAGAGGGTATAGGCTGTGGGTACTACCCAAAGGGTTACCAGTTGTGATTATGTATTTTGATTCTCCGTTTCATGTTATGTAGTGATTTGAATTCATTGAAACTTTGGATTGTTTACTACTGAGTACTTACTTGTTTAATGCCTTTCGTATTTTATATGCCATATATTCACTGACTGTTAGTCATAGATCTATGGGTGGTGGCCTACTTGTATTTAGTCTCACACCCTTTTTGGGTCATGCTTTTGGCCCTAAATAGATTATATTGTTGCAGGTATAGATAAGGTCAAGCGGCCTTCTTCTTCAGGTACATGATTGTTGTAGAGATGAAGAGCATGGGACAAAGCAATGTCTTGTGATTCTGAAGAGTTGTTGACATGATTTCTTTTGTACTTTGGAATAGTGCTGTTGTATTCTATCATAGTGATTTGTTTGTATATTTTCCTAGACATATGTACCCTTCATCATTCATATATATATATGTGTGTGTGTGTGTGTGTGAGTGCTCTAGTTTATTACTGTCCAGTATTCTGCTATTTACTTTTGTATGGTTTTTCACTATTTTCGCTACTTCCATTATTTTCTTCCGTTGTGTTACTCTGCCAATGAGGGAATAGTTTTCCCACAATCACACTCATGGCCCTCACTGCTAGTCGGTAGCCTCTGGCATTTGGGGAAATGTGCTTGAGTCCATATGACCAACCGGTTACGGTGCGCCTCTGGGTGGCTTCCGGAACCGGGATGTTACACCCTTAGGGAGTAATTATTCTTCATTAAATAAGAAAAAAATTCAATTAATTTCTCTAAACTATCCATTTGATACTTTAAATGATCTACTTCTTTGTTATACATGGTAATATATCTTTAATTAAAGCGTATATAGCTGAGCTCATGTAAAAATGATGTGGTCAGCTGATGTAGAATGGCGATAGGTTAGTTTATCTATTCACACAGTCATCTCATTTTTAAAAGTGGTATGTATAATGGCCCTATCATTTCATACATTTACATTAAATAATTTTTTCAGAATATTTAAAACATTACAAAAATATATGTTTAAGATCGTACTAGTCTATTGCCTTTGGAAACATGAAAACATAAACACTGATACATAAGTTAGCTAAATTACCCACCATTATGTTCTTCTTAACTATCACCCTTCTATGATACAACAAACATAATATATATCTTCATAACATGGGGAATAAAACATAAAAAAGTGTGAGATAAAATTCTCAGTATGGGTAAACAAGTAAGATATATAATCATAATCATGAGCATAATGGTATGACAACAAGATCATGAAACTACAAGATCATACCCAGCATGTCAAAGATGATATGCATGAATCATGAAATAAATCTTGGCAATTCATTTGACATGAATAATAAGGAAATGAAGAACATTGTCCATAAAATCATATCATGTGAATAAAACATGTAATTTTGAAAGGAACATAACCCAATATAATTATTTTTATAGTAGCCAATGAATTTCTTCTAAGACAATTTTAGTTGAAAATTTCTTTTACTAAATCAGTTAACAAACGATTATAGTTCTATATTATTAAACCATGTTAACTCCATATTCTATCCATGTAATTCTTAACCTAGTTCATTTAATGTTCTCACCCTGTAATACTGATCCATGTTCATTTCTCTTTTCATCATTTTTTTCACATTAGTTATAGAACTCTACACAAATCATTGGAGGTAGATACAGGTCCCACCCATGTGGTAGTGAAATCATACATGCATGTTCCAAATAATCATAAACAATCGTATCTTAACCCGTGAAATGAAATTAATTTCATAAACAAATAAACATATCATAGCCTATGGAAAAAATATACAAGTTTCATAATCATTTCATCAAAAGAATAAACCATGAATGATAAACAGATTTCATAAACATTTAACCCATGAAATAGAAATGGGTTTCATAAAGACCATGAAATTAATAAAAACCCATTCAGAGAATGAATATGAATGCATCATTTAGATTATTTCTTATAAGGGAAGGATTAACATCAATGGATATCATCTTAGAAGGAAAATAATTTTTACATATCATTGTAAAATCTTTCATGAAGAAAATATCTTTTATTCTCTGAAAATGGATTTTTAATACATAAAACCATTTGGAAATAATGTTTTTATAAAATATCTCTAAATCATATAAATAATAATTAAGATAATTTTGAAAACCTTTTCCCGTGAAAACATATAAAATAAGCATCAAAATATTTTCAAAATCCTTTCTCATTGAAAAAATGTTCGAAACATAGAAAGAAATCTTGAAAAGGTTTTCAAAACATTTTTACATGAAAAAATATGAAATAATATTGAAAAAGTTTTAAAAACATTTTCTCTAAAAATTCATTGAAAAAATATAAATTAAGCATAAAAAAATACCATGAAAACTAATAAAAGAGTATTGATAAAGTTTTTCAAATAAAATTCCAAGGAAATTACTTTTAGAATAATTTTTGTAAAAATTAACCTTTTAAAAATTAAAATGAATCTTGAATGTATTGTTAGTGGGTAAATCCATAGATATCATATGAGTTAAAAAACATTCCCCTTTCATGGTCAAAAGGATAGAAAAATACCTTGTTCAGAAAGTGACAAGAATATTCCTATGAAATATTTTGTAATAGAAAAAAGGGTAAATTTTTTTTTTATAATGATTATAAGAGATATGTATATTTTTTTTGGAACCCTTTTTAGAAAACATGGTTTTGATGGAAGAAAAATTTCTCACTAAAGAGAGTGAAGTGCACTGTGTTGCATTTGTTTTCAATGAGGCATGAAGTTGTCTTGGAATGAATGGAAGTCAAGGAATGTGAAGATGTGAATGACAAAGGTTGTGATGGTGTTGGTAAAGAATGGAGAATGGCCATGGAACTTAGAGGAATGTCACTTAGGAGATTCACTAAGTGGCATTGGAGAATATGGTTGAAACATTCTCCATGGACATCTGACGATTGTTGAGCTGATCTTTATGTTCATAGAACTTGTATCCTGATGATACAAAGTCACAACAATGTTAGAAGACCATGTATTGTATTGACAATGCATGAGGAGAAGCAAGAGATCCATCCACAACTTCTAAGTGGATGAAGTGGATTAAAGAAGTCCATGTACTAACTCTTAGTGCATGTGAATTTGAAGATGATCCAACCTGATCTCTGATTGGATCAATGAAGAACATTGGAGATTTTATGTGATTCAAGAGCTCGGTTGATGAAGAACCTTCGGAATTCCCTCCTAAGTTGTGAAATGGTGAAAAGGTATTAAGAACATGAGGAGGAGATGGGAAATTCCTAAGATTAAGAAGAAACCTTTTGAATTCCATATCCTAAGTGAAGATCATATGAGGAGAAGTAATGGAATTATTAAGAAGAAGATGAGAATAAATGAAGAGGAAGATGGCTTAAGTGGCATTTGGCATATTTCACTTGGGAGTACTTTGTACTTTGTTCTGTCCCTTTGCCAAAAAATATGGCCAGCCAAGGCACCTTGAGGGTTCAACCCCAAGGCATGGGCACTAGGGCACCACGCCCGGGGGAACCCGTGGGGCGAGCCAGGGTGGCAGGGCGCACACCTGGGACACCGCAAGGGCGCCTGGGGCACGCCCGGAGGAGCGCGGCAGGGGGCCGTGTGTAAGCCCCCGAGGACACGCGGTGGTGAAACCCGCGCGCCCGAGGTGCATAGTGGGCGCTAGGAGCGCGCCCGCAGGGAGCAAGGTGGGCGCATAGCGCGCCCGCAGAGAGAACCCGGTGCGGGGCGGCACCGGGAGGGGAGAAGTTCAACTGAGCGTTGAGAGGCAGCGCCAGGGTAATAAGCCGCGTGAAAACCGCGAGAGGTTTCGATGTGGGACGGGCAAAATACACCCGGAGTGAATCCAGGCCGTCCGAGCGATCTCGCGCTTGATCTGCGCCGCACGATTCATCTGCCGTGCGCCGCGATCTATCCGGTCGTCCGATGTATTTTAAATCTTCGATCCGACGGCTCCCCGTCCATCTTCTACCTTGAGCTCGACCGAGGCACCCGCGAAGCCGCCGATGAACCAGAGGCTACCTGAGGCCGGTTTTTGAGTTCCCGGCCACCTCTGAAGGATCTAAGACGTCCATGGAGTTCGTCTGGCCACACTGAACACAACCATGCAATAAAATATGCATGCACAAGTTGGATGATGAATTCGGTCGAGGCCGAAGGCAAACGAAGTGCCGAGGCCACACGGTGTTCATGTTTTGCATGGGATGGGCCAAACAGAGGCCATGCATGCAGTTTCATGTGCATGCACGAGGAGGAGGAGAAAATATAAGAAGCCCGCGTGAAATAGAGGATAAAAATCAAGATTTGAAATGATTTTTAAAGATCCGAAGATCTCGGTAGTTTGAGATTTATCACGCGGATGAATCGCACCGCCTCTGCCTATATAAAGAGAGGCCGAGCCCTCGAGGATGCTGCTGATCCTTGGTTGAAAATCCGAAGTCCCGTTAGAAGCCTCTGCCTCGCGAAAAAGAAGCCCCGTGCAAGTTTACTTGCACGGCTGGAGTCCCTTGCGCGCAATACTTTTGCGCGACAAGAAGAGGAGTCCCATGTGCGCCTCACTTGCGCATCAGGAAGAGCTCTCTCTGCCCGCACACTTGCGCGGCAGGAGTAGCTTAAACGCCCAAGGTGTCCTCACCCTTGTGGCTTGCGCGCCACGTGGTGTTGCATCCTGCACACCCGAGTAACTTGTGCACCGAGCGGCTCAAGACACTTGCACGACAGTGTGTGTGCCAAGTGGAGAAGAAGACCCGAGGACATTGTGCCTTGTGTGCTGGGTGAACAAGAGAAGGCCGTATCCTTTGGGTGTATGTGCAAACAAGAACAAAGAAGGCCGAGAGTTTTGGGTGTGTGCAAGGAGGAGTGGAAGGCCACCACATTTGTGTGTGTGCAAAACAAGAGGAAGGCCGAGGCCTTAGTGCCTTGTGTGCAAAAATAGTGGAAGAGGTCGTAGCCTTTTGTGTGCACACATTGAAGAACTAATAAAAGAACATATTTTGTGTGTGTGCAAAACAAGAAGAGGAAGAAGGCCAAGCCGTGTGTGTGCATAAAGAGTGAAGACCACAACAAAGAAGAACACATTTTGAGTGTGTGTGCAAGAGGAAGAAACAAGTTATGTGTTCTAGACAAGAAGAGGCCGAAACCTTAGTGTGTGTGCAAAGTGAAGTGTACACACTAAGAAGGAGAAGAATAAGGATACTCCACACTAAAGTATAACACACCTTTAAGTGTGTGAACAAATTGAACAAAGTGTGTGAAGTTCAAGGAAGGTGTGTGCTTGAAGTGATTACACCCTTTGTGGGTCTACTGCACCAAGAAGAGGAAAGGAGGAGTGCATGCTTGCATGCATGCACGTGCACACGTGAACAAAGTTAAATCAGTGGTGTGCATTTGAGTTGTCCAAGACCAGGAGGTTCTTGAAGAATTGAGAAGGCCATGCTATCAGTGCATGAGGATGAAGAGATGCCATGCACTCAGTGCATGATGTTTTTTTGAACTGAGACTGGACCAGACCAAAGTTAAAGATATCAGTTGTCTGAGTATTCAGTAGCTGGAGAGAAGCCAGGTCATCCTGAGAAGAAGGAGATAAATCCTGAGCAAGACGAGAAGACCTGATCATCACAAGTGATCAGAGGTATAGAGCAAGGCCAGCAGCCTTTATCCCAGGCTGCTGAAGATACTTGATGAGCTAAACAAGAAGAATAGCTACTCGTGTGACTCGAGCAGCCAGGAGAAGACCCATGTGAGACTCAGGGTGGAGGAAGTCTCCAGTGGGATTCTGGAGCAGGCCAGTGGGACTCTGGTAACAATGTGGGACGCAGTATAAAGACCCTCCTGTGGGACTCAGGAGAGATACAGTGGGACTCTGTATCGACCATTGTAATACTAACCGATTATAATGGGAGAATCCATGCTGGGAGAGCATGGCAAGGATGTAGGCCTTTGGTGCCGAACCTTGTAAATCCTTGTGTCCTGTGCCTTTTCATTACTGCATCATTCGGGAAAGGTTGAGAGATACAAGAAGAGTGGATCGAGGCTTTAACCAGCCATTGAGGTTTAATTGATATGAATAAATTAGTAAAAAGTTTTAAAGGATCACATATTCACCCCCTCCCCCTCTCAGTGATTCACACTGATCTGGGCACTTCAGAGAGGGTAAATTCAAGATTTCTTAAAATAAATATCTTAAGTATCATCTATTACAAAGAGTATAAATATGAAACCAATACATGAATATATCCTTAACAACCATAGTAGAATAAAATTCCTGAATATTCTTGAGATATGTGTTATAATATTTCATTTATGGAAGCAAAAACATAAACAATCATGAAAAGTGATCATATTGTTTCAATAAACACCTATTACTGGGAAACTTGGGGTCATAATCTCCGTGTAAGAAATGGAAATTAAATAAACATCATAATATCATGAAAAGATTTATATTCATTATATATCATATAAAATAGAATTATATGAACCTCAAAATGAATTTAGGCATATAACAAAACATGAATCTTAAATATTGAAAATTGAGACAAACCTACTTTACTGATATGGTAACTTTTGAAACCTAAATCACATGAAATAAATCTCATAGAATGTATATATAAATTCCAATAAATTTTACTATATGAAACATATATTACATAAATGGTATGTATACACACCAAAAAAAGGAATGGGTGGTGAATAAAGAATGTATCTCACGGAAATAAAAAGCGAGATAAAATCCTCTTTCCTTGTGTCTTGACTCTCATCATAATCATTAAAAATCATTTATAATAATAATAAATATATTATAAATATATAAAAATAATTTTTTTATAATTACAAATAGGGTTAGACAATGGCTTTATATTACCCATTGTTTAACAATTATATGTTATGGTTTTAGTTCAGGTAATTTACGCTTTGTTTTTTGCATGTATATTAATTTGTTATATCATTAGTCCTTATTTTTATATCATGATTTCAAAATGTAAAAAAATATATAAATATATTTTATATTCCATATAATGGTATTATAATAATCCATAGGATATATATTTATTAAATGGATTACACGGTTCTTGGAAACATTAAGCTGTATGTACGCATGGAAACGATTTTCATTTAATTGTCATGTTGAAAGAAAGAAAGTAAAAGACATATATGAATTTATATGTGTGTGTATATATATATGTGTATTTATATATACATAATTATTAATGTAGCTTTATTATATCATATATTTCTTATATATTCACTAAATCCATCCTTAATACATTCCATGTAGTGTATGAATGAATCAAATCGATTTGAGGGGGCAGTAGTCCACACTTCCTCAAATAAATTTATCGTATAAGAACATAATGGAATGTATAATTATATTTGTTTTAAAAAAATGAAATAATAATAAAAAACTAAAAATATAATATATAACATGTACAAACATAGTTTCCATCATAATTCTCACAATGAAAGATGGTAAAGGAAAAAATGAACAATCATCATTTAATGAGGGAGTAGTTCACTATACAGGTAAACAACATGTTCTCTAACCATTAGATGGAGGTGTGTGTATGTTTAAGACAAAAAAATGTCATAAAAAATACTAGTGTATTTAGCATTATGGTTTTGTTATAAATTCATGTAATAAATAGATTGTATAGGGTGTAGAAAGAAAGTAACAAAATGTGTATTGAGAGAAGACCTTACCTCTTAACTGAGTAACTCAATTTGGTTTGTTCCAAAAGGATTCCTTGGATTTCTATATGATTAAAGGGAGGATTCAAGGAGAAATAGAGATAATTTTGTATGTTTATTTTTTAGATATTATTGGATCCTAAATAGTTTAATGGGTTTGATGAAAAGTGAGAGGTGGTTTCTTTTTACTGTGAAGGGAAATGACCTATTTGAAATTTTCGAAAAAATGTTTGGTGTAACCATCTTTCTACCCAAAAAAGTCACAAAAAACCAAAAAAAACTCTATAAAGAAGGTTAATTACCAAATAATTCCCATAAAAGTGTTGTTGGATTAGTTTATTACTCTTTTTGGGTCTTAAATTTAAGATTTACTCCTTAGTAAAGATTAATTTTACCTTAATCAATGTAATTAATTTTAATTACATTCACTAATATTTAATTTCAAAAACTAATTTATATTTATTAGACATTATAAATTACGATGATTCCAAATATGGAATCTATTTTTTCAAATTCTAATCATATAAGTGGAAGAAATTAAACTAAAATTAATCCCATTAGTTGGACGACACTGAAGGGTTTTAAAGTAAAAACATCCAGTCATTGACTATGTTTTTACACCCAATTTCAAATTAAATTTGATTCCAATGATCTATACTGGACTATTTGATAAAAATATTATCTAATTAAAGTTTTAATCCAAATTAAAATAAAATTTAACCTCATAAATAAATTATAATAAAAGGTGGTTTTTATCCAGAAACACATGTAACCTCTCTATCCTAGAAACTCTTTAAGTATAAGCATGCCAATAGGATTAAGTTGTCTTTTAAAAATTTTTACTTATCATGGGGTTTCTATATTTTAACATAAAATTATATTTTGGATAATAATAAAAAAAATAATTTGGATGGAAGGTATTTTTTTCACTATTAATCCAAAAATGAAGTTTCTCATAAAAATACCGACACTCTTCCCCAATATAGTTTATATATTCATAATTAAAAAATGAAGTTTATTTTTAAAAATTGTGTTTATTTTATATAACTAATTTTTTAAATGTTTCTAAAATTAATTTTATTATTTATCATACAAGGACATTAAAAGTAGTTCATTTGATAAATTAGTATTTTTAAACATATAAGGACTTTACCAATAATTATTTATTTCATCATAAATATGATTTATTTTTATAAACCAAATATAAAAAATATATAAAAAATAGTTAATACAATTAATTTTACTATGTTAAATTTATAGGTAACAATTATGTCATTTAAATAAAAAATAAAACGATGCTTCATATAAACTTGGTGTTACGTGTAACATACACTAAGTTGGTGTTGTTTATAGCACAATCCATGTTTATTCAATGAGAAGGTAATGTTTGAGTTAGTGATTCAATTTAAAAAGAAACTATATTGATTGTTTCTTGAAATTGAAAATATCAAATTATTAAATTAATTCTGAAAAAAACATTCAAAAAACCAGAGGGTGTTACATTCTACCCCTCTTAAAATAGGTTTCACCCTCAAAATTAACTTGGGTTATCAAAGATTTAATACATAAAAGTTAACTTCATAGAAACTCTAATAGTATAAATGAATACTAAAACTTCTTTACAATTATAATGTTGGAACCATAACGGTTACCCAACATAACATACAATAATGTTTTCACATAGGATAAAATATGCTCAGATTGAAGATTTGAAATGGATTAAAGAATTAAATATTTATAGGGAGTGATTAAGTTAATAAATCAAAAACAAGTGAATGATAAAAGAAAAGTTGACGGTCTCAAAGTTAAATATCTAAGATGATTTTAAAGGCTACCGGTTCAAGAAAATTAAGGTATTAAGAAAATAGATTTTCTTTTTATCATAATCCAAACATCAATTAGTCATTTTATTGACAAATAATATTAGAAAATATAGTTACATGAAATATTTATATTAAAATTAAATTCATTGGTTATGATTTTATCTATTTTTAATTCATCCATTGCTTTAAGAAATGTATTTCTAGAAATTAACATTGATGCCCAAGTCACTAAAATACACTTTTTAGAAGAATGTAAGACCCACTAATGAATGGAAACAAAAACAATTTATTTATAACTATTTATAAAAATCATTGTGGTTGATAAATTAATCGTTAAACATAAAATGTAACACTTCCATTCCGTCATAAATTAATATTAATCAAAAATAATTATACATTAACTACGACATCGTGTAGGACAATGGTAGGAGTGAAACCTTTATCATACTTTTTTAGTGGGTTCAAGACTATTGTCCTTGTTGAACATGAATGGTTTCCACCCAACAAACATGATGTACTTTTCTAAAACCATAATAAGATTATTTCCAAAATGTGATGGACATCCTTGAAATATGGTTAATCACCAAATAGTGGTTTAACAAAGGTTTTAAATACCATATCAATACATAAATACTTACTCCAAGGATTATAATATAGTTCTCATGAATGGTTAACCACGTAATTATTATGAATGATGAAAAACCAACACATTTTAATGAAATTCATGAAATAATACTAACATTGATTCCCTCTTATATAAAAAAGTAGATATTGGTGGTCACATTCCAAATATTTGAATACCTTAATCAAATATTTTCTTAAAACATGGTAATAACCTAAATTAACATAAATACTTTTGAAAAACATGAAAGCTTTCGTATTTTATAGGTTACTAGATATATTATATAGATCCAATACATCTTAATATTAATCCATTATTGTATAAACTTCTTATCAACAAGTCCTTAATTAATTAAATCAAAATTAGTACCCTCCAATTTACTTATTCATATCCCACATACCAATATATAAATAAATTATATTTACATAAGAAACATATTTACGGTAAAATTTAAATTAATTATGTATTTTCCATGGAAATTACCTATCCATTACACCGCTTTTCTATTCCATAGGAACCATTAAACCTGTTCATCTGAATCTATAGAAAAAAACATAAACTAAAAAATCCTTGTATATCTCACCAATAATTTAACAAAACTCATGAACATAAATACATAAAACAGTCATTAATTGACTTCATCCTTATTCCATTAACAAGGATACCTCATCCTATTACACAATATCTCTTTTGGTTCAAATTTCATCTATAGTCTCATCATCATCCTCAATGTATCCATTACTCACACCACCATTCTGGTTTTCATTATGATATTTTTTTCATGGGACATTGAGATTCATAATGACCATTTATTCCACACATAATACACTTAACCATGGATGATATCTTAAGGAGACCAATATTATCATACATTTTATTAACTAAACTCTTCATTGTTTCTTATAGTAACTTTCTTTGTGTCCTACTATTCAATAGTCAAACCATATTATGGTTCCTCTAATATATTCACATAGGTTATTATTTTTACATTCTGAGCACTATGGAAATTAAATCTTCTTTCCTCTATTGTCTCCATTAACCGAACATCTAGCGAAGGCCTTATTTATATTCCTTGGCGAGTCCAGGAGTTGGCTAAGGTAGACGTAGTAAATCATGTTCCATGAAAAGCAATTAGACATCATCAAAACATACTTCACTCTAGTGATCATCCCACTAGAATCATCATCATAAAGACGTCAATCACATTCAATGTTAATCTAGTTCCTTATGGAACCCACCATTGATTAAAACCATAAGCATAGGGTGAGCATTACTTATCATAGTAGATAACGACATAGTCATAAAAAGAATTACTTAAAGGATGTCTAAATCATTATACCTTGCTTAATCTATGACACATTTGGTTCTTCCTGGGTTATTCAAAGGAAATTTGTATTTAAATCCTTCATGATGGTTCATGAATAGTTTTTGAATTCCTAAAGCATATCACCTAGGATTTTTGGACTAGGTGTGTAGCAAGGATCGTTGTCGTGTACCAGATTACCCTATGTTTGGACCAAAACATTTTTTTGTAGTTGATTCCACATTGTACATAAATTCTAGATCCACATCCACCTGTAAAATCTAGATAGGGATGTATTTGTAGAAAACCACTCCCTCCATCCCTTACCTAAATTCTAGGACATTTAGCTACACATTTCTTTATCCATAGACTTATACCTGGAAATGTCTTTAGGGTTGTCACTGTGTATTTATCATCATAGATTAAAAATGTTAAATAAATATTTTCTCGGATAACAACTATAGTTAGCGTTTCTTTTAATACATTTATAATTATAAAAAGAAGGCATAAAATAATAAATAATCCTGAATAAAAAGATTAAATAAAGGATGCTTTCAAAAACACTCACAGTATCAACTATACATGGTAGGGGTTAACAAGAGCTATAGGGGTCTATCATCATTTAGAAATACTTTTCTCATTATGGTGGAGGTGTGAAAACATATCCTATCATTTTTAATTGAAAATAAATTCTAAAACAAGACAAAGAAACTTGGATAATGTAGTGAAAGGAAATAACCCTTACTTGAGTGTGTGGCTCTAAAGGCTTCAAAATGGGATTATTTAGGGTTTTTGGATCCTTGGGAGGATTCTAGAAAAGGAAGAGAAGATTATTTATGTCCTTTATGGATTTTTAGTTAATATAATTTGGTTCATGAGTGGGTTTATATATGAAATGAGAGGTGAATTCTTTATGTTTTAACAAACAATGGTTTTGGACTCAATACAATAAAATATTAAAAACCACAAACCCTCCCATGTTTTCCCTTGATTTTTTTCCCAAGGGGAGTTTTTTTCATTATTTTATTAGTAAATGGGACAAACATAATAAAAGATTACACCTAATAATGTGGAGGCGAGTCACTCTTAAAGAAATGAATTTTACATCATAGAATATATTATATATTTTTGAGGATTCATAAAGGTATTATAAAATTAAAAAAAAATTAAAAAATAAATTTTTTTAGTGGAAACATATTTTTGTCCTAGAGTACCAATTATTTTATTTATTAAATCATTTTTGGGTCATTATGATGTCACAAAATACACCATATATTTATATGGTATTTAATTTTTTACTTGAAAATTCTACTGTCTCAGAAAATTATGAAAAATTCACCATGGTATAATTTTTATTTTATGATTCCAAAAACAATATTTATTAAATTTAAATAATTTTAGAAATATTTCCATTTTTAATTTTAAAATAATATTCCGCATTTATTAAAAATTGATGGGTTTTTGACAATAACAGTTTTAAAACCCTTATAAAAAGCACAATTTACATTATAAAATAAATGAACACATATAATTAATAAAAATTATTTAATAATATAAATTTATTAAAATAATATTAATTTAAAAAATTTATTAATTCATCAAAAAAAATCCCTTAATTGAATTTGAATAATACCCAAAAATGAAAATTTTGTTTTATTGAATAAAAAAATCATTTATCATGTAACAATAAAAATGAAAATAAATTTATTATTATTTATAATAAAAATATTCATATTATTAAGATATTATTAAATATTCATTTATTACACCATCATATGACCTAAAAATTAACTTTGTGATGATGAGACATTCATGGGGTCATTCAACGAACATGGTTTGGGTCGTAATTTTGATGAGCTTTAACTACTTCAGCAAAAGGTCTCCCTCATTATTAATTTC
Source organism: Viscum album (assembly GCA_963277665.1). Classification (NCBI taxonomy): domain Eukaryota; kingdom Viridiplantae; phylum Streptophyta; class Magnoliopsida; order Santalales; family Viscaceae; genus Viscum; species Viscum album. The sequence goes on along the minus strand of OY728137.1, from coordinate 1,020,339,002 downwards.
TTCGATCTAAAATTTTAATTGTTCATGGGAATGTCTTAGTGATTTTATCATCATCATAAGTTATGATAAATGGGATTTATAGGATATAATCCTCTTTGAAGATGTAATTGCTTCCTTTTTCCATGTCAATTGGATTTGTTAAAGCCCTATATTTATACTAATCAAGTGATATATGTTTAATATCTATATTATCAATGGTAAATATTATTAATGGTCCTTTTAATTAAATTGGATATAATTAAATAAAGAAAATGAAATTGTTTTCTATAAACATTATACATAATACTACATATAATTAAATCAAAAAGGGCAACATGATTAATAATAACATGGGTACTTACAATAATACTTTAATATCTCAAACTTAATATTATGTTTAACATTAAACTTCCCTAAATGTTTAGCCTTATAACCCTCCATAATGCTGAAAATTCAAAACATTTAAAATAAAGTCACTAAATTTCTCAAAAATTAACTTCTCATTGATCCCCAATATATCAAAAAGTTGTTTTTATTTCTCAAATACAAAACATTGGATTTCATTTATCACATATTATTTAAAAAAATGGTAATAAAATGAATTACTATATATCTTTGTTGAAAACAGTCATGTTTCCTAATTCCAAAGTATATTGGATATATTCCTAAGATCCGAATATGTTGTAAACTCCAAACACGATAGCATAAACTACTTTTCTAAATAAAATCCTTAATCAGATCCGAGGTAAACAGTACCATCCAATTTACTTCATCATATCCAAAAAATCATTAAACAAACATCATTATCTCGACATTATGAAGATATTAAGGGTTTTCTTTCTTGTATAATTATATTTCCATCAATATCACATTTCTATTAAATTTATTATTTATGTCTTTGAAACCATTGAACATATTCATTTAAATCTTTAATGATAAAACTTATACTTAATATACATAAATATATCATGATTAGTATAACATAGTCTTGGAATTCCAAAAAAATACACTTAAATAATCAAAATTTATTACTAAACCATTACTAAGACTTTATCATATTATTCCTTAACACCCCACTACCTAGAATATAAAATATGAATAATTTATTAGGGTTTTATAGCCCCTATAAAATCATGATTCTTATATTTAATGAAAATAATATTATTATAAAATATAATACCTTTAACATGTCATTTATAGTCTATTTACCTTCAATTGTATGACCAATACTCATAAAAAATTCAAAATTATCTTCAAGATATTTCATTTTAGGACATTTATTTTTATAAGGCCCATACTTTCCACATCAGAAATTAACTGTTAAAACAATTCCTTCTAGTCCCTATTATTGACTAAGACAATAAGGAATATTTTATGAAACACTAAACACTGTAAAAAACAAAATAATCAAGAAAACTAGCTTATATAATGCCTAAATCATGACAAATACATTTAAATCTATGACACCAAAAGCTTATCATTAGTGTTATACCTTGAAATATCCTTAACATATTCCTAGGGATCTCAGTAAAGTTTTCATAGCCTAGTTTACAATTGTTGACTAAACATTTACATTGATACCAACTATAGAAACCCAGGGATAACATACATGGATATTACATCATTTTTTATAGGCAGTACATTACAAAAAATACATTCTTGAGAACTATAATAGTTTTGTGTCTTTGGTATCATGGAAAACATTATTATAATTTGGTGAATGATCTTAAACATATCCTTAAGGACCTCCCACTTTAGTACACCTACTTAAAAACCATTCTTCATAACCTAGGGAATGGAAAGATTAGAAATGGGTGTGATCAGATGCTCAGAAAAGGAAAATAAGAAGAAATGAAATCATAATCATTATCAAAAGGGTATGAAAACATGATTGCATCTTTAGAAAATAATACACTTCATATAAAATACCACGATCAGGATCCATGGCATAATAAATGGAAGTTTTTACGAAATAAATGATAATGTATTCAAGATAATAATACATAAATTCATAACACAGGAAGAAGACATGGAATTGTGGACTAGACATCTTCTTATAATGTTGTGAAAATGTATAAATAGAAACATTTTCTCTTGTTATGTTAAGCACAAGAAATAAGGCCATCTCATAAACATATGGACATGAAACTACGTCCACACATATCATTGTGAACATGTAACTAGGTTCACCAATACACTTATGTACTTTCATCTAGGTCCATGAAAAAAATTGAGAACATGTATTCTGGTTCATGAGTAACATTTTGAACACATAATAAGGTTTACTCATAACATTGTGAACATTTAATAAGGTTTACGCATAACATTGTGAAGATATAATGAGGTTTACGCATAGCTTTCTTGACATGTAATGATTTTCACAAATAATATATATACTCATCTGTCATCCTTCATTAGACAATGCATTATATGGATATATAGGCCCCACCAGTCATATAATAAAATCATACATATGTGTTCCACAATAATATAAATAATCATCATATCATAATATATAAAATTAAATTGGTATCCGAATAATTTCATCAAAACACTCCATATGTTATTGTCATCGTCTTAAAATTATTTCATCAAATAAAAACCTATGACAAGATGTTGGTTTCAAAATCATATAACTCGTGGAAGAGAAATGGATTTCATAAAAATCATTCCTTAAAAACAAATACTATTCAATAAATAATATGAATTTTATTCTTAGATCATATCCTTGTTTAATCATAATGTAAAAAAAAATTAGTCATCTTATATGGGGAAGGATTTTGAATGATCAATTGGAATAAAAATTTTCATTTAAAATCAATTTCTAAAAAAATAACATTTTCAAAATCCTTTTCATAGAAAAATAATTTTATTAAATATATATAAATCACAAAGATTAATTTACCACATTTTATGAGTAAATTATCATTTTTTGAAAAAATCCTTATAAAACAGAAATATTGTTGAAAATATTTTTCATTTGAAAATATCCTAAAAAACAATTAAAGAATTCTTGAGAACATTTTGAAAACATTTTTCTAAGAGAACATATTGAATTATATTGAAAACATTTAAAACTATTTTCAATCATAAAACATTTTCAGTAAAATTGGTTTTAATAGAATAAAGATTTTTGGCCATAGGGATAGATAAAGTCGGATTATATTAAGAAAATAATATTAATTGTGTCAAGTACCAAAGTGTATAAAGTAGTACAAACTCATGATGTTATCATGAATTACCACAATATACTAAAATTAATTATTTTTTTAGATATGTACTATACCATTTCATCAATAGAAGTATAATCGAAAATAATCTCAATAAAAGATGAGATTGCAGTAGTAAACTATTAAAACTTTTGTAACATTGACTCATAATACAGATGATAGAATAAAATTACATGTTTCTGAAAATATCATGAAATAAGGATATACAATATATAACATTTTAATTGGTATTATATAAACTCCATATAAATTTATAGGTGAATAACATGGAAAGTATCTCAAATAACATAAATTGAGACAAAAATTACTTTATAGATTTCGTAAATTTTTAACCATAAACCACATAAAATAAATTCATAAAATTGAAAAAAAAATCCATAAATATAATTATAATAATCATATAATACATTTATGGGTAGTATATACACTACACCAAGAAAATTAGTGATGAATAAGGCATAAGTATCACATAATTAAAAGTGAGGGGAGAAACCTCTTACCATATGTCATGACATTAATTGTACATGATCAAAACTCTTGTATAATAAATATAATTTTATTATAAATATTCCACATAACCATATTTTTATATATCAAACCATATATTATTCTCTTATTCCTTTATATTTCCAATTTATTAACAATTCCATGTTAATGTAACATTTCAGATATTAACCTCTTTGTTTTTCACATGTCTCTTAATTTTTTATATTTTTTGTCCTCATATGTATATCATGATGTCATGAATCTAAAAAATAATATAAATATCATATATATTTATTGTATATTTATTTATAATTATTTGAGTATGATAAAAAATGAAAATAAAATACACCGTTCATAGATATGGTAGGTTGTACGAATGCATAAACACTACTCCTATTACCTTATCATATTGAAAGGAATAAAGTAAATGGAATAAATGTGTGTATATAATATCATCCTAATAGAATTTTTATTTTACATATATCATTTAATTTTACTAAAATTATTATTAATAAATCCCTTCTAAAGTGTCATTGAATCACATCACTTTGGTGAGGTGGTAGTCTACACATCCAAAAACGAAGTTATCTTATTTATAAAAAGTGAAAAGCATGAAGGTATGTATAATATAAAAATTATGAAATCATATATACAGCATAAATATCATATATATTATATAAAAACAAAATTTTCATCATAATTCCTAACAATGATAGATTTTGATGGAAAAATGAAAAATATCATTTTGTGAGGCGGTAGTTCACCGAACACAAGAACGGTAAGTTTGTTACCCATTTGATGGAAATGTGTGTAGGTGTTGGAATAAACCATATAATAACAAAAAATAATTATTTTTTATATACTTATATTATTATAAAATTATTGATTAACAATATTTTAGGGGGTGGATACTAAAAATAAAACAAAAGATATTGAGGATGTTTGTTACCTCCTCTTTGGGTAAATCCTTTTGGTATGCACCAAAGGGATTACTTGGATGAATTTATGCACAAAGAGAGGATTATATAAAAAAAATATTTATGTTTTAGGGATACTTCGTATGGGTTTTTATGATCCAAATTGCTTGATAGGTGTGAAGAAGTGAGGGGGTGAGTGCTCATTTATAGTAGAGGATGAGTTGCATTCATGAAAATATACAATGTAAACAATATTGAGAGGTCTCCCTTACATCATGGGAATCCAATAATTGAAACAATTAGAGCCAAGATGGTAATTGGTCGAAATATTTTCTGAAAATGGAATTTTTACATGTGTATATGTTTATTTTTTCCATTATGATTAATGATTAACCATTAATTAAACTAATTTTTACCATAATCCTTATAAATCAATTTAATTAATTTCACTAACATTTTGGGTAGAAAACTATATTTACCCTATTATAAATATTACATTATTATTATTGAAATATGTAATATATTTTTTCAAATTATAATCACATAAGTGTCATAAATTAATTTTAAATTAATATCGCAAACATATCATTAAAACATATTTATTTATTCAAACTATTTTAACATTCGAATGTTTTTTATATCTAATTTCAAGGTGAAATTGGTTACAATGAACTAAATTTTATTAATTGATATACAATTTATCTAGTTAAACTTAAAACAGAAATTAAAATATAATTTAACTATATAAATACATTTTTAAAAAGGAGTTTTCAATTTAATTTCAGTGTTTTCACAATTAATAAAAAAATGACACTTCTATGAAAAATAACAAAATTAACCCCAAAGTAAATTTTTATATTAAACAATAAAAATTAAGTTTATTTTTTCAAATAAAAATTAGAAATGTTTCAAATATTATATTTAAAATAGTCTCAAAAATACCTCTTTTTTTTTATAAATTATGATTTATTCTCAACTCTTATCTAGAAAATACATAACATGAACATTAAATAGTTAATAAATATAATATAATATAATATAATATATATCTTTAATATTTTATATAAAATGTTTTTGAAACTAATTTTTTAAATTAAAAATTATTTTATTTCCAAATTATAGTTTTCCAGGAAAAGACTTCATATATTTTCAAAATGTTTTTATATTCATTTTTAGTTAATTATTCACCAAATAATTCATATTATATACATGTTTAAACAATAATTTAATAATTTAATGTAGACAATTCATAAATATAATTCTAATGGAATTCTAAAAATATTACAACATTTTAATTATGAAATTTATGGCACATATTAATTTGGTAAAAATTGGTCTTGCATGTATTGAAAGCTAGCGAAGGAACTCAGCATTATGTGTACCCCAATCCAAACATTGTGTTGTGTATACTAAAATCTAATATAACTTTTTCATATAGAAAAAATTAACACCCACATATTATATGTTATTTATCATTTTATAATTTTTTTTACAGCATAGGTTTCACACAACAACCAACTTAAACGAACAATGATATACAATTAAATATAGTTATTTTGAAATGGTTGTCATAACCTAGCCATCAAAGTTTTGGTAATGAATAGTAGTATCTATAATATGATATTTATATCTATTATATTTAATAGAATGTTTTTACATTTGTTCATATGGTTATAATGTCATAAGAGACGAATGAATCCAATTTCACGCATTAAAATACTATATTTTTCAAAAGGCAGTTTTACTGCCTTTGAATGTCACACATGTTTAAAAACAAAATTTTTTACACTTTTATGAATTATATTGAACATAATATACTTCATTTATAAAATTTTATTTTTAGAATTTCCTTAGGGTGAAATTTAAATATTTTTATTATAATAGTTTTTTCTAGTGAATAATGAAAATACCATTTTTCATTTAAATGTAAATTTCATGAAATAAAAAATATATTTATTATTTTAATTATATCTCACCATTAAAATTATAAGTACAATTTTGGTATCTTATGAATTAAAACTTAATATAATTATATCATGGAAGAAGTTAATAATTTTTTAAAAATTTATAATTTAATTATGGGTATTTTTTGTGGCATAAATGCTTATTTATAATTAATTCAATGATATAAAAGAAAATTTATTTTCACAATATATATTCATAAAATATTTATTTTTTTTTAATTTTTATTATAAGGTAATTTTATGAAACCTTAATCAATTTTTCAATGTTTCATAAAATGGGTTATAATTGTTCAACTAGTACTTTTCATGTAAATGATGATTTTATTTATAAAATAAATATAAAATTTTATAAAATTATTTTTATAAAATCATGTCTATTTTTAAAATATAAATTTCAGAAAATGGTAACGGTTAGTTTTTGGTCTTTGTCTAAATTTATAGAATTTTTTTGAATAGTGAAATACTATAATTTATAGTATTTTACATTATAAGTAAATAAAAAAAATATTGAGTCATGAGTGAGTCATGTATGATTTAAGTTACCTTTATATATAAATGACATACTATAGTTACTTTATTTAGTCATATGAATCTTCACTTTTTCATTTCATGAGTAAAAATTAGAAACAAATGAATTAAATAATAAATAACACCCCTCTCTAACATTATAAATATCACCACTCACCACCTCTTCTCCTAAAACCTCAAATGTATTTGATATTTTCCAATTCGGTTCAATTTCCTCTCCAAAAACTCTCCCCTACATTCTGTTCTTTCCAGTCTTACAAATAGTCAATTTCTAATTTCCTTTATGAGGTTCTCAAGGAGGCGAAACTGAAGAGGTAAAACATTCTCTCCCTCTCTCTCTTTCAATTTCTTTTATTATTTGATCCTTCACCCACCTCCCTCATACAATGTGTACTAATAAATCAATTATATTTTATATAATTTAATTTTATTATGTTAAGGGTATATCCATCATCAATGTTTTTCTCTTCCCATATTTATTCTAAAATTGAAAACATCGTCTGTGAGGTGCTGATTTATGACCTTCGTGGATGATGAGTTTTTTGTTTTTAAATACCACCGTCATGTCTGGTCATAAAAAATTTGAAATGGATAATACAAATAAGAATATTTACATTCAAACATATTTAATCCTCCAGAAATAGTATATATACATAATACTAAATGATAAAATAAAACCAGTGCATGATAACCGAAAAAATAACAAAATTATTATTATCATTTTACCTAATAAATCATGTTCATATCTAAAAAAATGATATATAAGACCACTAAATATTCTAAAAGTATATTAATAAAATAAAAATTTCAATTTTGGTTAACTATTCCCATTTCACATGTTCTTTTTTACATGTATACAAGTAAATCAATCAGGAAAACCATGGAAAAGAAGACTTCTGAACGATTAAATTGATTCTTATAACTCATCAAGAAATCCATAAATGAAATTATTAAAATTTAAATAAATAAAATACTTATTTAATATGTTTTTAATTAAACTATTAATGAATCTAATTTCATTTTTAGGATATTAAATATATGTACATGACACTTTTAGACATAAGGTTAGGGTTGTCACATCTCAACTTTATTTCTACGAGATATGACTTATTCACCAATATTTATTGGGTTTGGTGTATATATACTACCCTATAATTTATAATGTAATGAATTTATTTGTATGAATATAATTAAGTATTTCATTTGATGATAATTAATTTAATGGGGAATACAGGTTGACTATTTTCAATGAGGTAAGGTATTCTCCCCAAACCTCTGTTATTCTTTTGGGTTATGCTTTCTCTCTCTCTATCTCTATCCCAATGTAATTCTTCTTTATTAATATATAATTCCTATAAATTACGTGTATATGTTCCAAAATCATGTATTCAGATCATTTAATCTTCTTTTTATTGGGAAACATTTTTTTTATAAGGATCCCTTTTCGATTCCTCCTGGTGAGTAATCCCGATTTAAAGAAACATCATAATTTATTAACCATCTTCAAGTAAAATACATAATATATTTTATGTTGAAAATATTTTTCTAAATTATAACTTTTTTTAAGTTTTAACCATATTATATATTTTTTGGTTTTATGTTAACAATTAATCCTCTGTCTTCTTTAAAGACTCTTTTTCATTTTCCATTAAACTACACTAAATTGATCTATTTCTAAAAATTCTTAAAAACTATTTTTACATGTTTTTAATTTAGTTGTAAATAATTTATTCCTAATAAATAATTTCATTTTCCTTATATTTTATTTTTTGGGAATTATCTATTTATTATTTTATTTTAGGAAAAACACAATTTTGTTTCCCAAAAGAACTCTTCCTTCTAAAAGTAAAAGGATTATTTATATCATGAATTCCTCAACAATATTATTTCAATTTTTTCATTGATTTAAAAACCCTATATTGATTCTTGTTATTTTCTTAAATTTTACTATTATGTTACCATCAATCATATTTAATAAAAAGGTTTAATATTATTTTGATTGTGGATTTACTATCTTGATACAATTCACCATATTGTGCTGGATGGTTTGTAAAAGTTTCTTCGGAAAAGTTGTAAACATTTCAAATTATTGTTTCAATATTAATATATAAGTTAATTATGTTTCATCCCTTTCAAATAAGGAATTAATTAAAATTATTAAGTTATGTTTGTGGCCCTCTATAGCCCCTCGATGAATTGGTAGGTCTCATGAGTCAAATTTTTTACCCATTTTTGTTTTTTTTCTTGGCTGGAGCCCTGATGAAATATTTATGATATATAAAATAATAAATTAACTCATTATGATTTTATTAATTGACAATACATGAGACTATTCTACTAGTATAATATGAATGGTTATGTTTTATTCTCATGTGATTATTTATATTGTGTTATATTGATGATCTTTTATTCATTCCATATTATGTTAAAGTTTATGTTTTAGTGAAATGTTTTGTTAGATTTTCACCTTGCCTTAATGTTTATGTCTATATATTCTACTATGATTCTTACCCTTACAGAGAATATAATCTCCCTATTCTATTATTTTGTCCCAGGATGCGAAGATGTTTACTATGAATGACTTTCTGGTATAATCTATGAGTTTATGGGTTTTTTAATAGAGTTGTGATATTGTTTTTCCATTCAAGTTATAATGCAATAGTTATGTTTGAAGATTTTTTTTCCAATGATAGAATACTATTTCTTTCTTTGGGATGAAAATTACTGGTTTATTATTCCAATGTATTGAATAATGACACCAGCTATGATCTATTGGGGTTGGGAAGTGATGAAAGGTTGAAATTTATCATGAAATTTTATCATATCACATGATATATTGACCACTAGTGGTCATTTATTGAAATGAAAATGGAGGAGTAAGAAATTTCAAATATATATTGGAAGGATTTTGATGATTTTTTTCAAAAAATATTTCCCTTCGGGATAGTGATAGGATATGGAGATAAAATTATTCATTCAGATACCAAAAAGAGTTTTAATACATTGATAAATATGAGGAAAACATTATAAGGATATTGAGGAATGCTAAGGAAAACACATGTAATCCAAAAGAGAAAGATTGATCAACTATACTATGGGTTAAATCCATTCCTCCGAAAGGAAAAAGTATCCCAAATTTTCATATCATATGAGGATATAGTCTCTTGTTGTATCAATACATAAAAATAATTTTCTATGTCATATAAATTTAATGGAAGAAAATATAAGAAAATAAAAGTTGAGAAAGAGACAAATAAAGGGAAAAAGGAAGGAAGTATTTACCCACATGTTATAATTATTGTAATAAACACCCCGATACTTTATTGAAGGGAATGTGATTTTCTTACAAGTGTGGAGAGAATGGTCCCCAGGATCAGGAATTTTATGGAAATAAAGAATATAGAAATGTTCAATGTTTCAACTCATTCGATATGGGACACTACACTAATGAATCTCGCAAGAATCAAGGAAATATAACTTCAAAAAAGAAAATGCATAAAGTTATATCTTATTTTTTCACTAATGGAAAAGTGTAATAATTAATTTATATGTGTTTTTGTATTAAATAACTAGTTCATCATATTCAGGTTATAATAATCATGATATGTATAATGATTGTACTATAGTACGTTTTCTTTATTGATTAGTAAGCATGTACATTTTAATTATGGTTATAAGGTTCCAATGTATTCATATATTTTGTATATGGGAATAATAAGTAAATTATTTGGATAATATCATGTTTTTTTTATTTTGAAAATTTAGTGATATTCCTTCTAAATTTTCGGTTGTTGAATGTGGAAAAGAATGTTTTAACCGATTCTTAAGATTAAGTAAGTGTAGAATGTATCATTTTAAAATAGGGAAATTATTTCTCAATGATAACATGTGATAACATTTTTGGTTTTAGTAGACATTAAATGGTGTATGTAATGGCTTAAACATCATATGATTTGTTAAATGTTATTCAAGAATGAAAAATTCATCTTGATAATTCATTTCTAGGTGTAAGGGATAATGTGAAAATATATTTAAAGGCCACAAAATGATGAGATTATGCATATAACATGGAATGTGAAAAATTAATTTTACTCTCTCAAGTGATTGTCTAGATATTAAAAGAATCCATAAACTCTAATAAAAAGATTTTGGAACAGAAATGGTATCTGTTTATTTTTTCTAAGAAATCAATGGCCTTTTAACCAATCACACAATTTATGGTTTCATGGTGGTTCTATTTCTAATAACCATGTTCTCTATCACTCTACTTTAGAATATTATTGTTATATTTCTCATCAATTTCCATGTTATCACATTCCACTAATGATTTAATACCTAAAATCCTAGTTATTTTCATGGAATTTTAATTCTCATTTCACTTTTATTAAGATAACATTTTAATAACCCTATTTATGACTTGGGTTTCTGACAAAGGAATTATGATTTATCAATCTTTTATTTTTCAATTACAATTTCAAATTTGGAGGAAGAAATTTCTTAAAGGGTCGGATAACTTTACACTCCAAAATTTTAGGGCGTATCGCTTTTTATATTTAATTTCATTGACTCCATAAAATCTAAAGAATAGAAAGCTTAAACAAACAGTGACATACAATGAAATATGATTATTTTAATATGAATATTATATCCTAGATATAAAATTTGAGATAATGAATAGTATTATCCAAATTATGAAAATTTTCTATATATTATATTTATTCAAATTATTTTAAATTCATCAAAATGATTTTATAGGCCTATGAAAATAATGAATCAAATTTCACTTATTAAAAGTATTCATTTTTTCTCATGGTAGTTTTACATTCCTTTAATGGAGAATTTGTTTTAAAACTAAATTTTGATACTTTTTTAAATTCTATTTAACAAAATAAGTTTCATTTATAAATGTATAATTTCAAAATTAGGTTAGGGTTAAATGTTTTTATTTTTATCAAAATAATTATTTTCTAGTGAATAGTGAAAAATACCATTTTTTATTAAACAATAAATTTCATTATATTAAAATAATATTTATGGTCTTAGTTATTTATAACCTATAAAATTGTACATTTTATTCAGGTATCTCTTAAATGAGATTATAAACTATTTATATCATGGAATAAGTCATAAATTGTTTTGAAAATGATAAATTACTTGTGGGTATTTTTCTAAGACGTAAATGTTTTCTTACAATTTTATAATTAACGTAACGATTTAAAAAAACATTTTTCCATAAAATTTATTTATAAATTAATATTTTTTTTCTAATTATTATAAGATAATTTTATAGAACCAAAATTAATTTTTCAAACTGTTATAAAATCAGTTATAATTATAGAATTAGTAATTTTTAGGCAGGTGATGATATTAATTAAAAAATAAATTTCACATATTTAAAAAAATTCATAAAATTGATTCAATTTTATAATTCTAAAAATAAAAAAATGTTTTTTGTGATTTTTTGGGATTTTTCTAGAATAGTTGAATTTTTTGAGAATAATGAAATATAGAAATTTACAGTATTAAACATTATAATTAAATAAATAAAGTATTTTGCCATTATTGACTCATGAATTATGTAAGTGGAAATTATATAAAAATAAAATTATATATTTAATGTATTTGGTCATAATAATCAACAGTATTTCTTTTCTTGATCCCAAAATAATAAAAAATGAATTAAAAAATTAAAAAACACCATTATCCTCCACATCACATTCAATTTCTTTTATTTTATTATCCTTACCCCACCTCACATTCCCATTTTTACTTGATTTATTTAGTACATTTTATATTCTATAATTTTATTATGTTAATGGCATATCAACCATCATTTCTCTTCTCTTCCCAATTTTATCCAAAAAATGAAAACATCGTCTGTGAGGTGCTGATTTACCACCTTCATGTACGACATGTTTTCATTTTTCAATACCGCCTTCAAGGATGGGAATAGAAAAAAGAATTGGTTGTAAAAGATTATTATATGTATGTTAAAACTTATTTAGTATTATGAAACCTTTATATATATATATAATATTACTTAATAAAACAAAGATAGTGTCTAATGATTGAAAAAATCAAAAATGATTCAACCAGTTAACATTAACATTTTATCTAATGAATCATCATTATATGTGATAAAATTATATATAAGAACATAAATCATTCATAATTTCATTAATAAAATATAATTTCAATTTTTCGAAACTATTCCCATTTCACTTGATCTTTTTTACATGTACACAAGTGAACAAATCATTACAACTAATGAAACGAACACTTCTAAATGATGAATTTGAATCTAATAACTCATAAAGAAGGCTATAAATAGACCTAATAAAATAATAATAAATCAAATACATGTTGAATAGGTTTTTAATTAAATTACTAAGTAATATAATTTTATTATATTGGACATTAATAACAAGAGAAAAACACTTTCTTAAAACATAGAAAGGGGTGAGCTCAAATGCCCATTAAGGATAACAATATAGCGGAAAATTTCATAAATAAGCATAAACATTTAAGGGAATGTATAATAAAAAAAAGCATTTTAAACTTAGACTTCAGCATAATATGTCATAAATAAAATGAAATAATTCCATTTACTTATACACATGGATATTCTACAAGTATAATAATCAAATTCAATAACAATAACCACTTTCATAATGATGGAATGAATAATTCCAGACTATCATAACCACATAGTCAGGGCCTTATGCCAAGACTACAAATAAGATTTTTTCAAGGCCTTGTGCCAAGACACTAGTTAGTCTAATTCGACCTACCGATGCATCGAGGAGTTATAGCGGGCTCCACCCATCACATATTAAGTCCAATGAATTCCTCAAATGAATAGTTTTAGACATAAAATATACATTCATATTAAAACTATCATATGAAATGTCAATACTTTCCCCATAAACCATGAATGGTATAAAAATAATACATACACTATCAATCATATCAAAAAACCTTTAATACAATATAGAAGTTTTGTATCATAATAAATCAACATCAAATAAACTTAAAATCCATCAAAGGGTGTCGACATAGGTGAAATCAAAACTATTTGAGAGAAATATCACATGTTTTGAAATCATTTAAAAATCACATAATTATAAAAGAAAACATTTACATTGAAAATATTCTTATAATCTTGTAACGGAAGCTTCAATGAGTTAATAACGGTATAAAATAGTCACACCCACCGTATAAGTTAAAAAAGATATTCTTACCTTAATTCTGTCGAAAAGGTAAAAAAGGAACTTGTTTGGAAAACGACGGAAAGATTCCTTTATAAAAATCTAATATAAAGTAAAACAAGGGTATAAATGACTTTAACCCATATTCTTTAAAATTTTAACAATTCATTGAAATACAATTTTAAAAAACATGGATGTGAATGACAAAGAGGTCCCAATAGATAATTACGTATATAAAACCTCGGATAATGAAGAGATTGTAAAATATACCCTTAACTTGTACTTTTCCTTGGTTGAGGGTAGGTTAGCATCCTGTATAATGGTGAAATAATTGTTATTAAATTATACAATAATCATAAACATTAATATGATATCATATATGATCTTTTAACATTGCTTTGTTAATAATATCTTAATATTATCGTCATTTTGGGTGTTTACTTACTCATTTTAATTTATATTTTTTGTTATATAATCCATGTTTGTTATGTATAGGATGTATCTTATTCATATCCATAATTATATAAATTCATTAAATTTTTTTAATCATCAAATGAGAATTATACTTGAATGGATACGACGGGGAATGAATCTCATCATGTTCGTGGAGACGGTAATTCATACGTACGCACGAGCAACAATATAATTCTTTTGAAATTAAAATAATATATAAATAGATTCTATATCATATATACAGAATCACTATCATGTTATATTTATTATTTACATCAATTCCACATCATTATCATACCCATCCAAATAGTAATGTTTTGAATAAAAATTACACCACGACGTGGAGATGGAAAGTTGTACGTACGCACGTATGGTGACATGTCATTAAAAGGATGGATGGAATACTGAATATGGTTGTACCATATTTATAATAACATAACAGTATATATGATATACTGGAGTTATTATTTTATAATGGAAATAACAATGAAAGAAGAAGTTGAAAAGAAAGGAACTTGAAAAAGGGTGGTGAAAACATTACCTCTTCTTCGGGTTCTTCATTTTGATTTGATCAAAAGGGATAATTAGGGTGGATTTATGACTAAATGGAGGCCTCTAGAATTAATGGAAGATATTTTATAGGGAATTTGGGTAGTGGTTGGTCGAGCCAAAAGGCTTTGAATGTGTGAATTAGTGAGAAGGGGGAGTGCCCTTTTATAAGAGGGGTGAGGGGCACCTTTGGAAAAGCTAGAAATACTATTATATAATAAATTAATATTAGGTTTCTAATAGATAAAATTGGATTATTTAAACTATAAGGTGGGGATTGGTCTATAACCGCACAACCAATAGGTTTTAGACAGGTTTGGGTCACTATATTAAACTTATCTTTTAGTTTTAACTCTTAGTTAATTAGTTTGACATTTACCATGTCACTTTGTATATTTATATTATAAAGTTAATAAACATACTATATATATCCAAGAGACCCCAAAGTGGTCCATTAATAATAATACTATCATTATATAAGTCCTTTGACCAACCCTTAGATATTTAATAATAGAATATCAATTAATAATATAATATTTGTTTTAAAAACTCATTTATGTCAATTTTGAGACTATTCAATAATTTATTTTTGTTAAATTCTTAAAAACATTATTAATTAAATTAAAATTCATTGAAGAAATACTAAAATGTAATATTAACCAATAAAATTCTTTTATGTCATCAAAAATTCAAATAATATTTAGTTTGACTTTTATAATACCAATTATTTGATTTATTTATTATTATGGAAAATACAGCATCATTATTGTGTCATAAATAAATTAAATATTCAATGTCTAAAAATTATAAATATAATACCATTACGTAGGAAGTCTATTTATCTTTATAATGAATATTTATAGTCTAAAATATAACATATATAACCCTATTTAGAAATTATTTTTCTAAAAGATATATGCTTATGTCATTTTTGTATTTACTTAAACTTAATTAATATAAAGTGTCATTATCAATTACAAGTGTATCCATGGGGTCCCAAAATCAACCCAAATATTTCCATGGTCGATAATGTATCAAAAAATTGGGTTAGAACACGTTTTATGGTAATTTATTATTATTATAATATTATTTTCTTACCCTTATTTACCGGATTTACCCTTTAACAATGGTAAATAAAATATTTACCGAAGTAATTATTCAAAATGTCCAAAAAATAAAAGTAAACTATTTACAAAATTTGGGCCTCCTGATTCTAAATATGGAATCCATTTTTCTATATTCAAAACACAAAAGTGGCAGAAATTAATTTATAATTATTTCCCCTTGTTAAAACAAAAAGCGTGTTTTTAAGAGATAATAACTATCAAAAGATTGACAGTTGTTTATGTCCTTTTTAAATGTGAAATTATGTCCAATGACCAAAATTATATTAAATGGTAAAAATATATTCTAAATATACTTTAAAAACTCTCAAATTCATAATTTATCACTATTAATTATTTTGATTAAAAAAGTTGTTTTTAAAATTTAGTAATTTTCACTATTCATCAAAATATAAACGTTATCCGAAAAGTACCAAAATTTTACCCTAGGATAATTTTGATATTCCAAATCCAAAAATGAAGTCCATTTTGAGAGATAAAATTTATAAAATTTCAAAACGTGGGTTTTACTCTTAATAACGGTTACTTTGATTGGTCGTGGTGTGTTAGAATCTCGATGTTGCGTACAACACACGCTACTATATTATTCAAAGAGAATCGTACCATAGAAGCTTGTGGTGTTACATTCTCCCCTACTTCAACTAATTTCATTGTCAAAATTTCTAGAATACAATGACATGAAAAGACTCAGGTGGTTATTCATCATAAGTTCCCTAGGTTCCCTTGTTGCCTCTTCCATCTTATGGTTTCTCCATAAAACTTTTACCAGACGAGTCGTCCGGTTTCTCAACACTTGTTCTCTGGTATCAAGAATCTTGATAGGCTCTCCACAATAAGACAGATCAGGTTTTGGTTATAATTCCTCATAGGTGATAACATGCATTGGGTGAGGCATGTATTTTCTCAATAGTGATAAGTAGAACACATTGTGAACTTTGGAGAGATTTGGCAGCATTACCAAATGGTATGCTACCACTCCAATTCATTCTAGAATTTTGAAATGTCCGATGTACCTTGGACTCAATTAACCCTTTTACCAAAACTTATAACTCCCTTCCATGAAGATACCTTCACGAAAACATGATATCCTACCTGAAATTCTAAATCCTTCCTTCGGTTATCGGCATAGATTTGCTACATACATTGAGCTTCTTTGATGTGGTTTTGGATTACCTTCACCTTTTCCATTGTTTCCCCCACCAGTTCTGGGCCTACGAGTTTTCATTCACCAACATCATCCCTACAGGTTGGTGTGCGACATCTCTTTCCATATAACGCTTCATATGAGGCCATCTAAATACTTGAATGGAAGGTATTATTATAGGAAAATTCTACTAGAGGAAAATATTGATCCCACATACCCTGAAAGTCAAGTGAGAAAGATCTCAACATTTCTTCTAAGGTTTGAATAGTTCATTCTGATTTTCCATAAATTTGAGGGTGGTAGGAGGTGCTCAAATGAAGTTCAGTATCCAAGGAATTCTGATGAATTTTCTAGAATCTTAATGTAAAATGGGGATCATGATCTGAAACAATTGAGGGGGGTACTCCATGAAGTCTCACAAATTATTTAATATATAGGTTTGCTAGACGTTCAAGGGGTAAATCTTCCCTTATAGCAATAAAATTTACTGACTTGGTAAGATTATCGACAATGACCCATATTGCATCGTTCCTTCTAGGAGTCTTTGACAGTCCAATGACAATGTTCATCATGATATTTTACCATTTCCAATCAGGTATGGAAATAGGTTGCAATTCTCCACCCAGCTGTTTCCATCCAGCATTCACTTGTAAAAAAACCATACATCTTGACACCAAATCATTAATCTCCCTCTTAATGTTGTCCCACCAAAAATGTTCCTTAAAATATCTATACATTTTGGTGCTCCCAGTGTGCATAGAGAAATTGGAACTATGAGCATCATCCACTGATTCCCTTTTTAGATTTGGTAAATCGGGAATGCAAAGCCTCCTCCCAAATTTCCAAATTCCATCTTCATGCACACAGTCACTCAGTCTCCCATCATTCACAGCATTAATCTTCTTTTTAAACTCTTCATCATCGGCCTGAGAACTCATTATCCATTCTAGTAAAGATGGTTTGAGAACCATTTGAAAAAGTATTGATGTTTCACCTTCCATGGTGATTCCCATATCCATCATTACTAGATCCATGAAAATATGATCCCTTTCATTTCTCATCTTGTTCAAAACTCCATGATCATTTTTGCTCAAAGCATCTTCCACCTTATTTTCCTTCCTCGAGTGGTAGTGTATCATGCAATAATAATCCATGAGTAGTTCAAGCCATCGCCTTTTCCTCATGTTGAGTTATTTCTGTGAGAAAATATATTTCAAACTCTTGTGATCAGTATAAATCGCACATTTTTCACCATAGTGATAATATCTCCATATCTTCAAAACAAAGATTATAGCATCTAACTCAAGATCATGAGTAGGATGGTTTTTCTCGTGAATTTTTAGCGGTCGTGATGCATAAGCAATAACTCTATCATTATGTATAAGGACAAAACCAAGTCCTTTCTTCGATGCATCACTGTAAATAACGAACCCATCATTCCCCATTGGTAGAGTCAATATAGGAGCATTGACTAATCTTATCGTCAGTTACTGAAAACATTATTCAAACTCTTTTGTCCAAACAAATTTACCCCCTTTATGTGTGAGCTTTTTTAATGGGTTATCCAATAGGGAAAAATTCTATAAGAAATGCCAATATTAACCTGCTAATCCAACAAAGCTACGTACCTATGTTATACTCGTCAGTGCTGGCCATTCTTGGATTGCTCTTGTCTTAGAAGGATCAATGATGATTCCATCTATGGAGACAATATAGCCAAGAAAAGAAATCTCCTAAAGCCAGAATTCACACTTCCTAAACTTCCCAAATAATTCATGTATTCTAAGAGTCTTTAGGATAAAGCGAAAGTTATTTTCATGGTCTTAGTAGCTTGAGGATTATACGAAGATATCATCAATAAATACCACTACAAAATCATCGAGGTATTCCTTGAAAACTCTGTTCATTAGATCCATGAATACAGAGGGTGCATTAGTCAATCCAAAAGGCATTACTTTATTCTCGTAATGCCCATACCTAGTTTGAAATGATATCTTCGGAATGTCTTACTTCTTCACACACAACTGATGGTATGCAGATCGAAGGTCAGTCTTTGAAAAGTATTGAGCTCCATGAAGTTGGTCAAATAAATCATCAATGCGAGGTAGGGGATACTTTTTCATTATTGTTATAGCATTTATTTCCCTGTAGTCAATACATAACCTCATAGATCTATCTTTCTTGTTAAACAAAAGGACAGGGGCTCCCCATAGAGAAACACTAGGGTGAATAAATCCCTTATTACTCAATTCTTCTAGTTGTATCTTTAGTTAAACTAATTCCACAGTGGCCATTAAATAAGGGGTCTTCAATATGGGCCTTGAACAAGTAATTAAATCAATAGAAAACTCAATTTCTCGTTCGGGAGGATTTCCAGGTAAATCTTCCAGAAACAAATCTACATATTCATTCACAATAGTTACATCCACTATTTGAACCTTCCATTCCTTACCCACTATTATTTCATTCTATTCCTTCCCAATAATGGAATTCAGTTGAGCTACTGGGGGTGGATCAAGATAAGAATTAGGTGGTGACGATGCAGCTGTAAAGATAAGGTGTTGTTTATCATCATCATCATAAATCATAACCTCCTTCTTCTTACAATAAATATTCACATCATGGTGCAAAATCCTATCCATACTGAGGATTATATCAAATTCAATCATAGGTTTGAAGATGAGATCAGCAGATAAAGAACATTTATGTGCTCTAATGGGGACTGATTCACAAAACATTGTTTTAATGATACTTCCCTTAAGAGTTTTAACTGAAAACTCCCTTATTAGATCAAATTGGAAATATATACTTTACTTAGAAAACTGGGATGATATGAAACATTGTGATGATCTAGAATCAAATAATGCAATTGCTAAACCTGAGGAAACCATTAAATTACCTACCACTACGTCTTTTGGAGCTTCTATGTCAGCAGTAGTGATACCATAAGATTAACCTTGATACCTTGGCCTTTTCTGAGGTAAGTTTCCACGACGCTTAGGAAATTCATTTGAATATTTTCCCATCTCCTTACAATTTTAGCACTGAACATCAGTGGCTTCATTCTTCCCATTGCAATCACGAGATTGGTTGTCTTTTTCACTACACTTGTAACAGACACCCATTCTCTTTAAGCATGTTCCGGGGTGTTTCTTACCACATTTACTACAGGATGGAAAATAATCTTTTACCTTCTTCCCTTTATTTCCATTTCCACAGTGATCCACAGATCTCTTATTCTCTTACTTTACATTAAAGTCATAAGACTTAGAAAAATCATTTTCTATGTTGATAGCACATGAGACAATATCTTCGTATGACGAGATGGATTGTGACACTATTTCTCGAAGAAGAAATGGTTTTATCCCATCAAAGAAATGATAAATATTACTTCTTTTTTTACGTATATAATCTCTAACATACCTTTCTATCCTTGTAATGTTAGCCTCATAATTTGCAACATTCTCATCGTCCTTTTGTGTCAGACTCAGAAATTGCCTTTCCCCATCTGCTCGATGGTCATGAGGAATGTATTTTTCTATGAAAATATCTTTGAACGGTCTCCATTCCATATTTGGTACATCATCATCTTTCATCTTTTTTTGAATCAATGACCACTATTGGTCAACATCTCCAGTGAGGCGGTAAACTGGTATGATAATTTTTTCCCTTTCACTACTCCCCAAGGGATGGAATATTTTCTCTAAGAAATTTATCCAGTTCTCAGCTACTAAGTGATCTGTACTCCCATTGAATTTCGGTGGTTGTTGCCTCATGAATCGATCTAACATTGATCCTCCACACTGTGGATCAGGGTGCTCCATACGGGTAAGGTTGTTTTTAATAACATGAGTGAGTTGTCCCAGTAAGGTGATTAGATGATCAACACCAGATGCATCACCAAATCCACTATAATTATCTTGAGCAGGAGGGAAATCCCTACATAGAGTGCGTGCATTTATACAGTTTCCATTCCTTCCACTAGGATCCATTCCTAAATAATGGAATAAACTAGATCCATTTATGAATCAAAATACATATTTCCATACTTGAAAACAGTTAACATAAATTGAACTATTTATGGAGATAATCCATAATAATATAAAAAATGTTTTACTTGAGTAATTATATACTCATAACCCCTTCATAATGGGTTTTAATGAAAATTAAAATTATCCTAATCATGTCCCCTGGGAGTGTCGTAACCAAGAGTACACCAAGGCCCGTTATCATGCATCAGTTTCCGTTCGAGTCTAGCTCAAAGAGGTGTTTTTGGGTTTTACCCCTAGGTACATATGTCCCAGAGCCACCTCTACTTGCTCGTATCCAGATAGGGATATATGGCTTGGAAAACTAACAAAATCTCTACAATAGAAAAAATATAGGAAGCTCTTCTATACTATTCTTCAAAGTCTATCTTAGTTCCATATGCTCTAATTCGACTTTATCTAAATCTAGCTTCCAAGTTTTGTACTAAACTTCCTCTGATACCAACTGTATCACCCCTACCCCAGTTACCCAGAGTCGTTAAATTATCACATAACATTGGAATGATAAAAAAAGATCAAGTCTCAAAATACCGATTAGTTTGGTAGCATTGGAATCGCTAGATACATTCATAAAGTTTACATTACATAATAAAGTTAAAACTATAACAACATCATTTTTCCACACACATATCCCCTTATACTATCCCTGCATGTCATTCATAAAATACTTCTTCACATGCTGGAAAAAATAAAACATAGAAAGGGGTGATCTCAAATTCCCAGTAAGGATAACAATATAGTGGAAACGCTCATAAATAAGCATAATCATTTAAGGCAATGCATAATTAAAATAATAGCCTTTTAAATATGATCTTCAAAATAATATGGAAGAAATAAAATGAAATAATTCCATTTACTTATTCACATGGATATTCTACTAGTCTAATAATTACATGCAATATCAATAACAACTTTCATAATGATGGAATTCATAATGCTAGAATATCATAACCACATAGTCAAGCCTTTTTCCCAAGACTACAAATAAGATTTTTTCAAGGCCTTATGCCAAGACACTAGTATGTTTAATGAGACCTACCGATGCATCTAGGAGCTATAGCGGGCTCCACCCCTCACTTATTATGTCCAATTCATTTCTCATATGAATAGGTTTAAACATAACATAAACATTCATATTAATACTAGCATACGAAATGTCAATAAGTTCTCTATAAAACAAGAATGGTAAAAAATAACACATCCACAGTCAAACAAATCATAAAACATTCAATACAATATGGAAGTTTTTTATCCTAATAAATCAAATTCAAATAAACTTAAAATCCATCAAAGGGTGTTGACATAGATGAAATCAAAACTATTTGAGAGAAATATCTCATTTTTTTAAATCATTTAAAAATAACATAATTATAAAAGAAAACATTTACTTTGAAAATATTCTTATAAACTTATAAGGGAATCATTTAAGAGTTTATAATGGTAGAAAATAGTCTCACACACCTTATAAGTTAAAAAATATATTTTTACCTTAATTTAGTCAAAAGTGATAAAAAGGACCTTGTATGGAAAATGACGTAAAGATTCATTTATAAACATCTTATAAAAATTTAAAAAAGGGTATAAATTACTTTAACCCATATTCTGTAAAATTGTAATAATTTTTTGAAATAAATTTGTAAGAAACATGGATGTGATTGATAAAGATGTCCCAGTAGACAATTACGTATAAACAACCTCGGATAATGAGTAGATTGTGAAAATAAAACCATACCTTGTACTTTTCCTCCGTTGAGGGATAGTTAACCTCCTGTATAATTGTGAAATAATTGTTATTAAATTATACAATAATCATATACATTAATATGATATCATATATGATCTTTTAACATTGATTTGTTAATAATATTTTAGTATTATCGTAATTTTAGGTGTTTACTTACTCGTTTTATTTTATATGTTTTGTTACATAAGACGTGATTATTGTGTATAGGTTGTATATTATTAATATCCAGAATGATATAAATTCTTAAACATTATTTTTAATCATCAAATGAGAATTAGACTTGAATGGATACGATGGGGAATGAATCTCATCGCGTTTGTGGAGACGGTAATCCGTACGTACGCACGAGCGACAATATCGTTCTTTTTCTATTAAAATAATATATAATTGGATTATATATCATATATACAGAATCATTATCATGTTATATTTATTATTTAAATCAATTACACATCATTATCATACGCATCCAAATAATAATGTTATGAATAACAATTACACCACGACGTGGAGACGGTAAGTCGTACGTATGCACATATGGTGACATGTCATTCAAGGGATGGATAGAATACTTAATATGGTTTTACCATATTTATAATAACATCCCATTATAAAGGATATACTGAGTTTATTATTTTATAATGTAAATTACAAAGAAAGAAGAAGTTCAATAAGAAAGGAAATTGAAAAAGGGTGGTGAAAACATTACCTCTTCTTCGGGTTCTTCCCTTAGATTTGATCAAAACGGCTCATTAGGATGGCATTCGGACTAAATGGAGGCCTATAAGAATAAGTTAGGATAGTTTATAGGGTATTTGGGTAGAGTTTGGTCGAGAAAAAAGGCTTTTAATGTGTGAATTAGTGAGAAGGGGGAGTGCCCTTTTATAAGAGGGGTGAGAGGCACCTTAGGAAAAGCTAGAAATATTTTTTCGTAATAAATTCATATTAGGTTTCTAATGGCTCAAAGTGGATTATATAAAGTATTATTTGGGTATAGGTATTAAACCACACAACCAATATGTTTAAGACGGATTGGGGTCACTATATTAAACTTATTATTTAGTTTTAACTCTTAGTTAATTAGTTTGACATTTACCATGTAACTTTATATTTTTATATTATATAGTTAATAAACATACTATATACATCCAAGAGACCCCCAAGTGGTCCATTACTAATAAACCAATAATTTTATAAGTCCTTTGGAAGAACCTTATATTTTTAGGAATATAATATCAATTAATAATATTATATTTGATTTAAAAACTCATTAAAGTCAATTTTGAACTATCCAATAATTGATTTTTTGTTAAATTGTTAATAACTTTATTAATTCGAATAAAATTCCTTATTGAAATCCTAACATGTAATATTAACCAATAAAATTACTGAATGTCATCAAAACATTCAAATTATATTTATTTTAACATTTATAATACCATTTATTTGATTTTTTTATTATTAAGTAAAATACTGCATCAGTATTGTGTCATACATAAATTTAATTATTAATTGTATAAAAATTATAAATAAAATACTATTATGTAGGATATAGTTTTATCTTTCTAATGAATATTTATAGCCGGAGAGATAACATATATAACCCTGTGTAAAAATTGTTTTTCTAAAAGATATATGCTTTTGTCATTTTTGTATTTACTTTAACATAATTAATGTAAAGTGTCATTATCACTTACAAGTGGATCCATGGGGTCCCAAAATCGACACAAAGATATTCATGGTCGGAAATGTATCATCCAATAGGGGTAGGACACGTTTTATGGTAATTTATTATTATTATAATACTATTTTTTACCCTTATTTACTGGATTTACCCTTTAACCATGGTAAAAAAAATATTTACCGAAGTAATTATTCAAAAAGACTACAAATAAAAGATACATATTTACAAAATTTGGACCTCCTGATTCTAAATATGGAATACATTTTTCTAAATTCAAAACACATAGGTGGAATAAATTAATTTAAAATTAATTCCCGTTGTTAAAACAAAAAGCGTGTGTTTAAGAGATAATAATTATCAAAAGGTTGGCACTTGTTTATGTCCGGTTTAAATGTGAAATTATTTAAATTGACCAAAATTTTATTAAATGGTAAAAATATATTCTAAATATACATTAAAACCACTGAAATTCACAATTTATCACTATTAATTATTTTTATTAAAAAAGTTGTTTTTAAAATTTAGTAATTTTCACTATTCATCCAAATATAAAAGTTATCTGAAAAGTACCAAAATTTCACCCTAGGACAATTTCAATATTATGAATCCAAAAAATGGAGTCCATTTTGGGAGATAAAATTTATAAAATTTCAAAAGGTGGGTATTACTATTTATAATGGCTACATTGATTGGTCACGATGTGTTAGAATCTCGAAGTTGCGTACAACACACGCTACTGTATTATTCAAAGAGAATCGTACCATGGAAGTTTGGGGTGTTACAGATGAAGCCTTAACGGTTATTTTATGATGTCAAAAAATTAAGAATTCCTTCATTATGATATTAGTAATTCATAATCAATGAAATTATTTGACTACAAGAATATCCATGTTTAGTTTTTATTCTCATGTGATTATCGTCTTTTATTCCTACAATAGTTTTTTCATGTTTATGTTTTAATGACATGTGTTTTTAGATATTCACCTTTTTTGGTTATTTAAATTTTTAGCTTTCACTATATTTATTACCATTATTATGAATTTTAGATCACCCCTTTCTTATTTTTTTCTTTTCCCCCATTATGCGAGGAATTATATAATGAATTAATTGTATGGATAACCTAAGAGTTTAGGGGGTTTTCAATGGAATATATATATTGTTTTCTCATTAATTTTATAACATAATACTTATGTTCGACTTTGGTTTTCTAAATCTACCATACTCTTTAATCCTTAAGGATGCGACATCCTTGTTTATCAAATAAATGTTAAAAAGTAAGGCACCGACTCTAGGATATTGGGATTGAGGTATTTACATATAATATCGATATTGTATTGCATAAAATGTTTTAAAAACATGAGGCTTTCATATAACACACTCAATATACAGTGTTGCATGAATTGCAAAATATTAAATAGTTTAAAATAAATTGTAGAAATGTATTTCTCATAATCTCATGGTGTTATAGGATTTTCAATTCGAGGAATCATACACCATGTTATCCTTCATAGGATTATATGCTCTTTGAAAAACACTATCCAATAAAATCCTCATACATCACCTCTAACTTAGGTTACAGACACTAAGAGAGAATATATACACAATACTGTTGTGGCCAAATTAAATAGAAAAAAACTCTTCTATATGATAGTGAAACCACATTTTTAGGGTGAACGCCACTATTACCTACTCCAGATCATGGGTTACAAATTTTTACCTTTTGTATTGAGTTGTTGGGACCCATAAGCAATCATTCCGTATCTATATGTCCAAAAAATCCATTACCATTTCTAAAGGAATATTATTGTACCTTATACTCAACTCCATCCTCTAACAGTCTCAAGATATGGGATATCATCAATCTCTTTAGTATATCCTAAAAAGTTTGTTATGCCTTCTCTGAATACATGAATGGATTAAAATTTTAGGTGGAGGTCAAAGGTCCACAATTTTTGAAAAATTGGGTACAAATCTCCAATAATATACTATCAATCTAAGGAATCTTAACACCTTTGATAAGCCCGAGGGAGGCACCCAGGCTAGAACATCCTTGATCATTCTGGGGAAAACTACCACTCCCTCATCTAATATAACATGTCCCTATAAGTGTCCCTATAAAAAATAGAAATATCATTTCAAGAAATTGTCTTAATGGTTTTTCTCTCATTGTATGTCCTAAACCATCCTCAAATTTATTACGTTCTCCTCCTCTGATGTTGAGTACATGAGGATTTAATATATGAATACAACTATGAACAGAGCAATGAAGGGATTAAATATTTGGTCCATGTGTATCACGAGAGATTCTTGGGTGTTCATCACACTTAAGGGAATCACCATGTATATATAGAGACCATAGAGGAAACAAAATATCATCTTCAATATATCCTCCTCTCAAAATAAAATTTGGTGATAGCCTGACCAGAGATCAATCTTCAATAACCAATTCAACCCCTTGATATGATAAAAGAGATATTATATTCATATTATTAGATACTTATTCTTGATATTCTATAGATTTAGCTGATGACAATCCATGTATAATGTCATTCTCAAATCCACCTTGGAGAAAAATACAATGGATTTGTAGGTGTACATACTGGGTCTAACAATGCCCTTCTTCTACAGATCCTCCAAATATACATTCATCTATCACATACCTATGGGTTACATTTTATATTTGAGAACCAATATCAGGATTTTCCCAAGGTATAGGTCTATACATAATTTGACCTCTCGGTAGGGAGGTAAGCATGACCCATCCTAAGGAATTATTTTCTCATATCCCACACCCCTATTGGGAAAAAAGGATCAAAATTTATAAATATATATGGGATATACTATTAAAAAAATGAAAAATTATCTGCAACCAGATATGAACTCACCCTACTCTACATGGGATTCCTTCAAAACAATAAAAGATAATATCACCCATATACCCAAACACACTACATCATCATCCTAAAATAGTAAATATATGTGTGCATTATAGTGAGTTATTCCATACCTATAATTAAATCATATGGACACATTGTGGCTAAGAAAATATCCTATACAAATATATCTCATTTAATAATAAGGTTACACTATTAGAAAAAGTGTGTGATTTCAGAATCTCCCCCAGTATGAGTATCAAAGGACAAAGGATAAGATTAAGGCTCTACTAGAACCTCAAAAACTCATTAATGGGATGTGTCAAGGAAATAGTGTCACACACCTATGTCAATAAAAATTATAGGTAATGCATATTAGACACATATCATACCGTGGATCATACATGAACCTATCAAATCATAAGTCTCTACTACCTATAGTTTTCCACCTCTCTAATCACTTTCTCTCAAAACTACCTCAGGGGTGATGGATTTGTAAATGGATCAACACATCGGCCACCTCCCATAGATATCCAAGTTTAACTACCATGTTCACCACCCTCAAGACCTATATTCTAAAGCCACTACAAATATCATTGTGGACCATCTTCTTAATCCCTATCTGTTGCTCGGGGGGTCGATAAATCCATTATGATATAACCTCACCTATCATAGGAGATGCACTATATCACTCTCAAATGACTGAGATATCATGATATTCCTTAAAAAATAACCCGATATCCAAATATTATATTTATAAATGATTCATGTTACTTGGTCACTGAATCTTTCATCAGATACCAGCTACTGAGGACTCACCTTCAGGGTTCCCACGGTTAGAAAAAATGATTAGAGGCTACTCCACGAAGGATATTTTCAGACCCAAGGAATTCTATATCACTATACTATAAGATACAAAGTGACACCACTCCATCTCTAAAATATTAAAAAATTACACACTCAAAGATATTTTCTCAAAAGTAAACATCACAAACCGTATCTATGGAATATCACAAGAGGTTTTCAAACCATGATTTGTACTCTTTGAATTGCATTATTCTATTCTATAGATCCAGAAGATCTTGGATAAGCACCACTCGCAAAGACACATGATAAAATGTTTCACTAAGGAGGTATACAAAATCTTCCTAAGAAAGGGAATACTGGTCAAGAATCTAAACCAACAAGCTCTATAATTTCTCTATTAATCCATAAAGAATGATTGTTTCTAGAACCTATATCTTGTTGTGAGGGTTCCTCACAAGTAGGAAGACTCTCTGAACTACCTTATTCTAGTCCCCTTCTACATGGGGGTATAGATCACCATAAAAAATAGTTTTATCTATCTATATAAAACCTGAATTGTTCTAAGTATACATGATTCATCTTTCAACACCGCTGAAACAAATTGTTACTCAACAGGTGGGGATAATATCATCATTCCACTAAGATTAATTTCATCCTGTATACTTCCTCAGACTAAAGCCATTTTTGTATGTGGATACGCATCCCAATACAACTATGAAATCCTAGATTGATATCACCATAGATTCATTCTACGATAGTGAATATTCACCGTGGTAAAAATAGAATATCTAGGGTCATACATAAGAATGAAATAGAAAAAACCCCATTATTATATGATGCAAGCACAAAAGTTTTCTAAAAAATGAGTGTCAACATGTACTAAGTCAATACGTATGATATTAATGTCTTGGTTAATGGATATGTCAGTCTGTACACCATCACTTGATTCTCTGGCTTGAGAGATGAACTTTATAAACCTCCATATTTTTTCCCTATTTCCCATAGAAATAATCATAACTATACTTTCTGCAAACATTAATCCTAATATAACATGAACTGTGATAGCAATTTTTCTTGACCCTACCTACTAGTTCCCACCTTTCTATTGATAATCCAAGACTGAAACCCTAATCCCACATTCAATAAGCTAAGGGAGTAAGACTATCAATGAGTAGGTATCTCATTGATATAGGAAGCCTTATCCTAATGTACATATACACATGAAAACATTTCCCTAAACTAGTATATTGTTGAAAAATAGATAACTGATGTTTTAAATTAATGAATGAAATCTAATCCCACATTAGAGAATGTAAAATTAGAAATTAGTGATAGAAAGGGCCAAATAAAATCCCACCAAATTGAATTGTAGTCCAAACTACTTTCAAAAATCAAACTGCTATCATATAAAACATCAAGATCATTTTACAGTCAGCCTAGCCAAACTAATATCCACTCACTTATAGTACACCAAGGTATCTATCATAAATATGTTAGTCTTTATAAGAAACAAAATTTATAGGAAAATCCCTTGTAGGGATGAGTATAAACATACTCATTTGGACACCCCCAAAAAATAAAAAACATATGCATCAAGGAGGGAGTCATCTCTAATCATAATAATAAGGAGATGTATGTGAGATAAACTGAGACATGCTTAAGGGGATCATCAAAGTCTTAGGAAGAGGTATATAATCACTACCATACTATATTTATTCTCAATGATACAAGGAAATGCACATCCAAGATAACTTACTCCACTAGTCCTGCTAACAAAAATTGTTCTAACAAGACAAAGGTATACAGATAGGGAACCATGCTCATGGATTATGGGGGATACCTATCCCTAATTGGGAAAACCTAATACTAAGGGGATCACTTTCCTAGGATATTCATCATGGGATACCAACCCAACCTATGGAGGAATATATAGAGGATCACACTTGAGGGAAAGTGGATGTATATATAAATATATCTAGAACAATCCCACATAGCAGATAGAAAAACCACTACTTGAGATAGGATACCTCATTGTACCCTTATATGAATGGATAAGAGGAAACACATTATTCTTGAATGGTTCAAGTGTACCCACACTCACAACAACTAGATCCAGTCATGTAGTCACATGTCATGTAAATATTGATCATGGACGTCTAATAAAATATCATCTCAAAAGGATAACTGTCATAAGGAGGGGTCAAAAATAAAACTATTATTCCTAGGTAGACATCATTTATGGTATAATTTCTAAAAAAAATCAAGACATTCCAATTATAACAAAAATCACCACTATATCCTCTTCTTTATCCATGGGTCTCACATGAAAGGATTGTACATTGTATCGTTCATGTCATATTCATCACCATCACACCTTTAAAAATAAACACCTTCATGGTTTGTCTCACAGAACCACTTTCACCCACAATATCATCATATTTAATTCATCACAATCATGACTCTATCATGCCAAAAATCCAAAAAACAATCTTCTGTAAACAATACAAAGATGCATTGATTCAAATGAACCATAAAACATGTGCCTAGATATAGTCATGTTTCCCTCCAATTGAGCACCGGTGACGAATGTAGAATGAAGGGATAAAGTCGTAAATCACTGAAAGTGAACCTAAAATTAGGTTTATGTTTGTTCATAGATCATTGATAAAAAAATGAAAAATTAGGTGGATAATAAATGAAATAAATTCCAAAAATAATGGATTAATATGTAGGTCCTTATTCCAGTTAGAGAAATAAATGATGTAAAAAACAATAAGAATTACAAATGAATTAATTTTAAAATAGCTAATTCATGTCCATCACAATAACCAAGAACATGGAATTAAACCTTGAAAGAAAGTGTCATACCATTATGTTGTTGACTTCAATGTCAATGTTCATCAAAATGTCTCCCCCAAACCTCCTTCACACTAGAACCTGAATATGTTGGCACAATTAAAGTTCATATAATTGATTTCAAAAAAATAAAGGGTTCTAGATTGAGCCCAAAGAAATAGAAATCGAAATGTTAGAATAAACACATACCGACTGTCAAACATCGATGATGGTAGAAAATTATTCTACATGATGAAGAGGAACTTCCTCACACTTTAACAGTGAAAAAATAAGAGATGGGTTAGTTCACCATGAGATTGAATAAACAATAATTGGACAAAACCACCATGGTTCAATATTATTACAATTTTGGGAAATTATAATGAACCAATTATAGTAATATATTCACTAAGGATATTTATTGTAAGGTTTCCCTAAAAAACTAAGAAAAATATCTACAATATTGAGTGAAAAATCAAGAGGACGTCCAAATTAATTTATTGGGCTTGGAATCAACTAGTAAACAAATTATAACTTCCAAAATTTAAAAACATATATTTCCCCATTGAAATTGTCAATATCTAAGAATAATGATGGAGGTTTTACTCATTTCAATGTTAGCCCATCCCTAACCACACCATCCACTATGATCTGGACATGGACATGTTATTCTTGAACACACGGATGAAATGGCCAGCCACCATTGGTGTTTGAAAAGAACCAAGGCTTTTTCCATTACTACAGCCTCTAAAATGGATGTGGTGTGGTCACCCAGGTGATGTCCCACAGGTCTATCCTATGTGCTCCATGCCCATGGTCGCACCATCAGCTTATCCTTTTGGCTATCCCTTTTTACATAGATGGACCACCATAACTTTTACCAGGGAATAGTTTCGGATGTTGTGAAACTAAAAACATTAAAACTATCTTTTAAAACTACCAACAATATTCATAGTTTTCCAAAAAAGGTGTCGAATCCTCACCTTATTATAAAATAATAATTTAAAACATTAAAAAATATTTAACATAAAAATGGACTTCATAAAGGAATAAATATGAAATGGGTGTAATGGGTATTAACATTATCATCAAATGGGATGTAAGAGTGGTTATAAAACTATACACCTATGTAGACACAACTGAGGGATATGATATGGATAATTTTCAAGAACATTATAAACTATTATATGGTATATTAATATTTTTAGAATCTAAATATATTCAAATAGATATAAATGTTATGAATCTAGAATTATCTTTGCATACATTTTCAATTTATTTTTTGTATTACACCATATTTGGAATTATACACTATGAATCAAAATGATATGATATATTATACTTATTTTAATTATATTGAAATGGTGAATTAGGGAATATAATCCATAATAATAATCTATGTAAGGATCTACCTCCTAATAAGTATATAATATGAGATTATGTCTAAATATATTATTAAAATATTGAGGAATGTTATGAAATTTAATGTTGAATATATGGAGTAGTTTTTTTTCCAGCAAATTATACTAAGATGTTGGACTACATAGAATAGCCTAAACCTCCATAATTCAATGGAACTACTAATGTTTTAGTAGTTAATTAAACTTATTTAAAATATTCGTTAATGATCATGGAGAGAACACAATTCCAACGAAAATATTCCCTTCTTCAGTACTCTCTGTTAGGGTTCTATCGATAGTTCCTCAAAGGGGGGAGATTGAGATTCCACATATATAGCTTCATCTCCCCCAATTTCCACCCTCCCCCTTCCCCCACCCCATTTATCCCTTTCCATGTATCTCCACATTCTCATATTTATTTATTTTTCCCATGCTTTGTCACTCCCTCTCAGCCCATTTTGTTGGTCTTCTCCCCCTTTTGATGCCCTTGTTTTCTCTTCCCCTTCTATGTCCTATGGGTGGATAGGTTTTCAACCCCATTATGGGTTGGTGAACTATCAGTATATGGGATATTTTTGGCATGTGGGACGATTTTATTTGGTTTCTCATGTGCACCTCTTGCAACCTTGTCTTGACCCATCCCCTAGGGAATGTGTTGTGACTACCCCACGCCTCTCTCTCGAAGTCCATGGGATGGAGACTAGAATTGATGGTGTGGGAGGAATTTTCTTTAGTACCTATATGCACACACATATACAACCACATCCCAACACAATGAAAGGTGGAAAAAATTATACTACTAAAACAAGGATGAGTGCAAGCAGAACTGAAAGAAAGTGGGATAGAATAAAAAACCCAACATGGAACTGAAAATATCAAGTAAAAAAAAAAGAATCTCTATTGTCACTCTGCAAAAAAACCCCACATGATGATGAGAGTAGAGAAGATACTAGAAGCCGAAGTAGTATGTCATGTTCGTCGAGTCCTACTGATCCTCGCTAGGTCCTTGGCCACCAAGTCCACCGTCGTAGCATCTGTTGGTCCCATCTCCCTGGGCACCCCTACTGAAACATCGGTCGTATGCACCTGACACAACATGTGTGGGAGAAGCTCGTGTATGGGTGAGTATCATAGTACTAAGTAGTGACCCTAAAAAAGGAATGGTCAGCCAAAAATGCCTCAATGTAAATCACGAAACACACGAAAACTCACACCAGATTATTTTATGGTAGTAAAAGTATCATCATTAGTCACATGATAGAACACCTCAAATTCTAGATAAATACACATTTAATGAGTATAGTGGGCCATAAAAATCACAAAAAGTGCTTCTCATTAACCTTGGAATACTTAGGTGCACATCCCCATCGCGTACCTTGGGAATGCAAAGTCACAGAGAGTTGCTTCCAACTAGTTGTGGCCTAATGAGGTACTCATCCTCATCACATACAGTGGGAATAAAATTTCATAGAGAATTGATTCCCATTGTGGGCCTCCCATGTCATATATAAGTGCTTCCCAGTGGGCCAAAAGTTAGCAGTCTTCTAGTCTCAGCCAGTTGCAGGGTTTAGTATGTAGTGTGTATGGAAGAAACTATACTCAAGCCCTTAGATTCATCTTTACTTCCAATAGAATCACCATATATAATGTTATAAGATCTAATTTTTCGATAGGGTATCAACACCACAAATGACAGTTCAATCGGATGTGTTGTTTGCATGATACGAGCGTTTTAGTAACTAGGGGGACGGTTGTGACGAGGCATAGTACGACCTGGTTAGACTGACCAGACCAACCAGGCCTGGGGGTCCCACATAACCCATTTCATTAAGATGTACTCGGCTCATCCTGGTGTGGGTTGAGATTGGACTGGTCTAACCTAGCCAATGGATCAAGCCCAATAGGCCTCGCTAGACCCGGCTCAGTTGGACGAGGGAGCATCCCACCAAGTCGCATGATGACCAAGTCTATTGTAGACTAGCCCAAAGTGGGCACAGGTTCGGCCTTCCTGTACGGGTCTTACCCGCCAGCGAGGGTCTTCCTTGTTTGTGAAGTTCAAACCTTTCATTGCTTTCTATCCCACTTTGTAGTGGGACCAGCTCCACACGAAGGTGTCGTGGCCTGCAGACATGGGACCGGTCGCACGGTGTGGCCGGTGGTGCTGAATAGCCGAGACAAGGGTTGGATACTGTGTCTGACTCCCCCCAAGACATGGGGATATAAGGCCCCTCATCCAATAGCAGCTGATGAACTATGGCTACCCCAGCTATCCAGACCGGAAAAACATGGTTCGTCCGTCCACGTGGCGCCCTCGCCTGGTGTCGTGGCTTCCCTTTCAATGCGGCCTGCCGGTGCGGGCAACCTCCTCCACAAGGTCGGTGAGGCCGACCTCCACTGGCAAGGAGTTTAGCAGGCCACTGGATATGATCCATTGGTCTGTTCTATGATCTGTCTATTTATGTGTCCTCTAGGGAGATCCCTCTTCACCACGAGTATCCCAAACATACGTTGCCATAATTTTGAGGTTATGAACACCAAGAACACATATGCGAAGGCGATTGGGCATTGTTGGTGTCAGCCCAGCGCCTCCGCGTTATAGGTTTAAAGACATCGGAGGTTTGTAGTGTTTCTGTTCCATGATCCAATTCCATGATTTGGACCCCATATAAATAAAACCCCAAGAATAAATCACCCTCCTGCATAACACACGAATCATGGATCAACCTGTTCATGGTTTTATTTATGTTCTTCATTTTACAAAATTATGGGAAGAACATCATAACAAAGTCCCCTACATCTTATGATGTCTGATTTCACGACATTCGTACTCGAGGGATTTAGATGTTGATGTCACTTCCCAGCTATAATATTCGAAAGGCGTTGAAGTTGATGAAATTACATGGGTGTTCATTTTTCCTCTCTAGGGTGTAAGTAAGTTAGTGGTTCAATAAAGAATCCTCCAAATTTATAATCCTTGTTTCCCATGTGCGTCGAACTATAAATAGGACCATGTCGCCTAGTTAGCATTATGATGCGATGTTGAATCATTACATTTTTTTATTTAAGAAACATCATCGTTGTTACACATCATTAACGTGATGTTATGTTGCAAGATAATAATCCATTTTTGAGCTACATTAAAGCTAATCATCACCACCTCATTTCTACCCTGTAACTCTATCATCCGGCACTCAATTGTGAGAAGGAAAATTAAATAATTCTTTGAAATTATATAATGATTTTTCCCTAAAAGTCCAAAAAATTAGTATTCTGTTCGGCCCTTCCCAAAAAAGGTAAGTCATTTCCAGGAAAATCTCATCATTATGAATTCAACGGTGCCCTCATATTTTTAATACGAGCACCAGTTTAAAAGATAAAAAATCCCACTCGCACGTATGTTGAATGTACCCTAAAAAAAGTTCACAAAAACATTTTAGGATCTCCGAGCCTTGGAACCTGGTTCCTTTGAATTTTGTGGTCTTGAAACAATTCAATATAAATAAAAAAAATTACATGGAAATTATGAGATGTTACATTCTCCCCACCTTAGGACTTTACGTCCTCAAAATCCAAAATAACATCTAATAAAAAAGATGGGGGTATTGAGCTCAAATATGTGCATCCAGATCCTATGTGATCTCCTATAAATTCTCATGCTGCCATCAGATGAACACTAGAGGAATCGAGCACTCATATAGGACCTGCTCCAGTCAATCCTCTATCTCCACTTGGAAGTATCCAAATTTCACACCATCGTCAATCTATTGTTCTCCCTAGTTGATGACGCGTTATGAATCATCCACATACCTCCTCATATTTGACACATGGAAAACAAAATGAACCTGATGAATATGTGGGGAAGAACGAGGCGGTATGCCTCCTCAACAACTCTACTTAGGATCTGAAATAGTCAAATGAACTTCAGAGATAGCGTGCCACCTCGGCCAAATCTCCATAATCCTCATCGGGGTGAGACCCGAAGGAACACCTGATCTCCCTCCGCTAACTCCAACGGTCTCCTTCTCCAATCATCATTAGACTTATGCATACTCTGTGCAGTCCTCATCCACTCGTGGATGATCTAAACCTTCTCGGTGGTAGCCGGTACCATCTCTCGACCCATGAGAGCCAACTCCCCTTGGTCCGTCTAGAATATGGGTGATCTACAAGACCGCCCATACAATTCCTCAAATGGTGTCATGCCAATGGTGGAGTGATAACTGTTGTTTTATTCAAACTCCACTAGTAGAAGGAGGTACTGCCAACAACAACCAAATTCATGGATGCAAGAACAGAACATGTCTTCCATGGTCTATATGGTCCACTATGTTTGACAATCCGTCTAGGTATGAAAAGCTCTTCTCAAGCATAGCTGCATCCCAAATGCCTCATGCAATCCCTTCCACAACTGGGATGTAAATAAGTGTGTCCTGATCTGAGGCGATCATCAAAGGAACCCCATGGGGCAACACTATCTCATGGACGTAGAGGCCTCCCACACCCTCTACCAATCCCAACTCTGGAATGGGTAGTATGTGAGCCGACTTGGTGAGTCAGTCAATGACCCCTCAGATAGAGTCACGACCTCTACATGTATCTGGTAACCCCTTCACGAAGTTAATTGAGATACCTTCCAATTTATTCTCTAGTACCGCGAGTGGCTGAGTCAAGAATGTTGGAATCTGGTGCTCAGCCTTTACTTGCAGATAAGTGAGGCATCATGAAATGAACTCAGCCACTACATTCTTCAAACCTGGCCACCATTACTGATGTGGGAGGTTCTATTACATCTTTTCCACACCAGGATGTACCTCTAGAGGAGATTTATTGAACCCCCCCCAACACATCCTCGTGTAACGTCACAAGCACAATGGTGTGCCCTCTGAAATTAATGATGTTCTCCCATGCTTTCAAATATCCCTTAGGAACCTGTCCTAATGATATCTGATCACATCAGACCTCTCAATAAACATACCCTATTTGTTCCTCTTTGACTCACAATAAGAGTAGGAAAGTAATAGTCATCAACTGTAGGTAACCAACTTCACCATCATCTATGAAGGATGTTCGCATCGCGGCTAACTACTATATCACCTCACTCAGTACCTGCAACCTAGTCCCTCTATTGAGCACATCTTCCACCACATTCCCATTTTGAGGAGTATATACTATCTCAAAAACATAATCCTAGAGGATCTCTATCCATCACTATTGTCTGAGGTTCAGGCCCTTCTGGGTGAAAATATTCCTAAGACACTTATAGTCGGACTAAATGTTGAACCACTCATCCATCACGTAGTGCTGCCACATCTTCAAAGAAAATTCTACTACTGCTAACTCCATGTTATATTTAACGTTGTTCTTCTCATGCTTCCCCAACTGCCTTGATCATTAGGCGATCACTGCTCACTCCTGCCTTAGGACACGATTGAGATCCGTCCCTGATGCATCGCAGTAAAATAAATTCCCAATGGCTTCCTCTAGTAGTCTCACGATGGGGGTATTATTCAGTCTCTCCCTTAGCTCTAAGAAACTCTACTTGAAATTCTTTATCTACAATAAGGGTTTTCCCTTTTATGTCAATGCTGATATGGGTGCTTTTACCCTGGAAAATTCAGGTACGAATCTGTAATAGTAACTAACCAACCGAAAGAAGCTTAGAACATAATTCATTCTCCTAGGTGGACCCCAACATAGAACAACCTCTATCTTTTCTGGATATAGTGCAACTCCAGCAACTGAGATGGTATGTTCTAGGAAATGGCCCTCCCAAATCCAAAACTGACACTTCAAGAGCTTACCATAAATCTAGTGCTATCTGAGTGTATCCAGGACCATACGCTAGTGTGTATCATACTCCTCCTCTGATGTTGAGTACACCAAGATGTCATCGATGAAGACCATGATGAACTGGTAGACATAAGGCTGGAAGATCATGTTCATGAGAACCATGAAAACTAATAGGGCATTAATCACAATGAAAGGCATCACCAAAAACTCAGTGTCCATACCAGCACATGAAGGCTATAATTAGTACATCCTTCTCTTGTACCCAGAGCTAGTGATATCCTAGTCTAAGGTCTATCTTTGAGAACCACTTCACTCCCTTCATCTGGTTAAAGATGTCATCAATTCTTGGAAATGGTACTTTTTCATCACGACCACTACGTTCAAGCACTGGAAGTACCCACACAACCTCAAAATCCCTTCTCCCTTCATTGAAAAAAGCACCAGTGCTACCCATAGGGAAACATTGGTCCTTAAAAACCCCTTATCCTATAATTCCTCCAACTGTACTCTCATCTCACAGTGCTCTTCATGAGACATTTGATATGTCAATGTGGATATCAGTGCCATCCCATAGTACATGTTGATACATAAGTCTACCTCTCTATGAATAGATAACCCTGGAACATCATAGAAAAAAACATCCTTGAACTCGTCTACCACTACAGGGAAGTTTGGAATCCTCTCATCCACTGCACCGAGGATGAGGCTATCCAACTGATGAATTATTGGTTGCACCTTCCTTCCAAAGAGTCTATCCTGCACTGCAAGGGTTCCCTACATGTCAGTGAAGGAAAACCCAGTTCCATGTCCACATACACACTACACTGTACACCTAAAACAGTCAATCTATGAACGGACATCGGATAACCATTCCATACCTAATATGATGTCTTAAGGCCCCAATTCCATCACTAGAAGATCCCAACCGAAGCTCTCACCTCCTATAGTAATCTCACACTATTTTCACTAGTGTATAATCGTCGAATCCCTTCCTGTAAGAGTCTTTATCCATAAGGATCGAGCCAACATCTCCACTAGAATATCCGAGATCTGAATGAGATTCATGGTAAGAAAAGAGTGACTAGAACCAACATCTGTAATTACTGCATCAAGGTTATGGAAGACACAGATCATACCTCAAATAATCACTGGAGCACCGTGGTCATAATCCACTGTTGCCTCAAGCTGATCTCGCCCCTTTCTTCATGCTCCTTGAGGTCAGGGTGGAACACTTGGTGGTGGTGGTGTTGGTAACACCTCTAACCATATCTCACCGCCTGTTGCTCAACCATCTCCCTTGCCACGTCCACTTCCCTACAGACCTCCTCGTTGTAACCGCTACCGTAGACTTCAAAACCCTCGACCATCAACTAGTGATCTATATGGCAGGTCAGGCAGTCACGTACCATGTGTCCTTTCTCACCTCATGAATAGAAAAGCCTAGCCCCTGGCTGACTCCCTCAGGCCTAGGAGCATTGCACTGCTAACCCTGAGTCCTGGGGTCGGCTTCTGAAAGACCTAGCATGCTTGGGCCCACATGTCTATTGTCTGATATATGCTGAAGATGCTTCCACCAGTGGTCTTTTGGTAGCTCTAGCTCTTGGACCCTACTTTTCCAAGAAGGTCTCTATCATAAGGGCTCTCTCCAGCACCCCATCAAGGGTAGGTATTCTTGGAGACACCAATTAATCCTTCATCTCTCACCTGACTCCCTTCTCAAAGGCTAGAGCCCTACGTAAATGGAATCTCCCCATATATGTGGAATAGTGGTAAAGTTCCATGAACCTTGCAAAGTACTCGGCCACCATCAGGTTGTACTTCTTTATGTTAAGAAGCTCTTGGATGTGCACATTGTCCAAGGGTTCAGGGAAAAACTCCTTCTACAAAAGCCTCTTGAAGTCAACACGAGTGAGGGTCACCACATCGTGAATCTAGATGATCAAACTCCACCATCTCCCTATTGAGCTATGTAGAAGGATCACTTCCAAAAAATCATCTGGTCAGGTGTTGTCCTCGTTAAGTGAAAGACCTGTATCATAGCCTCCATCAAGTCCTCAACGACCTCAAGATTAGTCTCTCCCAGAAAAATGGGCGGTCTCGGTCTCTGAAACTATTGTAAGGAACTAGGCAAAAAAATGTCTCCTTCTGGAATTATCAACCATTGAGGATGACCATCGAGTGGTTGTAGAACTGATGCACCACCTTGTGGGTCCATCTCATACATTGGTCCATGAATGGATGTCTGGTCATTGGGTGGTCTATCCATATGACCACATATCAGGATCCTGACTGGTCGCCCACGTGAATGCATCCCAAGATAAGTCAATATGTACCATGGTCTGAAGGTTATACCTAGTGAGATGATTTTAATTCAAAAGAACAAAAAGATACACATAGGTAACCATTGTTTTAATGTGTTGAGCGGAAAATCAGAATTCATGTTCATAGTGTATGGATATGTCGGTCACGACACCAACTGTGGATGCCTCATATCTGAAAGTCAGACTCGAAACACTTAACAATGTTGCTCCAATACAAAACAAAGACTCTCGCATTTTAGGGGGAATTGACTTCCCTCTGATAACACTATGTCATGACCCATACCACGGGGCCCGCAATGTGACTACCCCAAGACTGCCTCCCAAAGGACAGGGGATAGCGACTAGTGCTGAAGGAATCAACCTACAAGGGGGAGGGATTTTCCCA
Organism: Viscum album; assembly: GCA_963277665.1. Classification (NCBI taxonomy): domain Eukaryota; kingdom Viridiplantae; phylum Streptophyta; class Magnoliopsida; order Santalales; family Viscaceae; genus Viscum; species Viscum album. The sequence continues at coordinate 1,020,297,532 of OY728137.1, read as the reverse complement.
TGTACTTGTACCCACACACACACCCAACCAAATCCCAACACACTGAAAGGGGGAAAACAAGTATACTACCAAAACAAGGAGTGGTATAGGAAAAACTGAAAGTAAGTGGGATCGAATACAAAACCAAAAAGGAACTAAAAACAGCAAGTACAAAAAAGTTAATCTTATGGAAATATTCATTAAAACCCCACCTGATCATGAGAGAAGTGGAGAAACTAGAATCTGATGTAGTATGTTCTATCTGCCCAGTCATAATGGGCCCAGCCGGGTCCTGGGCCACCAAGTCCACTGTCGCAGTGTCGGTCAATCTCATCTCCCAGGGGACCCCTGTAAATACATCAGTCGTCTCCACCAGAAACCACACGTGTGGGAAAAAACCGTGCAGATGTGAGTAACACAGTAATGAGTAGGGACCCTAAAACAAAATTGAAAGGTGAAACACCAGTTCTCCAAAACAAATCATTAAACAAATGACAACTAACACATGGAATATTATAGGGTAGTAATAGTAGGATCATTAGTCGCTTCTTTTAACACCTCAGTTTCTTGATAAATCCTCCATCAATGAGTATAGTGAGCCTTCCACATCACGAAGAATTTCTTCCCGTTAACCTTGGACTTCTTAGGTACACCTCCCTATTCCGTATCACGGGCCTGAAAAGTCACAGAGTGGTGATTACCACGATTCATGGCTTAATGATGTACTCCTCATCATCGCATATTTTTGTAATGCAAACTCATAGATAAGTTCTTCCCACTATGGTCCTACAATTTCAAAGATAAGTTCTTCCCACTTGGCTAAAAGTTAGTAGTCTTCAGGTCTCAGCCAGTCATAGGGTTTTGTACATAGCACACTTGGGAGAACTAATCCTCAAGCCCTTCATCACATCTCAACGTTGACGAGAGTCACCATAGATAATGAAAAAATATTCGCCTCGTCGATAGGGTCTCAACGCCGAAAACAACACGTTAATCGGACACGTGATTTGCATGATACGAGTGTTTTAGTAACCAGGGGCCCAGTTCTAGCGGGGCCCTCTCTGAACCGGTTAGACAGGCATGACCAACCCTGCCCAGGGGTGCCACATACCGTGGTTCATTAAGAGAGACTCGACCTGGCCTAGTGTAGGTTGGGGTCGGTCTGATTGAGCCTGGCTAGTGGGCTAGGCCCAATAGGACCCACTGAACCCAGCCCGGTTGGAGGAGGGTCCAGCATGTCGAGTCTCCCTACGACCTAGTATAGTCCAGGATACCAGTGTAGGTTCAGACCACTAGGTGAGGGTGAGGCCTGCCGGTGCGGGTCCAGCCTGCTGGGCTCAAGTTTGGCCCGACCCGAATGGGGTGCGGCCCACCATCAGGGGACTGACCATGTGGTGTGGTCATTGGTGCTGACTAGTTGGGATGTAGTGTAGCAGCCACACCGAGCTCCCCCTGGCCCTGCGGGCGAGGGGGCCTTCTACCATCCATGGTTTATGGACCGCGGATTCGCCAACAATCCGGATGGCTCAAACGCAGGCTGTCCCTCCACGTGGCGCCCCACCCGGCCCATCATCCTCTATCTCGCCTCTGCGGATAACACGCCATGGATTCCTGGTCAACTTGTCCCACAAGTGTGTACTGCCTCCTCCATGAAACCGACTTGGCCGGTCGCTGCCACTTCCTCCATGGGAAAGGAATTTAGAGAACCGCCAGATGTGCTTTGGTGGTCTGTTCTATGATCTGTCTGCATCTGTGGCCTTTGAGGAGTACCCTCTTCACCGCAATGATCCGTAACCTACCTTTCTATTATTTTGAGGGTACAACCACCAATAACACCCATGCGAAGGCAATCAGGACTTGTTTTTGTTGACCCAAGGCCTCCGTATTAGAGCATTAATGATGGGGGAGGTTTGGGTATTTTTCCATTCAATCATTATATTGTATGATTTTGACCCTGAATAAATAAAACCCCACGAATAAATAACCTTCCCGCATAATGTACGAATCGTGGATCAACAAGTTCATGGGTTGATCTGTTTTCCTCAATTTTAGTAAAGGATAGGGATGATCACAAAAACAGAAACCCCTACATCTTATGGCATCTGATGTCACAACATTCATCCTTGAGGGACTAATATGTCGATGTCGCTTCCTGGCTCCAATCATTGAAAGGCATCAAAGAATATGAAATTCAACTAGAATTTGTCATTCTTTGCTGGGGTGGATATCCATTAGTGGTTTCCCAAGGAATCCTTCAAATTTTAATCGTTATATTCCTAGTGTGTCAAACAATAAATAGGATCACGTCACAATGTTTCCATTATGATGTGACATCATGTCATTATGCTGTTTTATTTCAGAAACAACAATGCTATTACGCATCATTAAAGCGTCATTACACTACGAGTAAATGAGAAAATAAAGAGCCTCATTAATTTTCATTGTCACTACCTCATCGTTACCCCACAACATCGTTGTCTGCCCCTATATTGTGAGAAATAAAATAAAACAACTCTTGTAAATTATTTTATTATTTTTCTTGAAATGTTCACAAAATAAATTTCATGTCCGTCCCTTTCCAAATAATGTTAGTTAATTCTTAATTGAATCCTAGAATTCTGAATTCAGTGGTTCCCACATATTTTTAATCCGAGCACCACTTCAATGATACAAAATCCCACGCACACATTCATTGGACGTACCTTAAGAGATGTTCAAAACCCCATTTTTCACTCTCTAGGCCTTGGAACCACATACCGTCAAATTTCATGATCTTAAAATAATTACATATAAAAAAATACATGGAAATTTTGATATGTTACATTCATGTCTTGTCTTATCTTGGTGATTCCTTCTTGGAGGTTTTCTTCATTTGGGGTTGTTTCAAGTGTGATATTTTAATGGATGTGCCTTAAGAAATCAGTATTGGTGGCTAGTTGAGGGTGAGCTTCTATGTTGACACCCTTGCCAGTTCCATTGCTGCTTTGGCTTCTTATTCCATCATTTCTCTCCCATTCTTTCAGTAGTGGTAATTTCATGGAGGCTTTGGGATGTGGATTTTATCTTCCAATGGTGTTCTAGGAGGTTCTTCCAATGATATCATAAATATGAGATGTGGTGGTACTTGTTTGATGTTTTTTAAGTTTAATGAATCCCAATTTTGGAGTTTCCAGGTTCTTTCATATTTCTCTTTTGAGGATAGTTACGGTTCACTTTCTCTTAACGGTTGGCGACTATCAGTGGTGTAAACGACAAATAAAATGGGTGTTCTTTTTTTATACAATAGATTATTTTTGATATTCCTTACTCAATTTTATCAATAATGAAATTTATTTATCTAGTTTTTGGTATTTTTAATTAATAGTTATCGTGGATTAAATTTTGTTTGTTCATGATGGTGTCATGTATACTGAATGGCATGTGATTGAAATGGAGATGAAAATATGAGGGTTTTGTGTTTGTTGTGGTAGAAATCACTAATGTGGACGTCGGTGATGAGGCAATGCTAATGGGGATATGATTATTGTGATAACATGTGTATATTATGAGTCTCACCACGTTGTAGATATCGTCTATTAGCACATGCGATTTCTGGTAATATCAGAAATGTGATATTCTGGAATCATTTATTTTATTTTTTTGTATAGAATTTTCAATTTCCCCACTGAATCATTTGTGATGATGAATTATGTGTGATTCAATGATATGTGGGTTCCCACTCAAACCCTTAACATGGTTTTATTAAAATAAATTAAAAATAGATTTCAAGGAATTATTGTTAAATAGTGGATTATGTCTCCTAAAAATACATTTCATGATTTGGTATATAATGATAGCAAAAATGATATTTTGGTAGTTCTTATTTTATAGATATGTTAATCAATTTTGGTTATTGATTCCTAATACTAAAGAGGTTGAGGAATAATTTGGTATGGAATGATATATTTTTATGATTTCTTTTAATTGAAAAAAAATTCCAAATTGGAGATATGTTGATTTGGAATGTTTTTTAAAACATTGGTACAATGGGAAGATGAAATTGTTGCTAAGTGTTAATAAAACTTTATAATATTAACAAGTAATTTTTTGGACTATTTACGTAATATAGAGAGGATGATTGGTTGTTTCATTGGTGGAATAAATCCAATCCATTTAAGGAAGTTACTATTTCAAATAAATTATCATATGATGATATGGGATGAATTTTCCTTATGTGTGATAAATAATTCCACACATAATATATTTTTTATGGAATGATAGAGAAAAATTGAACTATTGATCTCTACATAAAGGGAAACGTAAAAAAAAGTAAAATATTTAATAATAGAATTTATGAAATATGATAATAGTATAAATAATAACTCTAGTAATTTCATGATGGGAATGATATTTTCTATATGTGTGAAGATAATACTCATTAATCACATGGGTATAATTGACTTAATGAAGCCACTAATGTTCAATGATTCAACTATAAGGATATGGGACACAACAAAAAATGACTTCCCTAAGAACGAGATAAATTTACCTTACAAAAGGATAAGAGAGAAGTCCAAATCTTATATAATTATTATTGAAGATCTGGAAATCCCTTAAGATGTGTTAACATGTACATTGTTTATAAACCCAAAGTTAGATAATTCTTTATTTGATTTTAGATCTATGTAATCTTTTATATATTCTATGAATATTAAATCATCCCATAACACAATAAGGAAGTAGTTTCCAATAATATAACCTAATGTTAATATGGTTTTTATGATAATATAATGAACAATATCTAATATTATGCACATATATTATCTTGTTGAAAATATTTTTTTATACTGATATTTGACCAAGTCATAATCCTATTTTTTTTGGTTCCATTAATTTTGAAGATTTATTATTTAGTATATGAGGAATATAATAATCTATGTTGAACTATATGTATTATAATTTAAATGTAGACTTATATTTTCATTTCTATGGGGGGTTTGTTTTTATATTTTATGAATTTAAATATTATTTATTCACATGAAGTTTTATTTATATTGAGTACTATCTCAATTTATTATAATAATTTTTTTAGAAATAAAAAATAACTTGTTATTCTTTTATAGATCTTATAATCCATTAATGTTTTATTTTTTTCCTAATACCTGAAAAAATGATGTTTCTCATTAATCTAATGAAAGAGATGTTGAAACTATTTATAATATTAAGTAAAAAATTAAAGAGCTGAATGAAATCATGTATACTTTATCGTACTCTCCATATTGATAGTAAATTAATATGTAAAATATTAGAAAAGGATCTTAAAATAAAAAATGTAACATTTTACTATCAATTCTATATACTTTATGATATTCTTCATATTTTATTGATTTTTGGTTTTGTAGATATTAACATTATCAAGATTAGGTTCCCTATCACTCTCTATTATTTCATAGAAGTTTTTATCATTCCCTCATATTCATATTTTCACTTCCCACAAATTTTATATTTATCTAGGAACCTAATTATTTGTTATTTTGGGTAACCATTACATTTTCCCCGTCTCATTTTAAAATTATGATTTCTTAATCCTTTATATAACATGGAATTTCATCAAAAGTATTATGAAATATTTTACCTCTGATTACGAAGATATAAAATCTTATGATTATGAACATTATATTAGTGGGAAAAAATGTAACACATAATTTTTTTAATCAAATATAATATGCTTGATATCTTTACTAAAAAAGAGACATTGAGGATTATGTGAATTATGACATACTATAGAATATTATTTAAATTGGAAGGTCATAAACATACTGTTAAATTACAGGTTTGTATTGTAACAAAAACATTATGAAAAATATTCATATGTCTTTATATAATTAAAATTTATTGATCTATTCATAAAAAATATATACTTAATTTTAAGTAAAATCATTTCCTTTTTCAAATAATATTTTTTCTTAAAAAATGATTTTTATTTAATCTTGTGTGCAGACATCATAATTAAATTTTACCATTTTAAAAATTATTACATTATTGAATTAATTTTTCATAAATAATTTCAATATTATCTTATAGTTAATATTTAATATTTTTTTGTAAAAGACATCATTTTTAGAGAATAGAGAAAAACTCTAAGGTTTTTAAAAGTGTTATTTTATAATTAAATCAATTAATTTAAGAAGCCCCTTATATTTTAAATTTTATCATAAAGTAACATAAGATTCTATTAATTATAAATAATATAATTATTATAATTATCTATCATTATACTTTATTTCGGGGGAACTTCATTTTTTGGTTTAGAAACACATTTTACTAAAAAAACCATTTTTATCAACTTTTGTGGGATTGTTTTTAAATTTAAGTCCTAAAATTATATAAATTGTATTATATATAATTTAATCATTAAATGGAATAATAATTTTTAATTTTTTAATGAGGAATCATTCATTTGTTGGCATTATGAATAGTATTCAAAGTAAAAAATCTATAAAAAGGTTAAAATGGATTAATAGGCGTTAAACTGAAAATAAAAGGGTTAAAATTTCATAAAAACATGTATAAATCATACTATATGTATATATATCCTATCAAATAATACCTTCTAAAATAGTCTACTTTTTATCCACATGGCTTGAGTGATACATTAATATATATTAATCTTTTTTAAAATTCCAAGGGTGTCTCATCCATCCATTACAAAAGAGAACCACTTATCCTCTATTCCCAACACTTAATTATCATTCTATATCAACCATGACCTACTAAAATTAACCACCATTATATATAGGTCCAGGTTTTATCATAATTCTAACCTTATAAGGCTTATAGTTCAACCCAAATAATGTTTTCCAAAGAAGAAGTATAACTTCTAAATAGAGTATTTTAATTTTATTTATTTTTATACAACTTTAAATTAGGTGAAAAACATGATGATATACTAAAATATTTATATACAATATAAATATATGTTATTATCTATATGGTTAGACCATTATTGATCTTATTCTACATCAAATGGGAAACGAAAGTGTTGTTTGTGTGTATGTGCAGACTACCGCCTCGTGAAGAGATGTATTTAGAACTTCATTACCACCATTCATGGATGATTATAATGATCGATATAATTTTTATATTTTATATTTTTTAAAAGGTTATTATTATTTAAATATAATATATCATTTACCTTTTTACCCTTTTACCCATTAAAATGATAATGGTTCTTAGGCATACGTGTAGACTACCTCATACATGAAGAGATGTGATTCATTTTTCATAAAAACCTTTAAAAATTGATTATAAATATGTATATAATAAATATAAATGATATTTATATCATAAATAACTAAATTAATATGATTTAACTCTGATAATTATTTAATAAAACTAGATAACATAAACTTATATAAAAATTAAATAATTAAAACATGAAAACGCCGATTTCAATAAGGAATTAAAAATAAAAATTTGTTAAAATATTATAAGTGTATCATATGTCATATTATAATTATTTATATGGTTCATATGGAGAAATAAAATTAATTCTAATTTGATATACATGAGGTTAAAATCACTTACAAAGTAATTTGGACAGGAGGTAATGTTTCATTTCACACTCTCATCCTAATTCCTAGTTGTCTATGTTTATGTTTCCATTGGGGGCATTATATAATATGTCTCTATTAAACCCCATTAATTTTACTCTAAAATAGTTTTTTCTAGAAATTAAAATTTTTCCTTTCATTTTCTTCTATCTAAATAATCTAAACCTCAAATTGATTTTTTTACGAAAAAATGACTTTATTTTTTTATTCTAGTGAAAATCTTTTTATTTCATGTCTAGTTTATCTATAAAATTATCCAAGAATTTTTTTAATATTATTACATGATTTAATAATTTCATTTTTACCCTTATTTTAATTTCTATAAAATGTTTTAAAATAAATATTCTTCTCTTTTTTTAAATGAGGTGCTTTATTCCAAAACTGTGAACGAAATATTTGTTTTTACACACATCATATAAATATCATTTTTTTCATCATGACTACCATTATCTTAAAAAATATATTAAATTTATCCATGGATATTTACAAATAATTTTCCCTAATATTCTAGATTTTTTTTATTTTAATTAATTTATATCAAAATTAAAAGGGAATATACTTCAATTAATAATCTAATGGTCTTTTAAAAGTGTCTTTGTCTACATCACTATCATTTGATGAATCTTATACTTTTTTTGGGTATATAATATAATTACACCATCAACCAAACTTTTATATATATATTATAATCATTTTTAATGGGTAATGTGTTGACATTATTGGTGATAGATTTTTCATTATGGAGAGTTATCGATCATAATGAAATGTTAATGAGGCTGTATTGTTTATTCATATAATCAATTCGTTAGACTTTTTAAGAGAATGTTTTGACCAAATATTATATTTCCCATCAATGAATCAATAGGTATCATGAGAATAAATAGGTATTTATTTGTAATATTTCTTATCCAATTATTTATGATGTCTTGGAATGAGGGATCGACAATAAGTTTAAGATATCTAATATTATGTATTCTTTCATTACAAAATTAGTTATTGATGTCCATGAGAATATTTCAAATGTTAGCTTATCCATGGATAATTTTCAATACAATTAAATTATTTATATAGATGTTTTTATCATAATTTTTCCATTAGTAATTTATTATGTGAATGAATTTATTGAATTCAATCCCTTAATGATCATATGGGATCACCTTTTTATTTTCTTTTATTTACACAAGATGCCAGTAAGTGTACTATTGTTTATATTAAAGGATATTTTATAGGGAATTATAATTTTATAAAATAATATACCATGTATTATTTTATGTTTTCATGTTTTATTTTATATTCTAGAATTTATCTAGTTTTCTAATACTGCTTAACTATTTGATCCCTTGGGAAGTAGTCACTTATATAAAGTTCCATTGTAATAAAGATACCTCCATATCTAGTATACTAGTGTTGGGTAGTAAAATTTGATAAATATATATAATAAAATACATAATATCTTACTATATTCCACGTCCTGGAGCTTCTAGTTTTCACTTAAGATGATTTTAAGAAGGATTCAGTTTAAAGCGGAAGGAGACATTTCAAAAAAGAAGTAGTTATCTTACCGAGCACATTAAAAGTTAATTTATTATTATAAATATTATAAATCAATTATATCCATTAGAATATAATCAATCAAGTATAATAAATGTACTAATATGTTTTTATTATTACGACACAATCATTTCCACATTCTTACCAGAAAATGAGAAATTAAAGGATCACTTGTGTATATGTGTGGACTACGATATCTACATAGTGATAAGATTCATTTTCCACCACCAAAATTCATATATTCTTATTATGATTGATTTTATTAATATATATAATAATCTGTCCAGAATTATGATTATTGAAATATAATATATTACATAACTTCTTATGATTCAACTTGTTAAAAAATGATTACATCGCTCATGCGTACGTGTAGACTAAAGCATGTTAAAGGTAATGTGTTTCATTTTTCATGTTCCCATTTATTGGATTATTTTAATATTACATTTATTGTATAAAAATGACAATTATTTAGTGATTAAAACTATAGATATGATATAATAGCGATCCATTTAACCATGATAAACATACAAATGTTATTCAGGGATTATGTAATAGATGTTCTCAAAACATCAGACATGAAATTAACTGACGTAATAAATATATAATGCATAGTAATAAATGAAATAAATTTTATAATAATAATATAATACACCTAAAAATGTTCTTATGTATTTGTAAAATTAATATAATTTTATTATACATGGGATAAAGTAAACACACGATGAGTCGGACAAGAGGGAACGAGTTTCATAACTCAATTTCTTTTCAATGGGTTATATTACTTACTCATTGTCTTTGTTATAAAAATATTATATGTGTTTTTATAATTGTTTAATTTATTTCATTCTTATACCTGTTTTATGTTAATTTATATTTTTTTACACATAATCATATCATTTATTAACTCTCATATTAATGTTGTGATCAATGTTAGGGTTTCTTATATCAGTTTTGTTTTTGTAAGATGTATGTCATGTCCCAAACATGTTTCTTTAATGTGGTGTATATAAGAAGCATTTTATATTTTATACCATGAGTCTCTTTTTATAACTATGACATATTATAATTTTTTTACTTTAATGTAAATTTTTTCAATTCAAATTCTTGTGATACACGCAACCTCAATATTCGTAGAACCCTAAAATAATCTACATTTATAACCGAACAATTAAATTGGTATGTATGAATACAAACAACCAAATTATGAAAATTATATATTTTTACATGGATTAAAATAAAATAAATTTATGGATATTAATTATGAATAAAATAAGAATCATTTGAAATAAAAAATCTTTTCTGGAAAACTATAGTTTTTTAAAAGGTAGATTTGATGCACATTACAAACCTACAATAATATAAATTTTATTACTTTTATAAAATTTATTATATAGAGTAAAATTAATTTTTGAAATAATTGTATCAAAATTATCTTAGGCTGTATATTCTGAATTTTTCTAAAATGTCTAATTTTTAAGGAATAGTGAAAATAGTTATTTTTATTGAAAATTTCATTTTCATTTAACTTGATTAAAAAATTAATTTATATTAAAAATTATTTATAAGTTAAAATTACTAAAATATTATTATAATTAATAAAATTTAGTTCATTATAATAATTTTCATATTGAATTTTTATATTAATATATTATATACTAATGGGAATTTTCTCTTTAGAAGCCTAATTTTTCATCACGTCTGTAGGTATAATTCTAAATTCAATTTAGCCATTTATATGAGTTTAATTTGATAAATGGATTCAATATTTTGAGTTATAATAATTAATTTTATCTAATAAGTTTATCTTTTTTTAAGCATAATGAATAGTGAAAATAATAAAAACTAATTACTGTGGATAAGGTAAAATGAGCTTGTCATGTGTAAAACTAAGAAAATAATTGTTAAAAATGACATCGAAATGTAAAAAACCCATAATATTGACATATTTAGGCCTTAAACACTATAATGTTTTATAATTTCACATTTTGGAACCTTTTGGTGTGAAAAAACCATGGGTTCACTTTATTCTTTTTAAAAATTCAAACTTTGTTCTATCCCCCACTTATAAAAGGCCACCCCTCTTATCTCCACTTCACACTTATAAATCCATTTCGTTTGTCCAATACCTATCCAAATAATTTATTTTCACCCGACATAAAATTCAAAATCCCTTGTTTTGATCATAATTATATCCTAACAAGGCTTTTAGTACAATCCTAAATAATCCATCTAATGAAGTGGGAATGATCTTAAATGGTCATTTTATTTTATTTCCGATTCAAAATCGGTCATGTTATGTTAATTAATGATGACATAATAACCCAATTATATACTATATACTTATATGTAATTATTTTAATAGAATAACATAGTTAAATCTCCACTTCCATCAAATGGGAAATGAAATCACCAATCATGTGTATGGTAGACTACCACATCAGGATCCAATGTCACTCATCATCAATAAGAACCTCTCAATAATTAATGTAATGATTAATTTAATTTATATTTATGAAATTTATGATATAATTATAATTATATAGTTATAATATCATATATAACTTCTTACATTCTATTCCATTCAAAATAAGATAATGTCACTCGTGTGTACGACATACTACTAGCTCTCGAAGTAATGCAATCTGTTTTTCAAATACACATTAAATGGAAGGTAATAATGTAAATTTAATTAATATATATTAAATATATTTTTTGATATAAATTATTTAAAATAAATATATCATACACTCTCTTTCCATTCCACCTTTTAAGGGAATGATATCGTCACTTGTGTTTACATGTTGCCTACCATGACCATGAAGTGATACGACACATTTTCTATGACTAACATAAAACAATTTCTATAATAATGTATATAATGATTAAATATTTTATTTATAATATTATTATCATTAAGGATAATATGTATATATATCCCTCGTACAAGAACCCAAAATTCCATGACAATCCATGCTTGAGAAAATAAGTCAATTTACACCCAAAACAATGGAAATAATGAAATATTATTAACAAATCGGTTGTAAAATATTATAAGATGATAATATATGATATTTAAACTATGATTATAGTTATACTATAAAATAAAAACAAAATTCAACCCAATATATAATATGTAATATCAAAATCATCTAATGTAAAGTGTGAGGTAAGGTATTTCATCTCAATTCCCATTTCATAGAGCTGTATTTGTTAATATGAACCTATCCAATTTCATTTGGTGGTTATATTTCCCCTTTTATGTATTTAACATGAATAAATATTTAATAATGAGTATTAATTTTTTAGTTTCAAGTTTAATATTCAGAGATTTATAATTTAAAAGTAACTAATGTGGAAAACATAATGTACAATCTCACATTATTTTGTGATTGAATACATTATTTAGAAAAAATAAAATTCTTATAAAAATTTTTCATTTGTAATTAAATTTATATGAAAAATAAGCATTACTATATGATAGATATGAATATTTCATCAACTATGTACCAATATTACATATGTTTCTTTGGCATTTATTTTATTAACTAGTAAAATATTGAAAAATTTGTATCCTTTACCCAATATGTATATTTGATGATAAGAAATATTAATTCATGAATTAGATCAATTATTTGATATATAAGGAATGATATGGACATGTAGTTATGGGTGGGTATTGCTTATAGATATCTCCTTAATACATCAAAATGTTCCAAAAGACAATTCAGTTTGCTAAATTAGATTGGTTTTAACCTTATTTTTAACCACTATTGTGAAAGGTCTTAACAGTAGAGGTATCATGGTTCTCAAGTCCATGAAATACAATAATTAAGAATTTTATTCCTTGAGAATTCAGTTATTATTACAATCCATGATATTTTTTCATTTATATTATATTTGGATGTATTTCATTACCATTATATTTATTAACTGGAATTTGTGTTCTATTAGTCACATTTCCATATTTATTATTCCATTTTTCATGCTCGGTTTATTGATTAAATTAATGTTTTTTATTTATAAACAATTAAATATTCATTATTATTTATTTACTCATGACACCTTCCATTATATGTAACCTTTACTGAGAATCCAATCTCACCATTATTTTCTTTCTTTAACCCAAGATATGAATAATATATCATTGAATGTGTTTCGAGGATGCATGCCATTTTTTTCATATGTATTTTTCTTTATTCACTTTTACCAATGTTAAATTGGTGTCATTTATGAATCTAGTACTTCATGTATATATAACTATTTTGTCATTTGTGATTTTATCACTTGTATCAATAAAAAGTGTAATAAAGTAACAATCAGCTCTGGGATAATGGGGTTATAGTTATTACATTTAGTATAAAATAACGTTTAGTAAAAAATTTGGTAAATGGATTAATAAAAAGATAGAATCGAGAATGTAACCCTATGATAGTATCTTTTGATATGTATATAAGATCATCCTAATTTTTGTTAATGATGTTATTATAAGGTTTTTCCTATAGTTGAATTCATTTCTGGATACAATTATTGGAAATGGTTTTGGCACTGATTCTCCTAGGTGTAATATCTCGTAAATAGGAAAATCTATTTTGATTTGAGTATTACTTAGTAAAAAATAAAGGGCCTTACTCGGTACCTAGTTTAAATCTCCCGATGTATATTCTTATGATAATTGATATATACTTTAAAAAAAATGGGATGGATTTGAAAATAAATATATCCACAAAGAAACCCTTTTTATGATTTTATGATTGAAAATGAATAATTTTTTTTAATTATGCTTAGTAATACACTATATTTATAATTATATATTATGATTTAAATTAGAAAAAAATTAATAACAAGTCTAGTATATTTCATTATTTATAAATATCCCATGGAAGAATGAATCATATCAATACTCAAGTCTAATGTAAAAATTTCCCATACGAGTAAGCTGATAGAGTGTGTCTTTTAGTTGATAAAGTCATGTATATATTGGGGAATCATAATTAGTTTTGAAAAATTACCTTTCCCTAATGGAGAACTGATTGTTCTACATCATGATTCTCTTATGTAAGATATCTTCATGCGAAAAAATCCCCCATAATTTAATGGGTATAATAATCCAATGGTATAAATGAAATTAATTATCTTTTGAATATACTCATAGCGTTGGGGTTAAATATAAGGGATATGGTTAAAAATTTAGTGTATTTTCTCAAATCTATTGTTGATCAATGATGGTCATTATTCCGAAAAAATTTGAGTGAAATAGAAAATAAAACACCTGGAATAGAAATCATTGAAGGTGATAATTATTGAAAAATGTTTCTTTTGTGAGAAAATAAATTAAATGAATAGAACATTAGTATGATAAAATAAAAATCAATATGATTGTGTTTCATATAATGAGGCTACCTTTGCAGGGATGGTTAGTTATGATATAGATTACATACGTGACACTAAATAAAGGACTGACCATTTCATTCTAATGGATAATTCCTAGTCTTCAAAGGTCGTGGTCTCTCAAAATATTTCTACACATAATGAGATATAGATAAATGCCATAAAAATAGAAAATGAATTCTCTAGATCATATATTTTCAAGGTAAATCAAGAAGAAAATTGTTCAACTATTCACTAAGAAAATTGGAATGCATCAAATAAGAAGAATATAATGATGTAATTTCCATCTTATGAAAACTGTGGATAGAATCATTTGGGGAAATACATGAACGGTATGAGATTTTATTATTAGTGTAGAGATAAATGTCATCAGGATAATTAATACAAATTAAGGGAAATGCACTTCTATTTAGTGATTCATCTTTTGGAATACGGGGATCTATGTAAACTAATTCCCCAAGAATACAAGGAATCTACCACAGAAGAGCCCATGGGGAGAAGGCTAATCTGTTACAATTAATAAAAATAATGTAGAAGTACACATTTATATGAATGAATGTACTTTAATAATAAGATCATATTTTTTCAATGTATTATTTTACTCGGGATCATTACACTCTTTTATATCTTCCATGTTTTCGAAGAAAATTAAATATCCTCCAAAAACCTCATGTAATGAGTTATTGTTTAAAAATACTAGTGGAAGTATCACTAAAACAATGATGTTTCATGGAATTTCCATTTATGATACCAAAAATTTATTAATTTGATTACATTATTATCATACCAATGGTTTACTAAGATGTTATCCTTGGTATGGAATAAATCTCAATATATGATAAAACCATTTATTTCAACGAGTATAAAATTTTGATTCATTATGAAGATGTATAATTCCTTATCTTTATAGTGGACACTTCATTTTATGATTCATGTGTAGATATACCCCCAATATCTCTTATAAATGAGATTCTAGAGGATGAGGTATAAAATAATCTATGGGAGTATAAAGTAATAATAAAAATGGGGATGTACCTATTATATATGAATATATATGTACTTCTTGTGGCATTACCTGGACATCCACAAGAGTGTTAACATGTGTTTTCCAATGATTTAATCTCTGAAGTAAGATCATTTTTGAAGACTCCATAAAGAATGACCACAATAGAAATCTTGTAGATAAAGAAAAAACTTGTTCTGTTTTGTGAGAATGGATTTATTGTCCCTATTGTTTCACCATGGAGAGATCATTTTTTCTTCATTAAGATTTAAGATAGTTCCATGATGATGTGAATTTATAATAGGGAAAATATTCTATTATAATAAAGATCAAGTATCATTTGTTGCGTATTGATGACTTGTTCAATCAATTTCACCGATCTGGATATTTTTCAATGATTGAACTTTATTTCGGCTGTCATTAATTGATATTAAATAAAGAATAAATTCTAAATAAATCATTCAATTTGAGGTATGAACATTATGAGTTTTTAGAAAAGAAATTTGGATTGACAAATTCAACCTCTATTTTGGTGGACCTTATGAATAGTATATTCTCGAAATATATTTATGATTTTATTGTTGTATTAGTTGGTAAAATACTATGGTATTATAAAATCTATGTGGACTATGATAATCAATTATTGATTACTCTTGAGACTCTTATAAGGAAAGATTTCTGTGGGAAATTTATTAAGTCTGATTTATAGCTTAATGAATTTTCTTTTCATGGACATAATGCCTCTATGTATGGAATATTATTTGTTCCTCCTAACCAAAAGGAAGTCATATAATGGCCTACACTAATGAACATGACTGTGGTACATAGTTTAATTAGTTTAGTAGGTTTTGATCATTAATTCATTAAAAATATTACCAATTTGGTTAACCCATTAAAAAACATTCACATAAAGGGGTTACCTTTATTTGGATAATGGAATGTGAATATTTTTTTATCAACTAAATTGGAGGTTAGTCAATTCCCTGATTTTGAATCTACAATGAGGAAATAAGGGGGTTGTGATATATAGTGTTTCATAGAAGAATGTAATTGTTTGTCTCCTTATAAAAATGAAAAATTCATTTCATACGAATCAAGGAAATTGATGAATAATAAATAACCATTAAAACCATGAAATTTAGTAGACAACTATAATATTTACCTAAATGATATGGAGAAATTATCTATATAGAAAAATATGTAAGATGTACACAAACCATAAGAGACTAAAATTCACATTTCCGCATAATTATCTCTACCTGAGGAAAAGGTAATTGTTTGAGATAATCAAAGATTATGATTTTTCAAAACACTACCACCCGAGGAAGGAAAATAAGCTAGTTGATTGTTTGAGTAAAAAGTATCTAGGTGTTCTAACCTAATGAGAAATGAGAGGGATCCTATGTTTATGAATATAATAAAAATGGACTTTGTAATTATTAAGTAATAAGGGAAATCAACCATTTATCAAATTATTGTAAAACCAAATTTATTAAAAAAGGTAATAATTTCTCAATCTCATGATGAGAAGATTCAGATGAAAATTATAATTGTGAATGATAGGAAATTAGAAGAAATTGATTGAGAAGATTTTGTTTTTAAATTTGGATGAATTTTATGTGTTTCATCAATACATAATATGAAATTGAATTGTGGGATATTTCTCATATCTAAAAATTCTTGATAACCCTTGGTAATATAAATATATATAGGGATTTGAGGGAATCATTTTTTTTGGAAGACATGATGAGAGAAATTACTGATTCTTTGACTTGATTTTTTATTTTTCAACATGTAAAATATGTGGGACCATGTCCTATATGAATAATAATTCCACTACCTATTCCGATAGAAAAATTGATGACATTACTAGGGTATTTTTCATAGGACTATCAATTAAAGTTATGAGTAATGTATAAATATGGTTTATTGTTGGCCGCATAACCAAATCTTCACAGTTCCTAACTCTAAGAGAAGATTTAATTCTTGAGTGCTTTATATGTCTCTATATTAATGATTTTTTAAGACATTATGGAGCACCTCTTCTTATCATTTCTTATCATAATCCCCATTTTACATCAAGATCCCATAAGATTATTCAGAAGGATTATGATATTGGGATTTATTTGAGAACTACCTACCATCTACAAGCTGATGGAAAATGCAAAAGTACTTTTCAAATAATGTATGACATGTTAATATCAAGATTACTATACTTCCAAGGTATCTAGGATCATTATTTACATTTGGTACTATTTTACTTTAGTATTTGGCGCCCAACATTTTAGTAAAGGCACCATGAAAACCTGTATAAAATCTATGTATAAAATCATTGTATAACGGAATATTTGCATAGATGATGATTATTTCCATAGTGGTAGGTGGAGAGCTCAAAGGTATGGGGGTATGTTCAATGTGTATGGTTTCAAATAGTGTTTTGATGTGATAGTGGTGGTTGTCCAAGAGGGGGGCGGGTTGATGGGGAGTCGTCAAGGGATTAAATATAGTATGCTAGGGACCTCTAGTGGAAATGAAAAACGTGTCGGGAAGAGGTATGTGGGATTCATTTATGTTGATCATTCCATAAGGGGATTTTTCAGACACGGTGGAAGTGGGATGGTGAGGTGGCTCTGAAGAAGACATGGCATGTTGATGAATGGAATATGGGTAGGGAACAATTACAGTGGTGACAACAGTTTAAAGATGAAAAATGGATTAAATCTCAATTTCTGATCAAGATTTGTATTTAGATAAGTAGTGCCTATCTTTATATTCCTACCAGATTGGGAGATGGTAAATTGAAACAAACTTTTTCTATAGATGAGGGTTAATTCTAGTGGTGTTAGGACTTTAGGGACTTTATTTTCATTTATTAGTCCATTGGTCTAAGGGACATCGGTTAATTTAAGGTTCCACAAAACCAAAATAAAAAAGGGTATTATCCAAAAAAACAAATAAAAATGTAATGTAGAGTTTTCCTATAACAATAGTTTCTATTCAATTATTAAAATGGTTTCATATTAAGAATTACATGGGAAAATATGTCATGATATAATTTTTGGGGATGAAGTCAGTTAATGTAAAATTTTAGTTCTAGAACATGTGTGAATAAATATTAATAAATGTAAATACAATTTAGGTTCATATTAAAGAAGCTAAAAGTAGGTAGAAGAGATATGCCGACTATAAGAGGATGGTTTTGGAATTCGAAGAGGGATATCATGTTTTTTTGAATGTATCATCCTACAAGAATATTATAAGGTTCATTTAGAATAGATGAATTATCCATAGGTACATCAAAACCTTTTAATGTTTGGAAATTATTAGAGTCATGTCTTACCAGTTGTTAATATAGTCATTCATATCTTAAGTACATGATGTGTTCCATATATCCTTGTAAAGGATGTACCTCCCAAACCCAACACATGTGCTCACCTATAATTAAATAGAAATTAAACCTTATCTATATTATTGTGAATAACCTATCCGGATTTTTGATTCTATAGATAAATACTGATTAATTGGACTACTTGATTGGTTAAGGCACTTTTGAGAAATTATAAAATGGAAGAAGAAACATATGATCCAAAGAATGTTTTTAAAATTAACAACAACCATGTATTTAGAAGGTAATAACCTAAAAAATTCAATGAAAAAATTTTTATAGGATGAGAATAATGTGACACCCCGAGACTATATGATTTATTTCTTTTTTAAATAGATTTAATAGCTTCGAAAGATTGAAATACACAAAACTGCAAGATTAAGAGAACCTTAAAATAATATATTCTTATAAAAAAGCCATTAAATTGGAAGGAATTAATAGTAATTACAAAATAATGAAAATTATATTTTTTAAACATGTTTAAATTAAATTAAATATATATATATTTATCATAAATAAAATATGAATAATTTTAATCAAAAATAATTGTTTTATGAAAAAAATATAAGTAGTTTCATTGCATTTTGTGTACATAGACAAGAAATAATTTCTACCATATTTATAAAATTTATTATAATAAATTAAAATTATTTTTTAATTCATTATATAATTATTATATTAGGTTGGATTTTTTGTGTTTTCTTTAAAACATTCATTTTTAACAAATAGTGAAAATATTTTTTTAATGAAAACTATCTTTTCTTTTTAAAATTATTTATTATATTAAATTATATTTTAAATTAATTATTATGTAAAATAGGTAAATTTAAATTTTATTAAATAAAATTTTGTTCGGCTTAATTTATTTAATATTGTTTGATATTAAAACCTTCTATACTTTTGATAATTTTCTCTTTAAACACCTTTTTTCGTCATTTCTATGGGTAAAATTTAAAATTAAATTCTTCCAATTCTCTGAGTAAAATTTGTTAACATATATACCAAATTTTTAATAATAATTATTAATATTATTAAATAAGTCAACTTATTTATTTTACCATAATGAGTAGTGAAAATATTAATAAATAAATACCATAGTGAAGGTAAAAATGGGTTTATTAGGGGTTAACGTTAGAAGATAAGGGTTCAAAATGAAATAATACTTATTCAAAACAAATTTTTAAAAAATATTTCGACCTCATAAACCTTAAGGTTTTATAATGGCCCATTTTGGATCCTTTTGGAATGCGAAAAATGTCGATATACATTATTATTTTCAAAAAACTCCATGAGTGTCCTCTCACTGACTTATGAAGAGATACCCACTCCCCTCTCCTCATCACACTTCCAATGAAATTTTTTTCTTCCAATACCTACCCAAATTACATCTTCAATCACATAAGCACATAATATAAAAAAAAATTTATCATAAATCCATCCTATGATGGATTTTTTTGCAAACCTAAAGAGGTCATCCGAAGAAGAGGTTATGTTCTTAACCGATCATTTTAGTTTTATTTCTTCATCCACATACATTACATTTTATTTAATCATGGTGATATAATTACACAATAATAGACCATATTATTATTTTATTATTTTAATTTAGTAACATATATCCATTTAATCATCAATCAAATTGTAAATTAAATCGTCAATCATGTGTATGATAAACTACCACCTCGTGAAAAGAAGTACTTCATTTTCCCTAAACCCCTATCATGATCGGTTATAATAATATATTTAATATATATATATATATCTAATTTATATGATATAATTCTACTTATAGAGTTAAAATATTACATAAACCTTTTTAATTTCTATTTTGAAGATATGATAATTTTATTATGGCAGACAACCCCCTCACAAAGCGATGCAATTCCTTTTTTTAATTACGCTTTTCATGGAAGGTAATATTGCTAAATTGAATGAATATATTTATATGTATGATATGATAATAATTATTTATAATCAATAATTAATAAAATCCATTACCCTTTCACCCATTAAGGAAATGATATCGTTACTTCTGCATACATACAACCTTCCATCTCCATGAAGTGATGCAACACATTTTCCATGAACAACTTACAAAACTGGTTCAAATAATATAAATAATGAGTAAATCTGATATTTATAATATTATTATCATTATTTATATGATGTATTATATATAATGTACATGAAAAATAACCGTCCTGACAAAACATGCATTATAACGAAATGAAATTAACACCCAAAACAATAAAAAAATAATATATTATTAACAAACGAGAGTAAAAATGTTATAATAGGGTCATATATGATATTAAATATATAATTATGGTTATGTTTTAAATTAAAATACATTATTAAAACAATTTTACATGAGATTAAATCACTTTAAACTAATGAAAACTATTATGTAATGGATTTCTTCTCAATTTCCATTTCATTGAGACATATTTGTTAATATGCACTAAATCACTTTTATGTGGTGTATATAATTCCCCATTGATTTATTAAACATGAATAAATCTGAATTCAGGATTATTAATGTTTCACTTCATTTTTAATATTTAATGGGTCACAATTTAAATTACCAATGTGGAAAAAATTATTACACAATCTCACTTTCTTTTAGGATTATTTAATTTATTCTGAAACAATCACTTTTATTATGATCATTTTTCATTGTGAATTACATTTCAATTAAGTATCAATTTTTTACATTGGATGTATAATATTATTTACAAAACCATATACCGTTTTTACATTGAGTGTTTACTATTAATGTTATTTAATTAACTAAGGAAACATAGATAAATATTTATTCATTACTCAATATATATTTTCTCAAAGGGAACATTGATTCCTAAATTAAATTGATTATTTGATATGTGAGGATTTATTAGGAAATGTAGTAATTAGTGGGGACCAATTCCTGATAACCACTTTATTCATTGATGGGTCTCTTGAGAAAAATCAATTTTTCATATCTAATGTGTTCGTACCAGTAGTTTTATAATGTAATATCAATGGTCTTCACAGTAGAGGTATCATTCTTCATGAGAACATGACATCCAATAATTAAGAATTTAATTAATTTAGAATTTATTTATTATTATTATCCATGATATTTTTATTTATATTATCCTTTGATACATTTCATTCTCAGTTTATTAATTAAATGGCTTGTGTGGTCAGTTAGTAACCATTCCATATTGATTAGGCCTTATTTCATTCTTTGTTTATTGATTAAATGGCATGTGTTTTTAGTTATTTTCCATTTCATGTTGAATATTATTTATCAAATTGGGATATCATCTATTTTTTGTTACCCTTATTGAGAATTTGATATCAGCCTCATTTTGTTTCATTTCCCAATTATATGAAGATGAAATATTGGAATCATTTTCCAGGATGATGTTTATTTTAATTTTTATGTATTATGTTTTATTTCTAAATACCAAAATAAAATTGTAATCATTTATGTATTTTTTCTACAATAAAACTATATTGGTCACCCTTTTGGGATTTTATCTTTTGTATCTTGCACTAATGTAAAAATTTTACCACTAGCTCTGAGCTACTGGGTTTGAGTTCATTTCACACTTTATATTGATGGTCTTAATATTTTATTTTGAATTTATCCCATTTATGAGTTTGATTCAAAAGTTTCAAAATTGGAAAGTGTTTATTTCCCAATCTCTACTTATTTAGGATTGTTTATATTAACCTTTACATTAGGGTAATTATGAGATATTTTTATCTTAAATTTAATCTATTGTCTTCTACACTAGTTATTTTTTTAAATTATATATTTTTCATTCATTTTACTCTCAATAAGTACTCATGAGTTTAAAATTATGCTTTTAATAAAAATAACTTTTCATCTATTCAGTTGGAAATATTGTCTTCCTTATCCAAATTTTCATTAATTTATGTTTATTATACTCCAAATATATTTCAAATTCATTTTTACCATTGTTTTAATTTCAGTAAAAATGTCTGAAATGAACATTCTTGTCTCTTTTTAAATGATACACTTTTTACCAAAGGTGTGACTAGAAGCATTGTTTTAATGATTACCGCATGAATGAACATTCCTACATTCAGGACTATTTTTAAATTGATTATTCCTTTACAAGTATCCTTTTTTATATTAAAATAAATAGTTTTTCTTAATATTCTAAAAAAATATATATTTTAAAAATGCGATTTAAAAATAAAAAAGGGTATTTTCCTTAATTAATATTTTGATGATAAATTAAAATTATTTTCATCTAAGTGAATATAAATTAATGAATCTTATGATTTATAGGGGACATAGTCTAATAATACCATCCATCATATCTCCCTATATAGATTAGTATCATTTTTATAAAGAAATATATTAACATTTTATGTTCCGGTTCATCCAATAAAGATATTTATTGATTATTAAGGCATGTTAATTATGATTAATTATTTCTTCATTTAGTGAATTCATCATAATTATTATATTAATGGTAGGGATTGAAATTAAATTTCCCCTCGATGAATCAGTATGTCTCATAAAGCAGAAATATTTTGGTAATTGGCATATACCTTACCCATTTATATATAATGTCTTTTTATGAGGCCTTGATGGTATGTTCATGATAACTAACATTATGCATCCAACCATTATAAAATTATTTGTTGAGGTCCAAGTGATTATTTTAATTCTTATAATATCCATAGATAATTTTCATGCTCTTATGATTATTTATATGGAATTATTTGATCATCATTTATTCCTTTCATATTAATCATACCTTATTTATTAGATGATTGTTTCTATTGTATACATTCCCTTATTACTAGTTTGAGCTCTCCCTTTTCTTTTTTACCTTTCCCTTGAATATAAATAAGAGTAATATGATAGATATGAATGTATATACTATATGGTATAAAAAATTTATCATTAATTATAATATATTTTATTTTACATTTTCACATGTAAATTGAGATTTAAGTGTACATATATATAAATATCCATGATAACATAATTAATCGATCCTCCATGATGAGACCACTTGTATGTTGTATCAATTTATTAAAATATCCACCATATCTAGTTTACTGTAGTATGGGTGTTATAGTTGGTATCAAAGTCTGTTTTGTAGAACCCTTGGGAACTAGATTTAAGAAAACATAGATTATAGAACATAACCATGAGATATATTTTAGGGATAAGTATACTTATCGAGGAATATCATGATGATTGGGTAATGTAAATATTTAGGGGTTTTCCTAGATAAAAAACCTTCTATAGATAGTATATATTGGATTCGGTTGAGGCATATATGCAGCTAGTGGTAACAACACTAAAGTGGTGGATTGGGTATTAACTTGATAATCATCGATTCAATATTAGTGGTAATAATACATTAAAACAAGATAGAAACTCCTAGGTAATAATATTAGGTTAATTCCTATTTTCTTAATGAAACACTATACTGAATGAGAGGATAAAACATATAGAAACGTATAATATGATATAGGTGTATGGTATAAATAAAAAGTTACATGTGTTTATAATTATAATGTTGATCATAAGTTTAAATTCATAAATACCCATTTGGAGGATTAATGTGATTAGTGTTTAAGATAATTAATCATATTTTTTGAGACGATTATGGTAATACAACACTTTGGTTTAGTATGATATTTAGTGAAAATGGAATATTAGGAAGACTAATTTATAATTTGTTTAAATAAATTGAAATGTATTGATAACAATTAGGTTTAATATAGTAATTGATTATAGTATTGTTAATTATAATAAAATAAATATTATATTTTTGTAATATATTTTTTTAATATATATAACTTTGGGATTGGTATTTTTGATTATGTGATCAGATTTATTTCAGAATAAGTTCATTTTATTTTTTGAAACCTAATATGATTAAGGTGAACATAATTTTATTTTTTGTGATTTTATTTCACTATAGGAATAAATATTGTGTTAATTTATAGAAACAAATTTTGTTTTTAAAAAAATATGGGGATTTTGGTTATATATATAAGAGAAAAATTTATTTTAAAGAATATATGATTAGGGTATATATTTTTTTATGTGAATAATGTTGTGTGGATATAAATTTAAAATTGATACTACTATGATATGTGTTCAATTAATTTTAAAATTTGGATTTAAATTTGTTTTGGAAATTTTTTTAGAGTTTCAAGTTTACTTAATTGTGGAATGAATTAAGTTGAAGATCAAGTGTTATCATAAAGGCTCTGGATATTAATGTAGTATTTCTACATGGGATGATTTATTCATATTGGACATTATATTATCCTTTGCTAATGATTTTGGTTTTTTATAGAGATAGGAGGAATAACTTGTTATCCATTAATAGATATTATAAATCATTTAATGGTAAATTTAAGTCTACATGCATGGAGATTTCAAATTGAATATGAGACTTTTTAGTATGATATGGGATAGAAGTGGGAATCGATCGATGAAAACCTAAAGGTTTTAATTAATCATATGAAATAAAATTAAATAGATGGGAGGAAAATTATATTTTATATTATACAAACACTTTTATGGAAAATTTGATAAACAAAAGGTCAAACAGATTGTGACGATACGACATGGGACAAAAGTTAAACCCAAAAATCATCTCCATACATACCTTAAGAAACATAATGTTCTATCTCAAAATCAAGAACTGAATCCTCATATACGATACCAGATTTGAGACTGATAGAGTGAGTACGCATCCTACCCAGCCTTCCAGCCACATATTGTCTACCAATGACCAAGAAGGAAACACCCAGGTTGGACATCTCCGTTGTCATCCCTCGCAATCTTGTCTTTCTTTTTTGTCTGATTGTCACCTCCAAGCTTATCAAACTGGTCGTGGGTGACCACAGAGGCATCTAGATCATCCTGAACCCCCATGGAACCAATTATCTCTGCCTTAGATGTGTATTTGGTCAATGAAATAGATACCACATGATCCCTAGATGAACCAACATCAGCATTGTTAGCCTCATCAGTCATGGGGGTACTCTGTAGAAATGGGTCACACCCAACAGGGTTAACCACCACACCATTGACAACATAGGCATTGTAAGTGATGAAACTCCCTGGAACCACATAAATGATTCCCTTACCCTACCTATCACCCCTGACTTGAGTGTCTTCAGAATAAAGTGAGTTTGAAAATATGTAGAACCTGGAATACCATATGGTGAGGGTTTTCCAAGGCTCAAAGTGGTTGGACCTCGATAGACTCCTAAAGGGGATTGGTGACTACCCGACGAACACCTTAGGCTCATCTGGACATCTGTTAGAGGTATACCACCAGTAAAAATATGGTCTATGGGTGCATGGGTCTGATCTATCGCTCCATTGTGACCTCTCCTCCCATGTCAAGAGTTTAAAGTGGCCCAATGGCCTTGTCGATAGAAAAAAGAACAAAAACCCACTGTTTTCTTTTAATGAATATGTTTCCAAAATCCAAAAACACCTTTAAACTGGAGACAAAGATGATTAGGGAGAGGCGCCGAGAGGTCCATCTCAACACAAAGGCGAGTAAAACCAAGATTCTTCATGCAAAGTGTTTCATAATCAATTTAGAGAAAACAACTGATCTTATCATTGATATCGTTAAAATTAGATGGGTTTTGAAATGGGAGAATATGATGGAGGAGGAAAATAAACACCACCGAATCCTTTCAATCATGACCAAAATCAAAGTCCACTATCCAATGAAAAATAATAAAGTGTCGATTATCACACACCCGCATCTCCGACGACCAGGTATAGGCAAAATCATCATCGGAGAAAAAAGAATAATGAACAAATGACAGTGATCCAGAGTCCCAAATTATGTCTACAATCACGTACTCCATGTCGAGGTGATGAAACCCTCAAAAAATTCTGGAAATGGTCGATAAACACCAAATATGGCCATGAGCGTTCGGGAGTGGAAGGCTACAACATCAAGAAATTAGGATGTGGAAATTCAAACTGCTAGAGATCCCTTGAAGAAGGACATGTACTTATGAGAGATCTGGATTGGGGGAATATCTCGACATCATGGAAGAACTGGAACAACGGAAGGGAGAGGTCATGGTAGATCTGAGGTGAAAGAGAGGAACATGATCATCAGTCTGACCCCATAGTCATAGAAGGCTCCATCTTTGTCAGCTGGTTATGGTGAAGCACTCGACCGCTGATTAGGGTTCCACGATGCATCCCACTCCTCACACCTATCCACGTCCTGCTCAATTTCACTTCCCTGAAGATGATGAATCCATTTAAGGATGCATGCCTGAGGTCTACGCAGACTGTCACCACCCGAGTTTGTCCGCTCAGGGATAGGGCCACCCGAAAGGGGTCTGCCTGCTTGCAGACATTTCCTCAATTGAAAACAAATAAGGAAACTTTTTTCCCATGTTTATTGCCTTCATGGTAAAATAATCCCTAAAATAATGGAATAATATCTTGAAATAAAATATTTATCCAACTACCTTCACTTATGATGAAATAATTTTCTTCTTTATCCCTAACCGATTTATTATTTTGTTGCCATTAACTTTCTCATGGCCATGTTCTCTATCACTCTCTTTTATTATTTGGAATTATATTTACTCTCCATATCCATATTTTCATTTATAATTAATTTTATATTTATCTAATAATAATATTATGTGTTATTTTAGATAACCATTATGTTTCCCACTTTCTATTTTCAAATAATGTTTCATTATCCCTTTAAATGATATGGGGTTTCAGTAAATGTATTTTCAAATATTGAACACTTGATTACAATCATAAAAATTTGGAGGATTAAATATATTTAAGGGGGATAATTTATCACATTATAATTTTGTATTAAATAAATATTATTCTTTATATCATTACAAACATGAAAAACTAATATTTAGGTGAACAATGATATACTATAAAAATATTATTGTTTAAATATGGCCATTATAACCTCGATGTTAAATTGGTGGTAAGAAAAGGAATAAATAAATTATTTAAAAAATATATAATGGTTTTATATAATTAAAAGGTATTTATTAACTCATAAAAAATATGTACTCAATTTTAAATAATGTAATATTATGCTTCAAATATATGTTGTTTTCAATAATGGTTTTTGTTACATTTTGTGTGTGGAAATTTTAAAAAATAATTCCATTTTTAGAAATTTTATATAAGGTATTAATTATGATTTTTTAAATAATAATTTTATTATTATTTTAGAGATATTTTTTTTAAATTTTTTCTAAAATGATTTATTTTTTAGTGAATAGTAAAAATATCAATTTTTTGTAAAATTGTCAAATTTTTTCATAAAATAAATTAATTTAATAGAACCATTATATTTTGGATTTGGTTTTAAAGTAACATAAGATAAATTCTATAAAAAATATTCTAAATAATTTGATGTAAATTAATATTTTATTTGATTTTGGTATAAGTTAATTTTTATGCTCATAAACAAATTTTTTTAAAAACTATTTATTATTGTGTTTTACCTATTTATATTAAATTTCATTTCTAAAACATAGATAAATTAAATATTTAAAAATGAATTCTTTATTTTTAATCAGTGTGTTTAAATTAGATAAATATTTCACTTTTTTTTTGTTCACAATAAATATTTACCATGGAAAAAATCACCATGTTAAAGGGTAAATATGGTAATTTAGGTTAAAACTAATGTGGAAAGGCATTAAACATTTATCTAAAACCAGAAATAATTTCTTTTTGTGAGATAAATTCGAATGAATCCATCATGACATAGAAAGTATTAAATTTTCTTATTATTTTCTTTTGATAATTACATTACATTGTTTTAAGTTACAAAATTACAAAATGCCTCTCTTTTTGTATTAATATCTTTGATATATTTTAATTAAGATAAAATGAAGTTTGGATGAGTTATAATTTTTTTTATAAATATTAATGATTTATTTTTATGACATTAATTTCTTTTAATATTTTACTGATGGAATAGTTACCTTAAATTCCTACAAAACATTGAAATAGTGTTTGTGAAGGTAGAAGATAAATCATGGTAAATGAATTTGAAAATAATAAAATTAATATTTTTGGGATTAATAGTGATATTACAAGAATATGATAGGTAATTATAAATTAAAATTAATGGTACATTTTTTATAATTAAAGTAAATTTTTTATTAATTTATTTGATGTTAAATTAAATGAATAGTCTTAAAAATGATTTTAAAGATATTTTTGGATAAAAATATATTATTTATTTTTTAATATTATTTAAAAAAAATCAAAACAGGATGGTTAGGATGAAAAATGGTCTAAAATTTCATCCATGTGCCATTTGCATGACACTTTTCTCCTTAGATCTAAATTCATGACCCTTAAAGGATAAAAAATGTGTTACCACAGTTATGGTTGAAAATGGTTAATTAGTGGTTTTAACAGATAGATGTGGATTAAAATGATACATATAAATTTATAAATTTTATTTTTTGATGATATACATAATTTTTCATGTCCTACCTTCTACCTTATGGTCATTTTTTCCACTTTACAGGATTATGATATTTTTTATATTTAAATGTTTAACTAATTCCAAGTGTGACCATTCCCTCACATAAAAATGGGAACCTCCACTTATCCTTTATTATAAATTTTTGAGTACTATACATCATCAAATAGAGACCCTAATACCGTTATATCTTCTTTATATAGCCCTAGATCTTCCAATTTTCTCTTAAGACCATCCTAAAAAGGATTAAGTTTGAAGTCAAATGAGGTCTTTCAAATAGAGGTAATCGTCATACCGAAATCATTAAAAGATAATTTATTCTTATAATTACTCTAAATATGTTGTATTCACCCAACAATAATTACTATGGAATCATAAATATATTTTTATTTTATTATTATTATTGGAAATATATTTCCTGCCTACTTTCCATCAAATGGGATACAAAAATATACCTCTAATATACGTGTGAATTGACACGTCTACATAGTGATATGATTCATTTTCAATAACCATCTCATGTATTTGGTTATTATTATATATTTGATGAATATATATATATATATATTATTCATGAAATAATTATTCCTTTGTAAATATAATATATTACATACCTACACACCCCTCCACCTATTAAAAAAACGATAATGTTTTTCATGAATACGTGTTGACCACCACCTCCATGAGATTATGTGATTAATTTTTAGTGTTATAATGTCATTTATTATTGTAAAATTTAATTAAATGAGAAAAATATAATTATTTCATGATTAAAATTTTTTATATAATGTTACCATGACTATATTGACCATGGTCAACATGTCAAAGTTATTCTGTGCTAAAAAAACGATCATCCTAAAAATCTAATACTTGAAATTAATGATTTAATAAATATATAAGGCATGGTAATATATTCAATAAAAGGTATTATAATAATTGAATAATCCTGAAAATTATTCTTAACAATCTATAACATTAATATGAGTGAATTATATATGAGAAAAAGTACAAATGTGGTGAGTCAAATTTGGGGAAAGTTGTTTCATAATTTTGTTTCCTTTAAATGACTTATATTACTTATTTGTTTACAATATTATAGATAGGTTATATATTTCATTTCCACTACTTATTTTATGTTGTATTTCCTCATATTTTTGGTGTATTTTAATTTATTACACATAATTACTTCTATAATTTCATAGTCATGATAATTTATCCTTGAGAGGTGTAGGGTGAATTAGTGATATATGTTTCTTTTATGTTTCCTATATTTTGAAACAACCTTCATATCCTTTTAATGATAAAATTACCTACTAAAAACAATTAAATCGCACATCCACAGGAACACAATAATTTACTATGATCATTATTCAATAAGAATATAAATGTCCTTAGTATGTTTTAGAAATGATCTTGTACCACACAATACATTATTCAATAATAATTATGTGTGGAAAATAGTGGGTATGATATTTCATTACACTCTTGTATGACTATAATAAAAAAAATATTTTATGTGATATATGTTGAAAAATATAATATAAGAATTTTTTTGTGACAAAAAAGTTTTTGTGATTTAGGACCAACTTTTAAAAGGATGTCCTTTCAAAAGAATCCTTCACTTTCATACCCAGAAGCTGGAAATAACTTTTTTGTATTTTTATATAAAACTCAATCGCATCTCTTTTTCCATTTTTCCTAGTCACATCGCTCAAAATGGAAAATATAACTCTTCTAGAATACAAT
Organism: Viscum album; assembly: GCA_963277665.1. Lineage (NCBI taxonomy): Eukaryota > Viridiplantae > Streptophyta > Magnoliopsida > Santalales > Viscaceae > Viscum > Viscum album. Next base: position 1,020,266,368 of record OY728137.1, on the reverse strand, counting down.
TTAGAAAATTTTGAACCACTTATTTTTCAGTCTAGATATCCCAATATAATTTTCCTAGTATGATAAATCAGATCAATACGATGACTAGCTGACAACTATAATCAATTTGAATTTGATGATTAGATGAATATGATGAAATCCTGTCTCTTCCCTTGATTATTTGGTCTAACATGACATCTTTATGAAATAAAATCTATAATCATCTTCTTATCAATATAATTTCCTCAGTGATCTACCATATCACTTCCATTCATGAAAAGTACATCTGTTAGAAAGAAAAAATTACTTTCACTTTTAAACTCACACCAAAAATTGATTAGGCGGGATTCATAAAAAAACTCAGACTTAATAAAAATTTTCGAATATACATTTTTATTCGACATTTTAGTGCATCTTGACTTTGTCAACTCTTCTAAAATCTAATGGAACCATATATAATATTTTAACTTCTTCATCTCTTGTTATATAATTATTTAAAAATATACGTCCATTTATGATTTGTCATTATGATCTACCTTATTATGATGATGAATAATGTAAGATAAAAGATTCATCTTAATATCTTATATTAACCCACATGAACTATAAATAATGTAATTAAACCTATTTGAAATGGTTGACTATATTGTTGATAAGGATCTTAACTTCATCTTAGTATTACACACTACATTCTCTTCCTTTTATTTACATTTATCAGTTCCAAGAATTATTCCTCCAATGATTACAATTGAATAAAAAGTCCAATAGACATGTATCATCATCTTCAATATCAGCAATATATTTTTACTTTTAATACTATACAAATCAATTTTGATTAAAAAAATTCTTCCTTTGAGGAAGATGATGACATACTGAATCCTATGGATATATTATAGTGTGTTATTTCTTTTCTAAATTTTATGCTCATAAAAATATTTCTTTGAGGTTTGAGACTGTTAGTTTTTGTTCTTACTAAAAACCATCACCGTCATTATGATCATCCTCATCATCCATCAGTGAAATATTCATTAATAAATATCATTATGATGATCTTAAGACTGTAAACATTCGGTTTTATAATGTTTTATCTTTCTAAAACATCTTTTTTGTATTGTGACTTCCTTTGTGGACTTGATTATGTTGAATATAATATTTATCATCATCTATCTTACTGATAAACCTCATGTGACATTTCTATCTATCATCACCATTTTACTTTCCTTTTTATCCTATATATGATTAGAATGATTCTGATCAAAATAAATATGATTGGTAGAATATTTTTCTCCACTTTAATTCACCAATCTTGCATCATAAGGTTTACAACATTCTTATGATTTATGAGAACACCAGAATTAGTAATGCATCATTCCATTTATATTGGATTCATGCAGACTCAAATTGAGTATCGCATTATGATATTTTCATCCACTTCATACTCAAGGTGTGTCTAATGAATAATTTAATTTAGAAACCAAATTCATAATATGATGTACATTCATAAACTTTGTGAAACCTGTTATCTTGAATATGATGTTAAGTTTAATTTTCCAAAAATACTAAGTGATTAGATTTATTTTCTTTTTAAACGTCCTTTAAAACAAAATAAAATACATAAATATGACAATAATCATTATTATCTTGGTCCTAACAATTTTTTCCTTTTTATTTCTTTCTCATCCAACGTTCATAAATCACTATAATTTGAAACCTCATGATATGGAATACTATTCAACATTTATAATCTTATATGAGCTAAATCATTGTAGAAACAAATATTTATTAATAGCAAAACCATGTTATTCAAAAGTAGTGATAATGAAAACATTCTCATCTTCCTTCCTCATCTTTTTTCCTCATCTTTTCAAATTTTCTAGAATACAAATAAATTTCCTTCAACCAAAATAAAAAAATTGATAGAATCATTCACACCCTTACTATTATGAATTCATTGCATAGCTATGACTCCACCTATTCTCATGCTTACATAAGGATAGATTTATTAAAAATTTCTACCTCATGACAACACAATCCAAATGTAAAATGTGGGAGGGTAAAAAAACACAATCCTCAAACATGATGAGAAAGAGGTTGAATTCCCATTTTCTTCCTCAACATTGACGATAAAGACGTTGGATTTCCATTTATAAAAATGATCATTCAGTAATGGTTTTGTTAAAATTTCAGTAACTTATTCCAATGTTAGAATATATTCCAACTTCAATTCATTCTTCTCCACATGCTCTGTGATGAAATGATATTTGATATCAATATGTTTTGAATGCTAATGTTGTACGATAATACTAGAGAGGTTGATTGGAATTTTTTTATCACAAACCAATATCAGGGGTAACTTCAATTAAAAGTTAATATTCTAACTGATTATTCATCAACATAACTTTGGTAGCATCTTGTGTAGAAGAAACTTACATAGCATCAGATGTAATGAGATTTACTTTTTTTTCTTTGTATGCCAACTAAAATAAGTTTTCGGAAAAAATAAAACTTCCCCATATATGGAGCATCTATCATCATCATTTCTAGGAAAATCAGAATCTAAATACCCAAAGAAATCAATACATTATGAGATAACATGCCTAATTATGATATTTTTTCTGGCTTTGATGTATCTGAAAATTATCTTTTCCAACTACGAAATGTGATTATTAAGGAAAACTATAAAATATTTCACATAAGGTAATTGTATAGAAAATGTAGTGTATTGAGAAAGTAAAATCTAAAAAACATCCAATAATCTTTCAAAAATCATTTGTATAAACTTTCGCACCTCCCCCATCTTTAGAAAACATTTTTCCCACTGAAATCGGTGAGGAAATAAATGACTAATTTTACGCACTGATCATTTTAAGAAGTTCCATATCACACATTTATTGAGAAAAAAATATGTTTCTAAATTTGAATAACTTTTAGCCCATGAATTTATTTTATTAACACCATCATAGACATCATAAACAACTTTTTCATTTCTTCATAAAATCCTTCACAAGATCATCCATAATTCTGAGCAAAGAAAATTCTATAAAAATAAAATAATTATGATGAGGGAAGACTCTTGATATTTGTAAGTAAATATTTCTATCAACTCTTCCTTTAGTAAAACTCATATTCCTTAAGAAATTTACCAATTAAGAATTTCATGCCATTAGACCATGTTTAATTCCATACAAGGATTTTGTTAATCTGCACACATAACATTCATCATTCCTAACATCAAAACTATAAGGTTGTCCAATGTAAACTTCTAATAAAGATCCCCTTTAAAAATTGAAATGTTTCATCCATTTGAAATATTTAGTAACTTCATTCTGCAGTAATTGAAAGAAAAATTATGACGATTTGTAACCATTCTATTTGATAGAAAGTTACATTAAAAACAATACCTTCAAATTATGAGTGAACATTTCACACTAATATTTCTTTGTTTTTTTCACTTCAGCTTCATCAGTCATATTTTTCCCAAAAATCCACTTTGTACCAACTAAATTTTTTTCTAAATTTTGTATGAGTTATAATATTTCATTCTTTCCCATCTATCATAGATATTCATTCTTAGCGTGAACCCTTTCTGGATACTCAAAATATTTTTTCACATCCTTCTGGTCAGCATTTAAATAGAAAGATGTATGTATAATATAATTTTATGTTTTTCTTGATTTAAATTTATGATTTTGATCACGAATAATGTGATGGGATTCCACTTTCTTTCTTACACTAGGAGGACATTTTAGACAAAATTCTTCACTGTTGGAAATAGCTAAGTCTGATTCTTTATCAAGAGTAGGATTACAATTTTATGTATCCATAACATAATTTTTAAGAAATTTTTCCCTATCCTGCTCAAATTATTTATCTTCATTATTTTTTTATCATTTTCATTATTTTTAATGACCTTCACATCACAAGAGTAAAAAACTATTCATATTTCTTTATTAAATCATACGCATCATTTTCCTTCATGAGAATAGCCATGAAAAAATCCATCTTCTGCTTTCTTCTCAAACATTCCATGATTTCCACCTTTCATATTTATAATGAATGGACACCCAAAAACTATTTAGGGTTTCAATCATGGAGTTTTTCAATAAAACATTCCGTATTGAGTCAGATCTAAACATGTTCTATAGAAACATTAGTTTTTGATATATACTGTTGTACTCATGTCTTTCCTCCACCAATAATATGAAATATCATACTCATGTAACATAGTTTTGAACATTTTCACCAAACGTCTATTCTTTCTTTTAGAAAACCAATTTTTTTAGGATTTTAGGGGGAAAAATTATCCCATAGAATTAAATTATTCTCATGATAGATTTAAAATTTTTAATTCTTATACTCACCACTATTATCAGCTTTCAATTTTATCGATGAATACTCACATTCTTTGTCATATTTCCTACATAAACTTTTAATCATTTTTAAAGCATGTGAATTATGTTTCATATACATAAAAAAGTAATGTGGGTAGATTCATGAATGAAATTTATGAAGTACTTATCTCCAATTTTTATTGCTTTATAAAATTCCCAAAGATTTCAGAATTAATATGTTCTAGGGTTTTTATAGAAAATCTCTATTTTCTTATGCATTGAGTTTTTAATTTTTTCGTTTTGAAAATATTAAAACACCAATATATTTTTCTTGTAAAATCATGAATATCATTGAAAAAATATTTATTTGATAAATTTTTCATGTTTCTTTGAAACATGTGTCCTAGATTTATATTCCAAAATTGATTCTCTTCCACCATTCCCATGTAACAACCGTTTTTTATTTCACCAAAAAGATATAAATTTATTTTTGTACATCAGTCTATTATAACTATATTTATATCTTTATTATATTAAAAATCATAACCATATTTTCAAAAAATAATTTATTTACCCTCATAAAAATGTTTTGAAACACTTAAAAAGTTGTTTTTGTCCCATCAACATATAAACTATCCTTGATTTTAACTTTTTCTCCTTTTATGGATGATCCAATGCCTTTGATTCTTAGAGACACATAATTTCCAAATGTCACTCTTCCATTATTAAAATATTTTACATTATTCAATAAATTTAAATATCCTATCATAATATAAGAAGAATAAATATCAATAATTCACCCTTGAATTACCCCATTAAACTTTTCCTTTGGTAATTTTTGGTGTTATAGTAGTGTTATTGGTTGAACTAATATATATTTTTCATGTTTCCAAATCTACCAAAATACATGAATCATTAATATAAATATTATTTTTCCTCTAAATTATTTATTCTGAGCTAGATTATGAACATGTTTATTAGAAACCATCTTATCATTCTTACCAACCTTTATATTATTAATTAGAATCTTCTATTATAGCTTTATTTTCTTTTCCACCTTAACAAAATTATAAGTAATAGAACAATTTCCATATTAATAATTTTTGAAACTTATTTGGACTGAGTGTTTTAAATAACATATGAGTTCTCAACTTTATTAATATTGGCCGCATACATAACTTTCCAAGAACTATTAATTTCAGAAACAATTCCAAATTTCTTCTCAACCATTGATGTTAACTTGTGTTGATCAATCCCATGTTTCTTAATATTTTATTTTTCTCCAATTTCAAAGATAGTGTTTTCAAAACATTTACAATTTAGTTCATCCTTCAATATTTTAAAAGGTTCTAAATCTTTTCTAATTCATTTATCGTTACTTCCAAATGTTCTTTTTGATTCTTTCATATTTCAATAGATTTTTAGAAACCATAAATTTCATCACTAAATATTACAATATCAACATGAAAAATATCTTATTTTTTGGGAATATTAATTTTTTAACTTCCAAATTTCCTTATGTTTCTTTCCAATCATTCTCAGAAATTATATCTATTTATCTTTTAGATGATATTCTAATTGAGTTTCTTCTTCTTCATACCTTCTAGTTACCAACTATTAATTATTAACTGTTGCAAGAAAATTTTTATGACCTGCATATTTATCATATTTTTAAGATTCACTATAGTTGTATTATTCTTCTTGACCTTTAGATATGGAAATTATTTATTTTTAATTTAAGAAATTATTATATTTTTATTTAGAAAAATATTTATCTTTATCACCACATTTCTTCCATGATAATATTATCCTTCTTTATTCTTCATCACTATAATCTTATTTTTTCTTGTAGGAAAATTAGTAGCAATGTGCTCAAAGAATCTATATTGAAGTCATTTTGATGGAAGTGTCCCTTATATTTACTTGCACCTATTCTAACATTTATAGAAAACATAGGTAAAATATTATAATTGTTTTTACATACCTCATTTTAAGAATAAGAATCATGAGGTTCTTCTTTTATAAGAGTCCTCTTTGATGCATCTTTCATAGAATATTTGAATGAATTTTATCTATCATATAGTGTTTTCATTTTCCCATATTTCTCCATAATCATTTCATAATTGATTAGAGAGATATTAAAATCATCTTGACATAATGTTTTAGGATATCTAGCTTCTAATAAAAAAAATTAGCATATAAACTTTCTGGAAAATTATTATATTTTTTCAAAAACTATAAAATCCTCTAACATTTCACCAAGACATCTGATAGTACTAAAAATTTCATTTACCCTGAGAATGATGTCCGCAAAATATTAATACTCACCCATTTTTAAATATTTATACTTCAACCTCCAAATTTGGAATTTTTCCTTCTTTTCATTTTTATTGCATTCATATATATTTTTTCAACTTATCCCATATAGCATTATAGGTTGAAATACCCTTCACCCTTAAAAATCACATTCCTAAAGTGATTATTGTAAATAATTTGTATATATTCCATCATTATAATGATTCTCAATATCAACAAATGTAAGAGGAACTTTGTCAGCAATAGGATTAAACCCATCTCTTGTAGATTCAAGAGCATCATATCCAAGAGAAATGAGATAAGGAAGAAATATATAATTCTAGATATGGTAGTTCTTACCATCAACATCTAGGATACCTTTACATTTGACACAATTCAAATTATCCAGTAGATTATATTAAAAATATCATCAAATAATAAACAAAGGGAGCCTTTGATAATATAGTAATTATAATTGTACAGTCAGGATAATTGTTTTACTGGGATGGAGATGGTTGAATCAGTGATTTATTTTATTTTATGTTTCCTTCATTATGGAAAAATTTGTGTCTCCTTTTAAAGAAAACTTTCCCTACTGAAAACAATTGAAAAACACATCCATATGAACACAAAATTTACAAGGTTCAATATTAAATTAGAATAGATACATCCTTGTTGTGGTTTGTAAATTATCCAATACCAAAAAAATTGACAAGGAAATAACCATTTTGTGTGGAATAGAATAAGTTGGATTTGACCTTACACTTGGGTAACAATATGATCAATACAATAGTGCATGTGCTTCAAGTATAACAAAATGATATAAGTGTGTTTTTAACAAATATGTTTCAATTCTGATTTAGTATTTTTAATATTATTTTTTTAAAAAAAATCATCACATTCTTACCCAGAAATTGGTAAGGACTTGTCAAGACTTTGATACAAAACACAGTATGTTTTCCCCATCCAATTTTTCCAGTCTGATTGATCAAAATGAAAAATGTAACACTCTTAAAATAATGTTTTGACAATTCAGAACCACTTATTCTTCATTCCTAAAATCCAAATATAATTTTCCTCGCCCGATAAATCATGTCAATTCAATTATTAGCTTACTACAACAATCATCTTGAATATGATGATAACCTGAATATGTTGAAATCTTGTCTCTTCTCCTTTATCATTAATCCGGGAAAACATCTTCAAGAAAAAAATTGTATACATCATATTCTCTATACATTTTATTCAGATCTCCACTATCTCTCTTCCATTAATGAATAGATTTTTTTTAAAAAAGTAAAAAGTACTTTCCCTTTTATACACACCAGAAAAATAGATTGTCTTAGATTCTCAAAAAATTTCTCGCTCCATCAAATTTTTATAATCTGTATGTTCCTTTGAAATTTGAGGGCATATTAAATTCAAAAAATCTTATAAATATAATTATAAACCTCCAAAATCATTTTATATATTTATCATTCCTTCAATGTTTCTTTAAAAATAGTAGTCTGATTTGGATTTCCCATTTTGAATTTTCATTATAATCATCCCTATTACTATGAAGAAAAATATAAGACAATATATTCTTTTTCACCTGTTATAATGTCCCACTTGAACAATTAAAAATTAAATTCAAACTATTTTTAGTGGTTGATTATATTATTTATAAATCCCTAAGATTATTCTTCATATTTTCCCCGACATACTCTTCTTTTTCATTGAATTCATCAATTCAAAAAAATTCATCCTCTAATGATTGTGATGGAATACTGAGTCTGATGGAAAAGTATCAAAAGCCTTAATATTTAATACTACTTTATCTTTGGAATAAGATACCAATAAATTCATATTACAAAAAATTATACCTTTTATTGATACAAAGACATACTAAATCTTACAGATCAGTATCAATGGATTCTTTTAATTTTGAATATAATGATAATTAAATTCTATCTTGGAGGAATAAATGTTTTGGATTTTGTTCTTACCAAAAAAAGAGAACCTTCATTGTGATCATCCTCCTTATCCTTAAAAAAAATCAATATTCATAAATATAATTACAATTATATTGAGACCATAAAATATCAGCTTCATAAACATTCATCATTCAAAAAATTATTTTTATATCATGACTTAATGACATTGATTATGTTAATGATTTTCTTCAATATCATATGTATTAACAAATAATGTATCATGAATTCCCTCTCTTTCAAGAACATATTTCTTTATTTCTCATGTTTAATATGATTGGAATGATTACAATCAGACTGAACATGATTGGAATAATCATTTTCTCACCATTCCTTTATCAAGCATGCATCACAAGTTATGCAATATAATTATGATTTATGAGAAATCCAAGATCAAAAAAGTGTCATCAAATTAATATTAGTGTAAGGTAGACATTGATGCAGTATATCATTTCAATATTCTCTTCCACTATGGAACTATGGTATGTTCGATGAACCTTTTAATTTAGAAAAGAAATTCCAAATACGATGGACATTTATAACCATTGTGAGACTGATTATCTTGGATATGAGGTTTAGTCCTATTTCCGTCAATTATATAGTGAGGTTTTTCTTTTATTCTTTAACATGGATGAAAAAAGAAGTAAATACCTAAATATGATCATCATCCTTATCAGTTTGGTCCTAACAATTTCTATATTAATTCTCACTTCAATAGTATGTTCTTTGTAAGGGTTTCTCATCTTACTTTGGTTTCCGTGAGACATATTCCATATTCAATATTTTTTTCCATCATGCAGTGTATATAATACCAATTTAATATATAATATCCAGAATCTCATTATATTTCTGGTATTTTAACTTTATTTTAAATTTATTCTATTCAGTTGGGGTTACGATTCAAAAGCTACCAATGTGGTGAGAGTTTATATTATAATATCATCCTTATTCTATATTGTTTTTGTTTATGTTTTTATTAAGGTAATTATATGATATTTTTACCTTAAACGCCAAATATTTTCATCTACAATAGTTATTAATATAAATTATATGTTCCCTTCCAATTTCCTCTCTCTGAGTGCACAGAAGTCTAAAAGAATGTTTTTAGGAAAAATTCCCTTGTTTTTCTAATTCAGTCCAGAATATTTTATTCTATTTCTATATTTTATTTAATATTTTTTTATGATTTTAATAAATATTATCCAAAGAATTATTTAATTCATTTTTACCCTTATATGGTTATCTATAAAAAAAATTAAAATAAATCTTCTTATCTTTTTCCTAATGAGACACTTTCTATGTAATTTGTAAACAAAATATCTTTTTTAATGCTTACCATGTGAATAATAGTTATTTTTTTGAGAAATTGTAAATATTAATTAGGTTTTTGCTACTATATCTTCCAAAGTAGAAAAATTATTTAGGGTTATGGTGAGTCCTCCATTCATTTTAGTTATATATTATCCATCAAACATCCTAAAAGTATTAAAAATTATCTTTGAATTATTATAACTGAATTTTATTATGTTATTAGTTCTTTTATAGGAATCAAAAATGTGTTCTCACATTTCATTAGTAATGGAACACTGAGAAACCATTTTGAATTTATTTTTCCCCGATATATAAATGATTTCATTCATTTATTTTGAATTTACATCATAATCATATTATTTATTATCACTTTACAATTTTGTTTCACTTGTAGGAATCTTATATGGTTTACGCCCCATTTTATAAAAATTCATGGTATTATTCTTTAAATACCAAATCAATCTTGACTTCCACCATCCATAATTATTTATATTGAAATACGAATCTCTTATCATGGACATATCTACTAAAGTATTATCCATATAAATTTTCTCTATTTTCTTTAATTTTCCAATAGATTTTTATACTAAAAAAATTTATTATTTTTGACCAGGACCTGATAAAACTTGATTTCCCAGATAAATAATGGAATAAATACATAAACGTGGGGGGGTGTGATTTGAGTATTTTAAAATATTTCACCATTTTAAACATCCCTTTTTGAAGTGTTACGAATTTATCCTTCCCATTTATTTGGTTTGTGTAGTATAAATAGTATTAAAAATCTAGACACATGATGTTTTTATTGTTTTTCAGGTCTACAAGGAACCCCTCCCACCCATATTCCACAACACAATCATACTAATAAGGATTTTTTATTTGTATTATGATCCTTTTCCTATGAATCTCATATCTAAGCGCATCAGGTTGATAGTTAGTACTATGGTTTTACTAGACCATAAGATATTTTTTTTGATGACATCACAGTTGTGTACATGCAGTTGAAACTTCACTCCAAAAATAACAACAAGTAGCTTTCACCTAAATAAAAATAAAATGAGATGTTGAAATGGTAAATAGATACAATACATAATTGACACTCTAGCCTCCATGAACTGATAGTGGATTAATCCTTTTTAGAAAATTAATATTTAAGGTGTAGTGGTTATCAAATGTGCATGAATATAACTTGAGATTTAATGAACACAATAGTCAAAATTAATAAATATAATACAATAGTAAACATATCATTATTTCTCCATCCTTTCTTATTTCCTTCTCCTCATTCATTCAATTGTGTAATAACAGTAGTAAGAGAATAATGAAGAATATAAAATATTTCACTTTTCTTTTCCAACATGAGTATCATATGTAAGTTTTTTGTAATTTGTAAATAAGTCTAGTGGTAATTGTTTTATCACTAGAATATGTAAAGGACCATATATTGCTAAAATGTTACTTATGGAATTCAAAAATCTACTCTTTATGAATAATATTATTTTTTGTTTCCCAATTTCTATACAACAATAAATGACTTATTATAAGAAATGATTCTCTAAATTCTGTTTTGGGTAATACATAAATAACATCCAGAATTGTGATAAATAATAATAGGGAATAATTAATAATATAAATAAATATAAACTAGTGAATAATAGAAAATAAGAAACATTAAGAGATAATATTTAAATACAGTAAATGGAAATAAATAAAATAAAATGCTTAATACATATGAATCAAATAGAGTAAACCAACATTGAACAGATTAATCAAAGTGATTGAGATAAAGTAATTATCGTAACAAAAATAAAGAGGAATGTAAATGAGCCACCAAACAAAGTTAATTTATGTTCATGAGCCATTTGGGACCACTGCGCATATGGCTTTAAAAATATTTTAAACTAACTTTTATTTCACATAATGAAATACTCAAAAATTAATTAATTTAATTTATTTTTAAAAAAAATTGAAAACTATTGGTTTCTACTATATTGGGAATATAGACGGGGAACTACATGCATCCCGAAGGGTCATCGATGGCCATTGACCTAGAAAGAATCACTACTACACCACCATAATCCCTTTACATCATCACTACCATCTCTTTTAGAGTTTTTGATTCTCCAAACATCAATCACTTGCCTTTAACATCACCCATATACCAGCTGCATTAATCCTCTAATGCACCCTGTGTCATATTGATCGATGCATTGTGCCTCGAAAACCCCGACCGAGAGTGTTAGACCATTTCATGCTCTCGGCCTTTTTAAAAAAAATATTTTATATTTTATTCCATTATATATTCAAAGTAATACAATATTTAAAATACATTTAAGAAATATGTTTTTTCTCTTTTTTTGTTATATATATATTTCATTAAATTTTAAACTGTTTTTAAAATACTATTTTTATTCGGAATTTTCAATATTAATGTTTTCTCAAAATATAATTAAATCTGCGACTCGGGAAGGGACTTTGACATCCATTATATATTTTATCTCTGGGATTTTGTTTCAGTTTCTCACCATTAAAATAATAATATATTAATAATAATTATACATATATAATAACATATAATTAAAAATACAACAAATTAAAATAAAATATCATTATTATATATAATAATTAATATTATAAATAAAAATAAAATAATATAAATAATAAAATTAATAATCTATATAAAATATACTAATTTGTAATATAATAATTTTTTAACAATATTATTAACAATTAATAATTCAACTAATAATTAATAATATTATTATTGTTGTTGATATGATACAAAATAACTATTAATTATTAATATAAAGACTACTAACAAATAATATAATTACTAAATTAAAATAAAATCAACAAAAAATAATATGCAATAGTATTAATATAACAATAGTATTAATATAATTATTATGATAAATAAAAAATAATAATAAATAAATAATAATAAGTAATACTATGATTAATAATTAATAATATGATTAATAATTAATAATTTAATAAATAATATAATTCCAAACAATTTAGGTCCAAGCCTCTTAATTAAGGAACAAAAACCATTATTTAACATGGTTGAGAGGGATCTCATTACATGACCAACATAACATAACCCTAAATATCATAGGTATTAATTCCATAAAAAATAGTTTCCTCTATCACTACATAGCCAACTGTTGTACCACACTGTAAGATTCTAGGCTACGTCATCAAACATTGCACTAGTAGTGCACTTCATCACGATGATTGATCGTCCTACATTTGTGGGCACCTACAACACGTCTTACTTTTCCACCTGGCGTAGCCACACTCAACTCTACCAATAGTGTCCCTTCTTAATGATAGTCTTTGACTTTTACCCTATGTTATGGTCCTCTATTTTGGATTGTTTTTACTACTCTACATCGAAGCCACCTACTTTGTATTGTGGTATCATCTAAAAATCCCCCAAAATTGGGGGTTGTTGGGATTTAATCCTTGGTTGTTGTAGTATTACATTTGAGTCTTTAATAATGTGATTAATAAATAACATTATATTTTTCAATTTATAATTAATAATATAATTGATTGTTATTAATAACTATAATAATTATCATTATTTTTTTTAATTATTAAATATAATATTAATTATCAATTTTCTTATTAATTATATTATTATTTGTATAGTAAAAATAGTTAATAAAATACATTATTAATTATATATTATTATATATGTATTTTTATAAATCATATACTAGTAAATATTTATAATTTGAAACAATTTATTATTAATGTATTATAATAAAAAATATATTATTATTAATTATTAATTATGTTGTAACATGTTTTTATTATTATTATTAGTATTGTTATTTATTTTTTATCTTACTAATTATATTAAAAATATATTTAATTATAAATTTTTAATTATTTTTTTAATTTTGTAATTTTTTATTGTTTATTATATTGTTAGTTATTGTTATTTATATTATAAATTGTGGTTTATATTATTAATGAAGTAGTTAATTTTTAATTATTTATTATTAAAAATATTACTAATTATTAATTATCTTGTTGAATAATTTTTTAATCTTTATTTCGTAAATATTAAATATATTAATAATTATTAATTCTATTTCTAATTATTAATAAAATTATTAATAAATAATTATATTATTAATTATTATTTGTAATTTTGATTATATTAAATATTTTATTATATTTTATTTTTTATTTTTTATTTTTTATTTTTATTATTTATATGATATTTTAATAAGTTTTTTAAAATATATTTTTTATGAATTTATTAATACTATATTATTATTACTACTATAATAAGAATCTCACATTGAAAATATTTTTGGGGAGCCAAGGTCTATTACACTATTAAAACGAGTCATGAGTGCGGTTTTGGGTTATATTTCCAGATTACTTTTATACAAGTAATTAAAAATAAAATATATAATTTTATATACTTATTAATATTAGATTATATATATATATATCTATATATTAAAAAAACAATGGCGGATCGAATGCACTCAGACCACCATAATTTGGTTGAGACATTCCCCACAATTGATCATGTAGGGATGATTCCCCTAGTGATATTGGGTGGAGGAATTTATGGATAAATGACTATAGTTTTGTGACATAGTGTGAAATATTTAACATATATAGATATCCAAAAATAAATAATATATACGTCTAACAACCACTAACTACTAATCCCTCACAAAATAAATCTATATATAAGTTTGTTTCACGATATAAAAATTTTATACACTATACTATCATGAATTTCAAACTTGTCATAATGTTGATTTAATTAAAATGGATATAAATCTTTAAAAATTCATAACTATAGTGTAAGATACCACTATATATGATACATCAAAAATTTTATTAACTGGATTGATTGTGTGGTTCAAAATGACACCATAAAGAAACTATAATAAGGAATTTATCAACCTTTTTTACATCATCCATGTTTATAAATGTGGCCATTATAAATACCAATGTTACACATAAAAATTGAGAAAATAAATTTGGGTAAATTAAAAACTTTTTTATTTATGGTTGATTACCCATGCTTCGTATAAACACATCCAAATTTATCCAAAGAGAAATTACCTGCTTGAATTACTTTTTTATAATTTCCAAAAGTCCACTTTTAATTTTGGGTGATGGGGAACCAACATGAACAATCATTTTTTTCCTATGATGGGAGAACCCACAAAAAAGTTACATCCGGACTGTAAAGGGTAGACCAATAAAAAAGAAAACCACAAAGCCATCCCATTGAAGTGGGTCGGCAGTAGGTGAGTGGGCGGAGGGTTCGGGGCCCAGGATGTGACATTACCCTTTCCCCATCATATCCATCTAAACATGGTGGAAAAAACAAGAATCTAAAAAAAACTCCATTTTTTAGTAGTCACACAATTTATGTAATTGATCCTTTAACTACCTATTTTTGCACTAAACATGGATCACTAGCTTTTCTTAATTTTGATAAAAAAAATAATTTTGATTATAATTTATTTATTTTTTCTAGATTCTTGTTATGGTGATCCAACATTCAGCTCCCATGCTACACTACGACATCCACACACACCCATATAAAAACGTTTCTCACTACAAGAAGTCTCCTAGTCACACCATCACTTTTAGATTTTTCCCATGTCATGGGTAGTTGATCCCTTAGGTACTTTCAATTTTACAAAACATGGATAACTATTATTTTTCTTAATTATGATATTAAATGTGATTGTTTTTTAATTAATTTCTATTTATTTTAAATTCTTGTGGCTGAAAATGACATTCAACTCTCCCGATACATGAAAATGTCCACAAACCCCCATAGAAAATCCATCCTTGTGCCCTCTTATAAGATTTACCATGCAAGAAGGGATTTGATATTGGGCCTGTGATGTAATAGTCACACTCAAACCACTAGTACAACAACCATTTTATTTCCACATGTGTGTGTTTCTCTCTCTCTATATAAATATAAAAAATAATGTTACACACAAATATAATTAGTGATTTATAATTGTATTAAATTTATATATTCACACATTTATAAATATTATTACATGTATATTTATGAATTTTTTATTAAATCGGTATAAATATATATATATTGAATATAAGTGTACGTGTATATATATATAAACACACATGAAAATATATAATTCATAATTTCAATATTTATATATATATATATTGACATTTTTATAACATTGCAATGACTTGTAAAGTCGTCATTTAATTCTGCAATAGATCAGAGTTCAAATTCGAGAAGCCTCCTTAGGATGAATTATGTTTTCCATTGATTACATATGAATGGGGTTTAATGCTATGGTCATTAACATAGTCGTTTCACAACTAAAAATAGTAGGACATCGTTGGTGTAACTAGATAGACAACATGGCACGACAAGCATTTGATGCAGCATGACAACACAAAGGCATCATTGAGTGGCCTTCTCAAAAGATAATCAGATTAAATGGTGCCAATCATTAGGCTATCTACCCACTTTTATTTTCAATTTGTGATATATGGGTGATCTTCCTCATGATGATTTGCATGATGAGACCATTTGGATGGTGTAGTGAGACTGGGTGGGTAGTGTAGTCGGGTGTCATGAATGCATCGCTTAGTGGAATCCTCGAAAGTGATATAAGTGTGTTTACACTAAAAAAATGATCCTTTACCATATGGGATTCTGACGTATGGAGGAGGGGTGCTCATCCATGTTGTGATAATGGGTTGCATGATGTGACTTCAATTAGAAAAAGTGACACACACTACTAAAGATCACGCTATATTAAGTATTTGTCTTTATCTGTTCTAGAAAATCAATGATAAATGAATGAACATTATCTATTTTTATAAATGATACTTAAATCGGTGCTAAAAAATGTTGATGGAAGGTAATCTTATTTTACATACTTTTTTAGCACTATTATAAGTAGAAATTTATGAAAAAAAATTAACACTGCTTAAAGGTACATTTTATTAGTGTTGATAAAGGTCATCTATAATATATATATTTTTATAATGAAATTATATATAATAAAATATTATTTATATTAAATATATATATATATATATATTAATGTAAATAAAAGTATATATTTATATATATTTAATATTTTATTCTAATATATATATATAAATTGTAAAATAACATATGAACTATATAAGTATATATAAAAAAATTAAATATTATTCCAATTTAAAAAATTTATATATTTATATTCATATTTATATAATTTACAATATATATATATATATATATATATATATACAATATAGGTATTATATAATTATATGTGTGTGAATGAATATATATATATACATATTTAAATATAAAAATACATATAAAATATAATTAAAATTTGGACTCAGATTAAAATTAAAAATTATTGTCTCATTTTCATAATTTATATATATATAATTATCAAAATATATATTAATAAATAAAAAATATTAATAATTTCTTTAAATTCATTAAAAATATTTATATATGTTAATGTACTTTATTGTATTTTTATTTATATAATATTATTATATAACTGAAAATATCATTAATTAAATATTTTTGTATATAACATATGTAAATAAATATAAATAAATATAAATATATTTTTTGGTGTTGTAATAAAAATACATGATGTAGTCTATAAAGTACTTGAACTATGACAAAAAAATGTGAAAAATAATTGGGGTCAATATATGTGTGTTTATAAGATATGTATATATATAAAACTGTGTATTTGGATGTGTGTGGAATAAGATGTATCTATGTGTTTGAATGTTGATAGGTGTGTATTCACATACATGTGTGTGTGAGTGTGAATATGCACGCATGTGTGTGTGTAACACCCTGACCCCACTTACCCAGAGTTGGTGCATTGTTAGATAACATCGAAATGATATAAGGAATCATGTCCCGAATGACCAATCAGTTTAGTATACTTGGAAGTACTGGATACAAACATATGTTTTACATTACATCATGAAATAAAACAACAACAACATTTTGTCCCCTTTAAACACACTTATATCCCTTAGCCTATACCTACAGGTCAACCATAAAATACATCTTCACATCCTAGGAAAAATAAAACAATGATAGTGGGGAGCATATATGCTCAGTAAGGATAACAATATCGAAGAAATTTTCCTAAATAAGATTATACATTTAAGACAATGTATAATACAAAAAAATTATTTTAAACCTAAACTTCAGCATAATATGGAAAATATATATCAAATAATGCCATTAGCTTATTCACATGGATATTCTAATAGTCTAATAATTAAATTCCATATCAATATCCAAATTCGTAATGATGGAATGCATAATTTTGGACATAATAACTACACAGTCAAGGCCTTGTACCAAGACAATAAATAAATTTTTTTCAAGGCCTTGTGACAAGATTCTAGTTTTTCTCTTGAGACCTACCGATGCATCAAAGAGCTGTATCGGGCTCCACCCTTCACATACTAAGTCCAATGCATTCCTCATATGAAATTGTTTAAACATATCATAAAAATTCATAATAAAACTATCATTTGAAATGTCAATAGTTTACCCATAAACCATGAATGGTATGAATATAACACATCCACAATCAAACATATCACAAAATCTTCAATACAATATGGATGACTTGTATCATAATAAATCAACTTAAAACAAGTTAAAAATTATTCAAATGATGTTGACATAGATAAAATGAAAAATATTTCAATGAAATACCTATTTCTATTTTGAAAAAATTTAAATGTCACATAATTATAAAAGAAAACATTTATTTTGGAAATATTCTATATGCCTGTAAGGGAAGCTTCGAAGTTGTTATAACTATTGAAAATAGCCACACCCACTGTATAAATTTTAAAAAACAATCCTTCATTAATTTTGTCAAAAATGTCGTAAAGGACCTTGTTTGGAAAATGACAGAATGATTCCTTTATAAAAATATTATAAAAATTCAACGAAGGGTATAAATGAATTCATTACATAATCTAGAAAATATTAAAAATGTTTACAAATATTTTTTTATGAAACACGGATTTGGATGATAAAGAGGTCCCCATAGATACTCACATATAAACAAACTCACATAATGAATAGATTGTAGAATTAACCCTTAACTTGTTATTTTCCTTTATAGAGCGTACATTAAAATCATTACATGAAAATTAAACGTTATTTTTAATCATTACATGAAAATTATTTTTGAAAGGTTACGATGGAGAATGAATCTCATCACCTTTGTGGAGACGATAATCTGTACATAAGCACGAGTGAAAATATCATTATATTGATGGTAAAATCATATATAATTGGATGGTATATCATTTATAGAAAATAAATAAATTTTTATATTTATTATTTACATCCATTATACTCACTATTATACCCTTCCAAATAATGATGTGTTTGAATAACAAACAACACCACAACGTGGAGAGAGCAAGCTATACAATGGCACGTATGGTGACATGTCATTCACAGGATGGAGAGAGTAATAAATATGATTTTACCATATTTATAGTAGAATCAAATACTTTATAATTTACTAGAGTTATTATTTTGGTATGGAAACAAAAAAGAAAGAGGAAGTGGAAGAAAAAATAACTTCAAAAAAAGTGGTGAAATTATTACCGCTTCTTCGGGTGTTTCTTATTGAGTTGATCAAAAGGGCTCTTTAGGATAGATTTATGATCAATGTAAGGACACTAAGTCAAATTGAAGTTATTTTGGAGGATATTTGGGATGGTTTTGGCCGATCCAAATGGCTTTGGAGGTGTGATTTTGAGATAAGGGGAAGTACCCTTTTATAAGGGAGGTGAGGGCCGCTTTAGAAAAAGCTTGAAATATTATTTTATTATACAATAATATTCGGTTTATAATGGCTCTAAAATGATTTATTTTAATGATATTGTGGGGATGGGTCTAAATTATCTCAACCAATTGGTTTTTTATAGGTTTAGGTCACCATATTAACCTTTTCTTTTAGATTTAACTCTTAGTTAAATTGTTTAACTTTTACCATATATTTTTGTACTATTTTAATAAATGGTTAATAAACATTATATAAAAATCCAATCAAACCCCAAGTGGTTAATTATTTATATATATAACCTTATCTAAGTCTTTTATTCAAACCTCATATCTTTAGGAATATTATATCAATTAATAATATAGTATTTGTTTTATAAACTCATTTATGTCTATTTTGACACTATTTGGTATTTTATTTTTGGGAAAGCCATAACAACTTTGTAACTTCAAAAACATAAAATGTCTAATTAGCCTAGAAAATTAATTTAATTTATTATAAGTGCAAATTTTTATTTATTTTTATTTTTAGAATATCAATTATTTTAATCTTTCATGAATAAAGTAATTACTACATCAATATTGTGTCATAAATAAATTTAATTGTGTAATGTCTAAATTTTTTTAATAAAATATCATTATATAGGAAATATTTTTATCTTTCAAATTAATATTTATCGTCGAATTTATATTCTCTATAACCCTTTATTAATAATGTTTTAGTTATTAATCTTTGAATTTAACAATTTTAACTCTTCTTTAAATAAAATAATTATAAATGTCCTTATCTAATCCAAGTGGACCAAAAGGATCATATTTTATTCCTAATGTTTTTTAATCTAAATAAAATTATCCAGCAGAGTTACGAAATGTGTTAGGGTAATAATTATATGATTTTTATGTTTAATTACCCTATTTAATTTTAACTGTGGTAAATAAAAGTCAAAAGTTACTACTCATCAAAAATTATTTTCGTCCTATTGAACCACATTTTAATTATTGATATTTATGATGTTCTTGGATTTTTTAAATTCAATTCACCAAAGTGGTAAAAAAATTATGCAAATTTTCTAACGTGCTTAGAAGGTGGGTAAAAGCTGATAAAAAGTTCATAAAAATTTATATATCCAATTTTATAATAAAATTACTCTAATTGATTTAATTGAACTAATATCTATATTATGTAAATATTTTGACTTAGAATAAACTTAAATAAAATAAATAATTATTAAAATAAAAATACAGTTTTAAACAATAAACTAGTGTTTTTCACTATTCATCAAAAATTGAAAGCTTTCAGAAAAATACCAAAAATTCACACTTACCTAATTTTGATATTATAAATCCAAAAAGCATGTTCATTTTGGAAAAAAATTATAATATTTCAAAAAGTGGATATAACTATTCATAATGGCTAGTTTGATTGGTTGTGGTTTGTTAGAACTCCAAGTTGTGTATAATACAATCTATTGCATTATTCAAATGGAAACATACTGTAGAAGCATGAGGTGTTATAATGTGTGTGCATGTATACTCATATATGTATGAATTGTTATATATGTGTATATATGTGTATGTATATATGGGAATGTGTATGCATGGGTATGTATGTGTATTTGAATGTATATGTATGGTTTTGTATACATGTTTATGTGTATCTATCTGTATGTGTATATATTAGTATGTACATGTAGGTATATGCATGTACATGTATGTGCATGTATGTTTATGTTCGTGTATGTGAATGTATGTGCTTGTCTTATAAAGGTCTCCATTTATCAACACTTGATTTAGTGGTTAAAAGTATTCTATTTTATTAACGAATCTTTAGCGCTAGAAATTGAAACCATGATTAAAAAATTTACATACATGTTCATATATTTTCAAATATGATTTATATATAAAATAATGATATTTATATAAATATAATACACTTATTTTTTGATTATATAACTTATAAATACTTTAAAAGTATTTCATATTAAAATTTATATACCTATTTTTCTATTATATAAATTATTTCATACATATTAATTTGTAATTATACATGTCATTTTTATAATATAGTTTATGTATATTTATAATAACATATACTTTTGTTTATTCCTTAATACTTAACTTATAAAATATATTTGGGGATATAAACTATATAAATAACCATTTATACATTAAAAATAGTTTATACAAAAATTTATATATTTATATTCATATTATTTAATATAGAATATTAATATACATTTACACTATTCATATATGTTTATAATTTTATTTTGTTACTTATAAGTATAAGTTAATAAGGCACAGAAAGGCTGCTGCAATATTCATCGAGGGTGGTCTGTCGAACCCAATAAATTCCCCAAACAACCATGTTGCACCACCAATAAAATTGAATTGAAACCCCTAGAAATGGGCGGATAGATATAAGAAAAATATTATAAGGTTCAATAAAAATAATTTCCTTTTTTAATCATCTTTCTATACTGTTTAATCATTACATATTTCATTTTTGTTTTTCATGACTCATTATAAACATGAAGGCTCAAGAAGGGAGAATGTTATGATTTTTATTATTTTTGTAATCATTATTCTCATGTTCTTGTGAGATTGTGCTGGATATTTATTTTTTTCATCATGAACATTATTCTTTCACCACCTGGTTGGACAGTTCTATTTATTTATATAATATTATTTATTTACAGATATATGGGACTCTTTATGTTGATTTTTAATTTCCTTCATAAAGGTGGGGTTCCCTCTTGATCAATTTGTTTTATTTTATTTACATTACACTGTCAGATTGGATCTTCCAATAAATAAATCATTTCACAAATAAAATTATTAAATGATTATTTATATGTATTTATTTATTTTAAACCCCCCATATAAAATATTTATTTTTCAATTAATGTGAAATATTTATATAATATGAAATGATAATAGTAACCTAAATTTTCTGTTTTAATACCATTTTATTTTCTTTAACCTAAATTTATATTTTGGTTGTATTCTCATTTTTAATAATAATAATTTTTTTATTATTCTCCGTGATAGTTATCATCATTTCAAATCTCACAAAATATGAATTCACCGCTCTTGATATTACCCAACGTAATTAAATTCCATGGACAATGGATGTTTAAATGCATCTTGAATCAATGGATCTCGTAGAAACAATTAATAAAAATAATCAAAATCCTCCAAAATAATTCTACGGTGATGATATTCCCAAGAATAAATCTATATGAGGTATTGAAATGTGAATACATCACAAAAAGAGATCCAAGTATGTTATGAAAGATTTTGAAAGAGTGGTATGCTCATCAAAAGGAGGTTTTCTTCTTATGACCCTAGATGAATAGAATGATTTACTTTTGTATTGGGATTATAGATGTAGATATGTTTGAAAATACATATATAACATTTCATGTGTCTTTTATCACCCTAAAAAAGTAAAATTTCATATAAGGGAATAAATTGTCTTTGATCTCATAATATCAGTACTTGTAAAATAGAAGAATAGTGATCTTTTGATTACCAATTATATGTCTTGTACAACTAGTTAGTCTTTAGAACTCCCAATTTCAATTATATAACCCTTTATTTATGTGTTTTATGTATCTAATGTGTTTGGGTGATTTTCTTTAAGGTTTATAGGACTTTTGGATTGATTTTGGGGCAGTGCTAGAGGTGTGAGGTTTGGGAATGGTTAGAAAAAACCATGAAACTCTTAGAGAAAATAATGAAAAGTGAGAAATGGGATCTGGGTAAGAACATGGTTAGGCACACTTTTTGGCTAAACCATGTGGCCTCCTAGGATTAAATGTTCTTTTGAGTATTTAGGAATATGCATGGTCAGTCCACGATTTTCCAAACTATTTTCCAAAACCAAGCAAGGATAATGGTTAGATTATAAAATTGGGGATCTAAATTGTTTTTCTCGTTAATGGACTTCCCCACTAACATGACCTTGACATAAATTCCACTCTTCCCAAAGGTTGTGGATTCTATTACACTTGATCTAGAAGAGATACATTGGTGCGATGATGCTCATTTTCCTTGGTAAGTATCCATTATATGTTTTTTATCCTTATATTTTTATTCTCCCCTCCCTTAAAATGATAGATACCAACCATTTAGTATGGATGCTAGTTTGGATATTCCAGTAATGATATTATTTAGTTATGTCAATTATAGGAAAGGTGATCTAAGGTGTGTTTTTTCAGTTCCATCTGGGTTTTGTTGATTAATTTGTGACATTCATCATTTTCTCCGTAGTTTCTAAGGTAGGTGGAATCATACTCGACTCATATTATTAGAACATGATGGGTAGATTTCAAATTTATTAAATTTCTAGAAAATAATTATGAAATTTTTGTTCCATGCTTGATATAAAACTTATTTAGTGATGGTTTATGGATTTATGGAATTTTTTTGAATAGTTGTTTTATTTAATGATTTTAAAATGATGCTTTTAAAATATTTGTTTGGATTGATTAATGGAAAAAATGATTGGTCTAATTTTTTTAATAAAAATATTTCATTATTAAAATGTCTTAAAATGTTTTGCCGGCATGGTTTTGTTATAAATGTGTTGGTGTGAGTTCATGATTTTTAGGAGACCCTGAATAAGGGGCGTGTACCATTGGGGTACAAGAAATGTGACCCTAGATAAGAGGGATGTGACATCATGTAATAAGGATATTTTCTATATAGTGCATACTTAGTGGATGGATGAGAAACCATTCATGAGTATGGAACTGTCCCTAAATCATGAATTGGTGTGTGTGAATCATGGAATTGGTGTTCCAAAAAATAATCTGTAATGGTTTAAAGCATTATTTATTCTAAATTATTTGAAATTAATTTCATTTGGGAAAACTATTATGTTATTGAAATTATTTTATATTCTGATATAAAATAATTTAAACTATCTTATATAAATCATTTTATATAAATGTACTAACATGTTCTATCGTAGTCGTGAGAGTAGGGATGTCATTTGGGGAAAACCTATTGAGTTTCACTACTGAACCCCTACATGGGAACATTGGCTCATTTACAGATATTTCTTTATCGAGACATTGGTAAAATAAATGTATCTCATTTCATTAGTGATGCTTTGTGATACATTCAGTATGTCTTGTGGAGTTGGAGCATGAAGCATGTTGGGGGCTATGGAGTAAGTGACCTAGGATTCTTTGAGATATTCGTATTTTCCTTCCATTTTGTAATATCAATCTCATTCAGTTTCCTCTAGGTAGTCAGATATGGTTCATGGATGTAGTTGGGTTTTATTTTCCATTTTTATACTTTGTGTCGTAGAAATTGTTATCATGCATCATTTTGTATTTTTTAATAGTGTTCTTTGTTGGGTTGTATTATTTTAAAAGGTAAAATAATCCCCCATTGTTATTCAATCCATTGGCATTTATTTCCATCCTTTGACATCCTGGGGATTTTGCCTAAGGCCAAATAATTATACACTGCCTTCTCAAGCCAATGAGGAGGGGTGGGATTTTACAAATGGTATTAGTATATTCCAACCCATCTTTCATTTTTGGAAAATATATCATTTCTTTGTCAGTCTTGGAGTAAGAAAATGATTTTTGATTAATACCTGAGTTATGTTGGAAGAATATAATAGGATCACCATAACATGAAATGTGTAGTATAAAATGGTGTAGCTAACCAATTAACATTGAACCAAAAATTCTCAAGGTGTTGGGTACTTAAGTGTTTTAATACACTTATAGGTGTTTTAGTCACATTGTCATGGGTTTTTCCAATGATATGAGCATTCCATGAAATTTTGAAATGACTTCCGAGTCGGAGGGATTATTTATTATTCAATAATTATGTATGATTTTGTGTAGAAATGTTTATTTTTAAAAAAGTGTTGATTTTTTTAATGTGATTTTTTGAAATGGAATGATATGGGTATTTTGAAAATGGTTTTATTTTCATAGGCAATATGAGACTTTAAAAAATGGTTGAACATGGAAATTGATGAGTTTTTGAAATCCTCACTCTGATAGTTCTAATGTCATAAAATTTAATTTTTAATCCTTCATATCTAGATAGTAACACTTATATTATTTATTGTTTTTATAAAAAATGGATCCCAGTAGGTTTCATTGAATCCAAAAAGGGGAATCTCTTAAGAATGAGGTCACACCTGAGCCACTGGTGAACCAATAACTGGTTCAATGTATTTTCCATGCTTATTATGGTATAGATAGAGGGTGAAAAGGGGTTGAACCAATAAAAGGGGAAAATTTCATTCTATTATAGAATTAAAATCCACTCATCATTCAAGGTAATTTAGAAAAAAGAAATTAGAAGTATGGATGAATATGATGAATCGAATCATTGATTTCTTAGTCACACTAAAAGAGATAAGTGTCTTATTGGAGATGTATATGTAGGAAGATCTTGCATGATAGTGGTGAGATGTAGTAGTTCTTTCTAAATTGGACCAATGTATTACATGGGAAGATTATGAATAATTTTTATACCAAAAATTATATCCTCACACATTTAGGACTAATACAGTGATTGATTTTTCAACATAAAGTAGTATAATCACTTTGTGACAGAGTATGAAGATAAATTCCTGAATTTTGTCTTTTTTTTCATATGAAAGTTTTTCAATTTAATCCTTGAAGGAATAAATTTTTTAATTAGGAAGAAGGATAAAAATTCTCATGATGATTTCCGTGATTTTTCTAACATATTATATACAGATGGTGAATAGAGTAATAATTGTGGAAAGATACATTTCAAGATCTATGGGTATAGAGATAATATTGATACATATGGGATATGGTGAGAACTCAAATTCCTGGAGCATGTATAAGAGGGACAAATATTTCTAATGCAGTGGGATGAATCATAATTAGAACGATGGATCAGTGAATCATTATCCAAAACCAATGGGTAAATCGAGATGTTTTCAATGTGGTAAATTCAAAAACATGAATTGAGATTATATGGAATAGTTTAGAGCATCCCAAAATTGAAATCATATGGGGAATATTTACATTATTGTCATAGTGATCCATGATTGGGTGTTTCAGACACATCTCAGGTGTCACAAACATTATATGATTAGATGGGAAATGTGTAGCATAATAATTCGCAACAGCAAAACCGATCTAGATGTACTGATTCTAAGAATAACACGACTCTTCAAGTAGTTCATCCTCAATAGGGAAATAAAGAACAAGGTGCAGGGAATAAGCAGTTATATGGAGTTGAGAAAGTGATTGTGGGTGATAAACCATGACCATTGACTATAAAAGGTATGATTCTTTTGAATTATACCATTATGAAATATTTATTTTACATCGGTGTATCTCATTCATTCATTTCATCTCATGTTGTTGATATTATAGTTTGAAATGTTAAGATGATGCCATATGATTTAAAACTTCAAACTCTTCTAGACTAAAGAGAATTTCAAACCTTTATGTGCAAGTCAAGTTCTATAATGATTGATGGCGATGTATGGATATGGTATTTTTCTTTTCATGGGATGGATTTATTTTTAAAAAAATATTAGGAATGTATTCAATGACTATGTTCAAAGATATCATCTATTATTATAATCAAAGGGTTATTTTTACATTTGATTATGGTGTCAAACTTCTATTTAGAGGAGAATAGAATGTATAGGTAGGTGTAATGGGTTATTGGAACTAGTGGTTGGATAAATTTCATACCGGTTGGAATTATTGACTTTGGAATCAGAGGATGAGATCAGAGATAACTATTTTCCAATAGATTTTGATCACATTCCAGATGAGGATCCTGAAAATTTCTCAGGGTTTCCACCAAAAAGAAATGTAGTGTATTTTATTAATATTTTACTTGGGACTAGTCCTATTTAACATAAGTGTTACCAGAGAGAATAAAATCAATTAAGGGAATTGAAATTCATGAGGGATGATTTGGAAAGGCCTAGAATGTTATTGTGGGTATCACAAGACTTGTTTTTTAAAAGTATGGATAAAACTATTTGGTTGAATGTGGATTATTGTACTATTATCCAATTTATGATAAATAATCATTATCCACATCAACACATTGATGATTTATTCATTCAATTAAGGTGTTCCTAGTGAGTCTCTAAAATTTACACGTGATTGTTCTATCACAAATTGTTGCTTAAGAAGGAGGATATTCTAAAAATATATTTTAGAAGTATACATGGACATTAAGAGTACGTTTTTGTGCTTCTAAATCTAACGAATGCACCATTACTCCTTATGGAATTTAAGAAATGGATATTTCGACGGTATTAGGATTCTTTTATGGTGGTGTTCATGAATGGAATATTTTCTTATTCAAGGAGAAGTGTCGGTCATAAGTAACCCTTGGATACATTGTTTAGAATCTTATAGAACAATTGTATGTATGCCAAATTATCAATGTGTTATTTTTTTGATGTAGAAAGTATGTATACATGTCCATGTTATTTATGAATGAGGTGTTTCTCTAGATCGGGAAAATATATATTTTATGATATCTTGAAAACTTCCAAAGAATGTATTTGAAATACAATATTTCATTATTTGAATTGGTTATTACCAATGCTTTGTTCCTGATTTTTCATGAATATATTCACTTGTGAAAATTTTGAAAAAGGAAAAATTTTCCATTCCAATGGAATAATAAATGTTAAATGTCATTTCAAGAGCATAAATTTCACCTTATATCATCACATATCTTAATATTTCAAAAATTAGGACAATGTTACATGGTATGTTATGATGCTTAGGGATTAGGGGTGTGATGGGTTATCATGTGGTTGCTTATGGATCATTAATGTTAGGGTTTTCTTAAAAGAATCTCCCAAAACAGTACTCAGAGTTAGTTTTCATAGTCTATGATTTGAATTCTTTGTGTCAATAGTTATTTGGTAAGAAATTCATGGTGTTTAAGGATCATAAGATATTGAAACAAATTTTATCTCAAAGAGATTTGAATATGAGACAAATAATATGGATGGAGTATATACAAATATTTGAATTTGACTAGGTGAATACACTAGGTAAATACAATTTGGTGGAAGATGCATTGAGAAGTAATTCATATTGGAAGTTAGAAAAAGAATCCACATATTATTTGAATTCAATTTTAAGGAGTCTAGTAGTGTTTATCAATTTTTTTCCTTTATAATTTGGTTATGAAAGGTAAAGTGGAAAGGATAGTCAATTTAAAATGCATTGTAATGAGGTAAAAACACTATAGTGGGGAGACAATTGAGTTACAGAAGATGAATGGGAGATTAGTTTTATGGTTTCAGGGTCAGTTGGTCATACCATTGTATTTTCAATAACAACTTCATTCTTATTACCACCTTTAAATATGGGATTTGCATCCAAGAATACAAAAGATTTATAAGGAACATGAAGCAATAATCTGGTGGGTTGACATGAAAAGGAATGTTTCAGTGTTTTTTTCTAAATGCTTAATTATCAGTTGGTTACACTAGAACACCAGATAATTATGGTTGTGTTGTCGTATTTACCTAATACTATTTGAAAACTGGAGCAAATTTCTATGGATATTTTTAAATCTCTACATTGTATGGTTCAGAAACATGATGGCATTTGGGTGACAGTGGATTAACACACAAATTAAACACATTTCATTCTTATTATTTAATATCATAGGGTGATGGATTTGATTAAAATCAATATCAGATTAGTAGTAATGCTAAATGGTATACCTGTTTCGATATTCTCATATATAGATCTTATAATTACATATTGTTTGTTGAAATACATACAGAAATACATGATGACTAAGTTGACTATGAGTATGACATATCATCTTTAGATAGATGGGATATCTAAAATGATGGTAAAAACAATGGAATAAATGTTTTGGAGTTGTGTAATGTATTTTGGTGAATCGTGGGAGGATCAAGTACCATTAGCGTTGTTCTCATATAACAACAATTATCAGTTCATGTTATGGATCGGTTTGCAACATTTGATGGGTTTCCTTATCGTTATCCACTTTTTTGGTCAGAAACAGGTGATACATCAATGGTTGGGATGAGAATTATCAAAGAGAGATTAGATAAAATTAATTTGATTCGGAAAGTTATGGAGACATCTCATATTTGTAAAAAATAATATTCAGATCATCATCGATGTTTATTTCCATTCGAGGTGATTGATCATGTGTTATATAGAGTATTTCCAATGATTGGGAATCACTATTATGAATGTATGAAAAATTATCTCCTAGATACGTAAGCTATTTTGAGATACATTCATTGGTTGGTGAGGTGGAATATAATTTCTATTTTCCACCACAGTTCAGTGCAATGCATAATGTGTTTCATGTATCTATGTTGAAAAGTATCTACCTGCCCACGACCATGTCACTCAATGGAATCACATTTCCCTAGAGTTGGATGCTTCATTGGATCATATGCTATTAATGATTGTGGATAGGAAAAAAAGTATTTAATGGAAAAATAATCGGTCTAGTATGGGTTTTTTGGAAAAATGGTCTGATTCAAGAATAAACTTAGAAAAAGGAAAAGGAAATGGTCAAGAAAATGTCTGAACTATTTTATGAAAATGGTGGATTTCCATTTTTGGGGATGGAAAGGATAATGTTGGGGAGAATTTAAAACCCATTTTTAATCTAATAAACAATTTATTTTTATATTTTATTTATCTAATGTAGTTGTGGGATGTTTGGTATGTTTTGTAGGTCTTTAAGAATGTTTTTTTTGGATTTTTTGGTGGTGCACGTTTTGAAAATGGTTAGTACAAATTGTAAAAAACCTGTAGAAAATTGTGAATGTTGAGGCAGTGGGATATGGGTTGGATCTTGGTTATTATCATGGTTTGGCCAAACCATGTGACCACCTAGGAGTAATTATTCGTTTGGGGATAAGTACATATGCACGATTAGTGCATAGTTTTATTAACAGTGTGTCATAAACATGAACAACTAAAAGTTATATAAAAAAATAGTCGATCTAACAAAATTTTTCCCCATAAGGGATTTTTTTCAAACCAATTCGACCCTAACTTGATTTACACTATTCCCAAAGGCTATGGAGACCATTCCCCTTGATCTGGATGATATATGTTGGAGTTTTGTGGTGCATTCAATCTCATATTCCTTTATAAGTCTCATTTCATCATTGTTTTTCCGTATATGTTTTCATTACCTCTCTTGGAATGATAGATCAAATCCATTTGGGATATATATAGGTCGTGACATTCCAATAATGATGTTATTTGGATCTATGTTTATGTTAGGTAACATGAACATAGGTGGGTTTTTAGATATTCAACCCAGTTTTGTTGAATAATTTGTGTCATTCGTCATCTTGGCCAAAAATTTTGATGTAGGTGGCTTCACCCTCAAGTCCACCTATTATCACTTGAAGGATTGATTTCAATTTTTGATGAATTTTTGGAAATTTATTATGAAATTATTGGGAAAACCATGGTAAACACCTTCTATAATAAAGCTTTGTGTATTTTTTAAATTATTGTGAAAATTTTCATTTTTGAATGATTTTAAAATATTGATTTTAGAAAAGATATTCACTCTGATTCATTGAAAAATGTTTAAAGAATGTCTTTCAATAAATTTTTTTTTTATTAAAATGGATTTATATGGTTAGTTGTCTTGGTTTTTACATACACAGGTTGGTGTGAGTTTTTTCTTTTGACGTGTCCCTGAATAAGGGCATATACCATTGGGGTACAAGGTACATGACCCAGGATAAGGGGAACATGCCATTTGCAAACAAGGAGCTTCGCTTCTTAGTGACATATCAGTGGATTGATGAGAAACCAATCATTATTATGGAAATTTCACTGAATCATGCATGTGTGTGTGAATAATAGAATGAGTATGCCAAAAAGGAATGTGAAATTTATTAAATCATTTTTTTCATTATTTGGAAATGGATTTCATTTCGGAAAACATATTTTCTTTTGAAATTGTATTATATTCTGATATAAACTTCATTAAAATTTTTATATAAATTTATTATATAAATATGCAACCATGTTATATCCTATTGGAATGATTAGAGAATTCATTTGTGTAAAAACTTTTGATTTTCATTAATCACCCATACATTGGCACTTTGGTGCATTTACAGATATTATTTATCAATAAATAGGTAAAAGAAAATTATCCCATTTATTTAGTGATGATTCCTCATACTTTTAGTCTGTATTATGGACTTAGATCTTGGATGATGTTGGTAGTTGTGGAGTTGGTGACCATAGATTCTTTGAGCTTTGTTAATAGTGTCATACAATTTATATTTTGATTTAAGTTTGGCTTCTTCATGGTACTATCGTATGGTTCAAAGTTGTATTTGATTATGATTATTATTTGTTAAACATTGAGTGATATACATTATTATCATGAAATACTGAGTGGGTTTTTGGTTATGGTGTGCTTATTTAGGATGTTTTATTTTAAAATGGAAAATCATCGCTCAATTGTATTGAATACCTTGGAATTTATTTCCATCCATTTCCATCTTCAGGTGGTTTCCTAAGTCCATGTAACATTCTAATGCCATCTCTAGGAAATAAAGATTTTTGGGATATTACATAAAAAATAGAATTTCCTAATGAAAATTCTAAATTTCATGAAAATAATCGTAGAGGAATTCGGTGAGGTTATTCTCATAGTAGAAGTGGTGTTGTTGGTAGCTGTGGCCAAGGATATGGCTATAACCTATGAACACTCGAAATGAATATTATACTCCAAGAAATGTATTATTGAGCACTACAAGGAATACTAAATATTTTTAGTATATATTTTGTTCTAAGGGACACTGGTGTTGAGTTTTTTAAACCCTATATCATCTTTTTCAGATCTATAAATCCCTTCATAGATCAAATAATAAGCATTCAAACATTATGATACATCCTATAAGGTAAAAAACGAGTGTAATTTTACTAATAATCTTGTGTCTTCAAATATTTATTTTTGTTACCTTGTTGTGGGGGATTTTACATGTGATTTTGAATATATGATAACTAGAGATAATTAAGAAAAATTAAATTAGTTGGGATATGTGATTTTTTTTGGATTTTACATTTTTGATGTTGTAATTTCACAAATTTTTTCTTATAATATTATTGTATTTACTTTGATGCATTAAATTTAATGCATAAATGGGACATATATTTACATAATGGATCATTGAATAATGCACAAAATTCAAAATAATAATACTTTGGTCTAAAAATTATCCAATAAGACCAATACTAAATACTATATCACTTCCTATGGATATGATAGATGGGATGGGTAAAGTGAGTTTTTCATTACCTAATGAGATATGGTTTTTTTACAAGTGGTGTGTTTTGTTCCGCAAAGTCCACAAGAAACATGTTATGTTTCATTGATATATACGAGAATGGGTATGATACCCAAACTATATCTAAGATAAATGAAAATTACATGTCCAATGGAACTAAAAAATCAAGTAAAGTGTCATGTAGTAGAAAAAATAACATAAATTATATATGGATTTTCTTATATATATAATTATAGTCAAAACCAATATGGTAGTAATGAATAGACCAAAAATCATAAATTTGTGGAATGACGAGTTAGGTCATCATGATTCGTGAATGAAGTGAAAAATAATATATATTTCTGATAGACTTTCAATAAAGGCCCAAAATATCTCTCCACTAAGTAATATTCCATGGGGGCTGGTTTTATTTGAAAAATAATTGTGAGACCATCTCCTGCTAAAATTAATGCTGAAATACTATCCTTTTTTGAATGAATTCAAGGTGATATATGTGGGTCAAATGAACCATTTTGTGGTCCATTTAAATATTTTAATCTATTAATTTATTCATCCAGAATATGGTCACTTGTATATTTTATCTCAACACGTAATATAACATTTTTTAGGGTTTCATGCTAAAATAGTTAAATTGAGAGAACAAATACTTGATTATGTTATCATGAAACAAAGGCTTGATAATATTGTCAAATTTACCTCAAAGCTTTTAAAGATTATTGATTAGAAATGGGGATTACTATGGATCATCCATTTAGCCATGTGAATACACAAAATAGTTTATCTTAAATATTAATAAAACAAATATAACTTATTATTAGACGATTACTAATGAGAAATATGATTCCAAGATCTATATGGATTCCTGAAATATTTCATGCCGTAGAATTAATTTCCATTAAACCAAGGAAACATAATATGCACTCTCTATGGTAACTAGTATTCATCCAAGAGCATCAAATCTATCACAAAATAATTGCTGGTTGTATAGTATATGTAGCAATTGTACCCCCACAATTTACAAATATGGGAACTCAAAAAAGATGGGAATATATGTTTGATATGAATCCTCATCCATAATCATATATCTTCAACCAAAATGCAATGATGTATTTACAACACATTTTATTGAATTTGACTTTAATAAATTAGTATTCCCAATATTAGGGGAATAATAAAAAAAAAAGATATTTCTAGGAATGTATAAATGTTATCTCTTCTATATCCCCCAATGGTCAGTGTGAGATGGAAGTAAAAAAATATTTTACATGTTCAAGAACTAGCTAATCAATGTCCCGCTACATTTACTAATCCAATGGAAATTAATAAATCACATGTACCAACTATAAATGAAATGGGTGAAATTTATTTCTCGAAGATATAATTATATAATGATGTTACAGAAATCTCAAAATCACACCTCAAGAGTAGAAGACCAATTTGATCTAAGGATATAAATACATTGAAATTAAAATGAATGAGTATAATTGAAAACCCTATAATGGAGGAATGTATATTAAAAGTAACCAATAATTTATGTGTTATTTAATAATAATTTGATGATATTCATAAATAGAACTCATAGGATATGTAAAACCCTCATTATTTTGAAAATATTTAAATCACTCATAATTACTCCACTACTTGTGATATATTTAATTAAAGTAATGTGGAAAATATTGAAGAAATATTAACATATTCAATTTCATATGGTATATAAAAAGAATACCTTGAACCAATTTCTATTATGGAATGTAAACACAAACCAATTGTAACAAATTGAAAGATGAAATGAATGTTGAGTTACATTCCCTTAATAGGTGAATGGTTTTTGGACATATCATGCTCACACTAGAAGCTATGAATCATGTTTGATATAAATTTATTTTTGTGAATAAGCATAATGAGAAATAATATTTTTGGATTCAAATTTATTCTTGTCTCATATATTTTCTCTCAGAGACCCTAAATTGATAGTGAGGAGACTTATTCTCCCGTAATGGATGCTATTTCATTTTAAAATATAATGAGTGTTCTGGTACCTAAGAAGGTTAATATGTGTCTTATGATATTGATACATATTATTAATAAGGGTCACTTGATAATATTATATATATGGGAGTCTATAAAGGATTCAAAATTCCAAAAGTGTTGAATCAAAACCAAAATAATTATATTTAATTAAATTGATGAAATCATTGTATGGATAAAAAAATCTCAGCATATGTGGTATAATCATTTGGGTGAATATTCTTTCAATAAATTTTTTGTAAATCAACCTATAAGAACATCTGTTTTTTTATTAATATAACACCACTAGGATATTCAATCATTTCTATTTATTTTTATTGTTTTAATACCTCCATAACTCTAAAAGATATCAATGAGGGATTTAGATCCTTAAAAGACGAATTTGAACTAAAATACTTGGGATAAACCAAGTACTGACTTGGATTACAAAATTGATCATATGATAATTGGTATATTTCATTCCTAAACAAAATTACATAGAAAAGGTATTAAAATGATTTAATAAAACTATATAAAATCGTTTATTTTCACTATTGGTTGTTCGGTATTTAAATTCTAAGAAAGATCAATTTTTACCTTTTGAAGAAAATGAGGTGTTGGTTCATCCATATGTATCATAACTCAGTGTTATAATATTAGTTTTGTATCTTTACAATTGTATGCATCCTAATATATCATCTTTATACAAATTTATTGAATAGTTTTAGTTCATACACTATAAGAAGACAATGGAATGGAATTAAACATATTTTCCTTATATTTTTGGAACTACTGATTTGGGTTTATTTTATTCTATCAAATTAGAAAATAATATTGTAAGTTTTTTATACGTAGTTAATTTATCTGATCTATATAATTTGTAAGCACAAATTGGTTATGATTTAATAGTTCTAGGTACTTACATTTATTGGATATAAAAAAACACACCCATTGAATAAGAATAAAATCATGAAAAATTAATAGAATTACCTGATGTATGCCGAGAATGTGTCTCGTTCCGGTCTATGAATCAACTCATTCGAGCTGAAAGTGGGTTTACAATGGATTATAGAACAATAATATAATTCAAAGATAATACTACATGAATCACAAAAAAAATGCAAGGCTTCATAAATAATGATTGGATAAAGCATAATATCCAAAACATTTCCCTCACACATGGGTTAATTAAGAATGGAGAAATCATTAAGAAATATTCTCTATCAAGTGACAACATTGTAGATGTATTAACAAGTCAGTATAACCCTCTATCATAAGAAAGTTTTTATATAATATGGGGATACATAGATTTCATAATATTTAATGTAATGTAACTTTCCTAAGGACCCTACATGCTTGTATGCTTTTCCTTATTCTAGTTTTTATCCCAAAAGGTTTTTCTAAAAAAGGTTCTTAATGATGTAGTATCAAAACATGTAAGAAATTGGTATGGGTGTGAACCCCAAGGTTGAGTGTTTGGAAGACACTTAAATATGGGTATAATATTCAATGTGTGTGGGATTCTCGCCTGCACCAATTCCCCCTCCAACCATGTTGTACTGCCTGTAAAAGGGCAGTAAACCCCCCTGGAAATGAAGAACATAAATAATAAAAATGTCAGAAGGCACAAAAATGTATATAGATATCTTTATTCTCATAATTCTATATTGTTTAATCTTTTATCATTTCAATTTTTTTCATAAAAATATATATACATGTAAATATATATATTTGAATATATATAATTTCAAAAGTTGGGGCAGAAATCACTTTTGTTAAACAAAAAAATACCCCCTTTACATCTAGGTACGGTGATACCCATCATATGTCATGTAGTCCCAATACATAATATCCAATAGACATGACATGAAGTCCCAAACATGTTCCCAAGTCCCATTGGCCTTGAATACCCAGCTCGTAGTCTAAATAGATGCCTGGATGCACACATTTGTCGTTAACACCGTCATTGATGCATCCCACTGCCACAATCCAGAGGCCACCACCTCCCACACCATTGACTATCACCGCTCACATACCCTACCACATAGAGCCATAGGGTTCTGCTCCGTGCACCTTTTCCCATCCCACATGCACAATAAAAGAGAATTCCACCCAAGTACTTTGTGGAAAATATTGATGTGACCAGGATATGGTAATTGGCATCCTATTGTTGTGCCACAAACTGAGTACCACTTAGCCATAGTATTGACTGTGATGTATGTGATTATATATTATAATGTAAGTAAATTTATTGTAACATTATAATATATAAAATATATATTGAAAAAAAACCCCCACACACACACACATATATTTTAATTTTTATATTTTTCTATTTAAATATTTATAAAATTAATATTTACTGACTTAAAATGGCTAATTTATTGTAAATATTGTGCCTTTAATTTTATTTTTTAATATTTATTCATTTTTAATATTTTTTCAACATATATAATATTTATTATTTCTTTATTATTTAAAAAAATAATTATAATTTATAAATTGATATTTATTAAAATAATAATTATAAATACTTTTCATTTAAAATTATTTATTCATTTTTAATATGAAATTATTTTAATGTTTTTAAATTTTCACATTTTTATATATTAATTTATGTATTATTACTTAATAATATATAATAATTCTAATATGTTTTCAATTTAAAAAATTAATAATTATCCATTCATAATAATTATTCATTTTATTTTAATATTTATTCATTTTCAGTTTTTTTGTAACTTATATAAATAATATTATATATTCATTTTCATTAATGTTTTCTAATTTAAAAAATTGTAATTCTTTCATTTTTTGTAATCTATTTATAAATTTTAACAAAAATTTAATTTTTCTAATAAGTTTGTAACTTACATAATTAATAATAATTAATTCTTAATAAGTAATCATTTTATTTTAATATTTACTTTTTTTATTGTAATATATTTAATTAATATTAATAAGTATTCACCACACAATTGAACATATGAACAAGGTTCAAACCCCAATAGACTCCCTCGGGGTGATTTCTTGTTCATGTATACCTGATGATGTCTGTGTTGATGTAGGTGATCACACAGACATAGGTGTAGACTTATTTACGTGATATTGTAGCACATGACATATGTAGGGAAACATTAGGCTTGGATGAAGGAGTCTTTAGGCCATTGAAAGGTTGGTCTTCTGTCATTAAAAATTATTATAGTCTAGCTATGGTGTGGGTAAACTCTTTGGGGATGTGTGATCGGTAACACCCTGACCATATTTACCTGGAGCTAGTGTATTATTTTAATACATTGGCATGATTACAAGGAAGAAAGTCCTGAAGGACTGATCAATTTAGCAGTCTCGAAATATAGATTGCATAACTGAATGTTGCATTACACTTTATAACATAAAACACATCTTAAATAACCCATTGAGAACTCCATTATTCCCTTAGCATAACCCTTCATATTTATCACAATACACTTCTTGGAATCCTGGGAAAATAAATCAAAAGAAAGGGTTGAGATCAGATGCTCAATTAGGGTAAATAATTTTTCATAAGTTGTAAATTTTAAGGAAAGATGTGTATTAAAAACAATAGCCTTTTAAAAATAAACCAGAACGTAATATGGAAAAAATTAATCAAACATTGCCATATCAACATGCACATGGATATTATACTAGTCAAATAATTAGATGTAATAACTAATTTCATAATGATAGAATGCATAATGACGGATATCATAACCACATAGTCATGGCCCTTGTGCAAAGACTACAATAAAAAAATTTCCAAGGCCTTGGTACAATTCACTAGTTTGTCACATTAGACTTATTGATGCATTGAGTAGCTATTGCAGGCTCTACCAGTCACTTACTATGTCCGATGCATTCCTCATAACAAAATGTTGAATGATAACATAAAAATTTGTATTAAAAACTAGCATACAAAATTCAAATAATTTAACAATAAACCTTGAATGGATTAAAAATAGCACATCCATATAAAAACATATCATAAATCATTCAATAAAATATGGCTGGTTGTATTATAAAAAATAAACCTTAATCAATAATAATATCCAATAAAGTATGTTTACATAATTGAAAATGATCAGTAAAACTCATTGAGAGAAACATTCCTTCTATGAAATCCTTTAAAAGTCACACATTTATAAATGAATTCACTTAAAAGATATTTTGAATCCATGTTTCTTATACTACTTTGAAACTTTCGAAGGGAAATAACATTTTAAAAAAATTCATTTCTATATAAATGAATCCTTAAAAACATTTTTAAAACATTGTCATTAATTAAAGCGATTTAGAAAAATAAATCAATAAACAATTTAAAATTATGATCTTGATATAGATTACCTTCCAAAAAACCTTAAAATATTCATTTTGAAATAATATTTTGAAACAATGACATTGATGGTAAAAATGTCCCAGCAAATACTTACACATAAACAATCTCAGATAATAATGATATTGAGGAAATAACCCTTAAATTGTACATTCCTTTGGTCGAGGGTACGTGTAACCTCATGTATAATGACTATAGAATGCAATTAATTTATAAAAGAACCATACCCATATTTATGATATCATAATTTATTAATTTATGGATTTATAATACAATTTTAATAATAATTTCTATGATAAAAGAACATATCATGTAACAATGGCTTTCGATATCATACATGTTTTAACTTGTTATTCTTGATTGTATAACATATGTCATGATATAATTCATTCCAGAATATGAAAAATTATTTATGTATCATATATATTCATAATATAATTATGTATAATAGATAGATATATGAAATGGAAAACCACATTAATGGAGATGGTAGGTCGTTCGTACGTAAAAACATCATTTCCGTTTTCACACTATATTGAACAGAAGTAAGTGAATAACATATATGTAAAAACTTATATATATATATATATAGTAGAATTTTTATTTCATATATTACATACTTATTATATATATTTATAACCATATTTGAATGGTTAATGTGGAAATTAATCTCATCATGTCGTGGAGACGGTATGGCGTTTATACGCACGAGCGATGATATCATTCTATTGATGGTAAAATCATATGAAATTGGATGGTATGTTATATATACAGAATAATTAAAATTTTATATTTATTATTTACATCAATTATACACAATATTATACCCATCCAAATAATGAAGTGTTGAATAACAAACTACACCACGATGTGGAGACGGTAAGCCGTACGTATGCTTGTATGATGACGCTGTCATTCATAAGATGGATAGAATAAAAAATATGGTTGTAACATATTTATAATAACATATCATTATGTATAAGGTATATGAGTTATTATTTTAGTGTTTAATCGACATAAAAAGTAGAATTGGAAGAAGAAAAAAATATTGAAAGAGGTGATGGAGTAATAACCTCTTCTTCGTGTTCATCATTTTCATTTAATCAAAAGGGCTTCTTAGATTGGCTTATGATCCAAGTAAGGCCAGTATGTTGAATTGAGTGTAGTTGGGAGGATATTTTAGTTGGGTTTGGCTGAGCCAAATGGATTTGGAGGTGTGACATTAACAAAAGGGGATGTACCCTTTTATAAGAGATGTGAGGGTCAATTTAGGAAATGCTTGAAATATTCTTTTATTATAAAATAATTTTCAGATTATAATGGATAAAAAATGATTAAATCGAGGATAAGGTAGGTATGGATCTAAATCCTCTCAACCAATAGGTTTTAGTCATATTTAGGTCACCATATTAACATTATATTTTAGATTTGACTCTTAGTTAAATAGTTTATCTTTTACAATGTCTTCTTGTATTTTTATATTAGATGGTTAGTAAAAATACTATAAAATGCCAAGAGAACCTCATTTGGTTCATTAATGACATATATAACATTATATAAATCATTTTTACAAACCACATATTTTTAGGAACATTAGATAATTTAATAATAATGTATTTTTCTAAAAAAATCATTTATGTCAATTTTGACATTATTTAGTATTTGGATTTTTGTGAAAGTCATAACAAGTTTATTACTATAAAAAATACAATAAATAAACTCTAACATGTCATATTAACATAGAAAATTCACGGATAGAATAAAAAATCTCAATTTACATTTATTTTGATATTTATAATATTATTTATTTTAATCATACATTAATGAGGTAATTACTGCATCATCATTTTATCATTAATAAATATAATTATTTAATGTCTAAAAATTATAAATAAAATACCATGATATATGAAATTTATTTATATTTATAATGAATATTTGTAGATTAATTTATTTTTTGTGTTACCCCTATATTAAAAATGGTTTATTTATTAAAATTTGAATTTAACACTTTTAACTCTTCTTTAAATAAAATATATAAAATGTACTAATCTTACCCAAATAGATCAATATGATATTATTCCTCTATAAAGGTTTATTTTGGTTGAAAAAAATTATCTAGTAGAATTAGGAAATGTGTTGGGGTAATTTTAATATTATGTTTACCTTTAATTGATTTTTTTAATTTTAACTGTGGTATATAAAATTCAAAAGTAATTATTTACCAAAAATTATTTTCATCCTTTTGAAAAACATTTTACTTACTAATTTCAACCGTGTATCTTGGATTTTTTAAATTCAATTCACAGAAGTGGTAAAATAATGTTTTATGCAAATTTTCAAAAGTTCCTAGAAGATGGATTAATGTGCCTAGAAGGTGGGTAAAAAGACGTTAAAATGGTTTAATAAAATTTTATATATCCATTATTATTATAAAATTAATCCAATGACATAAATTGTACTAATATATGTATTATATATATATTTTAATATATGTTTTTAATTAAAAATAATTATTTAAATGAAAAATTAATTTTTATTTACTCTGTAGTATTTTTCTCTATTCATCAAAAATTGATTTTTTTAAGAAAAATACCAAAAAAATCGTAAGATAATTTTGATATTTACAATTAAAATTTTATGTATATTTTATCATATTCAAAACATATAACTTTCATTAATTAATTTAAAATTAATTCTAGTTGTGAAAACCATAAAACAAGTTTTTGAGATGTATAAACTATCAATAGATTGATATCTGTTTATGTCCAATTTAAATGTAAAATTACTAATAATGTACAAAATTGCATTAAATGATAAAAATATAATCTAATTGTACTTAAAAACCATTCAAATGTATAGTTTAACAATATCATATATTTTGATTAAAAATGTTGTTTTCAATTAAAATTTAGTATTTTTCAATATTCATCAAAATATGAAAGTTATCAGAAGAACACCAAATATTTATCCAAACTAAATCTTTCTGACCTAGTTCTAAGGA
This sequence comes from Viscum album, assembly GCA_963277665.1. Classification (NCBI taxonomy): domain Eukaryota; kingdom Viridiplantae; phylum Streptophyta; class Magnoliopsida; order Santalales; family Viscaceae; genus Viscum; species Viscum album. The sequence continues at coordinate 1,020,223,955 of OY728137.1, read as the reverse complement.
ATAAGTTTATTTTTTAAAATTGAATATATAAAAGTGTCAAATAGTTGATTTGAAAAGGGTTTTCCCATAAAATGTTGTAAAATTGGATTTTTTTGAGAAAAATACTTCTTTTATCTGAAAATTTGAATTTGTTCTTATATTATATCATAATAAGGAAGTTACAAATATATGGAATATATAATATTCAAAATGCAGTTAATACTATTTATAACCACTTTTTAAATTGCTAGTTTGGTAATTAGTGATGCTCCCGAACTCAGTGTTGGGTGTGACACAAGCTATTGAATTACTTTAAAGAGATAACACACTATGAAATATTTGGGTGTTACATTCTACCCTCTTTCAATAAATTCCATCCTCACAATTTGAAATTTCACATTGATAATAAATTGTTCAAAATAAAAAATAACTTTGTAGAAAACCCTCATATGAAATAATTTTATAAAATATTAGTCTTAATATGAGGGAAACAGAAATTAAAATGTCACCACCAATTAGGGTTTCGAATAGAAGAACATTGGTGGAAATTATAGACACATAATTTGAATAAAAAAATTTAGGGATTGAGGTTATCAATCATAAAAAGTGAATAATAAATGGAAAATTGATGGCTTCAAAGCTATAAATATATGATGATTTAAAATATCATCGATTCAACAAATCATAAGGTATTAGGATAAAACATTTTTAGTTTTATGATCCTCTCCACGAAGATTATGAATTAATTTCTTCATAAAAAATAATACTTGATAAGAAGAGTTCCATATTTTAATAAATTTCTACCACAAACTCATCTTTCACTCCAAAAGATAATAGAACATAAAAATATTACATTTAACCTAATCGTATAGGGATCATGAAAAAAATGATTTTATAATTCATCTGTCAAACTATTTAAAAAAAATACATTATAAAAATACCAGGACATCACGTAGAGCAGTTGTTGGTGATTCACTCGTGTTCCCCTTTAGTTACAGGTTCAAGTCTCGTAGCCTTTCCAGATGCGACGGGTTGTTGCCCAACCTTCAAGATTTCCATTTTATAACAGTCAAAAAATAATATTAAGAACTGATTTAACCTTAAACAATAGTATCCAATGTACAACATAATCCATTCAAGCCTTTACAGATATCCAAAATACTTCTATCCAAACTCACAGTCTAAAATTTATAAGGAAGGTCACAATATATACATGTGAATACCTTCATCGTGTATTCTCTTAAAACATGGAGATAAACAGAATTACCAGATAATAATATTGACTTTGTTCATTATTCCTCACTCCTTATGTAAATGAATGAATATTGGATATACAACTTAAATTCAAAAATATTAAAAACATCTCATAATGATGGTTTGAACTACTTTGTAAACAAATCATTAATCAATTATATGGATGTCAATAACATCCAATATATATTATCCTAATAAATTATCTCTTATTACAAAATCACTCCCTCGGTTTTAGAAACATATTAATAGATATATTTCCCCCAACCATATATTGTTCAAATTTTTTAACATGATACTGTGTCACTTTACATGGTACCATAAAATCTCAAATCCTTAATGAAAACATACTGTAGTAAAATCCTTATATACTTTATAACTCTTATAAAGTGTACTAAAAAGACACAATTCTTTAATATCAACTTAAGAACACTAATCATTCCGCTTCATCTGTGTTAGTATCATAACATAACTACTATCCAATAACATCATTTGGGGTATAATCTAATGATTGGGACATTGATTCACGTAGTGTACCAACTCCTTTAAGATGAAGTATTGTACATTTGAAACATTTTACTTACCCTTGAAATCACAAACATGGTATCCTTTTTCTCCACACTTATAAAAAATATCATTCCTTTCAATCACTTCCTAGGGTGATTCCTTCCTTAGTTATCACAAATGGTAAAATCCTTCATTCCCTTCTTCCCTTTATCCATCTTTTTCTCTACCATCCTCTCCTTCCCTGGTTTCCCTTCAAATCCATATGACACGGAAAATTATTTACTTATCTTATTAACCCACAATAGTATTTCTTCATATGATGAGAATATGTGGGAGACCATTTCCCTTCTAAAGGTCGGCTTATGACCATGAAATATATGACCCTTCTTACTCTTTGGATCCTGCCTATTTCTAGAGTCCACATTCCTTCTACTAAGCACCATTTATAAATGGTTACATACACCATGTTAGATCATATCATATCTTATAATTCAAAAACTTGAAAAATTTACTACATTAACTAAATATTTTCCCACATGTTGTATCATAATCATGAAAATGGTTTCTTTGCTGACATGTCTACTCATAAATCATTCATAATGATTTGTAAATTAAATGTGAATTATCCTATGAATATCACCCGGGAGTGTTGTAACCAAGAGTACAACAAGATCTATTGTCGCGAACAATATCCCGTTTTAGTCTACATCAAGACAATGTTTTTGAGTTTTACCCCTATATAAAACTATGTCAGATCCACCTCTACCATCTTGTATCCAGACATGGTTGTATTTTGTGCAAAATTCACAAAATCATTACATTTCCAAAATTATAGGATGATCTTATATACTTTTTTTCAAAGTTTATCTTAGTGTAATGTTTCCTAATCAGTGTTTATCTAAATATATTTCTATGATTGTTGCTAAAATTATTCTAATTCCAACTATAATTCCCCGAATTTAGTTACCCAGAGCTAGTGAATTATTAATATACATTGGCTTGATTACACAGAATTATGTCTGGAAGGGTAGATCAGTTTAGCAGTCTCAGAAAATAGATTTCATACATGAATTTTTCATTACACTTTCTAACATACAACACAACATAAATAATCTTTTTGGAACTCCATTATTCATTTACCATAACCCTGCATATTAATCATAACGCACTTCATGGAATACTAGGAAAATATATCATAAGAAAGGGGTGAGCTCAGATGCTCAGTAAGGGTAAATAATTTAACAGAAGCTATAAAATATTAAGGAAATATTTGAAGTAAAAACAAAATCCTTTTAAACATAAAGTTGAAAATAATATGGAAAAAAATAAATAAAAAATTATCATATAATCAGGCAAATTGATATTCTATTAGTCGAATAATCGCATTTAATAACTAATTTCATAATGAGAGAATGCGTAATGCTGGAAATCATAACCAAATAGTCAAGACCTCATGACAAGAATACAAATAATTTTTTTTTCAAGTTCTTGTTCCAATAAACTAGTTTGTCTCATGAGACCAACTGATTGATCGAGGAGCTATAGCGAGCTCCACCCGTCACTTACTAAGTCTAATGCATTCATCATATGAAAATGATTGAACATAACATAATCATTCATATTAATACAAGGATATGAAATTTTAATAATTTAACCATAAACCATGAATGGTATAAAAATAGAACATATAAGTCAAACATATCATAACTCATTCAATATAATATGGAGAATTGTATTATAATAAATTAACCTCAATCAAGAATAATATCTAGTAAAGGATGTTGACAAAGTTAAAAATGATCTGTAAAACTATTTTAAAGAAATATACATTTTGTAAATCATTTAAAAGGCACACATTTATGAAGGATGTCATTTAAAATATATTATTGAATCAATGTGTCTCACACAACTTTGAATCTTTTTAAACGAATTAACATTTTAAAACAGTCATGTCCACATAAATAAACCCCTAAAATAATTTTTAAAACATGGACATTAATTAAAAAGATTTATGAAAATAAATCATTAAAACATTTAAAATCGTGATCTTGATAAAGAAAACCTTCCAATGAATCATAAAATATTCATTTTTATTTCTTTATGAAACATGGACATGGATGATAAAAATTTCCCAGTGAATACTTACACATAAAAAAACATGGATAATAATGAGATTGAATAATTAACCCTTACCTTGTCCTTTCCTTTTATTGAGGGTACATTTGACTTCTTATATAATGGACATGGTATGATATTAAATTAAAACATAACCATATTCATATTTATGATATCATACTTTATTCATTTATTCCTTTATACTACCAGTTTAATAATAATTTCTATGTTAAAATAACATTTCGGGTAACAATCATTTTCATTATCATATGTTATTTATCATGTTATTTTTTATCGTATAACTTATATCTTGATTCAATTGATTCCAGAATATAAAAAATTATTTATGTGTCCTATATGTTTTGAATATAATTGTGTATTATAGATAGATATAGGAAATGGAAAACACCATTCCTGGTGACCGTTGGTTGTAGGTAGGCATAAACACCGTTTCCGTTTTCATATCGTATTGAACAGAATTGAATGTGATACATGTATATATATATATATATTATAATTATTATGTCATGTATTACATAATTATTATATATATTTATAATCATCGTTGAATGGTGAACGTTGAAATGAATCTCATCGTGTCTTGGAGACGGTAAACTATACGTGTGCACGAGCGATGATATCATTCTATTGATGGTGAAATCATATGTAATTGGATGGTATATTATATATAAATAATCATTAGAATGTTATATTTATTATTTATATCAATTATACTCATTATTTTACCATTCCAAATAATGAAGTGTTGAATAATAAACTATACCACACCGTTGAGATGGTTAGCCGTGTGTATGCACATATGTTTACTTTTTCATTCATAGGATAGATAGAATATTAAATACAATTATACCATATTTATAATAACATATCATTATGTATAAGGTAGGGTATGTATTATTTTATTATGGAAACTACAATGAAATAGGAAGTGGAAGAATAAAAGAACTTTGAAAGAGGTGTTGAAGTAATTATCTCTTCTTCAGGTTCATTCTTTTGATTTGATCAAAAAGTCTCCTTAGGTTGGATTTTGATCAAGTTAATGCCTACAAGATTAATTGAGTGTAGTTGGGAGGATATTTTATTAGCGGTTTTTTGAGCCAAATGGATTCGGAGGTGTGAAATTAAAAGAATGGGATGTACCCTATTAGAAGAGAGGTGAGGGTCACATTAAGAAATGCTTGAAATATTATTTTATTATAAAATAATTTTCCGTTTATAATGGATAAAAATGGGTTTATATATATTATAAGGTAGGTATGTATCAAAATAATTACAACCAATTGGTTTTAGACGAGTTTTGGTCACCATATTAACCTTATATTTTAGATTTAACTCTTAGTTAAATTGTTTAACTTTTACGATGTCTTCTTATATTTTTATATTATATGGTTAATAATATTACTATAAAATTTCAAGAGAACCTAAAATGGTTCACTAATGATATATCTATCATTATTTAAGTCCTTTTTCAGATCCTTGGAATTTTAATAATATTATATCATTTAATAATATACTATTTGTTTTAAATACTCATTTATGTCATTTATGACATTATTTAGTATTTGGTTTCTTTGAAAGTCATAACACATTTGTTACTTCAAATAAATTCGTAAAATAAACTCTATCATGACATATTCCCCTATAAAATTAGTTTGTGGAATCAAAAGTCTCAATATTCAATTATTTTTATATTTATAATATAATTTATTTTAATATTTCATTAATGAGGTAATTACTGAATCATCATTGGGTCATAAATAATTTTAATTATTTATTATCTAAAAATAATAAAAAAATACCATGATGTATGAATTATTTTTATATTTTTAAATAATATTTATAGATAAATTTATCTTATGTGTAAACCATAATTAAAAATGGATTAGTCATTAAACATTGAATTTAACATTTTTAACTCCTCTTTAAAATAAAATATATTAAATGTCCTAATACAACCCAAATGGATCAAAAGGATCGTATTTTTGTCATAATTTTGATTTTGGTCTAAAAACACTTATACAATAGAATTAGGAAAAGTGTTGGGGGTAATATTAATATTATTTTTACCTTTAATTACATTATTTACTTTTAACCGTGGGAAATAAAATTCAAAAGTTACTATTCACAAAAAATAATTTTCATCCTAATGAACCACAATTTACTTAATAATGTCAAATATGTCTCAATGAGTTTTCAAATTCAATTCACATAAGCAGTAAAATTACATTTTATGCAAATTTTCAAATGTGCTTAGAAAGTTGGTAAATATGCTTAGAAGGTGGGTAAAAAGACATTAAAATGGTTTAATAAACTTTTATATGTCTAATTTTATTATAAAACGACTCCAATGACATAAATTGTACTAATATATGTATTATGTATCTATTTTAAGATATTTTTTTAATTGAAAATAATTATTTAAATTAAAAAGTATATTTTTATGTACTATGTTGTATTTTTCACTATTCAACAAAAAAAGAATGTTTTCAAAAAAAAATACAAAACCTTTATCGTAAGATTATTTTGACATTAGAACATAAAATATTAGGTATATTTTAACAAATTAAAAACATGTAAGTATCATTAATTAATTTAAAATTAATTCTTGTTGTAAAAACCAGAAAACTGGGTTTTGAGAAGTAAAAACTATCAAAAGATTGATATGTGTTTATGTCTAATTTAAATGTAAAATTACTTATACTAACAAAAATTTGATTAAATGAGAAACATATAATATAATTATCCTTAAAACCATTAAAATATAAAATTTAACAATATAAATTATTTTTATTAAAAATGTTGTTTTCAATTTAAATTTAGTATTTTCAAATATTCCTCAAAATATGAAAGTTATCAAAAAACCCAAAAAATTCAAACAAACTAATTTTTTCCCTATTATAAAGAAAAATTTTATGTAGTAAAATTTAATATATAAATGTGTCAAATATTGGATTTTAAAAGGTTTCTCCATTAAAAGGTGGTAAAATTGCATTTTTTTCAAAATAAAATACTTCTTTTATCAAAAAAATGAATTTGTTCTTATATTGTGTCATAATATAGATGTTAAAATTATTTGGACTAAATAAAAATCAAAATTCGGTTAGTACTATTCGAAACTTATTTTTGAACAGCTAGTTTGGTAAGTCATGGTGCGCTCGAATCCGGTGTTGTGTGTGGAACAAGCTATTGAATTACTTTAAAGAGATAATGCACTATGAAATCCCGGGGTGTTACATGATCTTTCCCAACTATCCCATAAGTGTGTGTGTTGTTTCATTTTTTTAACCAATAATACCCTAAATAAATTAATACTCATTAAATTTTATCACTTTCATAATTTTTTCATTTTTTAATATTTTTTTTAGTATTATTAATATTTATAATGTTTTATTTTAATGTGTTTTTCATAAAATATTTATAAAATATTTGTATAATAATTTTTAAAAAGGAATTCATTTGAATTATTTTTGATTTAAATATAGTTTTTGATATTCATTCATTTAATATTTTATTATTTTACCTATTTTTGAAATTTATTTATAAATTTTTATTAATTACTTATAATATGTTTGTAATTTAAATATTTCTTATTCAAATTTTCTATAAATTTTAGGTTATTTATGAGTGCTCATTTTTTCATATCTCTATTTGTGATACATTTATCATTTTAAAATAAACAATTAGTAGTGATTGTGAATTAGCACTATTAATGGTTTCTTTGATCAGTTCTTTCATAGAAAAAATAAAGCAATAATTTTATTAGTGCTAAAAAAACTATGATAAAATACACTATTATAATCTCTTAATTTTTGGGTGGATAATGATGTCTTTTATCAACACTTTTAGTTAGCATAGGTAAATCCATTTCTGGATATTAAAATAATTCTAACTAGCCATGATTTGTTTCATGCATTGGTCAAAATCCAGTGGAATCAAATTTTCCTAGATATAATATTTGAGTTTTTATGAATCTTACATAAAAACTAAAGGTATGATACTCATAACGTTCTCTAAATAATTTCTCAAGAAATGTTTCATTAGTTTTTCATGATATTTTATTTTGTTCTTCCCATGTTAACTTCATCAAATCAAAGATTTAATCTTCCACCATTTCCACCGCTAAGGGGTTTTGAGAGTTATTTTTCATCAAGTATTAGGCATGGTTATCCTTATTCTATAAATTATTATAATATTAATATTCATTTTAGATGTTTCTAACTCCCATAATTTCTATAGGCTTTATATTTGCGGTTTTATTTTTGTTAATCTTCCTCCAAGTGTTTTTTGGTGTTTGTAAACAATGGTCTTTAGGTATAGTTTCTTCCAATAATGATGGATTTTTATTTTCTGAGTAGGGAAGTGGATTAAATATCCCTTTTATGTCTATCTTACGTTCTTGAAATCCATTTTGGTTTCATTATATTTCCACACATATAAAAAAAATCAAGAGCTATAAATCAATATGAATCAAATGAAATCATGGATATGATCAATAGTGAATAAATTTTTACCAAAATTTCATATTTAAAGAGTAAAATAGTTATATAAAATGATATATTTATCACAATATCTATTGGATTCTCAAACACACACAACATTAAAACTAATTCATTAAGTTCACCAATAAAAAATACCAAACATTAAAAGTATAATTTGTCATTTTCCTGATTACTTCGTCACATTATGCATGATGTTCAATAATTTTAGTGTTGAACTAAATTTATTAAAATTTCATATCACATATTTTTTCATGAAAAATCATTCAGTAATGTTACAATTAAATTTTCAAGTCAGTTAACTCACATAAATAATTAAATCATTAGTAAAACACCCAATTTATATCAAATCACTCAATTAAACACCAATTAGTGGATGAAGATTCCTACGTTGCAATAGGCAAATAATCTCTACGATGATAGAATGCATAATTCCTCACAAAACATGGAATTTATTTTATGTAGATATTTTTCATGTATTTTAAAAATATTCTTTATATATTATTTTATATAATTTATTTATATATATATATGTTATATTTATAGTTATATTTTTAAGGTTATATATTCTATAATTTTAGAATGTAAAAAATGATAAACTAAATGAATACCTTCTTTGTATTTATTTATATATTGTAAACTATAAATATTTTTGACCAAATAATATGGATATGAATAAAAAAAAATTAGATTCCAGTTTTTTGAAAAAAATAGTATGACAATGTGGTTAAAGGGTTCATCAAGTATACAACATATCATGTATATAATCCTTATTAAATAATTAATTTTTGTTCACAATATTATTAGTCAAGATGAATTTCCCCAAAGGAGTTATAAGAACACATGATCTATCACGGAATAGATCAAGATTATAAATATTGGTCCAAACAGGGGGAATAACATAATATAGCAGATGACTGGTTTAACATAAAGGATTATATACCATATGATATGATTACATGTGTAAAAGTGTTGGGGATACATTTTTAGTTTATTTATAATCTGATTTGATTACTAGTGTAAGATGAGGAAATTGAAATGATGTTGAATATGAACATTGAAATTATAAAAAAAATAAGTTATATATTTTTACAAATACATCATTGTATACTTGAGTACTAAATATATAATATTTTTAGTCATATTTAAGCAATATAATTTAAAAGATGGTAAGGGATGAAGAGACACTATCTTTATAGATAATAATGATATTCATTCATGAATATAGGACACAAAATCAATGGTATGTTCATTGTGTATGATCTCTAAAAAAATACATTCCTATCTAAATTGCCGTATATATATTTTAAAAGAACCATCACTAAATTAAAAAATGACGTATGCTTTTTGTGCCTTAATATTATGAGGATGAATCAATTCCATTGAAATTTGTGTTGTAATTTCTGATAATTACAATGTTTAGATAACTATATAGATGAGAATATACCACTCAACATTTCCCATGGATCACACATACCTGAAATAAATATTGGAAACTTCATTACCGAGTTGGATCTCCCCAATCAATGAAAATTTAGCATGTGTATCCTATATTTGGAAATGATCTGAGAGTCATTAATCATACACATTCTATATATGAATGAATTATTTTTGTGTACTAATTAATACCAATATTACTTTTATGGTTATGTTCATAAATTATAACATTCCCCTAGGGTGATGCATGAAGCACAAGTACAATATGTTTTCCCTAATTATATTTGTACCAAAACAACAAAAAAATGTTATTAATGTTTTGTTGTCACTATTGATCGAATATTTGAAATTAATGTGGGGTTCAGGAGTTATGTTGTATAATTATCATAGAAATAGAGATTTCACATTGAGATCCATGTTTTATTGGTTGATAAATGACTTTTTTACTTAATTATGTTATCCAAGATGTAGAATTCAATGAATACTAGGGTACCATATTTCTAAATAAAGAACTCGCTCAATTAGTTCAAAACATTCCACAAAGATTATGTTTCTAATACATTTTAATTTTCAACATAGTGGAATAAATAAGGATCTTATATGACACCATTTTATTAAAATTAAAAATAAAGTAAAACATTGATTCCAATAGGAGGTAATCAATATTTTGAGAAATTATTGGATCTTATAAAATTTTTGGTAATACCATTTTGAAAACCCATATAAAACATAAAGTGGAAAAAGAGGTTTGTTTACAATTTTCATATTAGAACATTCTGTGCATCAAACATTTTCATAATGTTATTTATGTAGAAAAAATGTGTGTTATAGTATAATACTATATTTGTATGGAAGTAAAAAATATGTTAGTAAGGCTTTGATGTACATTATTAACATAGTTATAAGGGAAATTTTTAATCCAATCAATTGGAAAAGAAGAATTTTTTTCCTCTATCTACTTACAATTTTTCCATACAAGAAATATTTCAATTTTTTGACCTCATGAACAATGTAAAGGTTCTAGAGGGAATTAATTAAATATAAAGAATATCATTTGGATGAATTATTTTAATTTATATTACTTGAAATATCATGACTATCGGGATCCGATATAATATTTAATTCTTTCCACTGTATATTTCATTCATCAAAAAATTATTTGACAGACATTTAATGTGTTTTTCCTATTTCTAAAAGCTACATATAATAAATTTATACAGCCAAAGAAGTTTCCAACTATGGAAAATTAAATTTTTACATATTAATTAAATTACAGATGTTATTCCCACTTTTTTTCCATGATATAATGGTTCACAAGGTTAGATATATTTTGTTATTCAGTCATATATTTTACAGATGAATGTACCTAATTTATTGGAATATAGTTATTTTGAAATGGTAAATCGAAAATATAATTCATCCATAAGGATGCATAGAAGAATTCTATATTTATTAGGAATCTATTTAATTATATATCAAATACCTATCAAATATAGATAACTTACGTATCCTAAAATCATTTAATAATTTGTGCCTTTTGGGTGAAGGATTTTATTTAAGAGATTATGTCTCAGTTACCATATCATAGTAACATCAGGCCCACACTTATGATTTACATAACAACGTAAAGGTTACTACATACATTGAAACTCAAAAATGAATTCTTAGTAATTTTAATACATCAAGGACTGAAAAATGTATATAAAATATATTCAATTTATATTTTATAAGATGGGTTTGAGGATAAATTATTAAGAATTTATCTACAAATAAGAATTATTTTTCAGAGTGAATTTTATGGATAACCAAATGACCAAGTATACATATATAATCTTATAATGGATATGCAATTAACGATTATTTGTTATATATAAAATAAGAATAAAAAAGCATTATGATGAAAAATAATTTAGTTAATCTATTTGTGGAAGTAATTGATATATGTGTAACTACAGATATAAATCCAATTTAAAATAATATGTCTTAATTTTTAATCATCATAAAAATATGGCGGTTATATTATTAAAAATTCCAAGTTACATTTTTTTATTCAAATGGTATGATAATAGGAGTGCTATAAAAATTGATGAATTGTTATTTGACAAAGTGAATTTTAGTAAGGAAGTGTAAAAGGATAAACCCTTCATAATTACATCTTAGGTAGAAAAAGTATTTAACTTTCTAAATTCTTCCAATAGAAATTGGCCAATTTTTTCAAAAAAAATTTCATTGTAAAATTAAAATTCCTTTGAGGATGACCCTTTCATTGGGATATGATAATAATTTCATGGTGGTCCTAATGTAGATGGTTTATTGTATGCCAATTGAGTCTATATAGACGTTATTTTTAATTATTGTAGAGGGGTGATATCCCTTCAATATATATTGAAAATATAGATCTAGATGTATACGTTATTTTTTATTATTATAAAATTTATTTCCTCATAATACTATGTGTTCGCTGCTATATTTATGTAATATAAATTAAATATTCAACTACTTATGAAGATTATTATTTCTCTACAAGTTGATTATAACAATATTAGGGATACAAGTATTTATAATGTTCAAATTATGGAAGAACATATTGAAAATTTTGAAACTTGGGAAATATTATAAACTAAACAACATATATTTATGCACCCATAAATCACCTTGTTGTGACTAGTACAATGTAAAATATACAAGGATATATTATTAATAATAAAAACATCTAAAGGATCACATGAGAGTAGGAATTCTCATAGCTCATGATCCAAGCATTGAGTTATCCTTTCCCCTAGATGATATGGATGTTCACGCGGTCAAACATGATATTGTAACTTTTGTAGCACAACCATCTAATATTATAATGATACATGATGATAATTAGATATGTCCTTTACAATTTAAATTTTTATGAAAAATATTTAACAATTAATAAAAAAATTACTAGGGAATATTTTTATAGTTTGAGAGATGTTATTGGAAATGTAGAGGTCAAATAAAAAAATATATGATATTACCCAACAAATTGAAAAAAAAATTCGAGAGTGCCTTTATCCCACCAATCCAACTTTCACATTTACTAATATTATATGTCAAAATGAATACAAAATTTTAAGATAAAAAATGAATTACATTTATTTTTAAGAACAAATGTATATAGAGGCCATTATAGAAATGGTTCGTCTTGAGAGGGTAAATGAAATTATGAATCCAGAATAGTTGCGAACCATAATTGTGAATGTAAACACGAGGAATATTATTTAATGTATTTTCCAATATTTTATGATCTATTTTATTCATAGTTAAATAATATTTATATTTTTTATAGGTGTATATATCACTAATACATAAACGTAAATCCCTATGATGAATTTTTTTAAATAATTAGAATTCATGTAACTTATATATATAAAGATTAATAAAATATTACATTATTATAATATTAGTACTAGTGGACTTTAGTTTAAAAATATCATAATGAATGAAATACTATTCTTAGTTCCTACAATTAAATTGTATATTTATATAATCTAATCATATAAAATGTTTTTAATTTTTTCCCAATTCATATTCTTTTTTGTTTTTAAAAATTCATTTGATGCTCATTGCAAAATGTTTGGATACTGAAAAGATTTATTTATTTTTTATCCAAAGAATGTATATCCACTGAATCAACCCAACATAGTGTCCATTATCAGTGTTTAATACACAAAATTTTATATTTTACAAAAAAACATTAAATAATACATTTTATATTATATATTAATGATTTTTTATGATATTTTTGTTTATAAATGTCATCAAAATATTATTTGAAAATAGAAAGTGAGAAAAATGAGCCTATTTATATCTAAAAATTGATAATTATTAAGGTAATGTAATAATATTTCACTATAAAAATAGAGTACTTATTTTTCTCAATGTTTTTTTAGTCTTCAAAAACATTCTACGACAACAATTATGGTTATTATATTTTTAAATTTATGAAAGATATTGTATCCCATCAACAATATATTATCCACAAAAAGATATTTCTCATGATAATTAAAAGTTAATTTAAAATATTTTTTATTATATGTTTGTCTATATTTTTATAGTACTATGATGACTATCAACAGTCCATGTATTACAAATTGTTAGTAAATAAGTTTAGAAATTTGTGTGAAGATTACTTGGTGTCATTTGTATTGTGTACATCATAAAGAGATGATTTATTGTCATATTTGAATTTTATTAATTTCTTAGAGATCCTGAATAGTTATTTTACTTATAATATATGTAGATAATTTTCATATCATTTTATTTATATCTTATTTAGTTAATATTATTATCACTTTTATTTATTAATTATCTAGATAATTTTTTCAAAGATCATCTAGAGGTGATGTCCAATTGATTTTTGTCAAAACATTTTGTTCCAACACACATCATAAAAAACTACGATATAGTGTTAAAAGTCTTTATTAGAGGCTAAAATAATTTCCATATAGAAGAAAATAGATTTCTAATGGGGAAATTATTAGTTGATGCGGATTTGGATTCTAAATCGGTAATGATATTAGCCTCCAAAAAAGACCTTGAAAATTATATGGAGGCCTTTTATTCTATTCATTGGAACAAAATTAATTTTTACAACTATATTATAGATGAATTATTCCAAAAGATGATGTAATAAGGTATTATTTAATGTTATATCCAATGAGAATATTGTTCATTATTTTATTTGTCTATGTTTTGTATTGAACAACCGAATTTTATTTCGGGCCCAAAACCATTTAGTAACATGATATTTACAAAAAATTACTGTTTACTAATAGAAAATAATGTTATTGAATTTCATTCATTAAGTGATTTAAGATTACAACTATCCCCTGTAGACATTTCTTCATACTACCTTTGGTGTATTGTATACATTTATCCCAACTCTCTATGTGATTTTACAATCAAAATTGGAGTCTATCCATTCTCCTAAATATAATATTTTATCTCACAATGTGTGTCTCGTAATATAAAAAGGATAAAATCAAATAATACATTATTGATACTTTATGACAACAATCAATGATTTCTTTGTGACATGTGGTAATCAAAATCACACCAATCCACAAACTTTTGTGTCTGGTTAGATTAAAAGATCGTTATTTCTTATAAAAGTGAAATTTTAGTTCAAAACACATTTTACATCATCAAAACCCATCAAACATGCTCATATTTTTTCGATACTTTATAAAAGGGACCCATCCTTCATTTCTTTCATAATAAAATTATCCACATGTCAGTATGACATGTTGTGTGATATCCCTAGATGCTCACTCTCAAGTTCCATGGTAAAATAAATTTCAATACATAGATTATTTTATGGAATGTGAGATGAATCAGGATAATCCTAAATAAATTTTAAAATAATCCCATTATTTGAACATTAAATGTCATAAATACTCTTATAAACCTAGAACCAAATGGTTTTCTAAATTTAGCAGTTATAAACAAAAACAATATATATTATTTAACATAATTGTGAACATTTCTTCATAGTTACACCATAGAAAAACCTTTATATAATGTATCATATGTTACAATCATCTTTATAACATGGGAATGGAAAACATAATAAGGGGTGAGATAAAATTATTAGTAAATGAAAAAACATCTCGATATTCCATCAAGTATTATATTATAATCATGTGGGAAAATATTAGCAAGAAATAAATATGTAATTAAATGAATATAAAACAATAGGATTTTTCTATAAGGAATCATATAATGATATACAATTTTAATTGATCATAAAATATACCATTCTATATGTATGTGGAGTCATTAGATAATTATCATGATCAATTGATCATAACATTGGAATATAACATTGAAATATATCATTATAAAAAACAATGGAATAAACATAATCATAGAAAAACATTACATAGTGGTTCATGCATTAAAATCATATGACCTATTGTTTTTTGGATTGTTCATCACATCCTAGTACCCATTAGTACTTGAGCATCATAAAATATTGACTAGTAGTGACTCAAGCATCAGAACCTCCAGCCCATTTTCATCCCATGAGATATAGAAACATAACCAATGCATTTGAGGGTGATATAAGACCCTAACCATCAACACCCATATATCTGTGTTCTATATGAAATCAATAAAATATTATATTATAAAAAAACCCTGAACAAAAAATTTGTGTCATGAAATTTCTAAATAGTATCACATAAATTGACCAATATAATTGGATCATTTGATTCCAAAATTCAATCACCTAAAACGGATCATTTCATAAGTTAATTTAGAGTTTGATTCATTAAATATATCATCATTAGATATAGTTAATTTGGATATATGGATGAAAATTGAATCAAAATCATAAAAATATTTTTTATAAAACACATTCTTATTTTTTGTAAAAATATTAAGTTACAACTCAATTTAGAAATTAATTTTTTAGAAGAGGACATCTAAACATTTTTTATACCCCATTTCAAAATAAATCCCAATAAGGGATCCTTGAATGAAAATAATTGCTATGTTAACAAATTTATAGTGGATAATAAAATTTACAATCATGAATAAAATTTATTTTTAATATTTTATAATATCATTATTAAAACTCAAATAAAAAAACAATAAAAGATATTCCTTTAAAAAAAATTAGGGTGATTATGAATATAATAAGAGATATTTCATATTTTTTTTATAAAATAAAAAAGGGGAAAAAATTAAAGGATCAATATAGAGATATAAGATACAGATATTATTAGAGAGGATGTGAATTATTCTTAAACAAGATATTCTTTCATGAGAAAAAATGAATCAAAAAAGAAGTTCTTGGACACCATTGAGAATTAGTGTTTCCATGTGTTGTGTGTTAGATTATTTTTCAACCCTATAACTATCAAACCATGTTCTTTATATTTTTAGATATAGTTTTTCTATTTTCATGGTGTGGTGGATCACGTTGGTTTTCTCCCCATTTTAACATTTTCATGTAGAGATAGTGTTCCTGACAATAAAGAAATGGTTTATTACATGATTCACTATGTGAGCCTGAAATATCGATCACGATTACACAAAAATGCTGGTTTACGATATCAAATAAATAGGATAACCCAAATGATGATAAAAAATTAAAAGTTCGTGGGGAAGTGATAGTACTATGAAGGCCTTGATATTTTCCTGAAATAATGGGTCTTTAAGTGTTTTATTGCATGAGAGAATTTGTAAGAGTTTCCCTGAGAAGAGAAACGAGTCCAAAAAATATTAGAATTTCCAAAAAATGCATCTATTCTTCATGAAGTTATGATAAATTGAGGATTAAATTCTACCTCATCAAAAAATAGAAATGGAATAAAGTTCACAAAACAGATTCATAAAGAGGGAAAGTTATGTGGACTGGTAATTTTTTTTATAAAATTAGTGTTTTCAATTTTCTATGTTCATATTTGGAAAATAAATGTTTTCATAACAGTGTTTTGATTTCATAATGGTGGATTTTTACAAAGTATTTAAATTTTTTAAAACTCTTGAAATACAAAAAGAGTTACATGCTAAAGTAAACATTAAATAATTTATGTTTAATAAACAAATAAAAATGTCTGAAAGGAGTTTGGAATAATAGGTAGTTTGATTAAAGGATTATAAAAACTATTAATATAATTCCAAAACCCATTGAATAATCTATAATCATTTAAGATATAAATAATTTTACTCATGAAATACTAACGTGATGTTACTTCATGTATAGAGCATTCATGGAAACATTAGTTTTAGGAATAAAGGACATGTTTCCGTTTAACCAACTGAGTTTCACAAACATATTCACATAATAATTAGTTGCATGAAATAAATTCATAAATGAATTAGTAATTAAAAAATTGGTTTTAAAAAAATTATGTTATATCTATATAGACTATGTGAGATAAATGAAAGGGTAAAACTGTAAAAAAATATTTGAAGATTCATGAAGAAGAGAAAGTTTCATGAAAGGGTGTAGTTTTTAAATACATTATACATTGTGTGAAAGTAGAGATTTTTATGAAATTCGGAATTTTATTGAAGTTTTTAAAGATTCCTGATATTGTATGAGTTTCATGAAAAAGTGATTTTTAGAGAATGTGAGTATTGGGTATTCTCATTAGGTGTAAAATATTTAAAAGTGATTTATACTTATTATAAATGTTTCTAAAAGTTATATTCCTTGAAAAATAGTTCAATAGGGAAAGTGAACGATAATGATTTCCACAATTAATTTATGGAAGGAATGTGTGATAATCAATGAGAACTAATCAATAAAAAAATTTCTGACAGTGAAGTCAGGTGTTGAGCTATGTATCAAAATATTTTCCACTTGATGTAGTGAAAAAATGGAGATAAAAAAGGGAGTGACCCTTGGGTGTTAGTGATCTAGACCCTAAATCTTGTGATGTTGTTAATCATAACATAGAGTGACCACCAATGAATAATTTCATCTCCAAGATTAGGGATGATTAGTTGATTTTTTTCACAACAACATAATGATTTTGTCTACTAATTGGATATATCCATGTGTTGGAGAAAAATGATAATTTATTTTTCATTATGTGATTTATTTTCTTATATTCTTCAATATGATAAACAATTCATTTTCATTTAGAGATCATTGATCTTATATAAATAAGGGTAATATAAGTGCATGAGTAAATCAGATAATCACCTAACAAGGGAGAACAATAGTTACCCTAATAATAAGTGTGTTAAAGATCCATTTAACAGTGAGAGTTTTACTAGTACATAAGGAAACAAAAATGATTTTCATACCCTTATTCACTCTCCTCTCAGTATATCTCTCACTAAATTCCCTTATGGGTCCAAAATTTTATATCAAATTGAAGGTTTATAATGTTGGTTTTTTTACTTTGACTAGTTTGATCATTATATGGAGTTGAAATCTGTTCTACCTTCACAACATGGGAATGATAATGAATATAAATAATAATAAAAACTATAAAGTAATTATATATAAAGAAATAGATTTTGGGAATTTTGTGATTGAGGTAAATGATCTTAGAAACACAAAAATAGAAGCTATAAAGAATCTGATTATATTTCTACACATTTATAAAATGATGCTGTAAAACTATTTTTGGATCATGATATGACAAGAAATACTGGAACTACTAATTATAATGATATATTAATATATTACAAGGTGAAATCTCTCCAAATATTATAGATTCTTGGTTGGGGCTGAATAAAGAAAACATGGATTTGTGAATGAAGAATGAATATTATAGAATCCATAATATAGTGATAAAAATTGATTTTATCAAGCTCAAATGTCAATATCCTATACTAATTGATGTTTCAATAGATCTAATGGAGAATAATTATATGCATACCAAGGATTTGGATTAATTTTCTTCCAAATTGAAAGAGTGTGAATACAATTAAAAAAATCCGTAGTTCAAATGAGGGTCAAAATATGAGGTCCATGAAAAATGAATTGGTTTAAAACATGGAAATGTATGTTGAGTCAAAATAAAGTCTAGGGAATGTAAAGGTTTCCTAAAATAACGGAAATATAAATATGTTTTTAAAAATGAAGAGTCAAAGTGGCTTGCTAGAATAACTTACAAAAAAAGTGGAAAAGAGAAGGAGATGAATGCTAGAATTATCCCTATAAAAACACTATTATAATATTGGGTGAAATCCAAAAAATAAGAAAGAACAATTCTAAAGGAGATAAATCCAAAATTAATAGAGAATGATAGGAATATCACGGTGATCAAATTTAGTTTTAAACCCTTAAATTAGAAAAATAATATCCCTCTCATGGGAGAATCTACAACTATAATAATAAGATGTGAAAATCTGGAGTCATAATGTAATCAAATGCATATTTACAAACATAAAATTGATGAATATAAAAAGAAGATATTCATTAATTTTTTCTAATGTAGAATCATAGAATATTCCATGAGTTTTATCATGGAATCCAATGTATTCAAAGAAATAATAAATTATACTGCAACAATATATAAAAAATGTATGAAAATTTTAGGTATGGGTTTTATGGTAGATGATTTAGTTGTGATAACTAGTATCACATGGCTAGGAATTGTTGTTAAAATATAAATAAAATTGTTTCAAGGAATTCCTCTATTATTTGGACTAACAGGAATAATTTTTTCACTAAAATAAATTCTATATGTTTGAAAACATATTTAATACTGTGGGGGAATTAATAGAGATTAATTAAAGGTGTATAAACACCAAGATAATTTTACTCATTAAATCCCTCATATAATGAAATAAAATGAATATGGGGGAAAAATAAAGAATCTCTTCTACCTATGAGAATGGCGGATGAGTGTACAATGAATTATCCTCCATGGAAGAAAATATATAAGGTGGATTTATTTCTTGTCTAAGAGGATAGACATGAGGCTTGCCTAAGTGGGATTGAAAAACGTATTATAAGGAATGTGAATAATAGAACCTTGATTATTCCCAAGAAAAGGAAAAATAATAGTTAGAATAAGAGTTCCAAATATGATATTGAAAATTAAATTTATTGAAAAAATATTACAAATAACAAGAAAAGAAAATAGACTCCAAAACTACTCTTGTAAATTATACATCCTCAACAAGACATGGGTTAGTAATATATAAAAAATAGGTAGGGATAATAGAGATATAAATATATTTGTTAAAAAGGGTCTAATCGGTGAAAAATATGGAGATACTTATTGTTAATAGCACTTAAGGATGATGAGTTTGTAAGTTCAGTGATAAATAAAAGGAAGTTCCCAAACCATGATGGTCATGTACAAAGAAAACATTCATATTGATGTTTTTGTATGTGTAATCACACAAAGGAGATACACTTTAATGTTATTGATGAATCCCACCATTAATAATGGTTAGTAAGAATAAGAATTCGATGAGGTGACATTATTATATTTTTCAAATCAAAAATGGAGAAAAGGAAAGTGTAATACTGAAGAGGTTGTCCACTAATAATATAATCTTACCTCAACATGAGGAAGTGAATCAAACCATGTATATATGTGTTAAAAAATGATTAAATGGTTTTTAAGTGTTTCAAATTTTAGGGGAGATATGATATATTTGTAAGTTGTTTCAAAATATACAATGTGACGTTTTTGTCTATTATAGAGTTCCAAATGATTCAAATTAGTAAAAATGTAATGATTTTCTTATCTGGGATTATAACGTATGGTAATAATAGAAGAAACATAGTGGTAATGGAGAGTCTGAATTAATGGAATGAGGAGTTTAATTTCAATGTTATATTTAATGAAATATCAGAGAAACATAGTGGAATTTGGATATGGAAACATAATAGTTTGTATCCCAAAAAAGTAAGAAAATATACCTGGTGGAAGCGATAAAAAATTAGTTACTAGGTATTGTTCATGAATTTTTTCTCAAAAACTGAATAAATGGGTAATCCTATAAAAATTTAGTATTGATAATGATTTATTGAATAATATCATCCATTATGTGGATATTGGTGATATTTGGTAACATTTATAAAAATGATTATCATCATGGTGTATTGATATGAAGAACAAATTTGGAATAATTACATGAGAGAAGATAAAGTTATTTGGATTGTTGAGATGTATGGTAGTAAGTGAGTGAAATAAAAAATGATAGTGTTATTAACCTATATCTCGTTTCTTACATCGAGTCTCGTCTTAGTAGGATTAGCAATTTTTTATGGATCTTTGAAAAAAGGTAAGTACACCAACTAATAATAAATTTAATGCTACTAAATATGAAAGATATTTATGAATAGATAAGAGTATTTGAATATCATAAGGAGAATAATATATCTCTTTACTGGAAGAATGATCCTTTTTCAACAAGGTGGAGTAAAAATAACCCTATGATCATTATTTATATGGGAGTAAATTTTCAATGATTTATTGCATATCCCCAATGGTATTGTAAGGAAAAAGGTTTATGTTTTTTTTGACATCAGGTGGATAGGGAGAGAATGAAACTACACTAAAATTTTGTATCTTTTTTTTCTGAGGTATGATTTTTCTCATGATTATATATACAATTCATATGGTGTAAATTATAATTTGGATTTGATTAGATAGGAGAAGAAGAATGGATCATGAATCCATGTCTAGTATATTCTTGAAGTAGAGTGGATCAGGGATTCATGTTTGTTCCTTCAAATCCCTTCATAAGAGGAGTAGTAAGTGAAATATGTAAATTGTATGATTCAAAATATGTTCATTAAATG
This sequence comes from Viscum album, assembly GCA_963277665.1. Taxonomy (NCBI): domain Eukaryota; kingdom Viridiplantae; phylum Streptophyta; class Magnoliopsida; order Santalales; family Viscaceae; genus Viscum; species Viscum album. The sequence goes on along the minus strand of OY728137.1, from coordinate 1,020,201,890 downwards.
AAGATAAATCATAAATGGTGTTTTATTTGAAATTTATTCCCTGTGGGGTTGACGAATGTGGTCTACTAATGTTCCATACATTATACAAAAGTTGATATCGATAAAAGTAATTAGTAATTAGAATTAATTATCATGTATAGTTGGTATTGAAAAAGGTTTATCAGGTGACATCAATAAAGAATAAAAGGATTCATAAACGTGCTTCCAAAAAATCGAAAGGGTTGATTTTTGGACGTAAATGACAATTTGTGTGTCCATTTGTTGTGTGTTGTATTTTTTGTCAATCATATCATTTTAAACCTTATTAAATTAGATGTGGTACTTTCATTGGAATATTTTTCTAGAGAGCATTAGATTTATTTTCACCATATAAATAGTTTCATGTTAACATGGTGTTTCTGATAATAGATTAATGGAATATTGTGTGATAATAATAAAATACAGGTCAACGTGTTCAAACAATGTGTAGAATCCAAACTTGACTACATCATGAAATGTCAAAGGAGAAGTTCTAGAATCATGAATACAATTATATATTCATTAAGGAATAGCTATGTAATTTTTTGAATTTATGTGTAAATTTTTCATAGGAAAATGAACAAAATGAAGAAGTCTGCATAGATCAAAAGTTACATGAATCGTATCATTACTTTTGCAATGTTACATGAAAATAAAAATTCAAGGATTTTTAATCAAAAAATAAAAATGAAATTATTTTCAAGAAATTGTTTTGTGAAGCGGAAAAGTTGTGTGAACATTGAAAAATTTTCATGAGTGTTGTTTTTTGGTGTTTTCTTTTTCATATTTGTATAATTTTAGTGTTTTATGAAATTGGGGATAGTTTTTAAAGGTGGATTTGTAAAAACTAGAAAATATTGTGTGTGACCATAAAAATAAAGATTTCATTACATGCTAAAGAAAATATCATATCATTTAATTTTAGAAAAATATGAAAGTTGTGTTAAAGGAGGGTGGCTTGAAAGATAGTTCTGAAACAGGCCGAACACATCTATAAATACGAGGATACCCCCATAATTTTAAGAAGCTATAATCATTTAAGATATGAAGGTCCTATATCATAAATGAGATATTTTAAGGTAATTATTACGAAAATTATTCTTGCAAACAATTGTTTCGAAAATAAATTACTTGTGTGTGTTTGACCAAAAAAGATTCACGAATGCATTCATGATAACAATATTTTCACGGAGGAACTTATTTCATGAAGAAGTAATGCCAAAATCAGTTTTTTAAAGAAATTTACTTTAGTCTTTATATACCAAATGATAATCATAAAAGTATAAAAGTATTGTGAGTGTTGTAATATTCATGAATTGGTGAATGTTTCAGGAAATGGTGTTGTTTCATGACACGGTACAATTAGCATAAAATCCGAGAGTTTCATGTCACTTGGGAAATTTTATGAATTTTATAAGTTACGTGAAGCTATAAGAGTTGTGTGCATAAGTGAATTTTTTTTTTAAAGTTAGTATCAGGTGTTTAAATATAGAGAATAGTATAGAAAGTTATCCAAACTTTCTGTAGACCATTCCAAAGGATATATTCCTTGAAGAAAAGTTCATTGGTTAAATTGAATCTACTATAGTGTTTCTCACCCTTAGTGTTTTGAAGAAGTGTTAAGTTTAATGATCACTAATAAAAGTAAAAACATTTTAATATAATGAATTTATGAATTGGTTTATGTGTGAAAAATATTTCCATCATGAACTAGTGAGTTAAGGGAGACGTCAAATGGAGTATCCCTTGGGTGGTAGTGAGACAAAACCTGAATTTTTTGAAGGAAGTGATACAAGAATTATGTGATTGTATTTAAAACAATATATCCAAAAACTAGTGAGGATTAGTCAATTTTTGGACATTTAAACAATATTGATGTGTTCTCCATGGATTTAGACCACTGTAGGTGAACAAAGTAAAATTATTATGTCATGTGTGCTTATTTTATTATATTTTGTAGGATGGTAATCAATGAATGTGTAATCATTGATCATAAATCTTCTCTAAAAAAGGTTAATATAGGAACCCCAGTTAATTAGATCATCACTGATAGGTGTAGAAAAGAGTGACAGTACATATAAGTGAGGTCAAAATCTATTAGGATAGTGAGTGTTTCATGGGCACATGGGTAATTGTGAATGAGTTTCATACCCAAATTCAATCATATGGAATCACTCACTAAAGTTCCTCTCTGGTCCAATACAATCCATAAATTAAAATTTTCATTTTTCTAAGATGGAGATATAAATTACCATATAAAAGATTCTTATGGTGAATGAAACCAAACATTTAAGAAATAAGTTCAATAGGAAAAATTATAACCCAAAGAAATAAAACATTATTTTAAAAATAATACCTTACTACATTAGTAAAACATGGACAAAAAAATAGATGAAAAATAAAAGATGAGTGGAATTTTTAAATACCTTGATTTTTATGAATATTAAAATAAAAATCATCCACATGGATGTATATGAAGGTTATATATGTAGTGGGAAAACCTTTTTGAAAAATAAAATTTATGGTTTTTGGTGGATTTTATGGATCAATTTACAATTGTGAATGACATTAACATTATGACCAATGAATTTTTTCCATAGAATATTTAAATATAAATCTCAAAACAAGTAGAATAATGTTTTATTATTAACATTATAATAAATTTAAATATATTTTAAGAATAAATACCTCATCTTATATTCTATTCTTCATGGGGTTTTTGATTGTCTGAATTCCCTCTTCATATTATAGTTATTTTAAGGTAGTTCCCAAAGGAGTGCCTCTCTAGAGGTGATCCCCACATAGTCCTATGTTATTTGAAAAATATTGGTGGAATTTCATGTGATATAAATATGGATCAATCATCTTGTAAGGTTCATCACGGTCTATTCAAACTACTTCCGGATTAATTAGTTCCCTATTATTCTTCCCATTCATGAAAGGATGAGGGAATGAGGAATCTTGAGAGAATTTTATTGTGAAAAATGATTCGAAATTCTAAATTAACAATACACAATAGACATATCTATATAATTATAGATTTAGGGTTACTGTTAAAAACATTATTTAATTAGACAGTAACCCTTAATTAATATAATGAACCTTATCTGACCTCATGATATATAATAATGGTATTGTTATTATTTTTTGGTGTGTTTTTACTGTAGTAATGATAAATGTTATTTAATTTCTTCATAATATAATTTTTTTCATCATACAATATCTTATTCTACTCATCCTTTTGGTATTTATCAACTATCTAAAAAAAATTAATTAAACATTTTATTTGTAAAAAAATATTCTATTTAGAGTATGGAAAATAAATATTTACTAAATATTCTATAAATAAAATAAATATTATATTCATAGTATTGGAAATAAATATTTATTAGATATTTAAATCATTAAATAAATTATTTAGTAATTATTATAAAATTAATTATTATCTTATGAATAATATAGTGATCAATAAAGCTTAATAATAATATTTTGTATTTAGAATAATAGTTATTATAATTAGTATATTCAAATATAATGTAATTTAGACCAATAAAACACTTAGTTTATGAACCACTAAGCTTCATTGTCATGGGAATTAGGTGGTATTTCCTGTTGTCCAAGATTACAAGTAATTGATCAAGACATCCAAGATAAATAAATTAAGGTCTCAATATTGAAAACCACAAATGAACAATTATTGTTTAATATAATCCCTCTATCACAATATGTCATCAAGAATGTTTCACACATGTGTCATCAATGTATGGGCTTGATATGTTTTTCATTGAATATCTAAAATAAACTCATAATTACCCCATGGCCAAGGAATTTTATGCAATAGTTTCATTTTAATAAAAGGGTTGTCATATGATCTCACATAAATGAAAAAGGAAAAGTAAATTATTGACTTATTCAATAATAATTTTTAGTTCTGGACCCACCCAACATACCATACTTCTTATGAACATATAGAATCATGATTATGGTCAGTATTCAAATTATGTAAGTCATGAAATTAATTAATAGTAAAATTAATGTCAAAATACCGTTAAACATACTCAAAGATAGGATTATATGATGAACTTGAACATGTATAATTCTTATAGGCTTGTCTATTATTATAATATATAATCTTGAACATTAATAAATGAAAACTTCAAGAGAATAATTGTCATCTACTTATGTGTACTTGTATTTGATAGTCAACATTATATGTGTCCCATCATAGAATTTCGAATGACTGCAGAACTATATTTTAGAATTTCATCATGGAATTTCAAGGTTCTCATCATAGTAGGGAACAATTGAGACCATATCAGTAATAAAAATAATATTGGACATTATTATATTAAAGTCATGAGAAAAATAAACAATATGTAATGAGATATTTAATTAATATCCAAATATTAATATATACATTTATTCCAAAGTAAAAACTAGTTGTTCTAGAACGTCAAATCCAACAAACTCCCACTTGGACTAGATCGAACTACCTATGAATTTTTGTCTGTTGGACCTCACTTGATGATCATGTTTCTACTAAGTTGTGGATATATTCGAGGTTTCTACTTTTCTTCTCAAAGGATATTATTATCACATTTACATTAACTTTTTGGGAAACAACCCTCAAGAGATGATACATTTTATGTATGTTCTATGTCTACTTATGTGCCCTTAGATCACTTGAAATATCCATCATTGTATTATTATCATAAAAAGTCTGATGGGACCATGGCTAAAAGAAAATAATTAAATATATTAAATGATGTTACACATCTGAATAGCTTCTTTATCTATTTTAAAACACACAATTACATGGACAATGGTGTAGAATTTGCGACCATAGATTTCATTGAACTCTTATATCTCAAAAAACCTTGATTTAGAGTGAAGATGTATCCCAACCATGATTTTAGATCATATTGATATATTTGGAAACTAGAATCTGCATAACCTATGATAACTAGTTCTTCATCTACTATATATAGCAGGAACATATCCTTGTTAGACCTAAAATACTTAATTATAATCATCAATGTCATCAAATTGTGGTATCCTAGGTCATATTTATATTTTCATACCACACTTAAGGAATATACAAAATCTATCATAGTAAATATAATCACATATATGAATGACACAATAGTCTATCTGTATGGAATCCTTTCCATCCTTTATATTTCCTCATGTGTCTAAGAAAACATTTTCACTGAAAGAAGAATGCCTTGTGACTCTAGAAATACTACCATCTTATATTTTTGAATTTTGAATCTATTCAGTATCTTGTCAATATATGTATTGTGACTTAGTCAGAACCACCTATTTGATTTATGCTATTGGATCTTGATCCTACTAATATTTGATACATCACCCAAGTCTTTCATGGAGATGCATGTGTTTAACCACTCTATTACCAATTTTATGATTGGTATTTCATTTCTAATAAGTAGTATGTCATTGATATAAAATTTTATTAAAATAGCCACACTCATGATAAATCATTTATAGACACAAGGACCACATTAATTATTTATGAAACCAAATTCCTTTATGGAATATCAAACAAAGTGTTCCATGTACAAGATGATTTCTTTATTCTATAAATATATCATGTCAATTTGAATAACTTTTTGGTATCATTTGGAGTCCCTAACCCTTTGGGTTATGTCATGTAAATATCTTCCAAAAGGCACTTTCTAATAAAGGTTATCTTGAAATATATTTTCTAAATATCAAATTCATAGTCATAAGAAATGAAAAGTTTAATTTTGATTGATTTCATCATAAAAATTAGGTAAAATGATTCATTTTAGTCTATGCCATCACATTATTTAATCCCTTTTGAATCTAATCATTCATTGAAAATATTGACTTGTCCAACTATGTATCGTTTCTTCTTGATTACCCAATTAAAACCAATGGTCTTTTCATCTATTAGTGGGCCTACGAGAATACATACTTTGTTTTTCAACATGGAATCTAATTCATAATACATATCCTTTTTCCTTTTTTCATCATTTGTGCAACTTACTACTTGTTTATGGACTATAATAACATTATTATAAAGTAATAATGAGTCACCATCATTAGTGTTGAGATAACTCTATCTTTTAGGTTCTCTAACCTCTCTTGTACTTATATATAGTATTTCTGTCTCTAAAACATTATCTTCTACGTGGATTTGTGGAATCTATTCCTATATTGTTTACCTTGATCACGAGCTTTATAAATGTCTTTAATGATCCCACTATTATTTTTAGAGATGTTCTCCATCTCAGTGAATATGGAAATTATTTAGATTGTTACCTTTTTTGATGGGTTGTGTGGATAATACCACATTTTTTATTTGGGTATCCTATAAAGGTACAATTGGTTCTTTGAGGCATGATTTTTTACCTAAATAGGAATTTAAAAATGATTTACACCCTCACACATGTTTGTAAGACAACACAGGTTTCTTTCAACTCCACATCTGGTATGGAATATAGTTTTACAGATTAGTTAGAACCTAGATTGGTATTTGTGTTTTTCTCAATAATGTGAATCCCAATGATGATAAAGTAAGAATCACATGAATCTTCATTGATATCACTATGTATAGAAAAGAGAAATTCCTCCTTTTTCATAAACAATTCCAATATAGTGTATAATGAGCAATGAATTTGGATAGAATCCAAAAATCCTATAAGTAATAAATTAATACTTGATTAAGATATTATCCATCATGCATTGAGTGTAGTTTCTTAATATTCTTAACATATTGTTTCAGAACATTATTCTTGTACTCATTCAATTTATTAAAAGATCCGGGCTTAAAATTCATTATGAATACATATCCATAGTTACTAAAATCATCAGTAATATTGATGAATTATGAGTACCCACCCATTTATTTATCTAGAAGTTCTAAAAAAATTATTATAAACTAATTCAAGAAGATATTTTTACCATTCACGTTTTACACTAAATGGTGATTTGGTCATTTTTTCTTATAATAACGGTGATACACACCAAGTTATTTTAGTTCAAACGAATCCAAATTTCAATATTTGTGTAATTTATTCAAACAATATTCCTTTGAATAGCCTAGCTAGTGATTCAATAGTTAGTTGTGGTTTGAGTCTTTTGATTATTTTTGTGTTGATTTCTGTTAAATGTTTCATGTAATCAATCACATAAATACAATAATTTAAATATTGCTTACCATAAAAATGAAATAATTATTAAATATGAAACATTTATTCCAAAATTTTAAAAACAATTCATTTGTATTAGTCATGAATATATAAATAATGTTTTTGGTAATATATGAATCTTAATAAAAAAATTAAAACTATGATCATTTCTCAGCATCAATGTGAGTTTTAAGTCCCTAAAATCTGTAGTAGCATGTGTGGATCTATTAGATACTCATAGATCTACCACACCCTTGTAAATAATATAAAATATATTTTTATTTTATATTTGAATACATATGTGAGCACCACATGATGTATATAATACTTATTATTTTAAAATAGATAAATTTCACTCCATAAAAATGAACATGAATCTCCCCCTTACATCTTTTTCATGGTTTTTTTTCTTCAAGTGGCCCTCTTTTCCATACATGAAACTAAAACATCATTGTCACTTATTTATCCCATCATCCTTCTCATATTGGAAGGGCATTGAGAAGAGGTTTATGATTTAGAGATAATCTCCGGAACATTCCTTTTTTCATTATAAGTATAGAAGTTTTTTATCTTCGTCTCCTTATCAACATCATGAAAAAGTTTGAAAATATATAGAAGTGGACTCTATATGTTTTGTTTATTATAATTGAAAAAAACATGAGGATATATGAGGGAGTAATGAAATAATGAGATCAGTGTGTAGTTAATCTTATAGCTTAAATCCTATAATAACTAGGCACTCAATTCAGCCAATGAGTTTCACTATATGAGGATTAACTACTCATCTTCTCCAAGTTTACTCTAAAATAGTTTCTTGGATATATTAAAACATTCTTATCTAGGGAAATCCTAGTAAAGACCACATTGATATTGGAGTATACTATAAAAAGCTAGGTCTTCAGGTGACTTAATGAGTTAATTAGATCTGGATGATATAATTAAACACTGAACATTGACCATGTTGCTAAAATTTTAATCATATATAGAAAACAACTCATCACTCTCCTTTTTATAATGAAGATCTGGTATTGGAGATTATAGAACTTAAGATTTCCATTCTTGGCATAACATAACCCATAGTAGTGTACACCATTCATGTATATCATTTCCAATATGAAGATTGAAAACCTATAATATTAATTATAGAGATAATACGGTCGATGAACATTCCATTATTTTATAATGGAATAATGTCATATTATATGTACTTTTTTGATTAAAAATAATATCAAACAAAATAATAAATATATTTTTTTAGGTCACCCACTATTTAATCAATTCTCAACAACCCTCACTATTTATATCAAAATTGCTTATCTTTTAAGATATTATATTATAAAGTACCCATATTTTTATTATCATAACCCAAATGAGGTATTCGTTAATTACTAAAAGGTATTTAGGAAGGTAGGTCTTTTCCATCTTATGGCTTGTATCTCCTTGATCCACTAAGTGGACTCCCCAATCTAGAAACTCATACATAAATTTCCATAACACACGCATCAATGTAAAATAAATTATAGAAAGGGATACTTCTCTTAATGAAAATTGGTTATGTAAATATAAAAAATTCATAATAAATCCATCATAAAATAAAAAATATCAATTGGGATTTGTTAAACACTTCATTTTATGCTTTGTAAGGCTTTGTGGGACATAATATCAAGTTTGGGGTTTTTTTAAATATTATGCATAAATTTTCCTTGTTTTATTTTTTACATGTATTTATAATATTATGTGGATTTATCATAAGTGATTAAATATGTTTCAAAAAAACATTTACACATTATCCATTTATTTAAATTCCTTCTATAAAAATTAGCCCATATATTCATGTGATCATGGTTTTACATATATAAAATAAACCATCCATAAGATAGAAATAAATAAATAAATAATCCTTAGAACTTGATATTATCTAATGGTTGTTTTATTGAGTGAAGAAAAATCAACCTATGATCATAGGAAAAAAATATTATGTTAGTCATGGTATGAGTTGCAGTATCCACCTTGTCCACCTATATATAACCTGGGTGGTTTCATCTCAACTAAATCCAGAAAACTGTATATGATCATTGGGATACTATTTTTATTATATGTATTTGTAACTCACTTATAGTTTAGAGGAACAAAATGTTTTGTTATTGTAAATTACAGAAACAACCTTGGAAATACAGGTCATTGAGCCATCCCATATCTAATGGAAAATATTACCTTGAATCTGGATGGTTTTACAAGACCTACAAAATAAAGAACCATCCTTGAAAATAGTGGTCCTAAACAAATTAGAGTCATTAACATTCCTAGTTTTTATTTGGAGTCCATATTTACCACCACAACTCAAGGCATGTAAAAATTTCGTACTTATCGAGTTTCAATATCTAGGAAGGATCACATAATTATTTAATTGTTTCTCAAATACCATAAAAAAAGATTATATAAATATTATTTCCTTTCCAAACTCACAAAATTTTCAAATTTGTACTTGTAAAACTAGTGGGAACATTATTATAATAAATAGAATATATAATATTATGACACCAAGGTCTAATGATCCTAATACAATGCAGTTTCTCTTTCAGAAATGTTTCCTTGATGAGTGGATGGATTTGAGGATTATCATTAAAAACATTGGGTAATCCACTAAAATGGTGAACTACTAGATTATAACTACCCTTCTTTTCCCTGATATCCAAATAAAATACCTGTAATAAAAAACATCATAAAATTCTTGTTTTTTCATTAAAATACTCCATTATATGTGTCATTGAAGAATGGTTAGTGAAAATAGTTACACTATTTTATAATATATGTCATATAAAATTTTCTAAAGTATGTACAATAGTTTGAAACATATTCATTGTGGTGGTGTTATTAGATTTTGATTGATCCAAATGTCTTGATACATTAGTAATTGAAAAGATATTTCTTTTCCACTATTTGACAAAATACATCCCCAAGGAAGAAGATTGAGGAATTAGACATAAATTCAATTGGAAAATTCAATATAGGTTGTTAGATAAATGGGGGGATGTAAAATTATGTTTTTAATCATTATATGATTTTTTCAAATCTCATAAAATATAAATTGTTATTATATTCAGAGTAATGAAGACATGGTAAAATATGATTCCTAAAATATTTTATTAAATATTCATTAAAAAAATCATTTCTTAAAAAAGATCTCAAATACCTCAATTTTTTGGGTATGGTAATTATGAATTCATTTAAACCTTGTATTAATCAACAAGGATTACATATTTAAGAACTGCATGGATAAGAAAAATTCCACTATTTACCATAAAATTTAATTTCTCACAGTTAAGAATAATCTTTTCATCAATAAATATTTTCAATACGCCAATAATTTTATTCCAAAAAAATCAACTAATTATCCATATACTATAAATTTATCCATAAAAACTTCCATACAATCTTCTAAATTTTCATCAAAGATTATTATCATACAAAATTGAAAACCACCTTAAAAAATACACCAACTAAAATGACATATTAAACCGGTAAAAGTAACAATAGAACAAGTGAATGTGGTTTTATTTTTATCTTTATATGCACTGTATATTTTAAACTATACAAAAATCTATCTATAAAATAATAATGAGATTATCCTACAATATTTGTAAGAAACTCGTAATGAAATTATTGAGTAAGGTGATCCTTAATAGTCACTATGTTTGGGTTTTCTATATTCAATATACATAATCCATTTGTTTTAAATTATAATAGCAATGAGTACTCTAAATTCATTCATTGAAGTGGTAAAAGAACACTTTTTATGAATAGTTGGGACATGCCTCACCCATTGGATATCATAAAGTGGTAAATTGATAGTAGAAATCCTAAAGGTTGTTTGTTCCTTCATAAAAACTTATAAAAGTATGGGATTTCACATCCTTATAAATTTTTCTAACAAGTATCTTATTAACCTCCAACAACATTAGATGAATTAAAATTGAAGGAATAATTTATGTCAATCCTACTATGTTCTATAAAATATCATTCATATTTTCTCTTAGGACTCCAAAAAATTTATTTTTTTGGATATGTTGATAGCTATTTAACAATAATAATTTCAATGTAATCAGTATCATATAAGAAATAATATTTTATTTCAATTTGTAAGGGTTCCAGTTCCTCCTTAGTTGGGTTGTTTTGATGTTTAAATAAGGGTTTTATGGTCTCGAAAAAATTATATCTGTGCATAAAGTTTTCCCAAAATAAGAAGATTCTAAAATTTAAATAGTATCACATCGGGGTTCAATAGGTTGTACAGAAGTTTACATTTCTAATGAAATTAAGGATTTAATAATACCTTTCATATCAAAATTTAAAATTTCAATTTCATAAAAATAAATATAGTAAACCGTGGATTGACATGAAAATTTTATAGATTATTTAAAATAACTTTAATCAGGTTTATCATACAATATATTTTAATTAGTTTCAATTTAATACAAATAAGAATATAAAATAATAGTATCCATAAATGTGGATAATTCTTATTTCAAATTCACTACACATGAAACATTTTCACGTTCATATAAATTGGTTTTTGTATTACAAAAATTCTCGTTTCTTGATTAATTGATTATTGGTTCATTACTTGTGAAATTAGATATTAACACAATTGAAAATCAATAAATCATGTTCACATGGTGTAATAAATGATCTTCCAATATTTTTTTTATATTAAATAATGTTAAAGGGAACTAATTATCCTCTAAATTCAATTGAAATTGTTTCTTTATGATCATTTTTGATTACCTTAGTAATTTTTAGAAATGAACTTCTAAGAATTAGAGGTGCATGTGTGATAAATCTGAAAACCATAATAGCCAAAACATAAAATCCACTTTGGGAAGTCATATATCATACTTATTCTTAAACAACATCATTGATACTATTATTTTTTCTTATACTTTTATTGAATAAAAAAATGGAACTCCTTGTAGATTCTAGCTCCCCAACTAGAAATAAATACTAAACAAAATGGGTTATCACATTTGTTGATTCCCCTATATCTAAAATAACATCCTTAAATGAATAACCCCTATTTTCTATGAATATTTAAGTTCCCTAAATATGTTAATTTCAAATTGATGGATTATTGAGTCTTGGAGGAAATATTCCTCAGAGGGTTTAAATTTTATCCCCCATTTAATTTCATCATATAATAGAAAATTTCCTTCAAATATTTGTCATTTTTAGAAATATATTTTTATAAATCAATCAATGAAATATAAATTTTAAATTTTCTAAATGTACCTAATATTACATTATCTAATTGACTCTCAAAAATTATATTTATTATGACTAAATTTACTACAGTACCACTAATAGAGGGAGTGAATCAATGGTTTTAGTTTTGTATAATTATTTTTGAAGTAAAATACACGTGAATGATTTAAATCATGATCCACTTTTAATGAATATATCTATCAACTATATGAAACATAAAAAATATGCACAATAATAGGATATTTTATATAAATTTTGACCTCAATATGAGATACTACACTTTAAAATATTCAATTTGTTATCGAGATAAAAAACATCCATTGTGAGTATTTTATGGAAATTGGTGAATGAATAATACCCAAAATTGTTGAGAAGTTATCATCTACTTCAAAAGGGAGGCATCATCCACTTCCTGTAATACCTATGATTAATCAATAATAGGTAATCTCTGTGTCCCTAAACTATAGTACAATACACATTATATTATCAAATCATTATGGAACTATAAAAATATATATAATAAATAATATAATTAAAATAAATAATTCTAACATTTTTTGAACTAATTTTATTATATGAATATAATTATTAGATTCATCCTTTCAAAGTTAATTTAGGCTGACTTTTTTTTAATTTTATAAAATATTTTATTTTTAAGTGAATATTAAAAATACATAATTATAAAAAATAATGTAACTTCTATGACTTCATCATGATATTAGAATAAATTAAAATTTTACAAAACCATTCTCTCATCCAATTTTTTTTAAGAATGATAAATAATTCATATAAAAAATATTATGATCAATCTGGAAATCTATGTTTAACATTTTGGAACATGAGTTCTATTTTTTATTCTATTCATTTAATTAATTATTTACAACACACTCTTTGGTTTTTGTTTTATTTAATAGCTACAAAACTCATTTTTTAATAATAAACTAATGAATTTCCTTGGTATTAATAAAATCCATAATTTTGTCCCATATTCATTTCTATGATTAAAAATAATTTTTTTATAGAAACTGGTTTTGTGTGTCGAGAATGCTTATATTAAAATTAATCAATACCATATATAAAATTTGAGTCTTTAGAATTAGTTTTTATATTTTTAATTAGAACATTTAAATTAGGTATTTATGTCCATTAAATTTTTTATCAAAAAAATGATATTATGTGGTTAACTTTAGCCACCTCAATAATGGTTCAAATGGTTAACAAGGGGCTAAGCAAAGTGATAAGGCTAAAAATACCTCAAAATATTATCGTCAATTTATTTTATGATTGTATTATTTACCTCTACTATCCTATATTAAAAATTTTACTAATTTGGATCCAAAGACCTTAATAATGACTCTATGTTTATTTTTATAAAAAAATAATTTACTAAAGTAAAACTCCAATCATTTATAAAAGGATCAATCATAAAATCCTTAAATGATACATAAAAAAATTTAATTCATCTAATAAATATTACATATTCAATTCCCTAAACATATTATCCTATTGTATTGATATTTGGGCCCTAGGAATAATCCATAAGATTCTCATTTCTATGAGGTCCTTCAAGAGGATATTCAGGCACTCAACATATGTGATATCTTCTTCTTGACTATTCTACTGTATATTCTTAATTTAAATATTATTGTATTTAAATTATAATTTAAATAAAATAAACCATTAGTATTCTAAAAATTGATGTCATCATTATGAAATGATATGTTCTTAACCATTCATTTGTTATAACACGCTTTTTTCGAGTCAGTTCTACAACCTACAAGAACAATGTTATAATGATAATATAATTAATGAACAAGTAATGATATATACTGGTAATATTATGTAAATATACTGAATTTAAGATGTTTTAATTATTATAAAATGTTTATTTACAAATTTTTATTCACTAATAAAATTAAGCATTTTTATGTTAAAAAAAGTTCAAAAAATTTATATTTTTAAGAATTCCATGAAAATCATCAACATAAGGTACATTGAATGGATATGAGACGCTATAAATATATAAAAAATGAATTGATTTATCATTAAAATTATAGATATGATGAACCCATGAAAAAAACAGAAGGTTTGAAACCATCAAACTAGAGCATGCAAGGTAAACAAAACTGTTAACTCTCAAGTAGTAATTTTTAATCATAAAAAATTAATTTATGCGTAATAATGAATAATAAATTGATTATACGAAGAAAATTCACAATGAATATTGTTTTTAATTAAATTGATAATAAACATAAATATATTATATGTGGAGTGTATATAATTCCTGACTAAGCGGATGTCTGAGGTAAGGGTTATTTCTCCAATCTCTCATTGAATTTGAGATTGATTTCAAAAATAATATTCAAATAAATAATATGATATTTCCCTATAAAATCTAATCTATATTATTATCCTATAAATATGTTTTTTTCATATATTTGTTATTATAATTTCACTTCCTCTGGTTCTAAAATTCAATTGAATGGGTACTCATGGGTGGAACCGGCCATATATTTTCTTCTCATTTGTGAATATTTCACTTCTATATACATATTATTCATATTATTTAAAGAATAAAATTATATATAATTTAATTATTGTTCGATATTATTTTCTTTTAACTATTTCATTATTTACAAAATATTATAGTTGTGATAGTTTAATCATTTTCCTTAGGGGTCAATTTCTATTTTCATTCTAAAAGTAGAAAAATAATATTATTACCACCACATTGATGACCTTTAAAACCAACATAAACATTAATTTTTATTAATATTCTGTTTAAAGTTACCATGATTTTTCAATGAAAATTTTATTCCAATTATTTTTGGAATTTTTTAGTTTTAAATATTTTTCAAAATAAGTAGATATTTCCTCATATTTTCAAAAAAAAATTATTATGTATTTATAAAGGTATTTTTCATACATGTAAACATATTAATTTTTTTATACTACCCTAGGGAAATTTCCTAATGATTCCATACACCATCATTATCTAGATAGTCTATGCTCGTGATATTCTATTTATTAACTAGGGGAAAATATTGTCATTCTCTATAATTGTTTTACAATATATATGTTTATTGATTACTAAGACATGTGAATTATATATTATATGGTTTATTAATTACATTAATATGACTAATAGATTGGAATAATTTAGTAATAGATAGGGCCTTGAATTATATAGTCCCTTGATATATCGATATGTCATTTGAGAAAAACTAGCATGGGTATTTTACATATTCCTTACCTATATATGTATGAAGTATTTTTATGAAGAATTAAAACTAATATTAAGATGTTCACCATTATAAATTATTTTAATATGATACTAGTTATTGGGTTCTATGTGATTATTTATATTGGTATGTTATCCATGCATATATTCCAATTTTATAATATTAGTTATATGATATATTGGACTATTATTTATCTATCTAATATCATTTAAAAAAGGATTATTCTATAACAGATTTTCTTATATGCTTCCCCTTACTACCTATATGATCTCACCATTTTAATTTATTTCCTAAACCTATGGTACCTAGAAGCTATTTTAGAATGATTTCAAGTATATACTATAATAAATAATAGATTTATCACTATTATTTTATATTTTATTTAATGTTTTCAAATGTAATGTGAGAATCATATGTGTATCTACTATCCTATGAATACAAAACTATTGTATCTTAGCAGATTTGATCATTTAGGTTTAGAGTCATTGTAATAATGTGATCACTATATAAGGTTCACCGGAGTTCGGTTTTTTATATTTTGTATCAAGGTATGTTTAGTAGGAACATTAAGAACTAGATGTATAAGAACATAGTTTGATAGCACCAACATTTTGATAACCCTTATGATATTCAATAAACACATATGTATTACCTATATTGGAATCATATTATATGATTAAATATAAAAAATTCTAGGATATAATCTTATGTGTATCATTACTAATAAATGATTTCCAATATATGGAAATTCACTACTTGAAAAGGTAACATCAATGATGAGTTATTTTTTATGGTTGAAATTCCATCACAAATAAACGCAAATATTTTTTTTCATGGATGGTATTATTAGTCACAAAAAATATATTTCTTGACGGTAAATAATGATGGATATGATTTTTTCACTATTGTTTTTGGTGGGAAGGTTATTAGGGGTGGATATTTAAGACCTTTCAAAAAGGTTCAGTCAACATTATTTTAACGATGGATAGTTTTTCGTTATTACCCTATCATAAAATCCTTTAATAAAAAAATATGTTGTACCCTTCACCCCTTCATTTCCTTTATAATACACCCCCCTTTAAGCACTCCTCCTATATCCACCTCCATAATGCACCTTGATATTTGGTGATTGAGGTTCGAATCCCCTAGTTACAGACTCCTCTTTTATCCTCATTCATTCTTTTTGTGATTCTCCATTCCCTAACACTATAATTGTCTTGGTTGAACCGTTAGTCAAATTATTAACCATGTTTTTATTTTTTATTCAGTATTTGGGGTTCCTTCAGGAATAATCATTACTATTTGGGTGTCCTCCATCAAAGATGAAATGTTCCAGATCCTCAAAGGTTGATTCCACCTAATTTGAGGTTATTTTCCCAATGATTAACGTCTAGATTTAAGATATTTTCCCAATTTAAATTTTCATTTTTGTTTCATTTTCATTTAATAGAGATTTTTTAAAAAATATATGTTCAAAGTTGTTCTCAAGAGTTGATTCCATATTTTTCATCAATACTTTAAAAATAAATGCTTGTTTCGAATTTTTTAAATGATATGTAACTATAAGATACATGTTTTTTTATCCTCATATTATTATTTTGGATTTGATCTTGGATATATTTTAATTTTGAATGATTATAGATTTATAATTATATAACTCAAAATTAATTACTTGTAAAAATGTAGTTTTGATTTTAAAAATTTACAATTAACTATAAAATTATTTTTAATAATTACTACTTAATTAGAAAATATTCTTAATAATTAGTAAATTATTATAATTGATAATAAAACATAAAAAATATATTTAATGTTAATAAAATAAATAAAAATAGTTGGTATTTATTAAAAACATAGTTATAATTAATAAATAATTAGTATCACTTAATTAGTATAAATTAAAAAATATTATTAACAATAAGTACAAAATTTATAATAACGTGAATAAAATCATAAAAATACTCCCAATTATAAAACATCCCAATTATTTGTAAAACATTAATATTATTTAAAAAATCATTATTAATTATTAAATTATTTTAAATAAATACAAAATAATTGGAGAATATTTTTAATAATTAGTAAATAGTAGTAAATTATGATTGTTAATAGAAAATTGTAAAAATATATATATAAAAAATTACTTACTATTAAAAATAAATACTATCAATCAAGAACATAGTTTTAATTAATAAAAAATTATAATTGATTAATTACTATAAATTAAAAAAATATTCTTAATAATTAGTTGAAACAATTTTAATGGCCTAATAAAATATTAAAATACTAAAAAATTTAAATGTTCACAATAATAAATAAAAATGTAGTAATAATAATAAAAATATTTAAAAAGCATTAAATAATTTGTAATAATATATAAATAATTAGTCAATGTTAATAATAATTAGTAAATTTAAATATTTATTTGTAAATATTAGTAACAATTAAGAGACACTATTAAATTATGATAGTTTAAAATAAATTGTGAAAAAATATTCCAAATACTATTTTTATAAAAATAATTAGTAATATATATTAAAAATTCATATGTAATTATTATATAATTGGCATTACATAAAAATTAATTTTAATGACTAGTAAAACATACTAACAAAATTTAAATTTAGTAAAAAAATTATTAAATAGTAAAAAATATAAAAATAATAAGAAACAATAGAAATTCTTGAAATAAACTAAAAATGGTGTAATAGTTAAAAATAATAACTATTTTAAATAAATAATCTATAACAGTTAATAAATAAGTGGTCAACATTAGTAGTAGTTGCTAAATGTTAGTAATACTTAGTATATATTATAAATAATATGTAAATATTAGTAAATTTAAAAAATCAAAAATATATTGTAAAAAATATAAAAAAATTACTAATAGTTATTAAAATATTTCAATAATTAGTAAATATATTGATATAATTGAAAAAAATATACATTCTTAAATATTTTTAAAAAATTAAAAAATATTTAGTCAATTTTAGTAATAATTAATATATGTTAGTTATAAATATTAAATATTAGAAAAATTAACGATAATTTGTATTAAATTGTAAAAAATATAAAATATAAAAAAATTATTCATAATAAGTAATAATTATTATAAATATATTTATAATTAATAAAAAATAGCATTACATAATATATATTATTAATAATTTTAATTAATTAATAAATATCCATATGAATTAGTAAAGATTATTAAAAATCCCTGATGAGTAGTTGTGATAAGCCAAAATCAATATTTAGTAATAATTTATAATAATTAGTCACATTGAGTAATAGTTATTATTATTTATCTTGTTTTTCTGATTACTATGGACTTAGTAATTAGTCCCCAATTTCTATTACATCATCATGATTAGATTAATCATTACTGAAATCATAACAAAACATGTACAATTCCTATCTATATTGATATAGTTGAAACATTTATAAATTTTGCATCATCAAATTTAGAATATATTTGTAAAGGAATAATTAAATGACAATGTAAGAAATATAATATCAAGAGATTTAAATCCTTTTATATGGTTATTCTTCATATACTGCGATTTGTTATTTGGGAAGATTATATTTTTTAGTATCAACAAAGTCAAGATAAATCTATTAAAAATAAAAAATTTCTATTTTTAGATAATTAATTTCATAATTTTAATACATGAGGTCTTTCAGACATCTATTTTGGAAACTAAAACTCATAATGATATTCCAATTCTTGAATGAAATAAATATTAATTTTAAAATTTTTTGAAATCTACTGGGGGCCATATATCAATGATGAAAGATATAAAAACCTAATGCTTTCATAAAATTAATGGCTATTAAATTGGATTTTGGAATGTAAAATAGTTATTTCCATCAAATATTTTCTGTAGATAAATCTTTGTTTCCCAAAAAAAATTATTACCTCATGGATTCTATTAATGAAAGAAGTTGGACCATAATTTGGGACTAAGTGATCAAAATATGTTAGGACCAAGTTGATGGAAGAGATGATTTTCATGGTTTGTCTTTTGTTGATCTTGAAGAAGTTTTCGTAAAGGAAAGACGCCTTAAATTTCTAAGAATTCGGAAGCTGGAAGTTTGAAGATTCAGAACCGATAATATTGAACATTTAGAACCTAGTGTTTGAAGAATCCGGGGTCTGGAATTCGGAGTCTATAAATTGAAAAGTTTGGAACCGATAATAGTGAAAATTCGAAACCTAGTGTTCGAATAATTTAGTGTCTGGAATTCGGAGTCTGGAAATTGAAAAGTTTGGAAACAGGATATTGAAAATTCTTGAAAGCTGACTGATATGAGATGTGAAGGCCCTTAATCTGAAGATGCTTTTCTAATTTTAAAGTTCTCACAAATCATGAAAAATTTCATGATAAAATCTGGTTGAAGATATGGTGAAGATGAAGTCCGTAGCGAGAAGTTCGATGTCAACTTCCTAAGTCGAAAATTTGTATTGGGAAGTTCAGAGTTGACTTCTTGAGTCAGAAGTTCGTAGTGGGATGATCAGAGTCCACTTTCTGAAGAATATGTTCTTAGCGGGAAGTTCGGAGATGACTTTCTAAGTCAGAAGTTCGGTGTGACGTTGTTCGGAGTCGACTTCCTAAACCTGAAGTTCATAGCCAGAAGTGCGGAGTCATGCCGAGATTTGGTGATGTCATAACCAGAAGTCGTATTGAGATCCAAAGGATTCAAAATGAGAGTTCAAAATCTTTGGTATCAATGAATAATGAAGGTTCATACCGAGAATTGAAATGGTGTCATGCCGAGGAAGCGAAGAAGAGTGGATCCGAGAATGTGACTCCGAGAATCCTGCAAAACAAGGTCAGATCCAGAAAAGGAGAAAGCTCTAAATCATGATAAGGGGAAGAAGATTCGAGAAGATTCTAGAAGCATTGAAAAAGTCTTAATTACTCTGAGATTTCAGGAGAAATTATGATTTGTGTGAATTTAAGTGAGTGGGAAAATTATTTTGGATTCCCGCCTCAGCACACTTTGGTCCACCTATAAAAGGAGATCAGAGTACTAAGTAAGTTGATTGATTATGTAGTAGTGAGAGAATCTCTGATAATCTAGAGAGAGAAAGAATTGTGTGGCCGAATGATTTTTCATTGCAGTTTCAATTGAAACGAGAATTTGATACTAGTTGACACCGTATTGAGTTTCTCGGATTAGAGAAAACTTGGATTGAAGAATCGGAGTGAAGAAGAAAATTCTGATTGAATAATTAGAGTGAAGAATAAAATTTGGAGTAAAGAATTCGGAGTGGAGATTCAGAATGGAGAATCAGTACTGGCTGTCACTGTATTGTGTTTCTCAGACTGAGGAAGATTCGGATTGAAGAATCGGATTGGGAAAATTCGGAGTGGAGATTCAAAAGGGGACGTTCAGACTGTAATTGATCTATCTCAACTCCAACGAGTTCTTTCCATTATTATGGGTAAGGAAGTGAATATTTGTGCTGAACTTGTTTACAATTTTGTATTTGAAAGGAAGTGCAGGTAACATAAGGTCTTACAAGAAACGAGACTTTACCCTAATGTGCTAAGAGGGTGCACATGCACTGGAGTGATTGTTTCACAGTGCTTCATGAGTGTAAGGGTATATCCTACTCATTATAATCCAAGGATTGTTTTCTTAGTGGATTGTATGGAACTTGATTGTTTCTAACCATACCAAGGACATAGCTATTCTTATTGAATAGTGAACCTTGTAAATTGCTATGTTCCTTTGGATGTGTGTTTGTTTGTTTCTCAGCAGGGAAGTATATCTTTAACAGGATACAAAGGTTGTTGTCTTTTTAAGGGAACATAAAGGAAAAAAATGGGTACCACTTATTGACCCCTCCCCCCTCTCAATGGTTCATTACTCCAACTAGATTCATACAAGTGGTATCAGATCCAGGTTGCCTTTGATTTCCTTGCTGATGGAGAATCTGAATTTTTTGAACAATAAATTCATTCTGGTATTCGATGGGAAGAACAATCACATTTGGAAGGATATAATTCTACCATATCTCATGTCTATTAGTTATAATGTTCTTCAATCTACTACAGTTGGGTTTCCCCCCATTGAAGACAATGTTCCACTTACACCTATGGAAAAGATGTTTCTTGAGAATGATGCAAGAGACAAGAATTCTATAATGTCTTCACTTTCTGAATGTTAATTCATAAGAGTAAAAGGAGTGTCCACAACCATAGGTATATGGGAAAAACTTAAAAACATATATGAAGGCAATAAAAAAGACAAGAAGGCAAAACTTCAAATCTGGAGATTGAAGCATGAAGAATTGAATATGGGAGAGCATGAATCTGTTGGGGATATCTTCACCAGGGTAAACAATAGTGTTAGTACAATCAGATGTCTTGGTGAAGACCTGAAAGACTATATTGTGGTGGAAAAAGATCTTGAGGATTCTTCCTGTTAAATTTGATGCAAAGGTATCTTCATTAGAAGACAAAGACTCAGAGACTCTATCTCTTGATGATTTGCATTGTACACTCATTACTTATGAAATGATAAGGGAAAAAGCTATAAAGTTCAATACAAAGGTTGATAGATAATTATCATTCAAAGCAATAAAGAAGGAGAGATCTAAGAGGATATTGACTTAAGAATATGGTGGTGACTCTGACTCTAAAAGCGAGGTATGTAAAAATATTAACGATATTTTATCCTTGTTTTCAAAAAATGTGAAAATAGACACTGGAAAATACAAGGGAAAACTTCCCTTGAAGTGTTTTGAATGTAGAGGTATTGGCCACTTTTAGGACAACATTCCTCGAAGGTAGAATGAATGAGACAGCGATGAAGAAGAAAGAAATCCAAGAAAGTTATAGAAGAAGCAGGGTAGTAAAGGAATGTTGGGGAAAGAAAAGATGTTCTTCAAATTCAAGAAAAAAAGATTCCTATCCATATATGAAGAAGATGTAGAAAGTGATGTTGAATCTGAAAAATCAGTTGAGCATGGTTTTGAGAATACCTTCATTGCAATAGTGAATGATGAGGATTTCGGAAGCAGTAGCTCAGAAGAAGAATAAAATTAGCTTGATAAGCATCTGAAAGAAGAATTGAAGGAATGTTTAAGGAAGATCAGAACACTGGAGAAGCTTAACAAAAAGTTGGAAGATGAATGTTTCTTAGCATCCAATCAAGACAATGATAAATAAGAACTTGATAAAGTTCTTGAAGACTTGAAGAAATCTCTTAAAGATGAGAAAAATCAAAATTTTCAGATGAGAGTTGAGCTGGAGGCAAAAGAGGAAGAATTTGAACTCGTTCAAAAGAATCTCTCTGAAGTTAAATCAAAAAATAGTTGTTTTCAAAACTCAACTACTGATGTTGGTGACGGCTCTCAACAAGCACATTCTGAGAAAATTCAATAGAAGAAAAAGTTGGTTTCTGTGAAGAAGAAAGCTGAGAATGTTACTTATGTGTCCAAGACCAACGTTACTGGGAACTCTAAAGTTTCAAGTAAAACCTAAGTCTAACCCTGGTGAAAACAAAAAAAAATAGAGAAGGTAGAATTTCAGCAGAGCAATCTTGCTAACAAAATAATGGTTAGTGGGGCTGAAGAAATAGAAACAAAGAAGTATCAGAACAAAAGCTTTAGAGGAAGGTACTCCTTCTAGGGGTACTGTTGGTATTGAGGTGGATTCAGGCATACAAAAAATAGGTTTTGGTTCAATCAACATTATTACCATCACTGTAACACCCCGCCCCTACCTCATTGGATTGAAGAGGCGGTGAGGGATACTAGTCCTTAAGTGACATTCCCAAGATGCCAATGGTTGGCAATAAATGCCATGGGCATCATGATCAAGTTGGGGAACGATTTTACCTTGAGACAAAACCAACCAAGCAACCACACTATATGATGCATGTCAACAAAGCCAAACTCTTACATTACCATGACAACCAGATAATCCATACTCATCCATGCCAACACATACCAATACAACATCAGAGTACAATGCTGAAGACTCAACAAGAAACACCACGAGCCATGACACCACCACAACTCCACACTAAGCTCCATGCTCCAAGCTCCAACCAGGAATCACAAAGCTCCACCAAAGGAGGTCGATGCCTTTCCTTTCCCCACATCACGGAACACGACGTCGGTAAAGACACCACAGTGCCAAAGCAGGGGGTGATTACTAAAACATAGTAGGTTTTCCCCAAATTAAATCCATACACATGCCACTAGGATAAAACCGTTAGCATATTTATATAAAACAATTTATATAAAATAATCACAAGTGAAACCATTACCATAATCCAACCAAACCCTTACCAAGCCATTCCACCCCAAACCAAACCACCAAGGGAAATCCAAACAAACAAGCCATAATCCATTCTATTACTCACATATTAGAACAACAATTCCATCTTTCAAAACAATGAACAACAATAACCAAAACAACCAAACGGTGGAACTTCCGTCCAACCTGTTCACCCATTCACAATTAGTGGCACTTCCCGTCCACTTATACATTGATGGTGGCCCTTCCGTCCACTATCCATCCCCTTAATTATAGTGGTACGTCCTGCCCACTTCCACACAACATTTCAACAATCACAACCAAGCATAGAACATCATGGAATAAACCAAATTCCATTGCAAATGATTCCACCTCAATAAATACCCATTTATTGAAAACCATTTTCCATGCCAAAACCCATTTTAATAAAACCACCATTTTTATTGAAAACCATTTTCCATCAATCATTTCACAATTCAACCATAGAATTCCATTTTGAAATCCCCATTTTAAAATTCACCACAATAGAATTTCACTATAAAACTCCCTTTTTTCAAAAACCCCCAAATAGATTCCCAACCGAAATCACACATCATCAAACAATTAATTTTAATCCCAACAAATTAATTGTAACATGTAACCACTAGTTCTATCCACATGGAGTCGAGTGAGAAGCTACCTACCTTTAGGGTTTTGGGGAACTCGACCCACAACCAACCATGCATCAAATCCGGTGAACGCACCACCAACACCTCTCTAGATAACCTTCCCTAACCATAAAAATAACATCCAAGGCAACCCCAACCTTAGATATACACACAACAAGTGTAGATCTAGAAAACCAAGAAAGAGAGGGATGTATATCTAGAGTAAAACACAAGAGGAACAAGAGGAGAGACTTACCCGGGAGAAACCACCTTCAAACCGCCTTGAAACCCCTTTGAAATCCTTCCAAACTGAGTGGGAGAGCAGCCTAGAGCCATGAGAACCCAAAATCCCGAGTGAGGCTTGAGTGGGAGGAAGAGAGGAGTGAAATGAGGCAATCTTGAGTGACCCTGGGTTTTATAACCCTAATTTTAAGTGGCCACATGGTTAGCCCGCATGGTTTGGCAAACTGTGCGCTAACCGTGCACATGCCACTACCTCGAGAGCCAGGGTCAGCATGGCTTCCTTGCACGGTTTGTCAAACCATGCACAGGCCATGCGAGGCCTGATTTCTCTAGAACAAGGGTCCGCACATTTTACTGGGGAACCCACATGGTTTACACAAACCATGCTCAAACCATGCACCCCTTTATAAGCCTCCAAACTCATCCAAAACCATTCCATACTCTCCAAAACTCTTCCAAACTCATCCGATGCACTTTAAACCCATAAAAATGCATGAAAAAAGCCCAAATACCTCAAATCGGGGTGCTACATTCTCCCCACCATTGGAATTTCTATCCTTGGAATGTAGTGAACCCACCCTTTGCCGAAAGACCTCGGGCCACTGCTCGACCATCTCTTTCTCCCGCTCCCAAGTCTCCTCTTGAATCTGACCATGTTTCCAAAAAACACGTACTAAACTGATTATTTTACCACACAAGACTTTCTCTTGCCTATCCACAACCCGCACTGGCACGTGCACCAACGAAGCATCCAGTTCCAGCTCAACATGATCCCCTCAAATCACATGGTCACGATCTAGCTGATACTTTTTCAACTGCGACACATGAAACACATTGTGCTCCGCACTAAACCATGGTGGAAAAGACAAAAGATAAGCCACCTCACCAACCCAATCAAGAATATAAAAATGCCCAATATACTTCAGAGATAACTTTCCCTGCTTCCCAAACCGATGATGTCCCAACCTAGGTGATATCCAAAAGAACACATGATCACTCACCTCGAATGACAATGACCGTCGACAATGATCCACATACGATTTCTGACAACTCTGAGCCGTCGCCATCCTCTTCTTGATCAACTTGATCTTCTCTGTAGTCTCATGGACATGGCTTGGTCCTACCAATGAGGACTCGCCCGTTTCCACACAACATAGTGGGGAACGACACGACCACCCATACAATGCTTCAAACGGAGCCATCTGTATAGATTCCTGATAACTGTTATTGTACGAGAACTAAACCAACGACAAGTGATTCTCCCACGAGCCACCAAAATCCATAACACAAGCCCACAACATATCCTCCAGAGTTTTTATCATCCTCTCGGATTGACCATCCGTCTGAGGGTGATATTCCGTACTCATCGTCAATTGTGTTCCAAGGGCTTGCTATAAGTATTTCCAGAAATGAGATGTAAACCATGGATCTCTATCTGATACGATCGAAACTAAAACATCGTTCCTCTTTACCACCTACCGGATATAGATTTTGGACAGATCCTCTACCGTGTGAGCTTCACGAATTGGGATGAAATGGGTCGTCTTCGTTAGACAATCCACTATCACCCAAATGGCATCGTGCTTCTTGACCGTTCTTGGGATACCTATGGAAAAATCCATCGCTATCTTCTCCCACTTCCAAACAGGTATTAGTAAATATTGCAACATTCTTACTGGCCTCTGATGCTCTGCCTTGACCTACTGACAAGTCAAGCATCTCGAAACAAACTCAGCCACACTTCTCTTCATACCAGCCCACCAGAACTGCGCTTTCAACGCTTTATACATTTTCTGAATTCCAGGATGAACATCCCGCTTGGAATGATGATACACCCTGAGAAGATTCTCCTAACAAGAAACTGGTACAAACATCTGATTCCGAAAACACAAAACTGAATCTCAATTCAGTTGCCAACCGTCAATGTTCTCCCCACCATTAAGTCTCGACCCCATGGTCACACACTCAGAATCGGATATCTGTGCCACTCTAACTAGGACAACCAAGTCAGGAATCAACAAAACCGGAAAGAAGACCACTCTATCGCCCTGGTCCTCACATTCCAACCGCATATCATCTATCACCAACATCAACTACCACTGTTCTGATGCATGTTTCACCACCAGAGCGTATTATTTCCTAATTAATTCATCTGCCACCGAATTTCCCTTACCCAGTGTGTACATCAAGTCAAAATCAAACATCTGGAGATATTCCATCCATATCTTTTGCCTCAAGTTCAAATCTCTCTGTGAGAAAATGTGCTTCAAGCTCTTATGATATGTATATACCGTGAATTTCTCACCAAAGAGATAATGACACCAAACTTTCAAAGCATGAACCACTGCCGCCAAATCCAAATCATGAGTGGGGTAGTTCTTCTCATGCACTCTCAACTGTCGTGAGCCATAAGTAACCACATGATTCCCTTGCATGAGAATGCACCCCAAACCTGATCTCGATGCATCAAAATTCACCACGTACCCTCTTCCTGGATCTGGAAAAACCAAGATTGGTGTTGATGTATGGCGACCCTTTAGCTCTTTGAAAAACTGCTAACATTGTTCCTTCCACTGGAATGAAACATTCTTTCTTATCAAAGATATCATCAGTGAAGCCAAACTTGAAAAATCACGAACAAAACGCTTATAATACCCAGCTAAACCAAGAAAACTTTGTATCTCAAACACATTCTTGTGAGGTTTCCATGAGATAACA
This sequence comes from Viscum album, assembly GCA_963277665.1. NCBI lineage: Eukaryota > Viridiplantae > Streptophyta > Magnoliopsida > Santalales > Viscaceae > Viscum > Viscum album. The sequence continues at coordinate 1,020,174,312 of OY728137.1, read as the reverse complement.
GCCTCTATCTTTTCTGGATCCACTAAAACGCCTCTTTCAGAAATCACATGACCAAGAAAACGAACTTCTTATATCCAAAAGTCACACTTTGACAATTTGGCATACAACCGATGATCCCTCAAGATCCCCAACATTTTCACCAACTTCTGCTCATGCTCCACCCTTGTCTTTGAATACACCAGAATATCATTGACAAACACCACCACAAATGAATCTAGATATCTCTGAAATATCTGATTCAGCAATGCCACAAACACCGCTGGCGCATTCGTTAGACCAAAGGGCATAACCACATATTCATAATGGCCATATCTACTTCTCAAAGATTTTTTAGAAATATCCACCTTCCTCACCTACAATTGATGATATCCCGACCTCAATTCGATCTTGGAGAACAACTGGGCTCTGGTCAACTGGTCAAACATATCATCAATTCGTGCAAGTGGATATCTATTCTTTATTGTAATGTGGTTATGTATACAATAATCAACACATAGCCTCAAGGTTCCATCCACCTTTTTCACAAACAACACTGGGAATGCCCACAGAGATGTGATAGGCCGGATATACCATTTTTTTCTAACTCTTCCAACTGGATTTTCAATTCCCTCAATTCATCTGCTGCCATCCCATAAGACGAAAGTGAGATAGGACTGGTCCCCGGAAGGAAATCAATTGTAAACTCCACTTCCCTTACAAGAGGTAACCCATAGAATTCATCAGGAAAAACATCCATTAACTGATCTACCACTGCTGGAAGAACACTCTGCTCAGTACGGTCTACCGATTCCAATGACAACACTGCCAACTGATATGATAACATACCCACTACTGGTGCCAACAAACTCGTTGCACCCTGCCTTTCATGCTTCTCTCCTCTAAAGTAATTTCTAACGCCATCGTGTGTCTTGAAAGCCACTGTTCGCGGATCACAATCGATGTGAGCCTTAAAATACACTAGTCATTCCATTCCCAGGATTACATCATACCCATCCATGTCATGCACTGAGAAATCCCAGGTTATCTCAACATCGCCCACAATGATAAAAAATTATCTACACAAGAAGGCTTGACAGTCTCTCCATCCCAGAGGAGTTTGAAGTTTCAAAACTGAGGGCATCATTTCTACCCTTAAACACAGTAAATCAACCACACATGCATCAATAAAAGAGTGTGAAGGACCCGTATCAAACAACACATGCATCAAGGTAGAATTTAAAATAATAGTACCTCGCACCGTGGATGGTCCAGACTGATTATCCACCACAACTTGTTCAGCACCGAACACATGTTTGCCTGCAACACTATGCTCTTTATTTCTCTGTTGAGTCATCGTCATATTCCAAGAATCACCATGACCCACTTTACTTTACTGTCGAGGGGTATGTTGTTGCCCCCGTCCCATCAAATCATACGACGTCTACGATCCCTGAGGAGTGTCACGCACACCTAACCTTGGAGTATTCCGACAATAACACTACAGATGACCCATATGCTTACAATTATGACATGCTTGAGGTTGTGCCGTAAAATCCTGCTTGATGTGGCTCATGGAACCACACTAAAAACATCCCGTCTTGCTCTGAGGATTCAGAGGAAGATTTACTGATCCTGCAGTCAGATTATATTCCAGATTCCCACCTAGGGAATAATTTTCCCTCCTTCGCTTGAACCCAGTGTTTGAGTTCCCACTATTCTCCATGGGTACCACCATGCTTCCTCCTCCCGGAGCTCCCAACAGATCTCACTCAGCCACCGAGGCTCTATTCACCATCTCTGTGTAATCATCTATACACAGTACTGCTATCTTTGAATGGATTTCTTACCTTAACCCCGCATCAGAGATCCTGTCCTTAAATGACATGATACCTACCACATCGGGTGCAAACCCCACTATGTTCATAAACATAGCTTCATACTCCGTCACCGACATAAGATCTTGCTTTAGACTGAAGAAATCAGTCGTACGCTGAATTATAAACGTATGTGGGTAGAATTGTTTGTTAAAAAAATCCTCAAAGCCTTCCCACGTTATACCCTGGTCCGTCCCCACTTGGACTACCAACTCCCTCCACCGAAGGGAAAGATCTTCCAACATATATGTGGCCAACTTCACTTTCAGATCTACCAGCATTCCCAAGAACTCGAAGATCTTGTTCATTCTATTCAAGCATGTTTCTGCCCTTTCTAGCTCTGAATCACCCCTGAAGGTGGGTGGATTTTGCTTTTGGAACTGAACCGCATGATCCACATGCCTTGGTTCATCTGCTTTATTTCCACTTCCCACAGCTTGGAAAGCTTGCACTATACTTTGCACTAGCTGCTGGTTCACCTGAGGCACAAGTGAAACGACATTCTCAGCAGCCTTCTCTGGTTGGTCTCTACGACCCCTACCCAGTGACATATCTATAAACAGAAAACAAATAACCATGAGTCTAACTTCCTTAGACATCACGAAATCCCATTTCAAATCACATTACACCACACTATCACAATAAGGCTTTCTATTCGTTCACATTTGTCCACATGTTCCATGTTTCACCATTTTGAAAACCAATCCATTTTCAAAATATCAATTTATTCACATTACAATTTTACATATTCTCATCACATCATGAATCATTATACCCCAATGAAATATGAATCCTAAATGGAAGTCATTTCTACCATTCATGTCATGCTCATCACATTGGCTACACCCAGGACAATGAGATATCCAACACCTATAAGTGTCTTCAATACACTTATGTACCCAACTCCCTGGTTACTTGAATTTCAGCATAAAAGGGTTAGCTACGTCTTTTTATGATATACCTTCCATGTTCCGACATTCCTACGCCTTTCTACCATCCCGACTCAAGGAAATTATCACAAAGAATGTCAACACCAAATCCTAATAACAACTCCAAAGGACCGAACAAACCGATACCCCTTGTAACACCCCTCCCCTAACTCATTGTCTTGAGGAGGCGGTGAGGGATACTAGGCCTTAAGAGACGTTACCAAGATACCAAAGGCTGGCAATAAATACCAATGGATTCAAGATCAAGTTGGGGAACGATTTTCCCTTGAGACAAAACCAACCAAACAGCCACACTATATGATGCATTTCAACAAAGACAAACTCATACATTACCAAGACAACCAGGTAATCCATAATCATTAGTGGCAACACAAACCAACACAACATCAGAGTACAACATGGAATAATCAACAAGAAACACCACGCGCCATGACACCACCACAGCTCCAAACTAAGATCCAAGCTCCAATCTCTAACTAGGAATCACAAAGCTCTACCAAAGGACGATGATGCCTTACCAATGACCACATCATAGAACACGACATCTGCAAAGACACCATAGTGCCAAAGGAGGGGGTGAGTACTAAAACACAGTAGGTTTTCCCCAAATGACATCCCTACACACGCCACTAGGATAAAACCATTAGCACATTTATATAAAACAATTTATATAAAATAATCAAAAGTGCAACCATTACCATAAGCCAACCACACCCTTACCAAGACATTCCACCCCAAGCCAAACCACCAAGGGAAATCCAAAAAAAACATTCCATAATCCATTCTATTACTCACATATTAGCACAACAATTCCATATTGAAAAATAATCCACAACAACATCCAAAACAACCAAACGGTGGCGCTTTCGTCCAACCTGTTCACCCATTCACAATTAGTGGCACTTACCATCCACTTATATTTTGATGGTGGCCCATATGTCCACTATCCATCCCCTTCATTATAGTGGTACTTCCCAACCACTTCCACACTACATTTCAACAATCACAACCAAGCATAAAACATCATGCAATCAACCAAATTCCATTTCATATGATTCCACCTCAATAAATCCCCATTTGTTTAAAACCATTTTCCATGACTAAAGCCATTTCATTAAAACCACCATTTTTATTGAAAACAATTTTCCATCAATCATTTCACAATTCTAAAATAGCATTCCATTTTAAAACCCCCCATTTTAAAATTCACCCAATAGCATTTCACAATAAAACTCCCTTTTTCCCAAAAACACCCAAATGGATTCCCAACCAAAATCACACATCATCATACAATTAATTTCAATCACAAAAAATTAATTGTAACATGTAACCACTACTTCTAACTAAGTGGAGTTGAGAGAGAAGCCACCTAACTTTAGGGTTCCTTCGAACTCAACCCACAACCAACCACGCCTCAAATCCGGCGAACGCACCACCAACACCTCTCTAGATCACCTTCCCTACCATCACAAGCCTTAAAATTAACATCCACGGCAAAAAAAACCCTATATATACACACAATAAGTGTAGATCTAGAAATCCAAGAAGCAGAGGGATGTAGATCTAGAGGAAAACACAGGAGCAACAAGAGGAGAGACTCACCTGGGAGAAACCACCTTCAAACCGCCTTGAAACCCCTTTGAAATCCTTCCAAAACAAGTGGGAGAGAACCCTAGACCCCTAAGAACCCAAAATCCTGAGTGAGGCCTAAGTGGGAGGAAGAGAGGAGTGAAATGAGGCAATCCCGAGTGAGCCCGGGTTTTATAACCCTAATTTTAAGTGGCCGCATGGTTAGCCCACACGGTTTGGCAAACCGTGCGGTAACCGTGCGCACGCCACTGCCTCGAGAGCCAGGGTCCGCAGGGTTTCTTTACATGGTTTATCAAATCGTGCGTAGGCCATGCGAGTCCTACTGTCTCAAGAACAAGGGTCTGCACGGCTTACTGGGGAACCAGCATGGTTTACACTAACTGTGCTCAAACCATGCACCCCTTTAAAAGCCTCCAAACTCATCCAAAACCATTCCAAACTCTCCCAACCTCTTCCCAACTCATCACATGAACATCAAACCCATAAAAATTCATGAGAAAAGGCCACATATGTCAAACCGGGGGGTGATACAATCACCCCATGAGTTATGAAAGGCAGAGATTGAGGGGGAGTCAATCTCCTCTATGGAAGAAGAGTGAGAAGGTCTTATTGAAGAAAGTTGAGAAGAATGAAGTCAAGAGAGAAAATAGGATCCAACCATTGGAGACCATTTTTGAAAGGTGTCAAAAACCTAGAAACCTTGCAAAAGGATGTTTGTGTTGTTACCGGCTAAACAAAAAGTTCTTAATTATTAGAAGCCGAAGGAGAAGAAAGAAGAGAATGAAGAAAAAGCTATTGTTGTTGAAACTGCTCAAATGTTTACAAAAGAAGAATGAACTTGGATACTTTATAGTGGTTTTTCTTCACATATGAGGAGACTTGATGTTGCTAAAGAATACGAAGAAGTTTAAAGAAGGCACGGTGACATTTGGCAAAGATGAATATTAAAAAATCATAGGTGTTGGATCATCCATAACTGGAATAGAAAAATTAAAGTCCAAGAAAACTCTGTATATTGATGGGTTGAAGAACAACGTGCTAAGTGTATCACAACTGTGTGATGAGGGTAAAAAATTTATCTTCAAGAAATATGGATTTATTGTGAAAAGTGAAGAAGATGGGTAGATTGTTACAAGAGGCGAACGAACCAAAGGAAATCTGTTTCATGTTGGAAATTCACAAAACTCTTGTTACATGAGCATAGTGGAAGAAATTATGTTGTGGAAAAAAGGCTCGGAAACATGTTTCAAAGAAATATGATCAATTTATCTCAAAGGGACAGTGTTCAAGATATTCTAGATTTTCCAAGAAGAAGATATCGGTGTTGCACTACCTGTCAGAAAGGAAATATTACAAGTTTTGTGCATAAGAAGGATGACATTTGTTCTAAAAAAACCCTTGAACTAATACATTCTGATATATGTGGGCCGATGAGAAAAAAATCAACAAATGGAGACAATTAATTTATCACTTTCACTGATGATTTTACTTGCATTACGTGTGTTATGTTTATGAAGCACAAGTCAGACGCCCCTGAAAATGTTTAAAAGCTTCAGAAGGAAAGCTGAGAAAGAGTGTGATTAATCTCTGAGGAAGTTGAGAATAGATAATGGTGGTGAGTATAGAAGTGAAGAATTTAAGGACTATCTTGAGAAACATGGGATTCATCATGAATATAGTGCTCCATATACACCTCAACAAAATGGGGTTTCTGAAAGGAAGAACTGAAGTTTGGTGGAAATAGGAAGAACCATGTTGCTTGAACATGGCCTTACTCATTACTTTTGGAGGCAAGATACCAGTACATCTATTTATATTCAAAATCTACGTTTCTATAGGCCTAAATCAAACAAGACTCTATTTGAAATTTTCTATGGAATTACTCAATGTATGAAGCATGCTAATGTTTTTGGGAGCCCATGCATTATAAATAAGAAAGGTGGAAGCCGTGGAAAATTCGAGGAGAAAGGAGAAGATGGAATTTTTCATAGATATGCACCATAAGGAAGAGGATATAGATTCTTTAACAAAGAAACAAGAAGAATTATGGATGCAGATGATGTAAAAGTCATTGAAACTCCAAGAAAAGATAATCATGTCCAGACAGACAAAGAAGATGAGGAAGATGAAGTTAACGATTCTGATAAGGATGCAATGAATTGTAATCCTAATCAAGATGAAGAATCGGATTCAGCCATATCAAGTGATGAGGAAGGAACATGAAAAACATATCCAAGGCTGATGAAACAAGTGAAAGCTTAGAATATTATTGGTGATCAACGTCACATAGTTCAAACAAGAAGAACAAGTAACTCTACATCACATAATTCCTTATTTTCCAAAGTAGAACCAACTGATGTTAAAGAAGCCTTTGAGCATCTAGAATGGGTTCAAGGCATGAATGAAGAATTAGATCAGATTGAAAAGAATGACACATGGGAACTTATACCCAATCCTAAAAGTAAGAACATTATTGGAACCAAATGGGTCTTCCGGAACAAGTTGAATAAAGAAGGTGAAGATATTTGAAATAAATCAATATTGGTTTGCAAAGGCTACTCTCAGATTGAAGGAATTGACTTTGATGAAACTTTTTCTCCGATAGCCAGATTTGAAAATATCTAAATCATTCTTTATTTTGCTGCACAACGAGGCTAAAAAATCTTTCAAATGGATGTCAAATCCGCATTTATTAATGGTGATCTCAAAGAAGATGTTTATATTGAGAAACCATGTGTCTTTGTTGTTGGGAAGAATGAAAGTTGTGCGTGAAGGTTGAAGAAATCCTTGTATGGGCTAAAGAACGCTCCAAGAGTATGGTATTCCAAACTGGATACTTGCTTAAAGTAGATGAACTTCAAAAAGGGAGGGTTGACAGCAATCTGTACATCAAGAAAAGACAAGATCTTTCTCACATTGTGATTTTCTATGTTGATGAAATTATTTTTGCTGTGAATGATGAAAGAAGCTGTGAAAGGTTTGCACAAGAAATGAAGAATGTCTTTGAGATGTCCATGTTCTGTGAAATGTGTGACTCTCTTGGGTTACAAATTTTGCAACAGAAAGAATTCATTTTTCTCTCCCGAGAAAAATATGCTAAGGAACTTCTTAAGAAGTTTGGTATGGAAAACTCAAAACTCATATGAACTCCTATCTCAGTGGGAACAAAGATAGGAAAATATGATGAAGGAAAAGAAGTTGATCAGAATGAATATATAAATATGATTGGAAGTTTGTTATACCTGACTGCATCAAGAAAAGATATTGTTTTTGTTGTTACCTTATGTGCAAGATTTCAGAGTTCTCCTAAAGAATCAAATCTTGTTGCTAGAAAATGAATTCTCAGATACATAAAAGGCACAACAGAATTCGGAATCAAGTATAGTGGCTCAAATAACATTGATTTATTTGTATATTTAGATGCAGATTGGGCAGGAAATGTTGATGATAAAAGATCCACATCTGGTAGAGTGTTCGTTATATGAAACAGTTGTGTTGGTTAGCACTCTAAGAAGAAAAATTCAATAACACTTAGTACGGATGAATCTGAATATATTGCTTCCACCCTGGTCGCCAGTCAACTTATCTGGATGAAGACATAGCTGGAATATTTTTTAGTTTATGTGAAGCTGCCCTTGCTCTTCGGCTGTGATAGTCAAAGCAAAATTAATCTTACCAAGAATCCAGTCCAACATTCTTGATTGAAGAATATTGACATCAAATATCATTTCATCAAAGAGAATTTGGAAAATAATGAACTGAAACATGAATATGTTTCATCTGCTTAACAAGTTGATGATATTTTAATGAAACCCTTGCCAAAGGAATCATTCACAAGATTGAGGTTGAACATGGGTGTCCATCCTCTTTCTCTTCAAGGCTAAGGTGTGTTGTTCTGTCCCCTCTCTCTTCTTACCTTTGGATTGTTTTGTAAAGGGGGAGAAGTTGTTTATATCATATATCTACTTTTCAAAGAGAGAGTTGTGGGTAAGCTGTTAACTTAGCACTGCTTGTGTATGTCAACTATTCTAACTGTTTTTTGGAGTGGTTGTAGGAAAGAACTTGAAGTTGTTTACAGGATGTATGAAGCTGAAGATATATGAAGTTGAGATGAAGTTATATGAATTTGAAGAAGTCATTTTCACTACCTATGGACAACATGGTTTTGTTGTCAATGATTCTTGTTTCCTAAATTGAGTTATCTCATGTAGATTAGAATTACTGATAAGTAATACATTCATTAAGGATACAAAGTTTTGTGATTTATGAAATCTTGGTTGAGAACAAAATCCAAAGGGGGAGCTTTTTTGGACCAAGATCAAGGAAGAGATGGTTTTCATGGTTTGTCTTTTATTGATCTTGAGGAAGTTTTCATAAAGGAAAGACACCTTCAATTTCTAAGAATTCGGAATCTAGAAATTTGATGATTCAGATCCAATAATATTAAACATTCGGAACCTAGTGTTCGAAGAATTCAGAGTCTGAAAATTGAAAAGTTCGAAATAGATAATATTGAACATTCGGAACCTAGTGTCCAACAAATTCGGTCTCTAGAATTTGGAGTCTGGAAATTGAAAAGTTCAGAACCGGGATATTGAATATTCTTGAAAGCTGGATGATAGGAGATGTGAAGGCCCTTAATCTGATGATTCTTTTTTGATATTAATGTTCTCACAGATCATGAAAAATTTCATGATAAAAGCTTGTTGAATATAAGTTGAAGAAGAAGTTCGTAGCGAGATGTTCGGAGTCGACTTCCTAAGTCAGACGTTCCTAGCGGGATGTTTGGAGTCGACTACTTGAGTCAGAAGTTCGTAGTGGGAAGTTCAGAGTTGACTTGATGAGGAAGATGTTCGTAGCCGGAAGTTCAGAGATGATGTAGAGACCCATATCTTGACGTACATTGACATTACATTACTTTTGCGGAAAACTTAGTACATAACAAAAACACAAACACAAGGATCGTAATAGTTTAGTGTCTTTGGAAACTCAGAACGTAATCTTCTAATCGTGGTGAAAGTTCTTCAATATCTCCCATAAAGGTCATCCCTTTTTTCTACCTAAAACCTTTCTTTATATCCTGGGGAAAAGAAAACATAAAAGGGTGAGCTCAAATGCTCAGTAAGGGTAAACAAAAGAAAAATCAATCACATCATATACATAGCTTTTTGAAATATTAACCTGCAAAAGAGCTCATAATATCATAACATGGGATATATCATAGAAGTGAAATGTAATCCCAATAATCATAACTTAAAACATGAAACTTTGTGGCATTCACACATAATCATAGAGAATCATTTCTTGTTAGTCAAGACTCATTGCCAAGACTATCTTAGTGGACAAAGTCCCTTTCTGAATCGAGTAACCCTCGTTTCAGTCCTGTTTCACTGAACCGGTATAACCTACCGTTCCATCCCTGTCTATCTCATGAGATATAAAATCTTTACCCAATGCATTGGAGGGAGATATAGGTCCCACCCATCTTATAATTAATCCTTTCTTATGTGTGCCACATAATCATAAAACATACATCATCACATAACACATGTAACAAAAATGGGATTCTTGAAACATCATGACATCATAAATCAATTCATATAAGATAAAGGAATTCATAAACATAATTCCATCACAACATAGTCAAATCAATGTAAAAATATGGATTGAAACAGAACCCTTTATTATCTTAGATGGAAAATGATTTTGATAAAACACTTGAATTGAATTCTTGAGGAAAATATCCTTTCTTCTTCAAAATCAATTTCTTTTCAAAAAACATCATGCAATTTTAAAAGAAAGAGATTTTATTGAAAATAGTCATGAAATCTTTTAGAGGAAGCTTCATGAAAATAAGGCTTTATAAAACAGTAGAAATCCGTTCGTGCCGTATAAGTAAAAAAAAACATTCTTCGTACTTTTGTCGGAAAAGTCAAAAAGTACCTCGTATGACAAAAGATTCCTTTCATAGATATTACTAAAAACTCACCGAAGGGTAAAAATAGATTTAAACAATTGTAGGTGGATGGAAATAATATTACATATTGATGAAACATGGATGTGGATGATAAAATACACCCCAGTAAATACTTATGAATAAACAATCTCGGATAAAAATGAGATTGTGATATTTCCCTTACCTTAGGTCCAATTTGCTTCGTATGTGTCCGAACCTCCTGTATAATGATTTAAATAATTTCATTGACTTATTACAGAATCATATTCATTGTTATGATATCATATATGGTTCACTTATGACATTATATTACCCGTTCTTTTGTAAATTCGATGTTAAAGAAGCGTTTTGGGTAAAATTGTTTCATTTATCGTAGGTGTTTTGACTTGTTGTTCTTGACATCATTATTACTTATATCATGATTTAATTACTTCCAGAATATAAAATATGATTTATATATCATATATATTCAGTATATATATATATATAATAGATAGATAAATAAAATGAAAAACACCGTTCATGGAGACGGTAGTCCGTACGTACGCATGAACGCTGTTTTTCTTTCCTTATTGTCTTGAAATGGAAGTAAGTAGATGACATACATATGTTTATATATACATAAATCCAGTAGCTTTATAATGTCATATATTTCATTATTATTTCTTATATATACATTATAATCATTCTTAAATGGTTAACATGGAGAATGAATCTCATCGCGTCGTGGAGACGGTAGTCCGTACGTACGCACGAGCGATGATATCATTTCTATAAATATTGAATTGAATTGGAGTGGATTATACAATATATCAGAATCAATATGATGTTGTAATAACTATGTATAGTTATTCTTTACACCATTATACCCATCCATGTAAGGTGGTGGTGGAAAATAGATTACACCATGGCATGGAGACGGTATTCCGTACGTACGCACGCGCGGTGATTTCTTTTTCCGTAGGATGGATAGATGGTGAAATAGGGTTGTTTCATACTTATAATAACATATCAGTATATGAGTGATACTGATGTTATTACTTCATAATGAAACAACCTAAGAAGAAGAAGTGGAAGAAGAAATAAAGATGAAAGAATTGGTAACGGTAATTACATCTTCTTTGAAGTGCCTCTTTGAGACCTCCTCTTAGGGCACTAGAATTGGTCTTTGAGGAAGACCAGAACCTCTAGGATGTTTCTAGGGAAGTGTAGAAGGGATTTTGGCAGGGGTTGGCCGAGCTTGAGTGCTCAAATTGGTGTGAGGAGGAGGGGGAGGAGGTGTCCTTTTATAAGGGAGGAGAGGGGCACCTTAGGAATATCTCAAAATATTATTTTATATTAAAGTCAAAATCGGTTTATAATGGTTCCAAAGGGTCTTATTTCGAAGATAAGGTGGGGAGGGGTCGAACTCCTATCAACCAATAGAATTTAGACAAGTTTAGGATATTATTTTAACCTTATAAATTAAATTTAACTCTAAGTTAAATAATTTAACTTTTACCATGTCTTTTTGTTTTCTTTCACTATATGATTAATAAACTTACTATAACATGCCAAACGAACCCAAAATTGTTTATTATTAATATATATATCCTTATCTAAGTCATTTGGCCGAACCTTAGATTTTTAGGAATACAATAACAATTAATAATATAATATTTGATTTAAAAACTATTTTGTGTCAATTTTGACACTATTTGATATATGATTTTTGTGAAAGTCATAAAAGAATTAAATGTTCGAACCAAGTTGATTAAATCAATATTAATATATCATAGTAACCTAGAAAATTAGTGTAATTCATAAAATATCTCAAATTACATTTATTTTGGTGTTTATAACATCAATTATGTCAATATTTCATTAATAAGATAATTACTGCATCATCGTTGTGTCATAAATAAATTAAATTATTTTATGTCTAAAAATTACAAATAAAATACCATAATGTAGGAAATCTTTTTATCTTTCTAATGAATATTTACAATCGAATTTATCTTATGTATAACCCCATATTAAAAATGATTTACTTATTAAACTTTGATTTTAACTATTTTAACCTTTCTTTAAATAAATTAATAATAAATGTCCTAATCTAATCCAAGTGGGCCTAAATGGACATATTTTATTCCTAAGTTTGTTTTTGGTCGAATTACACTTGTCCAATAGAATTAGGACATGTGTTAGGGTAATATTGATATCATATTTACCCTTAGTTACCCTATTTACTATTAACCGCGGTAAAAAAAAGTAAAAAGTTACTATTCACCAAAAATTATTTTCATCTCATTGAACCACATTTTAGTCCTTGATATTAATCGTGTCTCTCGGATTTTTGAAATTCCATTCACAGAAGCGGTAAAATTAAGTTTTATGCAAAATTCAGTTTTTAACCTACCACTTAGTGGTTTCACTATTCATCAAAAATTGAAAGTTTTCAGAAAAATACCAAAATTTCACCCTAGGCTAATTTCGATATTCTGAGTCCAAAAATGAAGTCCATTTTGAAAAATAAAATTTATAAAATTTCAAAAAGTGGTTATTACTATTCATAACAGCTAGTTTTAATAATATTTTAATAGCACATCGTTGTTTAGTAAACTCGGTATTGCGTATTACACACGCTATCGAGGAAGGTCGCGATTGCGTGTAATGCAAGGCAAGACAAGGATGCGTGTTGTGCAAGCTCCTTTTGGTGTAGCGTACAACACAAGACATTAATAAAATTAAAAAGAATATTTCTTTATAAAATCTTGGGCTGTTACAGATGACTTGCTGAGCCAGAAGTTCAGAGTGATGAAGTTTGGAGTCGACTTCTTGAACCAGATGTTCATAGCCAGAAGTGCGGAGTCATGTTGAGATTTTGTGAATTCATAACCAGAAGCCATATCGAGATCCATATGAGTCATACCGAGAGTTCAAAATCTTTTGTATCGATGAATAATGAAGGGTCATACCGAGAATTAAAATGGTGTCATGACGAGGAATCAAAGAAGAGTGGATCCGAGAATGTTATACCAAGAAATCAGAAGAGTTGATCCGAGAATGTGACTCCGAGAATACTACATAACAAGGTCAGATCCCGAAAAGGCCAAAGCTCTAAATCCAGAGAAGGGGAAGAAGATTAGAGAAGATTCTATAAGCATTGACAATGTCGTAATTACTCTGATATTTCAGGAGAAATTAAGATTTGGGTGAATTTAAGTGAGCGGGAAAATTATTTTGGTTTACCGCCTCCGCACACTTTGGAGCACCTATAAAAGGATATCCGAGTACTAAGTAAGTTGATTGTTGATGTAGTAGTGAGAGAAGGTCTGATAATCTATAGAGACAAAGAAGTGTGTGGTTGACTATGTTTTCATTGAAGTTTCAATTGAAATGAGAATTGGATACTGGTTGACACCGTATTGAGTTTCTCGGAAAAATGAAAACTCGGATTGAAGAATCGGAGTGAAGAAGAAAATTCAGATTGACGATTTAGAGTGAAGAAGAAAATTCAGAGTGAAGAATTCGGAGGGAAAAATTCGAAGTGGCGATTCGGAATGGGGAATTGGTACTGGTTGTCACCGTATTGAGTTTGTCAGACATAGGAAGATTTGGATTGAAGAATCGGATTGGGAAAATTCGGAGTGGAGATTTAGAATGGGAAGTTCAGATTGTAATTGATATATCTCAAGTCTAGGAAGTTCTTGCCTGTCTTCTGGGTAAAAAAGTGAATATTTTTTCCGAACTTTATTACAATTGTGTATTTGAATGGAAGTGAAGGTAAAATATGTTGTTACAAGAAATGAGACTTTTCCCGATTGTGCTAAGAGGGTGCACACGCACATTAGTTATTGTTTCACAGTGCTTCACGAGTGTAAGGGTATATCCTACTCATTATAATCCAAGGATTGTTTTATTAGTGGATTGTATGGTGCTGGATTGTTTCCAACCATACCAAGGATGTAGCTATTATTATTGAATAGTGAACCTTGTAAATTGTTGTGTTCCTTTGGATGTGTGTTTGTTTGTTTCTCAGCAGGGAAGTATATCTTTAACAGGAGACAAAGGTTGTTCTCTTTTTAATGGAACTTAAAAGAAGAAAAAGGGGTACCACTGATTCAACCCCCCCCCCCTCTCAGTGGTTCATTACTTCAACTAGGTTTTTAGAAAAGATTCATGTGTGTTCAAATAATTTAATTTTATATTAGGGTGATAATGAATGGTTAGTTAATTTTCTAAGATGTTTAGAATCGAGGTATAATGTGGTAAAATATGAAAATTTCAAATTTTCTATGAAATTGTTTATTTTTTTCAATTACACCCAATTTGAAATGTCTATATATGTCTCACAAGATATCTACATTTATGACATAATATAAATTGATTATTTATATCAGTAAAATTTTAAATCATCAATGTAACTGTGATTCATAGAAACACATTGAATATATGAAAACATTTTATTCATTATAAACTCAAAACTAATATTTGAGTCTTTTTAGTACTGGTTTTTATCGATTTGGTTCTTATAAAATTAAATATTTTTATTTTCCCATTTTAATTACTTCATACAACATACCTTATTTTATGATGTTAAATAAAACACACACATATATATATGGTCATATGAATTTTAGGACATCTAAAGAAGAATGTCGATGTTTATTTGAAGCCACTAATTGACGAGTTAATTTTATTAGGCAGTGATTGTGTATCCTCCTATGGTGTAGTATTATATCCTAATTTTACACTGAAATTTGCATTAATGTGGAAAATTAGACACTTTTAGACATGTGGTATTTTATTTGTATGGAGTACAAATGGTCTAAAATAATTTCAATATTGTATTGATGGGAAAAAAATTATTTATGTCTGCCAATTTATGAAAAAAATGTTATATGGACATTCTTTGGAGATTTATTAATATGAATCACCCTTTTGTAATGAATATAAATAATTTCACAAAAGTAAAAATTGAAAGAGATGAACCTCAACATTTCACTCACGTATTCAGGTAAAATATATCATCTAATTATTTCCTCCTATTACATTTAAACCAACTATAAAAAAATGTATGGTTTTGTGGGAGATCATAACTAGATAAAGAGAAGAATTTTTTAGGACCTTCCATATTGGTCTGATTTATTTGTTCATCACGTTTTAGATATAATTCATATTGTGAAGAAAAACTTTGATAACATATTTTATACTATGGTGGACACACCTATTAAGACCAAAGATAATTTAGAATGATAGTTAGGTCTTTCCCAAATTTTCCGGCTTACCAAACTTGAATTATTTTAAAATGAATGAGCACAAAATTTAATAAATCAAAAATCACTTCTTCACATCCAAAAAACATTTCATATTATAAAAATGGATTAGGGATTTAAGATTACCAAATGGTAATGATTGTAATTTATTTCATTACACTAGAAATGGACATATTATCGGGTTAAAAATTCTTGACTACCATTTCATAATATAAATAATACTACTTATAGGTCTTAGAGGGATGTTCAATTATTTATGTAGAGATGTGTTGACTGAAAAATCATATTTCTTCCAATATATTTTTAGGGAAACATTATATTGTGATGCATTAAGAATGATGAAAAAAATATTTTATCTTAATTTTGTGTAAATTAGTGGGAATATTATCATAAACATTCATTGACTTGATATAAAATTTAATATCACATTTTTTATATGAATTCAGATGTTGATGGAAAGTATGTATTTGATGGATATACCGATTTGAGATATGTATAATAAAATTAAATAATAAATTATATAACAAGTCATCGGTTGAAGGTTTAATTGTATAAGTGTACTTTCATGATGAAATTTTAAATTTGTACTCTTATTATTTTCAATCTAAATATCCTTTAAAACATAATATTAGGGGGTATAATGAGGATAATATTTATTATTCCACAAACTATAACATTTTATTTTAAATCGTCTTGATATTTTTATATGGTTACTATGAATGATTGATTTTAGATGTAGAACTGCATCGAGTTCGTTCAAATTTCTTCTCAGTTGTGGTGAGGTGAATTGATTTGTATAGTAAGTAACACATATTATTACTATTATTTTAATGAAATTAAGTAATAAATTAACATATAGACTTTTTTTGTAGATTATATGACAAGCATGTCATATTAAAATTTTGTAAAATACCCAAAATTCTATTAAAGAACATTAAAAATTAAATATTTCATATATTTTTTTTCCAAATACTGGTAAGTTAATTTTTTTATGGTGGTACATTAAATATATTTTTAAATACTATCAATTATTACCAAGTTTCATTTTTTGCTGGAAAGACAATGTGATATTAAATTGTTAAGTTTATTATTTCTGATAAAAACCCTATATCTAAATTTCTAAAATCTAATTTTTGGTTTTGGTAAATGGATTATTATTTTATACACGCATATATAGTTAATGAAACAAATCAATTAATAGTGTAACATCATTGAGAAAATCTCATCATAAGAATGTATGGTTGACATTTACTACATGGTAGATGAAATAATTATCTTATTATGTAAATGATCAAATTATATAACATATATTTTTCAATACTATCTATTAGAGCTCTTGACTATTGTGAATATTTTGTGGATGATGATATGAGAGGGGTGATTAACTTCCAACTTTCTTAAAACCATTACAATTCCAAATCTTGTTTGTTTACTTTTTTTTAATAAATTTAAAGGTCCAGCTATGTCTAGATCTTTGATATTCTTAGTATAATGAATTTTGATGAATTTTCAACCCATAAAAAATACTTGTTGCAAAATTTTTTCATAATTATCTGATTAAAAAATAATAAGCGGCCTAAAATAATTTTTTTTTGTTATAGACCATCACTAATACTCATATTTTCAATGACCTTTTCTCTGATGGTTTTTTAGTGATGGATCCCCATCACAAAATACATTTAGCGATGGGGATCTAACACAAAAATGAATTAAAAAAGCTAAAAATATAGTTCTAAGGGAACCATACCAATAGCCCTAATATATTTTGGTATTTTCATCATGATAAATTAAATTATTTCAATGAGGTTTGTGTTAGAGTTTAGTGGATTATAAGTATATTATGGTAGTTTACATATTTTATAATGAATAACTTTTCCCATATAGAGAAACAGTTCAATATAAATAGTAGTGCAATACAAAAACTTACATCGTAAAATGGGGCCACTAATCAATTGGTAAGAGATACACTGATCAAGTACCTAGAGAATAAATTTCTCATTCTGGAAAGTAGTGAAAGATAGATTGTTATCAACACATTATGTAATTTAGTGGGAGATGTTGATCAATGTTGGTCATTGATTTAAAACACTACGAAGGTGGAGGAGATATAAATAATAGAATTAATGATTTTTGATGAAATATTTTTTGAGAAATACTTTCCGCATAAGAAACAAGGTAATATGTAAAATAAATTCCTCAACTTAAGAAAAAATTAAGAGGAAAATGTAGTTGAATATAAAACTATCTTTTCATTGTTAGGAACTCATTCCATAGATTTTGTTTAAAATCCAGTAATTAATATTGATGAATTTTTTAATAGGATAAAGACTATTCTACAAAGGGAATTAATATCTTAAATAATTTTATCATATGAGAATATAATATTTCGTTCCATCAACACATTGAAATAATTATTCAAGTATTATGATTTCAATGGAAACCAAGAAAAAAAATATAATGACTTAGAACTATGTAAATAAAAATGACAGAAAGGGGAAGGAGGGAATGGTGTGAATTACAACATGAAATTGTTTTTAAAGGAAACACCCTAGTATACACTTTAAGGTAATGGGATCCAATTTCATGTGTGTAGATAATGTACATAATGCTCGTTAATGTAAATGAAAGTGAGAATATTCCAATGTCTACAGTATTAAATATAAATTCTTGAGAACTATTCAAACCAACACCTATTGAATCAGTATAATTTACCTTATAAAATTACAAAGAAGTAAGGCTGATCGTATGCAATTACTTGTATTGTGGTTGAATTTTAGAATGATATGATTGTAGGTGCTTTGATCATAAACTCAAATTTAGCTAATAATTTATTTTATTATTGATATAAACACACTTTTATATATTTCATGTAGAGTAAGAACATTGAATTATACCCTAACACTTTATGAAATGAGTTATCAATAATGGAACCTAAAGTAAATATTATTACAATAGTGTTATATTAGGAAATCTCTTTTATGATGCATAGATACTACCATGTTATGAACTTGATTATTATACCTATGGTTGACATTTATATAATACATGGTATGGATTGGGTTTTAAAATAAAATTAAATAATATATTTATCAGGTAAGGAGATTAATATTTTTAAGGAGACATAAAATCCCTTCTTTAGGGGATACTTCATTCTCTAGTCTAGTCCACATCCTGATAAAGTTGCTCATCTTAATAAAATTATGGGGGAAGAGGAAGAGAAAAAACATTATATGTGTGGTAATAACATCCAAATAATAGAGGATATACCTATTTTTTATAAATAAAATGATTTATTTGTATAAAAAAGATCCTAGACATCCATATTAGCATAAATTTTAGTTTCCATTTAACTTGTTCATGATGAAAATACCATATCTAATACTCTATATAATGGAACTGATAGAACTGGTAGGGTTTAAGAAACAACTGTAGGAATTTTGTGATAATGGATTCATAGACGTTTGGGTTTCACCATGGATAGACTCTTCCCTAATTTAAAAACTAGGATGAGGTCTATGAGGTTTTTAAATTATTATTGGGATGTAAATTCCACTACTATAATGAACAAACATCCTTTAAAATGAATAAATGAGTTATTTGATCAAATTAAGGGATCTTAATACTTTCAAATATAAATATTCACTGTATTTATAATTATTTAAGTGTGAATAAGTATGATATAACAGTAATTGACATTCATATATGGTTAGAAAATTATTATTACAAG
Source organism: Viscum album (assembly GCA_963277665.1). Classification (NCBI taxonomy): domain Eukaryota; kingdom Viridiplantae; phylum Streptophyta; class Magnoliopsida; order Santalales; family Viscaceae; genus Viscum; species Viscum album. Next base: position 1,020,154,978 of record OY728137.1, on the reverse strand, counting down.
TTAATTTATTTTACATCAACTAATTCACCATATGTGTTTGTGGATCCAATGATTAGTGTATTTAAATATTATCTTGATAACTTCTTGGAAGTATTCAATGATGACATCTTGATATAATTCAAAATCTATAACAATCATGAGAATAATTTTTGAATCATTCTTAAGAATCTCATAGAAATGAAATTTTATAGGAAATTCATTAACAATAAATTATTTATCCATGACCATTCTTTTATTTTCCATATTTTATATACATATGGTATATCTATTGATCCTTAAAAGGTTGAGGTATTACAGGAATGAACTTTTTGATGCCTTATGTTACTATGGTTGATTATTTTGTACTATTTTATGATTTTATGGGATGAAATATGTTTTGAGAATTTCGATAAATGTTTTTGAAATTTGGGAGGGTTTTGTGTGTCTCGTGATTTTTCGTGCCTAGTAATATCATTATGGTAACCGTGTTAATGTTATGGAATCCTTTATAGTGTGACTTTTCATACGTGGTCCACGAGTTATTGAGCTATGTTGGGTCTTCTAGGTAACCATGTGACCCATTTTACTTTAGTGGTGACTCATAAGATTATAACACATTTAAGTGTTACTGTGTTAGTGTTTCATTTTTTTCTAGTGAATTTAACATGATTGAGGCATTATTTGGAATACCATGAATCTAAAATATCTATCTACCCAGATTCATTGAATATGAAATTCTGTTCTACCCCTATCTAATTTTTAGTTTTACCCCCTCCCCCTTCTTCCACCCATCAATTAGATTGATACTTCTCATGATAGATGGAATCCCTCTCATTTATCCACATTTGATTTTTCCCCTCCTTCCAAAATTTTCCGAAGATTTATATAACCTAACCCTACCTCTCATTCTTCTATCTCTTCTCCTCTCCTCCATGTCATATTTCCACTTGATTTTATATTTCTCTAAGAACCCTATTCATTTTTTAATGTTTATAAATGGTTTGGGTTCATCTAATTATGGGTTTTTAGACATTGAGGGATTATAGAGGGCAATTATTAACTCATTTGGGTGTTCTCTATTTGGCGGTAATGAATTGTGACATGATTGTTCCTAGTTTGAGGTGGGTGTTTATATAAAATTATTTTTTATTTAAATATGTGGGATTATTATGTTTTCTAAATATTATTTTAATCTATTTATATCTATATATAATATCCAAAGGGTATTTTATAATAATTTTCCATGATATTAAATATAGTAATAAGGTTTATTCCTTATGAATTTCATGTTTTTCTTTAGAAAGTAAATTTTTTTCTCAAGCTATGAATTTTATGAATGTTTATGAGTCTATTTAAGATATTTTTTATGGAAACTATATGTCATTGTCTATGGTTTTAATTTTAAATAAATAAATGCATGTTTAAAGGACTGTTTTTAAAAATTAGGTTTAACAGATTACTAATTTGTTTATAATAAATGTTTTTCAAAATGGGAAACATGTGGTTTCAAAATGATTTATAAATAATGTATAAATTGAAATTTTATTCAATGAAACTATCTTATAATTCTGATATGGATTTATTAAAGTCCTTCTCAGATGTTTAGATTTAATATTTTGTATTATGAGACCCTCATTGATTCCCTATTTTCTTTTTTTCCCTTTGAAAGGTTGTGAATTTATATTTTATGGTTAAATGATGATGAAAGGGGATTTTTTATATGATTTCATTAGTGATGGAGATTTATTTTTTATTTTTTCTTGATTCATTGTGGGTTTATTTTTTCCTCACAACTGCTTTTGTTTGGTCATGGTAATCTTGGTACTAATTTGGAGATCAAAATTTATACTACAATAGTCTAGGTCACATATTAACTTATATCCCTAGTTGTATTTAATGACCATGGATAGGGGTTACACCAATGAGGCATTTTCTGAGTGAGATGAATGATTTTTATTTTATTTGGATAAAACATATGCTAGTATTTGGTCCCAATGAAGGGAAATTTCTAAGATCAACACAATTTAGGACCTAGGGTGTAGCTCATGGATCTTATTAATTTATTGTGGTTTAATATAGGATGTATCTATATCATTCTTTTATATTTCCCTTATCTATCCTGTTTTGTCATCCTTCATGCTGTTTAATTTTATGATTTTGAAAAAACATAAGTGTTATTATTTTTTTGTGATTTATTCATTTGGGTTTAGGTTTAGTTTGAAAATATTTTTAAATTTTATTTAAGGGAAGTGTTATGAATTATAAGAGAAAGATAATTTTTCTTTTTTAGAATTTCAGAAAATTTTATAACTAATAAAGGGGTATTATTTCCCTTCATAAATATAAACGGCATTTATTGTAGATTTTAAATTGTTTCTAAGTAAATAATTGAAATTGTTTTTGGTAATATAAAATATGATGTTGGTTTCTTTTATGTTTTATAAAATCTTGAATATTCGTATTTTCTAATTTATTTCAAACTATCAAAAATGTACTCTATAATAAAAAGAAATACATAGAATCGCTAGTGATATTCTACCGGTCTTGTTATCTCACACCATGAATAAACACTTTTTCTATGTGATTGTTGTTCTTATGTTTTATACAGGTGATAGGTTAAATTTTCTATTTCTTATAATTATATTGTAAAAATTATGCTGATATGGGATGTAATGAGAACCCATGTCTTATATCGAGGTGATCATAAAATATGGTTTGGGCTTGTTTTTTGGTTCATAATGTTGTTTTATCTACCTGGTAGGTCATTTCAATATTTTATTTAGTATTCTTTATTTTTCCTCTATTTTGTATTTGTTTTAGAATATGTTCATATGATGGTATACATGGCTAAACAATTCTCTTTATTTGTTATAACATGTTTGGATCCTTTATAGGTTCATATATTTTTATTTTTTTTGCGTGGACATCTGACATATGGACTTGTCATGTAAAAATTATAAAAAAATGATCCTTTGATGGGATACTATGATTTTAGTGTAAAATCATTCCAAAAGGAGTGTCTGTTGGTTATCATTCACTGGTATCTGTCTCTTAAGGATTGAAAATTTCATTTAGAACCAATGATGGATTAGTTAGTGTAAAATTTCATCTCATCCCAGGTCAGTTAATCATAAATGGAATCAATGTCTATGTTCATTAAAATGGAATAGATTCTTGAAAATACCAAATTTTTTTGGGTTGTGACTTGTTATTATGAAGATAAATTTTCACAACACAATATGTTTGTCCAAAGAGAATCTTATTAGATCTTTCTATCATGTGATGATATGTTTTCATTGGTGGATGTGATTTTTAATTTATATTGATTATATCTATTTGATAAGAATTGATATTTGTGAAGATATTTCAATCATATATAGAATTTTGTGAGTTTAATTGATGATCTTTTTGGATTTGGGATGAAAATATATAAGAACTTTTATTCTAGAGGACTTCTTACAAGGCATCACAAACCATGATGTGATTAAATTTCTGATTCATGAAACTTTTAATAGACTATTACACTATTTGTGTTCGGTCATAAACCATGAATCAATGTTATACATGGTTCAACATACTATTTGTTTTGTTATATATATATTTTAATTCTTGGAAAATACTTGAAAGACATTAATAAATTTTAAAAGAACCAGGGACGATCTATGTATATGTTTATGTTGTTGGATTGGGTTTTTGTTGAGATTTGTGGTATTCATTTTTTATTGGTGTCTTCAAAATTTCTATTGGATGTGTGAAAATATATTTGTAAAAAAATACTTTTGTTTTGAAATGAATCCTTGTAAAAGTATTTTAAAATTTGATTTTGTTTTATTAAACACGTTTTATAAGTGGTTGATGTCATTTGAGAGTTTAATAAGGTTATCAGTTCTGAAATTTAAATTTAATAATACGTTAGAAAACTAAACTTAATTTCTCAAAATGTTACTATTTTTGATGAAATTCATATAATATTTTATAATAAATTGAAGAACATTTAATAATTGATATTTTACCCATTTGGTTGGTGTGTTTTTAAAATTTACATTTGATGGGTGTTTTAACAATTATAGCTTTCAAAAAAATAAAGAGGATGAGGTTTTCTCCAACTAAAAAGATAACCTAATGAGTGGGGTCCTTATTTTGAAGGAAAATAATTTTATTCAAGGATGGTATAATTGTATTAGAAATTTTATTCTCTTTGAAATATTTATTTTTATCTTAATTTATAATTTTACAATGAAATGGGGGTTATGTGTTTTTTTGAACAACATAATGTGTTTAAAATGGTTTTTATTTTTGTAAAGTGAGTTTTCTTTTAAAATAATTTCATCAACCATTGGTAAGGTATGTTTTGATTTGAGAAATTAAAAAAATGGAAAGTATGTTTTAAAAATATTTTACTTATGAGTGTGTTTTTAGATTTGTCTTATGATATATGATGTGATTATTTCATTTTTTTGCGAAACGTGAATGTGTTTTGTTATTGTTTCATTTTTAATATTTTAGGAATTCATCTGAGAAATATCATTATAATATATAGGTTTTTAATCATTATTATTAATCCCTCTAGTTATCATCCTTAGAGTTTTGATTTTTTCTAGACTCTGAATAGGGTGGAAGATGTTGTTGTCTCTTCTTAGTGGAGTAGTGATTCAACATTACCTCCATGAAAATCATGTTGATGTATTTTAGTGGTTTACATTTAATGATTGTTGGTTAGGTAATTGGATTGTAAAAGATCAGTATTTTTGAATTTTTTTATTCACTCATAGGATGAAGTGTTTTATTTGTTTTATAGGTTCTTAATTACAAATATGGATAAAATTAATGTGTTAAGGTAAGTTGTAATAGGATTTTATTTTGGTTTAACTTTAGTTGTTTTGTGGTTATTCTCTTGTGTGGTTGGAATATTTTTTTTTGATTTCTATGTATATGATGGCTTAGTGAGAATGTTTTATTGTTAATGGATGCACTTGGGTAAAACAATGGGATTGTGTTTGGGTAACTAGGACTTCTAATGAACCAATATATTTTATGAACCAACTAGTGACTATTTATTATCATGTTTGGTTCACTGTGAGTATATGTTATTTTTTTGTGGTCCTAGTTTACCCCATGATTCCTTATATATCACTTAATATTAGACCCAAGTTGCACTTTTTGAGTCTATTGGTGGATTCTATGCTTTTTTATTTTTTAAAGAGATGTATTAATCGATCCATTGAGTGTTTTGATGGAATTTTTTATAGATTATTTGTTGTTATATTGGTTTATTTATGTATTGTAATTTAATAAATCCATTTCTGATGATCTCTTGTAGTTTAGGAGAATGTTGTTTCTTTAGGTTTTCATTATGGAGGTATTCCTCGGTGCTAATAGTCCCATCATATGAGATTTAGTTTCACTATTTTAGATAAATTATAAATTTTTTAGAAACCCATAGTCAATCTATGTTTCCTTTTTTAAAATGTATTTTTATATAATTGATCAATTTTTGTAGATGTTCGTTGGATTTTGGGGATTTTTGTGTTCCAATATTTTGAGTTTTTTAGTTTTGGATGATTACATGGGTTTTTTATTATCTTGGGTGTATAGTTTTGGATGATGGATCTTATCAAGTGTCTTCCTCATTATGGGACCCTCTCATGTACTTTCCCAATCCTACCCACCACCAAAATTTTTGGGAGTAGGTTTCAATTTAAAATTTTCATCTAATTTTACATAACAATTTTTGGGAGTAGGAAGTGTCATATTGGGTAGAATTGCAACACTCTCATGTTAATTATGTTGATTATTTTATATTATTTTTCATTATTCTGCTATTTATTGAGTTTCTATAGTTATTATATTTTATTTTTTAAATTATAAGGTATTATGGATTCCAAGGGTTTGTGAACACTTAGTAATAATTGAAAAAAAGTGTTGCAATCCTTGACAGTTCAATTTTATATGAATAACACATGGTATTTCAAGTTGTTTATGTTCATTGAGGTAACCATGTGACCCATTTTACTTTTATTTTTTACTTTCGTTATTAGAACATGGTTATGAGTGACTATGTGTCCAAACCCCATGAGTTTCTTTTTCTTGTCTAATGTAAGAAACACTATTGGTGTACCATTTGAAAATTGTGTAACCGAATCATGTGGTCTACCCAGATTCATAAAAATGTGAAAAAAATTACACAATTATATTTTTTAAGGGTTTTACACCATTATTCTGCCCATCCATTCAACCTAACAATATTTCACTAGTGGGAGTCCCTCTCCTTATACTATATTTAAATTATGGACTCTCTTCCTCTATTTTAATGTGACATAAACAAGGTAACCCTACCTCCCTTTCTTTAATAACTTATTATCTCTTCCCTATCATAATTCCCATTGATTTGAATAACTCTAAGACACCCAAAGACCATTTAAAGTGTGTTTAGGGTTTGGTTTCATATAATCATGGGGATTGGGCATTTAGGGATCATAGAAGGTGATTCCAGGGTCGATAGAGCATTATCCATGGATGATGATTCATTACAACTATATTCCAACTAGTCTAATGTAACTGTTTCCATAAAATTCCATTATTTTGAAATTAATGATATTATTTAGTTTTATAAAAAAATATAATATATGGTTGACAATATATAAAGGATTTTTCAATTTTTTTCTTTGAGATTAAAGCTTAGCATATGGGGTCATTTTGAATTTCATTTTTTTCACTGGAAAGTAACATTTTTACATGGAAATCATCTTATGAAATTAAAATAAAGATTTTTATGATAGTTATAATGTTAAATATGGTGATTTATTCTTTTTTAATTTTTAATGAAGGAAAGGCATGTTTTAAGCAATTTTATTGGGTAAACAGATGCAATGGAATTCCAAGTGATTTCGAATGAATTATTTTATAGGTGAATTTTTGGGTTTCATAATGATTTATAAGGAAAATTTAATGTGTAATTTTATTCAATGAAATTGACTTATCATCTTGATTCATATTTCATAGAGGATCGCTTAGAAATTTAAATTAATTATTTGATGTTTTTGATCCCCTCATTAATGACCATTGTTCTTCTTTTCACATTTTAGTGGTTATAAATTTTTATTTGATGGTTGTATGGTGTCTAAAGGGTTTTTTATGTGAGATGGTGTTGTAGGTTTGGTAAAAATACTCTTTATTAATTCTTGATACACCATGGATTGTTTTTTTCAACTCCAGTTCTGTTTTTTCATGGGAACCCATGAACTAAGATGAATAACTAAGTTTATGCCACACTATTCTATCTCACCCACTAGCTAGTGACCCATAGTTGTACAATATTACCATTTATACAGGAGTTACATTTTGAGGCATTGTGTTTGTGAGTCTGGTGGGTTGAATCTTTTTATGTACAACATACTTCAGAATTTTTCCAACAGATGCGTAATGTCTAGTATTTTCTCACTTTAGAACCATAAGTGTATCCCAAGATACTAATTCCTTGATTAGGAGTTCAATTGAGAGGATTTATTTAATATATTTTATATTCCACTATCATATCTTATTGTGGAACCCTTTGTATTATTTACTTTGGGGATATTCTATTGACATAGTGGTGTGAAATTTTAGTCGTGTTTATTCATTTGTGTTTGGATTTTTTAATGGGTTTTAAAACATGATTTAAGGTAAATGTTTTGACTGAAAAAATAAATATCGTGTTTTATTATTTGGAGATGAAATAATGGTTTTAAAATAGAAAAAATGGGTTTTATTGATCTTACTGAAAATCAAAGGCATCTATAGTGGATTTTAAATGGTTTTACCTGTAAATATGTGACATTTTCCCTTGTATTATAAAGAATGATGTCGGGATATTAATGTTTTATAAGGAAATGAAAAACTTTTATATTATTATGTATTTAAAATTTTAAATAGTGAACTTCATAGTGATCGAAATTGTATGGAATCCCTAGTGAGACTTTTTGGGTCTCCTAGTACACATCATACATACATAATTTTTATTTGTGTGAATATTTTATGATTTATGTGGTTGATAAGTTCAATTTCCAATTAGATATCATTCTATTGGGTTGTTGATAGTGATTTTTGATTTGGTGAGAAACCTTAGGTTGAATTTAGGATATCATTTTGTATGGCTTGGTCTTGTTTTTTTGGTATTTTGTTTTATTTTCTATGTCATGCAGTCCTATAATTAGTATTCAGTTTCAATTATTTGTACATTGTTTTTGTTTATTTTTTATTATACTTTTATAATGATATTGATAGTTTGCATAGTTATTTTTATTGTTTATGATGTGTTTGGTTAATTTTTTTATTTGTGTATATTTTTATATGTTTTGTATGGAAGAAAAACATATGGATGTGTCATGTTGGATTTTTTTAAATGATCTATTGTGGGATTACTCAGAACTGAGTGAAAAATAATTCCCAAAGGATTATTCTTTGATTCCCAAGAAGTAGTTTCAGGCATGTGTGGATCATTAATTTCATTCATACCCAATAAAGGATTGGGTGGTTTATGTTTTGGTTCATCCCGGGCTGGGTTGTTACTATCCCACACCAACGAAAAGAACTATGATATGTATTTTCTTTAGATTAGAAAGATACTATAAGTTATTTTATCAAAATCTTACTTGATTTTACAACACATATTCCGTGTTGGAACGTCAATTGGACAAATTAACATGGTCAAAGGAATGTGAATAATGTTTTAATCATATAAATATAAGATTTTTCAATGCACTGAGATTTATTTTACTATCAGGAATGGATTTTCAATGTATAGTTATTTAGTAATGAATGGATTGTGATGTGTCCATATGAAAAAGTATATAGTGGTTTTTCATGCATCATGGAAATTGAAGATCCATGAATATAACTTTCAAAATCTTGATCTTCTATTGGAAGATGTAATGTTTTCTTTAATGATATAGATGCACTAACTATATTAATAAAGTGGTGAATTATCATTGTGGACATCAATAAATTTTATCTAATCATTACCCTTGATTCACTTTGAAAACTTGGAGGAGTCTTTAGAAGGATCTTAACATTGAGATATATTTGAGCACCATTTATCATAATAAAAATAATAATTGTTTTCAAAGGACAATTCATACATTAGAATACATGTTGAGATCATTATCTCTTGACTTTCATGGAACATTGAACCAGTGTCTAATTTTGGTAGAAATTTTATATAATAATAGCATCTATTCATTCATTTTGAAGGAATTATTTGATGCATTGAATTTGAATTGATGTCGTAATCCCACATATTAGGATGAGGTTGGATATTATAAGATAATATTTCGTAAAACATTTTTATGATACTACTTTTAAGGTGACACCAACTCAAAATGATATCATGAAAGCTCCAAGGAGGAAAAAACTATGTAGATAATTGGAGCAAGGACTTCAAAATTCAAGTGTGGGATCAAGTCTTCTTAGATGAATCTCCATATAACGGAGTCATAAGGTTTTGTGATAAGGGGAAACTAAATTCTAGGTATATTAGTATTTTGAAAATTATTGAGAGAATTAGAGATATGACCTAGGGTCTAGATATGCCACCTAACCTATCTAAAGTGATGGACATATTCCACATTTTTTTGAGGAAGTATATTTTATACCCAATGCATGTACTCACCACTATGGGGAATCAGTTATAACATGACTTATGCTATAATAAATATTTTTTCTTAGTTATTGACACTATATAGTAATTTTTTTGAATTAAACATCCCAGATGGTGAAATTACATTAACGGATTCACAAGATAGTGGTAATAATGCGGAATCCCGGGGAAGAAATGAAGTATAAATACCAAAATTATTTTATAAAATTATATATGTCATAAGTTTAAAGGAAAAAATAATTTATTATAGGGTAAAATGTAATACCAATGATTCTACAAAAACATTTAATTATTGTATCCTTGAATTATGGCACAATGTATATTCTATTATCTCATCATTATAGTATATTTAAAATATCTTCCTTAAAGTGTATTTTTAAAATAAATATTTCTAAATTATATAGTTATTATTTTATTATATGGATATTATTTTGGGATTAGTATTTTTAAAATTAACATGGGATGAATTTTTTAGAATTTTATAAAAATGTTTATTTTTTATTTGAATAGTAAAAATATAGTCTTTACAAATAACGTGACTTTTATGAAAAAATAAATTTATATTATTAAATTCAAAATTTAAGAAAACATTTTTACCAATAAAAAATCTATTTTAAAATTGAAATAATTCATCTAAAACTATTATATTGAATTTATGATTATATGTTTAACATTTGGGATTCTAAGATACATATTTTATTCTTTTTATATAATTATTTTTTACAACATACCATTCATTTTTTATTTTATTTTAAAGCCACATAACTCCCATTTTTTAATAATAAACCAATTGATGACAGGTTAATCAATAAAATTCATTACATACTTGTGAATAAATTTTTTTCAAAATTTTGTTTTGGTTTCATTAAGTGTACTTATATTAAAATTAATATCTACCACATCAAGAACATGACTAATTTAAAATGGTTTCCATATTTTAGGTCAAAATATTAGAATTATTTGCGAAATTTTATTTCTTTTTTTTTCATAAAAATAATATTCCTTAGAAAATGATAGTAACCACGATGAATTTTTAAATGGCTAAAAAGGGGATAAACTAAGTGATAAGGTCACAAAATATCACAGAACATATATGTAACTAAATTTAATCTTGTATTATATATCACTCATATCTTTTATTAAACATTTGTAAAATTTGGAACCAATTTCCATGAGAATAACATCCCTTTTATTTTAATAATATATATATATATATATACAAAACTATCACTCATCTCTCTTATAAAAGGATCCATCCACCACACCATCAATTATAAAAAAAATCCTCCCACTAATCTACAATATTTCATTTAATAAACATAATTTCCCACACTGGTGATCTTATTTAGTGATAGGTGGTTCCTAGAATTATATAAACTCTTGATTCAATGTAGGTATCATTAAACAATCTAGCCAGGTATTGGGTGTATTGCTTACTTATTTTGGTATGATGTCTTGAAGGAGTCTATAATGGTAATATTAAGATGTTTGAAATTATAAAATCTATAACTATGAAACTATTATTTATTATTCATGCCATTATTTATGTTTTCATGTTATCCATGGATATATTCCTCTGTCATGATATTAGTTATTTGTTATATTTCATTAATATTTATATATCCCAAATTCTTTTTGTCTTGTTTAATCTTATTGCTTATGGTGTACACTTACACTTACTACAAATCTGATCTCACCCTTTTTTCCAATCCTATGGGTACCTAGAAATGTACTCTAAATGATTTCAAGGATATAATAGAATGAATAATAATGTCATAAATTATATTTTTAGTTTTATTTTTTATTTAATATTGAATGTAAGAATCATGTATATATTTATTCTCTAAATAAAAATAAACTATTAGATGCTACATGATCTGATATTTTATATTTTTTCAATTTAATAATGTAATCACCAGAATTGGTTCATTAGAGTTAGGGTTGTTTCACATCCTATGTATAATAATTCATTATTTATTCTTGAAATTCTAGTCTTTAATCATCACTTCTTCTCTTTAGTATGAAAAAAATATTAAATTCTTGTTATGATATTTCTGTATCAAAAAATAAGATATCATTCCTTAGTGTGAGTCTTATATTTCTATAATAACATAAATTAAGTAGCATTAAAGTCATCCTTCCCTACTAATCATTTATAAAACTCAGCATTTTCATGAGATCCTCTAAATAAAATGTGTTCTTATTATTCCTCAAAATAAAGATAGAAATATATTTGTAATGAAATCGCTAACCTCAACACAAATGATGAATGTAGTAGTAAGATCATATCATCTTTCTATTATTCCTATATGTTTAATAAAATAATTCTATAATTATGTTATGCAACAAATTCCAAGTTATCAATTCTTGATTAATCTCACCTTTATTAATTCCATATGTTATATTCATATAGTTTTGATGAATAATATTTTCTGTAATAAAATTTTACAACATTCCATCATTTTCAGAAACATAATATTTTATTAATGAATATCATCTTTAATCATGAATAATAATTTTATATATTTTAATTGGAAATTCACAAGAATGTATCACCGTGATCATGTCATTAATATTCATTTAAATCCCATGAATCTGAGCTCTAATCATGGATTGGCCAATAGCCTATGATATTTTGTGTTCTTAATTCCAACTAAGCATCATATGATTTTATGTATAAATCAATCTCATCAGATATCTCGCAATATAATAAACCTGATGAAGCCCAATGTTCAAACATATGTGTTAATATTCTAAAAATTATGAACTCTTGAACCGTACAAATTTCAACAAGTAAAATACTTGAGTACATTTAGGAATCTTATGATGATTCATATATGAGCAATATGAAGTTTAAAACCTTAAAAAGTTCATAAAATTTATGAATATTGAACCTTAAAATGTTCATTAAGCTTATGAGAATTTTAAAATTAACCTCATAATGTATCATTTTTTGCTAAGATAAACATTACAAAGTCAAAAATCAACATTATAATGTTTGATTAAACCTTAATATATTATGTTCCTAGTCTAATGTTGGTATAACTCAACCTTGTGAAGTTTTAAAATGAAACTTATGAATATTTCATGGTCCACTTTTATCTTCTTATTCAACCATACAAATTCTTCATAAACCTTATAAAGATTTCATGACTTATCTATTTTCTAGTCTTCAAAAAAAATATAGAATTCCCTAAATGATGATAGTTTATTCACAGTACATCAAAATATATCTTAAAAACTCTAAAAAACTCTTCCCACATATTCTAGTACATTCTTTATAAATTTAAAATATTATTTTTTAAAACAAATACCACAATATTGATATAATTTCACCCATAGTGATAATAAATGTTTGTTTATGTAATTTTAATACTCTAACCCTTAATCATTGATCTCACCAATTATTATTCTCCCCATTTTCATAATAAAAAATTTACATAAACAATAATTAGAAATAATAACTTCCTCCATAAGAATTGTGTGCCTTTTCGTCCCCTTTAACAAAATAATCCAATGAAATATGGTGTTTTTCCCCAAAATACATAAAATTATAGGGTATGTATGATCCTTCACGTTTATATGTAAAATCGTAAATCTATACTTGAAAATTAACACAGTAAAAATATTAGAATGCTAATCTCATATAGGAATGAATTCATTCCTTATATCAATATTTTCAACCTTCTATTTTATGAGGTGAAACCTAATATAAATTCTATTTTATTATTATTTTTGCACAATATTTTTTAGACATTAATACCTCTTTTATTGTAACATCAAATTTTGAGAGTGCATTCATTATTCACCCTCAAATATTTAAGATTCTACTTAATACATATCATTTTGGTAAATATACTAGTCAGATAAATATATTCATCCTTTATGGTGCTCTATGTGACTATTTTATGTTTCCTTTAGTGAAAACTCATTGAGATTACCCCTATAAGAAATATTCAAACAAAATTAGACTTCATGTCATCATATTCACCTACGCAGTCTATATTAGAAAAACTAAATAGATTTAGATGCTCTCCCATCTTATACAACAATCTAAAACTCAATGTATATTTGATTTGTTTATGGAATCTATTGTAAAACATAACATATGATTCTTTAGGATCACTTTGGTACCATGAGAATAAGATCACCAAATAGACAATTTCAGGTTTGGATGGAGTGAGATGTAGTAAATTTCTAGCCAATCTTTTTAACTCTCATTGTTACAAACTTTCCCAATCAATATAATTGGATAGATTCATTCCAACTTGTATTGGTGTGGATATTCGTTTTTAGTCTTACATACAAAATATATTCCAAAATTATATTACATACTTTTCTTTGAACTTATAAATAATTTAATACTCTTTCATCACTTTAAATCCCATAAACTATCTCATTTCCTTAATCATGGAAATCTCAATATTATTCTTAATTTATTTAGAAAATTCTTTCCAAGAACTCTATTCATCACTTAAGAGTTTAATTTCATAAATATATACAATTATAATGATATTATATGCCACCATTTATTTTATGTAATTGTTTAGAACCCCTTTTACTTTGAAGAATTTCACTCACATTAGTCATAAATCGATGATTTTTTACAATCCTTTAGGATATTTCTTTAAATCATATAAAGTATTATTTAATTTTAATACCATTTATTCATTATTTTCATGGATTAATCAATTAGTCTTTTCAATTTAGAATTCTTATACTAGAACACCGTTTAAAATTGTGTATTTGACATCTTGTTGATAAATTTTATACTGATTATTAGATAGAACTACTAGGAAAATATGTATCGCTTATAGTATTATAATAGTAGAAAATGTATCTTAAAATTAACCTCTTATAATTTTGAATAACCCTTGAAAAAAAGTTTGGGCTAATTCATTGTGAATTATAAATTATCGTTAATCATATTATGGAATTCTCCATTACCCCCAATAATATTTTTATCATTTATTCTTGGGTTGAGATCACAAGTTTAATTATACAATATCTACTCTATAAGTTTATTCATAACTATAATACATTATTTTGTCTTTATATCTCTTAATACTGAATGTGATTCTATTTTATATATTAGAAATGTTTGGTTATCACATCTCAACCTTCTTCCTGTTTTAAATAGTGAACATCATTCACCAATTATATTTTTTATATCTATATGTTTCATAAATCTATGATACTTTTTTTCATATTCAAAATCATGCTCTTCATCACTGATTTATCCAAAATCAGCACCAATAACTTGTGACTCATTTTCAATTTTTACCCACTAGTTTTTTCATAAAAATATTCACTTTTATCTTAATCCTTTTATAAATTTAATGTGGTTGGTAAAATCAATGTAAAATTGAATATCAATGTCTTTGACAATGTAAATTTAAACTATTTTATATATTATTTTGTTTCAAAAAATGATTCCTTTTCCATTTGATATGTAACCCATAAATATACCATCTGCCACCTTCTAATCAAAATTTCCCAGGTTCAAATTCTCAAAATTTATCAGAAAATGGTTGTGAAATATTTTTATGTAATTAATTTTTTAATTATTTTTATACCCCATATAATAATAATTAATGATGTATTTAGTTCACATTAACTACCTATTTTGTATGTGTAAAACCTTACAGATGGCTTCTGTCCCAAAATAGTTTTCATATTACACTCAGAAATCATACTTCTCCACATTTTGATAAGACTTATATTCATTATTTCAGGAACACCATTATGATAAGGAATATAGTAATTACTTTATTTATTATTAAACACATATTTAGTTATATTATATTAAATATGAGTTCAATTAAACTCCCTTACATTTTTGGTTCTAAATTTCATTAATTAAATCACTATCTATATTTCGCATTCACTTCTAAAATTTTTGAACATCTCGACTGCGTATAGAATGTTTTACATAAATACCTAATTTTTTCATTATTGTAGAGTCATTAATTAATATAATAAAAATAATTCACCTATAGTGCATTTATTTATCATAAATTCACATTAATATAAGTGTATTAATTCAATAGTTCATATTGATCGTATTTACCCTCTCTTATACTTTCAAGGCACCATATTCCATCATTATCTACTTATGTACTCTACATTTCTATATTTTATTAGTTAGGGTAAATGTCTTAAAATAATTTATCATTAAATTTTACCTAAAATTTTATTCCCAAAATGAAAAATTCTTTTTTAATTAATATTATGTTATAATTTTCCACGTAGGTTGCAATAATTTCTTAGATCACCCATCAGAAATTGATTCTAACTTATCCTTTCCCCCTTGGTGACAAATCACCCGTATTTAATTACCTTGATGAAGCAACTATTTATCTTAAAAATGAATTTATTTCTTTCATCACATATCCAACTCAAACATAGAATATTATGTTTGAGCCCATCTACAAACAATCCCTCTTTAAATTTTAGATTTAAAGGTTTCATCTTCGATAATAAAATTTCATTAGTCTTCATGGAGATTTCATTTAAAAAAGCGACTTCACCACCATTCTATTATCCAAGGTTGTTAATAATCAAGAAAGGAAGAAACATGTCTTGGAATTTTGTCATGTCTTAAGAGATTTGAATCAATAATGGTTATTGATTAAAAAAACTAAAGATAAATATGAAATATAAAACATTGAATGAATGATATTTAAGGTACTCTTCTTGGAAAATAATTTTCCTTATGATAAATGTTTAGATATGGATGGACAATTCCTGAATCTAATAAAAAAGGAAGTAATTTTTTTTCAAAGTATGAAACCAAATTTACATGGTTATGAATGAATGGTATATACTACATATGTAATCCAAAGGGAAGTATTGACTGTTTCTATGATGAGATTAATCAAATTATTCAAACATAACTAGTATCCCAAAATTTATCATCATTTTCTGACATAATATCATGTGGTATAAAGAAAAAATAATAATTCTCCACACATTATGGCTTCATAGGGAAGAAAGAGAGTAATAGGATGACCAATAAAAATATAGATAAAGGTAATAATGTAATGTAGCATTTTCCCAAAATATGATAACTGTGGAAATAAGCATCCTCGTACATTCATAACGTGAATGAGATTATTCATTAAGTGTGTAAAGAAATGACATCAAGTGTGTGAATGCATGTTTATGAAATAAATCTCTATTGTTAAGTGATTCAATTATAAGACGATTGGGAACTGTGCCAATAAATTCCCTAAGCATCAAGGGAATATTTCTATAAAGAAGATAAGGGATCAAGGTCTAGATTATGCTATTAATATAACAAAATTGAAAGAAGTGTTCTTAGTAAAAATTGATCTCTAATATGAATATGAATATTTTAGATAAAAATATGTGTTCTTAGTAGAAATTGATTTATGGATGAAATTACACACATCAAGTAAGTACATTTCCATATTATCTTTGTCTAGATGGTAAGATAATTCCTTAAATCTAGGAAAAAAATATTGCAATAAAATTTATTTCCTAGTAACTTCAATTCTTATGAACCTATTATCTTTCCAATCATCTCATATTTATGGCTTTGAGGCCCTTAATATTATATTTATCATTTACTTTCTAGTGATCAATGACCTCAACCGCCCTCAATAATAATTTATTCTTTTCTTCTATTCCCACCTAAGTTATCCTATTATAAAAGCTAGTTAAGTATTATTCCATATAAAATTTTTACCTCAACTTCTATATTATTAATAGTATTTTTTATTAACTATTTTTATGAGGTGGGATTACAAAAATAGTATTTTCAAAATCCCATCATTTATTTACCATGATAATTTTAAAATTATGAGGGTGAAATTTATTAAAGTTGGGAGTATGTAACACTTTGATATTTTAAAAGGGGAAAATTATTCTAAATATCATAAATTATACACAAAACAAATATAGTTTTTTGAACACACAAAAAAATATTCTTTGATAGCTTGTGTTACATGCAAGGTTGAGTTTTACCTCAAATCAATATACTATTAATTTTATTATTTAATATGATAGTTACCATATAGTATTTTTAATGGAGTGTATGAATAATATTTAATAAATTATAAAAATATATATATTACAGATTATTATAATTTATCAATTGATTAGAAATGAAATAAGAATCATTTAAAATGAAAATAAATGTATTCTAAAAAACATTTTTTTAAAAGGAGGCTTAATCATTCTTGGCATAGATAATTTAAAATTAAATATTACCACATTTAGAAAACTTATTTTAGAGAAATAATACTATTTTCAATAGATAAATATAAAAAATATCTTAGACTTATTTTGTAGTAATTTATGAGAATTTTTTTTTTAAATAGGAGAAAATACTTAATTTCAATTGAAAATTATCTTTTAGTCTAAAAACAATGTCATATTAAAATATATTTATAATTGGTTTTAAAGTAACTATAGTTAAATTATTCACCTATTAATGAATTTTTTATCATTCTAATATTTTCCATATTTAATTTTGATAAAAAATCATTATAACCATTTGATCATTTTATGTTTTAAAAACTCATTATCTCGTCAAGTCTATGGGATTTATTTTAAATTAAATTCTACCAATATCACTTTTTGAATATATCTAAATGTATTATATATTTGTAATCAAAATAATTTATATTATCTATTAAAGTAATCTTAATTTTTTACCAGAATTAATTTTAAAAAATAGTTAAAATTAAATACAGTGATTAAGGTAAAATGAGTTTACATAGTGGTTAATCTGGTAAACAAATGTGTAAAATGATCTAAAAACATTTTGAAAACCCATTTTATTGATGAATTGTGACTTTAATGACCTTATACTAAATTATTATGAGCTTTTGGGACACATGTACATGATATTTCCATATATAATAAGTTATGTAAATAAAAATACAAAAAAGGAACCTTCCTTGACTTTAATATCTATAATGCTTTAGGATAGGGAAAAAACATCTTGGGTTCAGTTATAGATAATATCTTGAAATATAAATTACTTTTTTATCAAAATAATTTATATTTAAATTTTAGAGATTAAATACCTACATAAAATGCTTCTTAAATTCCATTTTAGTGATTATTTAGATAATAATTAACTAAAATAAATTATACTAGGAATATTAAATATAAAGTAAATTGAATAAATTATTTTCATAAATTTATTTTATAGATATATTTATCATTATAAAATGTTATGAACTTAATGGAATCAAATTTAGTCATTGTATAAATTTTTGTATTTTAAAATTAATAATAATGTCAAAATTGGGATTAATCTTACTTTACAATAAATTATATTCAATTAAATGATTTAAAATTCCTAAAAAATATAAATTGAAAATATATTTTTATATTTTAATAAATATAAAATATAATACATTAACAGAACAATTTATCTTCTATAATTAACACATTAAATCCTAAATTCTGAAACTTTTGTTAGACTGGTCGGGGTTAAAGTAGTGTTTTTTCGCGTTACATGTGATTCTGTTAAAATTAAATTTAGAAAACTTAGGATTTTTATTTTATAAATTATATATAATATTTATAATTATGGGGGTATGAATTGTCTAATAATTTACACTTTAATTTATTCTTAAATGAAAAATTACCTAGGTTATAAAACTCATTGTCTGAGTAAAAACAAAAAAAGATAATATTAAGTAAACAAAATGACTAAAAAAATTGATAAAAATGATTTTATTTTTATATTTTTTAAGTTTCTATATAACATAATTTTACTAAAATACATTATTTTTCAATTTTTGAAGTACATGAGAATGTTTAGACCTCATAATTGTGAATACTTTTGGATATTTACAAGAATGTCAGCCCTCCATTATAAAAGAAAATTCACTCCACCAAATTCTTCGCACCCATCATGCCATTTGGCTCATCCAAACCCTAAAAAAGTAATTCTCTATATTCCCTACCCTCAACCAAGGAATCATTTTTTTGGAATAAACTAAAAACCAAAGGAAGATACCCCGAAGAAGAGGTAATGTTCTTCAACAAGCATTTTGTTTTATTTCCTTATCCAAATAATTTAATTATTATTTTAAAATGACTATATAATAACCAATGTATCTTAGATATAATAATATGTTATTATGTTAAGTTTTAAACCTAAAAAAACACACACTTCCATCAAATGGGTTATGATATTATCATTCATGTGTATCGCAGACTACCGTCTTGCGAAATAATGTCATTCATTTTCCATTTCCAACTCTTGTGATTGGGAATAATAATGGATATAAAGTGTATATATGATATTTATAACATAATTATACCTATATATTTATTAAATAATATATTCCATTTTTATATTTTAATATGTCATGGATACGATAACATTATTCTAATGTACAATAGACTACCGCCTCACAAAGCAATGTGATTCATTTTCACTAACACATTCACAGAAGGTAATTGGCGTAATGATAATTAATATGTGTGATATAAATGATATATACCAATATTCATGACATATTTATCATTTTTTAGGTATAATATACCATTTTCATTATTACCTTTTCACTCACTAAAAAAGTGATAATTTGTTTTTGTGGGCGTATGGACTGTCGCTTCCTCGATGTAGTGTGATTCCTTTTTTCATCACCACATAATAAGAATGATATATATATACATATTTTTGTATAATTAAAAAATATTTTATTTATTATATAATAGTAATTATTCAAAGAAATATTCTATATACCTTTTATCTATAATGATCAATGAAAAATGGATACGTTACTCTTGCATACGTACGACCTACTTTCGTCGGGATCGTAATATTAGCTTAGTTTTTATAATTTTATTAAATTATTGGTTTTAAAAGTATTACTTATGAATAAATATTATAATTATTTCATGATTATTATTTTGGTTATGTTTAAATAGATAACTTTTTGACCATATTAAAACTACAAAAGTCATTTTTGACAGACAATCTGAATATGATAAAAACATCCTACATAAAATTAATTAATTATATAATTATATATAATTTGACTATTAGTTAAATAAAAGTAATAATAATCATGGAAAATTTTATTAATAAATTAAAAAAATTAACCTGATTTTATTATTCAGTATGAAAAATAACATGTGTCACAAATCAGACTCAAGTTAAGGGTTTTTATTATTTAACTTTTATTTCTGTGAGATATATCCATATTCACAACTTATTTTTGTTTAGGGGTTTATATAATTCCCCGGACGGAATTATATAATTATTATACTTAATTATTTGTGGATTTATATATCCATTTTTTGATATCTCTTTCAAGGGGTTTACAGTTTCATAGTTACTAAAGCGGCATTGGATTTTTGTCACAATTTTCCTTCTATGATACTTATATTGCATTATGAACCGATATTATTTTATGAGGTGTATATACATCATCTTTTACATTTTATACCATGAATATATTTATTTTAATTATACTCAAATTTTTATTTAATTTTATTCTTTCATGGGGATTACGAATCAATGTTACAAAAGTAGTAAGAGTCTTTTGTCACAATTTCATCATTTATCATGATTGTTCATGATTATGCATCCATTGATGAAATATTAAGGTATATCACTAAATAAAATAATTTATTTTCTTCTCCTATGGTTATATCATGAGAATATAATTTTTTGCTTCATTTTCCTCTATTTATGTACTCAAGAGTTTAAAATAATATTTTTTTAAAAAATATATATTCAGTAAAAAACCCTTTTTCTTCCAAAACCATGATTTCTAAAAAATATTTCAATGAAATTTTATAAAGTATTTTTCAAATATTGAAGGATATTATACTCAATAAATTATTAATTTTTTTTTAAAATGATACCTTTTAAAACTTTTAATTTTATTTTCAAATAATTTTTCCCAAAATGATTTATGTTTTAAAATGTGATTTTCAAAATTAAATGGGTATTTTCCTAAAAATTTACTTAATGATATTTTTATGGTATTTTGATTCATATACATTAAAAAATTGTTGTTAATTATGATCTAATAGGGATATATTTTTTATAATACAATCTTCATTCTTTCTCTGGGTGGATTAAGATAGTTTCAAATAGATTGTTATGGAACCGATTTCTATTTAAGGAGATAATCTTGTTTCAATGAAATTGACATGAAAACAATTTATTATAAAAGGGTAAATCAGGTTATATTGTAATAATGATTGTTTCTATGAGTTTTATGATTAAATATATTTATATATATATATACTTTATTTGTGTTTTGGTTCTTAGACATCCTAAACAATGGGGTGGCCTAGATAGTATAGGGTCATCCTATTACAACATATACAATGGGGTATCCTATGTAGATTTAGATGAGTCCATTTGAACTTATATGATGTGGTATCCTAGATAGTGTTGGGTGAACCCATTACACCTTATATTATGGGGTGTCCCAAATAGTGTCGGGTGATTCTGTTATAGATTAAATGATGAGTGCACCCAAGTTGAACTCTAATTCATTGGGTAATGATTATATTGGAATCTTATCATATGATTATTTCATTTAAATGGGGTTTTAAAATAGTTTTATGAATATTATTCCTCAAGTTACTAAAAATGGGTTTTAATTTCATATAATGGATTTATAATGTTTCTCCAGGTTAATATTCATATCACATGGTTCATGATTATTGATCTTGGTGACTCTTTCGTTTTCCATGTTTTCATATTTCATGATCTAGATATTGATGGGTATGAGTTATTTTTTGATTCTATCACGCACTCTGATTATGTTTTCATACCCTTATGCACTTTTTATTCACATTTATAACATTCAATTACTAATTCTTATGTTTACCCTTTCTGAGAATTCAATGCTAACCTTATTATGTTTCATTTTTTATTAGTTATAAAGAATGTGGTTGGATGAGTTACAACTAAATGTGATTTCATATGTATGAAGCATATGACTTAATGTAAAATTAATAAAATTGAATTAAGTGGGATAAATACTCATTTGATGACAGAATTATTGTTTATATAGTAGTTTTTATAATTTTGTACAACTATAAACATAAAATATCCTCTATAATATAAGTGATATATTTTTTCCTTTCGATGTTGTATGGTTTGGGTAAAAAATAATCGGTCAAAATTATTGGCTTAAAATCCAAAAAATGTAAAGCCTATGATTTCAGTAACAGATCCGGGAGGGTGGATTTTGGGCTATTATAATTTGTAAATCACATATGGTATGATATATATATATATATGAATATTGTTATGTAATATATGTACAATAAACCTATATTTATTATACAAGAGGTTCATTCACATATGAATGATGTCAAACTTGAGGTAAGTGTTTCCCATCTCACTTTTACATCCATGAGACTTATTCCATATTCACCAATAATTCATTTTCTATGGTGTATATAAGTCCGTTTTTGATATGTTATATCATGAATCTATTTTATTGATATTGTTTTGGGGCCAAGACCATTATTAAAAAAATAAAAATAAAAAAGAATACATCCATTTTATGCTGGGTTAAGGGAGAACACATACAAGACATATGACATAGAGGCACGAAACCATGAAAATAAAGGCATAAGAGCCCAAAAACTACTTTTAAATGGGTTGAGAGGTAACCCTCATGTGATCCAACTTCCCAGAGACCCATAGGTTCTATATGAGAAGGCCCAAAGTCCTATAACCATGAAAACAGTCCCAAACCCTATTGCTGAAGAACCCTAACCAATAAACCATCACCAATCAGTGTTGTCACAACACACCATAATATTGAATGTTTCATTGGATGTTATTCCACTAGTGGGGAATGTGATTCAAAAGTTTCCAAAGTGGTAATAGATTTATATTTTAATCTTATCTTAATCGTGATTTCCTATAGTTGAATTTCAATAGAAGGAAGTTATTTGATAATTGTCTAATAAACACTTTTAATTTTCCTAACATATATTTATTCATGAATATTTTAAGTTATAGTATCATATTCCTATCTTATGTTCTTAAATGGTTGAGAAACTGTTTTAAATAAAATCTTACATAAGTTCTATCTTTAGTCAAAAATCATTTTTCTACCAAAATGGTTTTTTCAATAATAATTTTAAAATCATCTCAATGATAAATTAAATAAATTTTTACCCATTTTTTAATTTTTACAAAAAAAATTATAGGAATATTCATGCCTCTTCCAAGAAATTCATGCTAGTCTTTTACAAAAAATGTGAAAAAATTATTTCTTTTAAAATGCATAACATGTACAAAATTTCTCGTACTAATGACTTTTCATTGTTTAAAATATTCCATTATAAGTTTCCATGGTTATTTTCAAATAAAATGATTTTCAAAATATTTTTTGAATTTTTAGTTTTAAAAATATTTTCAATGTAAAATGGTTATATTCCTCAATAATGTTTTAAATTACATTTTTATGGTATTTTTATTTATCAGTGACATAAAACCTTCATTACATTAATGCTTTACTAAGGATATATTGTAATGCCTCCATATTTTTTATTTATCTCGATGGTTTATGATCAGTTTGATGGGGTATGTACTATTCTATTACCATTCATCATATTACTCATGATGGTTTAGGATATTTTTTTATTTAGGTCATGTGTTAACATTTCATATGTTATTTTTTTAATAAATAATATTATTTTTATTATGATTCACCCATTTTATAGGAGGAATTCATTAGAATTATTAATTTATGGGTGAAGCCCAGTTATATATGACCCCTTGATGCATCGACCAGTCTTATAAAAAATCAATTGGAAAAATTAAATAGGGTTTACCAGTAGTATTAAACTATCTTATGAAATTCTTTGAAAGTATATTTTATAATTCCATTATTATGAAATCATTAATTATGATATTAGTTATTAATTCCCATTTGATCATTAGATTAGTTAGAATTTTCATTGATAATTTTCAAGATCATGTGATTATTTATATGGATTTATTGGATCATCATTTATTCCTACCATATTATGCTCATGTTATTGTTTAAATGGAATTAGTTTAAGTTATTTACATTTTTCATATTGATTATTCTTATTTATCCTTTATTTTTTCTGTTGTATGCTTACCCTTACTGAGCATCTAAGATCACCCCTTTCTTATTTTTTATTTTACCTAGCATGATAGGAAATATTTTCCAACTGATATGTAGGGATATGCTAAAAGGAAATATGAAATTCTCAAATAAAAAACTTTATTTATTTTAGTTTTTCAATTGTAAGTTAAATTTCTAGAATTTGACTATTTTATGCTGAATAATAAACTATTTTCATTTTTGGGATGTGATTCCTTATATCTCATTCCAATGTAATAATGAAACTATCGACTCTGGGCTTCTAAGGTTATGGTATTTACCTAATATAAGTAAATTACCATGTAAAAAACGGATATAAAATTTTCAAGACTATAAATATAATTATGAATATATCTATATATATCAAATTAAATGCATGGAATTTTAAAAAATGTACATCAAATAGTTGGTTCTAGGTCACCCAATCATAATAAGGGATATATAAAATTAGACATCTCTTCTCAATCATTTAGAATTCCAGATGTGTGAAAGATAGAATTAATGAACATAGTGGTCTTAATCCTCATAATTAAAAAAGAATATAATCATTAATGAGATCCATTTTTTCTAAACAGATGATAAATGTTTTTTTGGTTCATGTAAACATTATATTATTCATCTCTTGTTGATATGAAAATTTTGAAATTCAATAATGTATAAACTTCATAGTTATCAATTTTTATTAATATGAAATTCATAATTTCCTAGTTTTATATTCATTGTTTTTTCATGCGTAAAATTTTCCATAAAAAATATGTAAACTAAACAAGATTTTTAATTACATAATATTTTTCTAATGAATAATAGCATTAATCATGAATAATAATTTCAAATATTTGTATTTGAAATTATTAGGAATATTGATTGTGATAATCTCATTAATATTGCTTCCAACTACCATGAATCTTGGCATGAATTATGTATTGAATAAAAAACTATCATATTTTTAAATTTGAATTCAATCTAATCATCATCTAATATTATGTGAAAAAATATATCTTTTGCAATTTCACAGAGTATTTTACTTACAAATTCCTTGTTTCCATACATATGAGGTAATTTTTGAAATATTAAAAACTCATAAACTATATGAATTTTGGGAAGAAAAAATCTTTTAAAAATTAATGAAAATTATAAATATTCACATATCATCCATATGAAGTTATATAATATATTAATTTTATGATCATTATGAACTTTGAACATTAAAAAGTTCTTAAATCCTAAATACATTTCAGATAGAACCTTATAATGTACTCTTTTCCTCTGAGATGAACATTAAGAATTCAAAAATAAACCTTATAAGGTTTTTTGAAACATTGTAGTAGTGTTTTCTCAAACATATTATTCTATAAATCAACTATATGAAGATATAAAATGAACCATAAAATGACATTATTTATTATTTTTACCATCCAAGTCATCCTTATAATGTTTTCATGAATGTTATAAATATTTCATAACTTATCCATTTTCTAGTGACATCATAAAATTTCTAGAATTACCTAAATAAATATAGATCCATAAAAACACATCACTAACCATATTTAAAAATATCAAAATCACTTCAAAAATATTTTAAAAAATTTCCCAAATCATTAAGAAAATTACAAGAATAAAAAATATTAAACAATTAAATTAGTTTATTAATTCGTCACCAGGGTAATTCCCCATGTGTAAATCTTGGGAAAATGTCTCTCAACATGACATTTTGTGTTTTTTATTATGATTGTTGGAACATTTTGGATGAAAAATGTTATACCGCACTTGCATCAGGCACACAATAGGTGGAAGGTGGTTTTCAAGATCACTCATTGGGAACACGATCATGGAGAAGTCAATTATTATGTGATTACACGAATTGAAACCACATAAGAATGTGTGTGGTAGGGATTTGTCTATTAATAATTTTTTAGTAGGAACATTCATGAATGAAGGTTGTGGGACCACATTTTTAGTGCGCAATCATAATGTGGTAAAATAAGGGAGAATGTGAAGGAGAAAGTGAGTGGATAGATAAATAGTATTTTAAAGATAATTAGGGTTTTATGGTTTTCTTTTCTTATATACGGACCCCCTAATTAATTTATTAAGTATAGTGAAAATTATCTATGAGGAGAGTCACTAGATAATTTGAAAATTATTTAATGAATATTATATGGTAAAAGTTAAAAGTATAAGAGGATTATATGGTGAGACCAGAGTGAGGTTTGTTCACATAGTTAGAACATAGAATATTATGTTTCATATAGAAGGTTTTTAAACAAGGATGATATTGCAATTTGGTCTATGAAAGAAGTGTGCAGACGAAGAATGTCACACATGTTGTGAATAATGGAAACTTGTGAAGGTGTCCACATAGGAGGCATGTGGAGGAGTTGAATGTGCAAGTGATTCCACCCAGTAAGTGTGTGTTTTACTCATGGAAAGTTCATGGAGAGTAGTACATAGTGAAGAACAAGTTATATAAGGTGTTTAAATTGAAGTAGAAGTTATGTGGTAATGTTGATTTCATCTCAAGAGTCAAATCAGAGCGGCATGGAACAATCACATAGGTGTAAACCAAATTTGAACTGATTAAAAACAATAAAAATATTATTGATAAGTATATCATTAAATTTAGTTGAGATAATAGTGAATTATCAAATATTGAATGGTTTTAAACCAAGGGGTAGTAATTCCTCTCTAGGAATTATAACGATAGTGTTCTATAGTGGATTCTAGTACATCAGCATGTCACTTTTGTATTCCCCTTCGATTTTTCAAGTTAGAGTGAACCATGTCATCTTTTTTGTCTCTTCTATGATTTTATTTTTATATATCATTGTGTGTGTGTGTGTATTTCTATGAAAATAAGAGAGAATATAATATTTTTTCTGATACAATATTGAAGGGTTTGTTTTTTATCGATCATACCATAAACCCCCTTTAGGTAATTTAACCTAGTTGGGTAAATAATTGATTTATAGTTAAAGGTTAAATTAATTGAATCTACCTCAATTTAAGTCAAGGAATTAGTCAATCAAAAAAGTTATTATGTTATTTAAGAGAAATGGTTTTAAATATTGGTAGAGTTTAAGTCAATGAAACTTCCAATTATTTTAGGTATTGATGTATATACATCTTCTATGTGTGAGATCTCAGTTATTATGTATATTAAGGCTTTATAAGATGCAAATATAAGATAAATAGAAGTGTATTCTACATGATTCAAGGATTTATGGGGTAAAATATTTAACAAAAAAATATATAAAGGTTATTTCATGTAAATCATAACATTTCATGTCGGAAAAACTAATATATATCAAAAAATCCGATTTAAAATTCATAGAAGCTAAACTTTAGGTTCCTTGGGACAATTATGAGGACCAGAGGATGAACCCTAATGAATCTGTTGATTTTTTTTATTAGGTAAACATGATTATAGGGGACATTCCTGGAATCAAAGAAATAATCATTTAAAGGATGATTTTAATGTGCATCCCAAGAATATTTCCATGTTGATTCAATTTGATTGTATTTTTAATGAAGATGAAAATCCAAGGGAGCTGACATTGGATAGTTTTTATAGTACTCTTCTCACCTATGAGATAAGAGATGATGATATTTATACAATTAATAATGGGATTTCTGAGGTGGTGGAATTCAACTACATGAAGAATCCCACCATGGATGATGTCCAAGAAGAAGAAGAGGTGGATGAATTCATGTTATTCCTTTCTTAAAATCTAAAAAGTGGATAGGGAAATTTTAGTGTGAATCATCCACTTTAATTATTATGATGTGGAGTGGTTCATCACATAATATTAAAGTGTCCTAGGAACTTTCGAGATGATGAGGAGGTTGATAAAATTACAATGAATAAGTACTCTTCTAATTTTAATGGTATGATAATAACTAAACATAATTTATTTAAGAATTAGAACATTATTTTACAAGAAAATAATAGTTCTTAAGAAAGTGAGTTAGAAGAAATTAAAAACTACAAAGACCATAGTGAAAATTCTATGGTGGTTTTTTTGGTACCTTATCAGATAAGGAAAGATAATGACGATGAAGAAGGTTAATTTTAAGGAATATTTGATATTTATGTTGAATTATAAACCACAATTAAAGAGATAGGTATTTGGAGATATTAAGTGAATAAATCCAATATAGTGGCCCATAGTTCCAAACTCTATAAGTAGTAGTAATAAGTGGAGAAGTCTAAGCTAAAGGAAAAAAAATTAAAATCCCCAAATATAAAAAACTATAAAATTGGGAGGAGACCATTGAGTATAAGATCAAATTTGAATAATAGTCCAATGTTATCAATTATTAGACTATGATGGTGAAATATTGGTAAAAACATATCAAAAACCTTAAGAATAATTCATCAAAATGTGATGAAAATTTCAAGTTTTGGAGAGGATTTTTACTTCCTCACTTACAAGGGTAAAATAGATCACATAGGTTACATATAGAGTAAAATTAGAGCATTAAGGCCCAATAAATAAATTAAAAAATTCTAGTAAAAGAAAAAGTGATATACAAATGAAATGGTGGTTAGGAGTCTTTATCAAAAATTAAAATTATTTAAGGATGATAGTAGACTACAAGCACTTACTCTATGGTTTAAGGTTTATTTGGTTATGAATGAAATCATGTTATTTATAACAATTAATGGAAAGGTGTTACAATAATGGAACGCAATAATTATCCTCATATCATGTGTTATTATTATGGAAATATGGAACATTACTAAAAAAATCACATCCAAAGGATTCTTAAGGGAGTAATATAAATAAATTTACTGAAACAAAGTACAATTTTCTAGGGATTAATTTCATTGCAAATATTTTTGGTGTAGATAATTTGGTTTTATAACCAAGTATTGTTCATAAAAAATGTATAGAAATTGGTCGATGAAGTCCCAAAGTGGGTGTATGCAGTAGATTAGGGAATCATCAAGTAATATTAAAAAAATATCTATTTACATCATTATATGATGAAGTTAGTCTTTTACTCCCTAAAGAAGACCATGGATGTAAATCAACACCATGAGTGAATCCAAAGACATGGATCTAAAAGAAAAGAGTTGAGTATGCAACATTTATATATATTTCCTTAAATGAATCAGATCATTCTGGTTCATGGTTCCTTTGTAGTAGATGTTCTTCTCATATTATCATAAATAAGGATCATATCAATGAAATAAATAATAGTAAGGATAGTGATATAAAATTCATCAATGATATGGGCCTAACGATTATTGGATCCACATAACTAGAAAAATAGGATACTACCACGGACCTATAACCACATTTTTAAAAACATGGCTATAGGTCATTTTTTTCGGCTATAGACAATGTTTTCAAACCCATATCAATAAGAAATTGTTTTCAAAGGCATGTAGCCACGGTTTTTCAAAACAGTGGCTAGAGGCCTCCCACGTTTCCACATGAAAAAAATTTCCCACTCAAAAAATGATGGGAAGATATATTGCAACAATTTTGAGTCTATTTCCTTGATTTTTTAATATATATATAATATATATATATATATGAGATATCTTCTGTAGTGTAGTGGTGAGGTCGCTAATGTGGATAGGGGAGGTGTGGGGATCAAAATGTACTAGTGATATAATTTTTTATGTTATTGCCACGTATTACCAAGGTTTTATCAATGGTGTCCAACTTTGAGAATTATTTCCATGTTTTAGAACACTGTGGAAATTTGTGAGACCCTACTTCCATAGCGATAGCACCCACAGTTGGGAAAAATCATGGTCATAGGCTGCGACCATGGTTTTAGGGCCTCCTGACATGGTTTTGAACCGTGGAAATCGCCATTTTTTCTAGTTTTTCCTGGAAATCAAAATTTATGGGAATATATTTGATTTGTGTAGATGTATTGGTCTTTTAAGGTATCTTTCACATTTTTTTTGTTCTAAACAATTGTGTGATGTAGTTAATGTAATAAATTTTACCAAAAATACTTGTATCATTGATATAAATGATTATATAGTTGTTATTTTGTGGAAGCACATAAATGGAACTATGTACTTTATTAGTGGAAAAGAAGATATATTCATTCTATACAAGGATGAATAAAATTTATTTTGGGATAAATGGATTAGCCATTTGTGATAACGACCCATGAAGGATCCTGTGAATAATGATTTATCTCAGGATCTCCCTAGGATATCACATGGTCACGCACACATGTGTTGTCTATCAGAAATGAATGATTACTCAAAATACATATAAGTAGAAAGATAAAGTGTCAACATGAGTGCTTGAATTCATTAATACTAATGTTGATAGACTAAAATCACCTATAATTTTTTTGGGAAGAGGTGAAATTTCAATTTTATTGATTATTAATCAATATGGCATGGATTTTTTCCATAACTCACCAATACAAGATATTCAGTTTCATAAAAACGTATCATAAAAATGATAGAAAATATTATTGGATATAAAATTATGAAATTATAAACCAATAATTTCATGAAATTTAATAGCATTAATATGAAGGATTATTTAAAGAATCATGGGATAAGGCACCATGTTTTAGTAGTGGGAACTCCTCATCAAAATTGTGTGGTTTAGTGGAGAAATGGTATCATAAATTAGATGTCCAAAATTATTCTTATGAGAAATCAAATACCATATTTTTTTAAGGAATAAGTCCTTACATCATTATATTTTTATAATATATATTTCATGAGTTTGAGAGAAGAAAATAATATATACGAGTTGTGGTATTGAAATAATACAACATCAAAATAATATAAAATAATTGGAAGTTTATGTTTATTTATCAATACATACAAATAAATAACGTTTTAATATCTTTTATATGAAGTTATATTCCGTGTATACTCAAAAAAAAGTAAATCACATAAATGCTTCAATAATCATATAGGAATGGTTGTCAAAACCAATGAACTTAATATAGTAAAAAATAATTAGAATCTCCATTAATATATTGAGTTGATTTATAATGATAATTTTGATGATGAAATAAGCTCAATGAGTGAATTTGTGGAAAATGAAGATTTTGAAGAAAATTTTGATGATTAGTATGATGAAGTTAGACCTATATCTATACAGAAAAAAATAATTGAGTTGAAATTGATAGGAAGAATATCATCGGTGAATAAACAAAACAAGTTCAAGAGAAGATAATGAACGGTCGAAAACAAACATTTTTTATCACTGATAGGGAGAAAATGTTTTGAATAAGTTATTAGACATGAGACTTTGGTTTAATTGCTTAATTAATATCTTTAAAAATTATAGAATAATTAGTTATGATAGAGTGTTTCATGGTTAATAGATAATAACATAATTGAGTAAAAATTGGTTTTTCATAACAAGATGAATGAAGATTTAATTTTTATTCATAAAAAATAATGACTCATGTGAAGTGGATAATCCCTTTTTGAAATAATTAATGTCAATGAGACCATTCCCCCCATGGTATAGCTATATATAAATCATCTATATTTAGCCATTATAGAAAAATGGATGTTTAAGGTATTCCAGATGGACGTCAATTCAAAATCTATCAGTGTAGTACTAGATAAATAGGTGTAAATTGAATAAGAATATGGTTTTATTATCAATGATGATGATAAAAATTCTCTTCCGATGAGTAAGACACATTATGGACTAAAGAAAGCACTAAGAGACTGGTATTTAAGGCTAGATCAATTTCTTCAGAAGCTTAACTTCCATCTTAGTTGATTTGATTAAAATCTCTATATAAACAATGAGATTAATCAAGGGATGATGGTTTTAGTGTATATAGATGATATAATATTAGAGATATCCAATAAAGAACAATGAAAATAGTTTTTAGAATTCCTGAAGTGAAATTTTGAAATATCAATAATCAGTAAGATAATGTATTTTGTATTTTTTAAGTGACATAAGAAAATAATGGTATGTTAATTTATTAATATAAATATAATAATATGGTTATGAAAATATTAGTAATAGAGAGTTATATGGAGATGAAAAATATAGTTTCCATTTGAAAATATATATCAAGATATGATGATTGAAAATTAGTTAATGTTATTGAATATTGGAAAATATTTGGGATCCTACTATAATTAATAGTGTCACATCCATATATTTTATTCCACATACTCTGTAGTATGTTATAAATGTTATTCCTAATAAATGCAGATTATTTTAATGAAGATAATAATATGATATATTAGAGACATAGTGAATTCAATATTTCATTACAATGATACATTAGAGTAATAGTTTTTAAAATATACATATGCTTATTGTTATTGTTCAATGGATGATAAAAAATCATCATCATGTGGTGAATTATTTCTTGGTAGATTTTATATCTCTTATATGAGGAAAAAAATATTTCATTTCTATAAGAATTTTACAAGATGAATTTATTTTTTCCACTCAAGAATCCACAAATTTATTATAGATGAAACAAAAACATGGAGACATGGGAGTCGAAGTTAAGTCTCCAATAAGAGTAAATTGTTATAATTGAATTTATATAATTCTTAGAAAGAATAATGTCCATATTTTAAGTAATAATAACATTAAAATCAATTATAACTTTTTTAAGGATAAGGTATAACATGTTTTGGTGAGACTAGAGTATATTAAAAATGATATTCAACTCATGTTCATTTCGATAAAGTCCTTACCCAAAGAATATTTTGAATATAATTTATTGTCTCTTGGAGTCTAATGGACTACCCAAACATGAACATTGTGTATATGGGATCCCCACTACCTATGTTTTTTGTATTTGTTTCTCTACATGCAACTTTTTTCTTTTCTTATTGCATACCGCACAAGAGTGTGTTTTGGGTTCATTAAAAAATGGGGGAGTCTTTTTCATAAAGGAGGAAATGTTTTTTAATTGGGTGGATAATGGATATTGGGATTTTTTTTGAATCTGATGATATTGAATATGTTCAAAAAATATCAATATATAATGATAGGATGACTTTTAGGTTTGTGATGTAATCAGTTAGGATGTTTGGTTGAACAAGTGGTATTTATGATATCTACGCACTATGAAATACTTGGTATTGATTATAAATATCTATTTAAAATAATTCATATTGGATTTCATGATCAATTGGTAATGATTCAACAATTATTATCATCATTGAAGTGATTCATTGATATGTTTGGACCATGATGATGATAAAGTTGATGAAGATTTCAAGAGTTTTCATTTGTTTTCAATATTGGTTTTGATGAAAGGAATTCACTTCACTTTGTTTTGGAAACAATTGTTTTATGTTATTGTTTTATAAAAGAATTGATCAATTTCAAGAAGAATCGGTTTCACACTAGTACCGATGCGAAAATCGTGTTTCAATTGTGATGATGCCTTTCATATTAATTGTAACACCCGAGAATTTTAGGAGAAATATTTTGTTTTTATGTTATATAAATCATCAAAGGAATCTTTCACTACACACAACAGTATCTTGTCTTGCTTTACACGCAACCACGGCCTTCCTCGATAGCTTGCGTCGTACGCAATACCGAGTTTCACTAAATAATGATATGCTATTAAAATATTATTAAAACTGGCCGTTATGAATATTAATAACCACTTTTTGAAATTTTATAAATTTTATTTTTCAAAATGGACTTCATTTTTGGATTCGGAATATCGAAACTAGCCTAGGGTGAAATTTTGGTATTTTTCTGAAAACGTTCAATTTTTGATGAATAGTGAAACCACTAAGTGGTAGTTAAAAAACTGAATTTCTCATAAAACTTAATTTTACCGCTTCTGTGAGTGTAATTTCGAAAATCCGAGAGACATGGTTGATGTCAGTAAGTAAAATGTGGTTCAATGAGATGAAAATAATTTTTGGTGAATAATAACCTTTTACTTTTTTTTACCATGGTTAAAAGTATATAGGGTAATTAAGGGTAAAAATGATATTATTATTACCCTAACACATGTCCTAATTCTATTTTACAAGTGTAATTCAACCAAAAACAACCTTAGGAATAAACTATGACCATTTAGGCTCACTTGGATTAGATTAGGACATTTATTATTAATTTATTTAAAGAAGGGTTAAAATAGTTAAAATCAAAGTTTAATAAGTAAATCATTTTTAATATGGGGTTATACATAAGATAAATTCTACTATAAATATTCATTATAAAGCTAAAAATATTTCCTACTTTATGGTATTTTATTTGTAATTTTTAGACATTAAATAATTTAATTTATTTATAACACAATGATGATGCAGTAATTATCTTATTAATGAAATATTGACATAATTGATGTTATAAATACACAAATAAATGTAATTTGAGACTTTTATGAATTAAAATAATTTTATAGGATACTATGACATGTTAGTATTAATTTAAGTAACTTTTTTCGAACTAATAATTTTGTTATGATTTTCAAAAAAATCAATTACTAAATAGTGTCAAAATTGAAATAAAATAGTTTTTAAAACAAATATTATATTATTAATTGTTATTTTATTCATAAAAATATAAGGTTAGGCCAAATGACTTAGATAAGGTTATATATATTAATAAAAAACAACTTGGGGTTCGTTTGGCTTGATATAGTAAGTTTATTAACCTTATAGTGAAAGAAAACATAAAGACACGGTAAAAGTTAAATTAACTAACATAAAGTTAAATCTAAATTATAAGGTTAAAATTGATACCTAAACTTGTCTAAATTTTATTGGATGAGAGGATTTCTACCCATACCTATCTTATCTTTAAAATATATCAATTTTGAGCTACTAAAAACCGAATTTGACTTTATAATAAAATAATATTTTTAGTTATTCCAAAGGTGCCCCTCTCCTCCCTTATAAAAGGGAACCTCCTCCCCCTCTTCCTCACACCACATTGAGCCTTCAAGCTCGGCCAATCCCTGCCAATTTCTCCTCTCCACTTCCCTAGAAACATCCTAGAGGTTCTGGTCTTCTTCAATGGCCTATTTTAGTTCCCTAAAACGAGGTATCAAAGAAGCACTTCGAAGAAGAAGTAATGTCTGTTACCGATTCATTCATCTTTATTTCTTTTTCCACTTCTTCTTCTTTAGTTTTTTCATTATGAAGTAATAACATCAGTATCACTAATATAATTATATGTTATTATAAGTATGAAACAACCCTATTTCACCATCTATCCATCCTACGGAAAAAGAAATCACCGCGCGTGCGTACGTACGGAATACCGTCTCCGCGCCGTGGTGTAATCTATTTTCCACCACCACCTTACTTGGATGGGTATAATGGTGTAAATAATGACTATATATCACTATTATAATGTGATATTGATTCTGAAATAGTATACATAAACTCCAATACAATTCCACGATTATAGGAATGATATCATCACTCGTGCGTACGTACGGAATACCGTCTCCACGATGTGATGTGGCTCGTTCTACATGATCTTCATTTCATAATGATTATATAAATGAATTTAATAAATGAATATGATATATATTACACTAATACCATTCTGGAAATGAGTTATATTTAACCTAAAGAGAAGAATAATAATTTATTCGACAAAACACGCATAAGAACAAAAAGTAATAAACACACGAATAACAAGTAGTAATGAAATATTACTAATAAGAAGAAAATAATATGACCATATATGATATCATAACAATAAGTATGATTCTGGAATAAGTCAATAACATTATTTAAATCATTATACAGGAGGTTCGGACACTTAAAAAGCATATCGGACCTATGGTAAGGGAAATATTACAATCTCATTTTTATCTGAGATTGTTTATACTTTGGAATTTACTAGGGTGCATTTTATCATCCACATCCATGTTTCATCAATATGTAATATTTACATAATTCTACAATTTTTTATATCCAATTTTACCCATTGGAGAGTTTTTAGTAAAAGATATGAAAGAAATCTTTTGTCGTTTTTCATAGGAGGTACTTTTTGACTTTTCCGACAAAAGTACGAGAAGAATGTTTTTTTAACTTATACGACATGAATGGATTTTTAAAACATTATTTCCAGGAATCATCCTTTACAAGTTTTCAAGTTTATTTTTAATCAACTTTTTTTATTTTATAATTGTATGACATGTCAAGAAAGGAAAATGTGTTTGAAGTAGAAATGATATTTTCCTCAAGAATGGAGTTCAAGCGTTTTTTCAAAATTATTTTCCATCTAAGCTAATATAGGGTTCTGTTTCTATCCCTATTATTACATGGACTTGATTATGTTGTGATAGAAATATTTTTATGAATTCCATTATCTTATATGAATTGTTTTATGATGTCACGATGTTTAAGATTTCCATTTTTATTACATGGGTTATGCTGTGATGTATGATTTATGATTTTGTGGCACAGATATGAATGGTATCATTATGAGATGGGTGGGACCTATATCTCCCTCCAATGTATTGGGTAACGATTTTATATATCATGAGATAGACATGGCTGGAACGGTAGGTTATACCAGTTCAGTGAAACAGGACTGAAATGAGGAGTGAACTCGGTTCAGAAATGGACTTGGTCCACTAAGATAGTCTTGGAAATGCGTCATGACTAATAAGAAATTATTCTCTATGATTATGTGTGAATGCCACAATGTTTCATGATTTAAGTTATGATTATTGGGATTACAATTTCACAACTATGATTTATCCCATGTTATGAAATTATGCTCTCTTTTGCAGGTTAAGATTTACAAAAGTTATGTTCTTATGAATATGAAGTGATTGATATTTCTTTTGTTTACCATTACTGAGAATTTGAGCTCACCCTTTTGTATGGTTTCTTTCCCCAGGTCAGGAAGAAGGTTATTAAGTAACATATGCCAAAAGGGACTATAGATATGATGAAATAATGGGAGACACTGTAGACGCTTTATGAACCTTTTGTTTATGTTTCCCAATTTCTAAAGACACTATACCTATATGGTCCTTTAGTAGTTTTCTTATATGTTTTAATAATTATGCTTCAATTTTGAAGTATTAACAATGTATGTAAAGTATGGGTCGTTATAGTTGGTATAAGAGGAAAGGTATAGTCAACCTTTGGAAACTAGGATGTGAAAGCCTTAGTAAGAGCCCTAAGGATAAGTCTAAGCATAGAACAAAATCTTAGTGTTTTAGAAATGGCCATGAATAACCTAGGATAAGACCTTAAGTATGAAATTTTATTCTTGATTATGTGGTTTTCCTATTATAATTAGTGTTGCTAACACTATTCTTCTTGGTTTTAGTCAATGGCTAGAACCCGAAGAAACTGTGTTAATGCAGAATGCGATGGGCAATGCAATGATTGTCCCCCCTGAGCAACCAAACGTTATGGGAGATGGAATGAAAAATCTTGTAGCCATGCTCACACAACTTTCTCAAGCTATGAATCATGCAGGAATTCCAAACGTGAAAAGGAAGGAGCAACATTCTGTTGAATCCTTCATGAGACAACATCCACCTTCATTTAGTGGGTCTACCGATCCATTAGTTGCTGAACAATGGATTAGTAATACTGAAAAGATATTTTTAGTTCTTCAATGTTCTGAGCATGATAAAGTCATCTTAGCAGTGTATCATTTGGAAGGTGATGCTGATCAATGGTGTAATCTTATTAAGAATACGAGGAAAAGGGATGAAATTGAGTCCATGGAATGGGACGAGATAATGAACTTATTTTTCAATAAGTACTTCCCTCGTATTATCTGAACAAAGATGGAGAAAGAGTTTCATGAACTGAAGAAAAAGGATGATGAATCTGTTGGTACCTATGAAAAAAAAGTTTACAAGACTTGCAAGGTACGCTTCTGGTATTATTATCCAACCTGAGAGTAAGATCGATCGATTCTTTAGTGGCTTAAAACCAAGTCTTCGAAGGGCCTTAGCCATAAGGGAATTCAATAGCTACGAGGAAATCGTTCGATGTGCTCTCAAAGTTGAGATGCATATTGGAGTAACCCATCAGTCATATGGGTTTGATATGAAGAGGAAAGTGGAATTCAAAGAAAATATAAAGAGCACACTGAAAAGAAGATGAGCTTTCCCTTATGCTAAATGTGTGGAAATTAAAATGTAGGGAGTTGTCTTAAAGGGACAAGTAAATGTTTCAAATGTGGAAAGGAAGGTCATCGGGCATTTGAATGTTGCGATGATGGGAAGAAGATGTCTAATGATGCAAACTAAGGAAGGGATACACGGAATGAACCTACTACACATCAATGTTTCAAGTGCAAGGAGATGGGACATTATGCCAAGAAATGCCCTAATCTAAGAGTTGATGATGATGGTCGACGTCAAAAATCTCTTAAGGCTAAAGAAAAAGGAAAGTCACATGCAATTTCTATCAGCGATGTGGAGTACGATAATGATGTGGTGAAGGGTACACTTACCATCCACTCTAAAGATGCAAATGTTTTATTTGATTCTGGATCCACCCACTCTTTTATTTCTGAAGAATTTTCTAAGGGTATCACCGTATTACCTCAACAATTAGATGTTGAGTTAGATGTGACAACACCTAATGGCACAACAGTCGCATAAAACGTTTATAATTCTTCTCCGATCGAAGTTTGTGGGAAAGTGCTTCCTGAAAATCTTGTGATCCTTCCTATAGTGGAATTTGATATGATTCTTGGCATGGATTGACATTCTTTATATGGATCTCATATCAATTTCCAAAGAAGGGAAGTCACATTTCATATTCTAGATCAATCTATGATCATCTATCAATGCAAGAATGAACATAACCTTCTAGTGGAAATTCCCTCTACCTTATGGGTCTTGATTCCACTAAATGAAGGTTATTTATCTCAAATGGTTGGTGAGAAACTCATGATTAAGAATATGCCCATTGTACGAGAGTTTGATGATGTCTTTCCAGAGGAATTACCGAGTCTTCCACCAAATCGTGAAGTTGAGTTTTCAAAATAACTCGTACCGAGTGCTTTGCCTCTTTCAAAGAAACCTTATAGAATGGACCCAAATGAGTTGTAGGAATTGATGAAGAAACTCCAAGAGAATCTTGATAAGGGATTCATACGCCCTAGTGCGTCACCTTGGGGAGCACCTGTTCTATTTGTTAAGAAGAAATATGGATCAATGAGACTCTACATTGATTATCGAGAACATAACAAGATAACTATCAAGAAAAAATATCCTCTCCCACGCATTGATGACTTATTTGACCAACTACGCGGAGCTCAATACTTTTCCAAGATTGATCTTCATTCAGGGTATCATCAATTAAGGGTCAAAAGGGAGGATATACCAAATACAGCTTTCCCTATAAGGTATGGACACTATGAATTTATAGTTATTCCAGTTTTTCTTACTAATGACCCTGCTATCTTCATGGATCTGATGAATAGAGTCTTTTGAGACTATCTTGATCAATTTGTTGTAGTCTTTATAGACGATATTCTTGTCTATTGAAAGAGAAAGGAAGAACATAAAGATCACTTGAGGATTATACTGAAGACCCTGAGAAAGGAGAAGATTTATACCAAATTTACCAACTGTGAATTTTGGCTTCAAAAAGTTTCATTTTTGGGTCACATAATCTCAAAAGAGGGGATATCTGTGGATCCAGTAAAAACAGAGGTTATCGAAAGATGGTCTAGACCAACAACAGTGATTGAGATCCAAAGTTTTCATGGTTTGGCTGGATATTATCGACGTTTTGTGAAATATTTTTCACGATTATCTAATCCACTCACCAAGTTGACTCGAAAAGGAGTTAAGTTTGTTTGGACGGAATAATGTAAAGAGAATTTCAAGGAGTTGAAAAGAAGGTTACCAGTGCACCTGTGCTCACACTACCTTGTAGTGGAGAAAGGTTTATGATCTATAGTGATGCATCCATGAAGGGATTTGGGTGTGTTAGTATGAAAAATGATATGGTAATAGCTTATGCCTCATGACAGTTGAAAATCCATGAGCAAAATTACCCAACACATGATTTGGAGTTAGCTGCGGTAATATTTTCATTATAGATTTGGAGGCATTATCTTTATGGACAAAGGTGTGACATTTATACTGATCATAAAAGTTTAATGTATATTTTCACACAAAAGGAGCTGAATATGCATCAAAGAAGATGGTTGGAGATAATTAGGGATTATGACTGCTCAATCCATTACCACCCTGGGAAAGGAAACAAGGTGGCAGATGCATTAAGTCGACAAGACCATTCCAGTTTATCCATGATGAGGATCACAAAAGAACCAATATTTATGGATTTACAAAGGATGGATCTTGTAATTATAATGGAAGGGGAAAAATCTTATCTTTCTCAAATGAATGTTCAACCATCTATACATGTGAAGTTTAAAGAGGAACAGAAAGAAGATGTCGAGTTACAAAAGAAGGTGAGAAATTTTCCTGAATTCAACCTTGATTGTGATGGGATAATAAAGTTTAGGAATCGGGATTGTGTTCCTCCCATCCCGGAACTAAAGAAGGAGCTGCTGGATGAGGCTCATAGTTCTTCATTCTCTATTCATCCTGGAAGCATGAAGATGTATAGGGACCTGAAAGAGTACTTCTGGTTGGATGGCATGAAAAGAGATGTTTCTGAATATGTATCTCGATGCTTCGTTTGTCAGCAAGTTAAAGCTAAGAGACAGAAGTCTAAGGGGATGTTACAACCATTACCCATACCTGAATGGAAATGGGAAAACATCACTATGGACTTTGTCAGAGGACTTCCTAAAACATCCAAAGGCAATAATGCTATCTGGGTCATATTTGATCATCTTACCAAGTCAGCACACTTCATTGCTATTAGAGAGGATTTCTCTCTGGATCAGCTTGTCAGGATATATGTAAAGGAAGTGGTAAGATTGCATGGAGTAACACTTTCTATTATATCTGATCGGGATCCGAGATTTACTTCGATGTTCTGGAAAATTCTTCATCATACTCTGGATACAGAGTTGAGTTTCAGCATTGCTAATCGTCCTCATACAGACGGTCAGTCTGAGGGAATAATTCAAACTCTAGAAGATATGTTGAGAGCTTGCTCTATAGATTTCAAAGGTGGTTGGGATCAACACCTACCTTTGGTGGAATTTTCTTACAATAATAGCTTTCACTCCAGTATTCAGATGGCTCCTTATGAAGCTCTCTATGGAAAGAAATATAGGACTCCAACTTGCTGGGATGAAGTTGGGGAAATAAATCTATTAGGACCTGATCTCGTTGATGAAATGGCAGAAAAGGTCAGATCTATTCAACAACACATAAGAGCAGCTCAGAGTCGACAGAAAAGTTATGTCGACAACCGAAGAAAATACCTAGAGTTTTATGTGGGTGATAAAGTGTTCTTACGAATATCTTCCTGGAAGAGAGTCATGAGTTTTGGAAAGAAGGGGAAGTTGATACCTAGATATATCGGTCCTTTCGAAATAATGGATCGTGTTGGGTAGGTAGCTTACCGATTGGTGCTTCCACCAAATATCTCTCAAGTTCACAATGTCTTCCATGTATCTCTCCTGAAAAAGTAAATACCCGATCCTTCACATGTACTTAGCTCAGAAGTTGTACCGCTGGAGCAAGATCTTTTTTATGAAGAACAGCCGATAGAGATTCTGGATCGTAGCGAAAAAGTCCTACGAAGAAAGACCACTTGATTGGT
This sequence comes from Viscum album, assembly GCA_963277665.1. Classification (NCBI taxonomy): domain Eukaryota; kingdom Viridiplantae; phylum Streptophyta; class Magnoliopsida; order Santalales; family Viscaceae; genus Viscum; species Viscum album. The sequence goes on along the minus strand of OY728137.1, from coordinate 1,020,112,617 downwards.
GAAAGTTTTATGGAGGTACCAAAAACTAGAAGAAGCTACATGGGTGCTTGAGGGTATGATGAGGGAGAGGTATCTTCATCTGTTTGTTACAAAGTGACGAATTTCGAGGGCGAAATTCATTTTAAGGGGGGGTAGAGTGTAACACCTGAGACTTTTATGAGAAATATTTTGTTTTTATGTTATATAAATCATCAAAGGAATCTTTCACTACACACAACACTAGCTTGGCTTGCTTTACATGCAACCACATCCTTCCTCGATAGCTTGCGTCGTACGCAATACCGAGTTTCACTAAACAATGATATGCTATTAAAATATTATTAAAACTAGCCGTTATGAATAGTAATAACCACTTTTTGAAATTTTATAAATTTTATTTTTCAAAATGGACTTCATTTTTGGATTCGGAATATCGAAATTACCCTAGGGTGAAATTTTGGTATTTTTCTGAAAACTTTCAATTTTTGATGAATAGTGAAACCACTAAGTGGTTGTTAAAAAATTGAATTTTTCATAAAACATATTTTTACCGCTTCTGTGAGTGGAATTTCGAAAATCCAAGAAACATGTTTGATGTCAGTAAGTAAAATGTGGTTCAATGAGATGAATTTTTTTTGGTGAATAGTAACTTTTTACTTTTTTTAGCACGATTATAAGTAAATAGGGTAATTAAGGGTAAAACTGATATTATTATTACCATAACACATGTCCTAACTCTATTGGACAAGTTTAATTCGACCAAAAACAAACTTAGGAATAAAATATGAACATTTAGGCCCACTTGGATTAGATTCGGACATTTATTATTAATTTATTTAAAGAAGGGTTAAAATAGTTAAAATCAAAGTTTAATAAGTAAATCATTTTTAATATGGGGTTATACATAATATAAATTCGACTATAAATATTCATTAGAAAGATAAAAATATTTCCTACATAATTTTATTTTATTTGTAATTTTTAGACATTATATAATTTAATTTATTTATGACACAATGATGATGCAGTAATTATCTTATTAATGAAATATTGACAGAATTGATGTTATAAATACCCAAATAAATGAAATTTGAGACTTTTTATGAATTAAACGAATTTTCTAGGTTAATATGGCATGTTAGTATTAATTTAAGTAACTTGGTTCGAACTAATAATTCTTTTATGATTTTCAAAAAAATCAATTACTAAATAGTTTCAAAATTGACATAAAATAGTTTTTAAAACAAATATTATATTATTAATTATTATATTATTCTTAAAAATCTAAGGATCGGACAAATGACTTATATAAGGTTATATATATTAATAATAAATAACTTGAGGTTCTTTTGGCTTGATATAGTAAGTTTATTAATCTTATAGTGTAAGAAAACAAGAAGACACGGTAAAAGTTAAATTATCCATCTTAAAGTTAAATCTAAATGATAAGATTAAAATTGATACCTAAACTTGTCTAAATTCTATTGTATGAGAGGATTTCGACCCATACCCACCTTATCTTCTAAATATATTAATTTGGAGCTATTAAAAACCGAATTTGACTTTATAATAAAATAATATTTTTAGTTATTCCAAAGGTGCCCCTCTCTTCCCTTATAAAAGGGAACCTCCTCCCCCTCTTCCTCACACCACTTTGAGCCTTCAAGCTCGTCCAAACCCTGCCAATATCTCCTCTACACTTCCCTAGAAACATCCTAGAGGTTCTGGTATTCTTCAAAGACCTATTTTAGTTCCCTAAAAGGAGGTCTCAAAGAAGCACTTCAAAGAAGAGGTAATGTCCATTACCGATTCTTTCATCTTTATTTCTTCTTCCACTTCTTCTTATTTAGTTCTTTCATTATGAAGTAATAACATCAGTATCACTAATATACTGATATGTTATTATACATATGAAACAACAGTATTTCACCATCTATCCATCCTACGGAAAAAGAAATCACCGCGCGTGCGTACGTACGGAATACCGTCTCCATGCCGTGGTGTAATCTATTTTCCACCACCACCTTACTTGGATAGGTATAATGGTGTAAATAATGACTATATATGACTATTATAAAGTGATATTGATTCTGAAATAGTATACATACACTCCAATACAATTCCACGATCATAGGAACGATATCATCACTCATGCGTACGTACGGAATACTGTCTCCACGATGTGATGCGATTAATTCTACATGATCTTCATTTCATAATGATTATATAAATGAATTGAATGAATGAATATGATATATATTAAACTAATACCATTCTGGAAATGAGGTATCTATAACCTAAAGAGAAGAATAAGAATTTATTCGACAAAACACGCATAAGAACAAAAAGTAATGAACACCCGAATAACAAGTAGTAATGAAATATTATTAATAAGAAGCTAAGAATATGACCGTAATGATATCATAAAAATAATTATGATTCTGGAATAAGTCAATAACATTATTTAAATCATTATAAAGGAGGTTTGGACACTTACGAAGCAAATCGGACCTAATGTAAGGGAAATATCACAATCTCATTTTTATCAGAGATTTTTTATACTTTGGAATTTACTGGGGTGCATTTTATCATCCACATCCATGTTTCCCCAATATGTAATATTTACATCATTCTACAATAGTTTATATCCAATTTTACCCTTCGGTGAGTTTTTAGTAAATGATATGAAAGGAATCTTTTGTCGTTTTTCGTACGAGGTACTTTTTGACTTTTCCGACAAAAGTATGAGAAGAATGTTTTTTTAACTTATACGGCATGAATGGATTTTTAAAACATTATTTCCAAGAATATTACTTTACAAGTTTTCAAGTTTATTTTTAATCAACTTCTTTTATTTTAAAATTTTATGACATGTCAAGAAAAGAAAATGTTTTTGAAGTAGAAAGGATAGTTTCCTCAAGAATGGAGTTCAAGCGTTTTTTCAAAATTATTTTCCATCTAAGATAATATAGGGTTCTGTTTATATCCCTATTATTACATGGATTTTATTATTTTGTGATGAAAATATTTTTATGAATTCCTTTATCTTATATGAATTGTTTTATGATGTCACGATGTTTAAGATTCCCATTTTTATTACATGGGTCATGCAATTATGTATGATTAATGATTTTGTGGCACACATATGAATGGTATCATTATGAGATGGGTGGGACCTATTTCTCCCTCCAATGCATTGGGTAAAGATTTTATATCTCATGATATAGACATGGCGGGAATGGTAGGTTATACCGGTTCAGTGAAACAGGACTAAAACGAGGAGTGAACTCAGTTCAGAAATGGACTTTGTCCACTAAGATAGTCTTGGAAATGAGTCTTGACTAATTAGAAATGATTATCTATGATTATGTGTGTATGACACAAAGTTTCATGATTTAATTTATGATTACTGGGATTACATTTCACTACTATGATTTATTCCATGTTATGAAATTATGCTCTCTTTTGCAGGTTAAGATTTCCAAAAGTTATGTTCTTATGAATATGATGTGGTTGATATTTCTTTTTTTTACCCTTACTAAGCATTTCAGCTCACCCTTTTGTATGTTTTCTTTCCCCAGGTCAGGAAGAAGGTTATTAAGTAATATATTCCAAAAGGGACTATAGATATGATGAAATAAATGGGAGACAGTGTAGACGCTTTATGAACCAGTTGTTTATGTTTCCCAGTTTCTAAAGACACTATACCTATACGGTCCTTTCGTGGTTTTGTTATATGTTGTAATAAGTATGCTTCAATTTTGAAGTATTAACAATGTATGTAAGGTATGGGTCGTTATATTTAGATTTAATATAAATCATGAGTTGTATTGAGAAATTTTGTTTCAATATTGATAGAAGAAAGGGGGAGTGGAATAGATGCTTCTAATAGGAAACAAATCGTATTCATATTTAATGTATCTATATTGTAGAGGGAAAGAAGTGTTACCCATCGTATTTTAAAACAATCAGAAAAAGATTGTATCCATATTTTATTAATTGTATTTCAAAATAATTGGATACTGGGTGAATGTAAAATAAGTTGTACCAATGGAAATCTGGTGTCGATTAAAGTGGTATATATGGAAGGTGGTACCAATGAAAGTGTTACAGATGAAAATTTGATGCTAATGAATAGTGATGTTGATGGGAAAGGTGATGCCAATGGGAAATGGTTCCAATCTAATTGGTTCCTATGGAAGATTTGATGCCGATAGAACATGAGACATCAATTTTTTTCAAAACAATCATATTCAGGTAGAAGAAAAGGAACTATATTGTGTCAATTGAGAATGAATCATATTCAGATTGTTTTGTATCATATTCAGGAAGATCTTTATTTTCTTATTATATTTGTTCGTACCCAGTAATCTTAACAAGAATGGTTGTTTCCAGAATGATCGTATTTAGCATGATCGTAACCAAAATGATTGTATCTAGAATGATCATATTCAGAATGATTGAAACAAGAATGATCATATTCAAATTGATCTTAACTAGAATGATCATAACCAGAATGATCCTATCTAGAATGACCATAACCAGAATGATTGTATCTAGAATGATCGTAACTATATATGATCATATTCCGGATAATAAAATCTAGACCATTTGTATTTGGAAATGATCATGCCTGGGTTGATATGAAAAGACAAATACATGAATGAATGGAAAGTGATAATACTTTCAAATTGAAGTCATATGAAGCTAAATATGATCCTCAAAAATTAAAATTCTTGAATGTAGTCATTATTCAGGAACAGTTTTTGAAAGTGATGAAATGTTCTCTCAAGTGTGTCCATAGAAAAGAAAATAAAGTAGATATTGGTGAATGAATTTTTAAGGGGGAATATTTATTTTAAAATACAGATTGTATCCCAAGTGGAGAAATGTATTTCTTCAAACACATTCAATTGGTATGGTATCAAGCGTTGTTTTGAATAAATAAGTATGAGAGAATCAGATTATAACCCATGTATTTCTCCTCAATTGTAAATCTATTGGAATTTGACATGGGAGTTTAGAAAAGAAGAGATGTATATTTTAGAATATTTGAGAAGAATTAAGAAGCATTGACAATGTAATAATTTCTCTGAGATTTCAGGTGAAATTCAGATTTGGGTGAATTTAAGTGAGCATGAATGTGTTTTGTGATTCCCTCCTAAACATGTTATTCGTTACCTATAAAAGGAATGAAGTACATTGTACTTTTGTGACTTGCATGGAGATAAGCTCAGTGTTTTTAGAGAGAAAGATAGTTCAATTCCATTTGGATTGACTATTCCTTAGGCAGTGCTGATTCATTCATATTCCATTTAGCATGACAATTTTATTCAGGAATTGATGTAGTGATGATTCTACACTATGGGTTTCTATCTAAAAATCATATTGTGAGCTTTGTTTTGAAATAATCATACTGGGAGCTTCGGTTTCAAAGAATCAGACTGGGATACCTATTTTGAAAGAATATGACTCAGAGGAATTAGACATAGTGTTTCATAACAAAGTCTAGGTGGTATTTACCTTTCTTATGGGTAAAGAATTGATGAATTTTATTACAATTTAAATACATTGTTTGAATTGAAAATAATCACAGGTAACATGAGTTGTTACAGAACATTTATATTACTCTATTGTATTTAGATGGTGAACACATAGTAGAGGGATTAATTCACAGTTCTACATGAGTGTAAGGGTATATCATACTCATTTTAATCCAATGATTGTTTTCATAGTGGATCGTATGGTATTGTATAATTTCCAAACCATACCAATGACGTAGCTATTCTTATTGAATAGTGAACCATGTAAATCCTTGTGTTCTTGTGGATTTATGTTGAGTTTGTTTTCAGTGGGGAATTGAATTCTATAATAGGAGGTGAAGGTATTTTCAATTTAAAATAAATATAAAAGAAACATATTATCACTGATTCACCCCTACGCCTCTCAGTGATACATAACTCTGACTAGGCACTTTCAATTGGTTTCATAGGCAGGGTCCCGTTGCTATTCATTACAGATGGAGAATGTGAAGTGTGTGAAAAATAAAGGTATTCCAGTCATTGATAGAAGTAAAAATCATATATGGAAAGATAGAATGTTTTTATATCGTATTTCTATTGGTAATGATGTTCTTGAAGCTGCAATAGTTGGATTTCCTCTCATTGATGATAGTGCTCTTCTTACAATAGATGACAAGATGTTTCTTGAGAATGATAGAAGGGACAAGAATGCTATATTATCATAACATTATGAAAGTTTATTATTGAGAGTGAAAGTTGTTTCAACAGCTAATGGTATATGGGATAAATTGAAAAACATATACAAAGGAAATAAAAAATTTAAGAAGGAAAAGTTAAAAATTTAGAGATTTAAGAATGAAGATTTGAAGATGTGGGAGAATGAATATATTAGGTAATTCATTACCATGGTGAATGATATCATGATTAATATCATATGTCTTAGTGAAAAGATGAAATATTCTAAATTTGTTGAAAATACATGATAATCCTACCTGAAAATTCGATGCAAAATTTTTTTCACTAGAAGATGATGATCTTGAAACATTTTCTCTTAATGATTTACATAGAAATCTTTTAACCTATGAAATGGAAATAGATAAATCTATTAAGAGAAAAAATGGTTGATATAGAATTTTCATTCAGTTCTATATTGAAATAAAATTCAAAGAATGTTGTTATTAAAGATGAAGCAAGTGATTCTGACTCTGAAAATGAGGTATATAAAAATCCCAATGAAATCTTATCGTTGTTTTCTAACAATGTGAAAAGAGGCACAAGGAAATACAAAGGGTAACATACCTTAAAATGATTTGAATGTCTAGGTATTGGTCACTTTGGGGCTAATTGTCCTCAAAGAAAGGAATAATAGGATAGTTATATTGAAGAAATAAATATATGAATATCATGGAAGAAAAGGGGAGATAAATGAAAAAAAGAAATTTTTCACATCAAAAGGAAAAAACTTCTTATCCAAATATGATAAATAATAAGAGAGTGATTTTGAATCCAAAAAATTAATTTAGTATGGTAATGAAACTAATTTCATTCCAATACTTAATGATGAAGAATTTTGAAGTAGTAGTTATGAATAAGAAGAAACACATCTTCAAATGCATCTGAAAGATGAGTTGAAAGAATGTCTATGAAAGATGTTAAGTCTTGAAAAGAAAAACAAAATATTGGAAGATGAATGCTCATGAAACTTAGATTTTTTTCTAGTGAGAATGAAAATATGATTAAAACGATTGGTTATTTGAATAAATATCTTTAAGAAGAAAATAATCATAATGAGCATTTAGAGGTGAAGTTGAAAGTAAAAGAAGAAGAGTTGGAACTTTTCCAAAAAAAATCTATGAAGATGAAAATACAAGTATATGTTTCCAACACTCTATCACAAATATAGTTGAATGATCTCATAATGAGAAACATGAGAAGGTTCAACAAAATATACCTTTAAAGGGTGATAAGAAGAATGAAATTTTTATTGAAATGAATAAATTTGGGAATGTTATGTATATGTACAAGAACATCATGGATGAGAATGTTTCGAAACATTCGGAATCTGAAAATTATTCCAAAACATTTAGTGTCAATAATTTAGAAATGAAAAGAAGGAATCTGATTAATAATAGAATGTTTGGTGAATAAGAAAAGAAAGAAAATAAGGTGGATGGAAACAAATTCAAAATCCCGATCAGTATGGAGGTTTCAAATGAAAATACTCTTGGTATGAGTATTATTGGTATTTTTGGGGGATTTGGGACCAAATCATGTATTTTTTGGTTGAATCAACAACCTTAAAATTATTAAATAGGTTATGAAATGAAGATATTGATGGGAGTCAATTTCCTCAAAGAAAGAAAATTAAGAGGGGTTTCTTGAAGAAAATTGAAAAGAATGAAGTGAAGATTGATAATAGGTTCCAAAACATGCAGAATATTTGTGAAATATGTGAACAACCTGTAAAAATTGAAAAAGGATGCCTTTTTGTGTCACTAGATCAACAAAAGATTCTCAATTCTCAAAAACCTAAGGTGAAAAATGAAAATAATGGAGAAAAGGTGCTTATTGTTGAAACTACATTAATATCCATGAAAGGAGAATGACCCTAGATACATGATAGTGGGAATTATTCTTAGATGATAAGAGACAAGAAATGTTTTAATGATGTGAAATATTGTATAGAAGGTACAGTCACATTTGGAAATGATGAATCATTGAAAATCCAAGGTGTCGGGTCAACCATTATTGTAAACGAAATGACAAATTCTATGAAAATATTGTATGTTAATGGGATGAAGCACAACCTGCTAAGTGTCTCACAATTGTGTGATGACTGTAAATCAGTTATCTTCAATAATGATATATTTTCTGTAAAGATCAAAAAATATGGAAAGATTGTTACAAGAGGCCAATGTAAGAATGGAAATTTGATTTATGTTGGTGATTCAAAAAACTCTTGTTACATGAGTATGGTGGAAGAGAATCGGTTATAGGATAAAAGGCTAGGACATATGTGTTAGAGGAACATGAAAAAGTTATCTATACGAGATAGTGTTTGAGACATTTAAAATTTACTAAGAAGAAGATATTGGTCTTGCAGTATCTGCTAGAAAGGAAAAATTACAAATGATGTGCATAATAATGTTGATATTTTTTCAAAACAACCGTTAGAGATGATCCATTCTGATATATGTGGGCCAACGAGAAAACAATAAACATATGAAGATAAGTAATTAATTAATTTCATTGAGGATTTTACTCCCATTACTTGTGTTATGCACATGAAACACAAATCTTATGCTTTGAAAATGTTTTCAAGTTTCAGAAGAAAAGATGAGAAAGAATGTGAGTATTCTATGAATCAGTTGAGAACTGATAATGTTTGCGAATAAAAAAGTGATGAGTTTAAAGACTATGTTGAGAATCATTGAATTTTATAGGATTATAACTCTCCATACACTCCCCAAAAAAATGGGATTACTGAATGAAATAGTAGAATGCTGATAGAAATTAGAAAAACCATGTTACTTGAGCATGTACTTTATCATTACTTTTGGAGTCAATCCCTAAGTACTACTATTTATTTTCAGAAATTTTATTTCCATATTCCTCAATTAAGTATGACTCCATATGAATTTTTATGAAAAAAATCTATGTTTGAACCACTTTAGAGTTTTCAATAGTCCTTGTATTATAAAAAATAATGGTGGAAACTATGGTAAGATTGAGAAAAATTGTGTGAATGGAATCTTTCTCGACTATACTTTATAAGGAAGAGGATACATATGCTTGAACAAATAAATAGGAATAATTGTTGTTACTGTTGATGTAATAGTTATTGAAAGCTCTTAGAATGATCAACATGCCTACACAGATAAGAAATTTGAGCAAGTTGATCAAGATAATTCTGACCAGGATAAAAACGATTGAAATCCTAATAATGGTGAATAATCAGACTCATCTATTTCTAGTGATGAGGAAGACAATCGAATATATTATCTAAATCTGAGGAAACATGTGGAATCATAGAATATAATAGGTTATCTATATCAAAAGGTTCAAACAATAAGTACATCCAATTCCATTACACACACTTATTTGTATTAAAAATTAAAACAGAATGATGTGAATGAAGCCTTTGAGCATCTGGAATGGGTTTGAGCTATGAATGAATAATTGGATCAAATTGATAAGAATAATACATTAGAACTCATAACCAATCTGGAAAACAAAAACATCATTAGCACAAAATGGGTTTTCTGGAACAAGATTAATGAAAAAGACAATGTTATAAGAAACAAAGAACAATTCATTTAAAAAGGGTATTCACTAATTGAGGGTATTGATTTTGTTGAAACCTTTTATCTAGTGGCATGAATTGAAACAATAAGAATATTTCATTCTAATATCACACAATGAGGATACAAGAACTTTAAAATTAATGTTAAATCTTCATTCCAAAATGGTGATCTTGAAGAAGAGGTTTATATTAAACAAACTTGTGGGTTTTTATTGTAAAAGATGAAGGTTATGTGTGCAGTTTGAAAAGATATTTGTATGGACTAAAATAAGACCTAATGGAATGGTATTAAAAATTGGATAAATTCTTATGAAATATGAATTTTATCTAAGAGTGGATAACAATCATTACATCATAGAAAGTCAAGATCATTACCTCATTGTAATTGTTTATGTCGTTGAAATTATCATTACTGGGAATGATGAAGGAAGCTATGAAATATTTTATGAATAAATAAATAATTTATTTAAAATTTCCATGATGGTATAAATGATATACTTACATGGGTTACAAATCCAGAAATAGAAAGAATACATTTTCCTCTCCAAAGAAAATTATGCAAAATAACATCTCAAGAGGTTTGGAATGAAAAATTAAAAACCTATTTCCACACCCATTTCAGTAGGAACAAAGGTGAGTAAAGATGGAGATGGAAATGAAGTGGATCAAAAAGAGTATTGAATGTTGATTTTAATTCTATTTTATTTTACTAACTCAATACCCGATATTGTTTATAATGTTACCTTATGTGTAAGATTTCAGAGTACTCCAAGGGAATCACATCTTATTGATGGAAACTAAATTTTCAGATACATCATAGAAACTACAGAATTCAGAATCAAGTATTGTAGCTCTGATAGTAATTATTTATTTGGGTATTCTGATGCATATTGGGTATGAAATGTTGATGATTGAAGATCCACATCCGGTGGTGTATTATTTTCTAGAAAGATTTGTGTCTGTTGGCATTCAAAGAAAGAAAATTTAGTAACTCTCAATATGTCCTAAGCTGAGTATGTTGTTGCTACTCATGCCACTACTCAACTTATGTGGATGAAAAAACAATTGGAATATTTACATGTTGAATTGAAGTTACCCTTACTCTTAGGATGTGACAATCAAAATAAAATAAATCTCACCAAGAATGCAGTGTAGCACTTTCATTCAAAACATATTAATATCAAATATCATTTCATCAAAGAGCATATGGATAAGAATGAATTGAAGCTTGAGTATGTTCCAACATCAAGAAACGTTACTGGTATTTTCACAAAACCTTTATTGAAGGAATCATTCAAAAAAATAAGAGTAACCATTGGTGTAAAACCGCTTTCTCTTCAGTTATGAGGTGTGTGTATCTATCCCCTCTCTAAACTTACCTTTGGATTGTTTTTTCAAGGGGTAGAATTGTTTTATTTCATAAATCTATTTCACAAAAGAGAGATTTGTGGGTAAGCTGTGATTTTAGAACTCTTTAGTGTGTAAACTATTCAAACGGTTTGTTGGAGTGGATGTAGAAAATAAATTGATTTTTTTTCTTGAGAGAATGATGAAAAGAAATATTTTTTGATGATGTTTTTTGGGATATCATGTTTTTTTATTAATGAATCTTATTTCAAAAAATTATTTTGCTCACGTTGTCTTAGAATTGTCGATATTTAATCCATTTCTTGAGGTTACAAAGTTCAGTGACTTATAAAACATGTATGAAATCAAAATCCAAAGGGGGGTTGTTGGTACCAAGATGATGATGAAGTCGATGAAGGTTTAAAGAGTTTTCTCTGGTTTTGAAGATTGGTTTGATAGAAAATAAATCACTTCAATTTGTTTTAGAAACAATTATTTTGAGATTTTGTTTTACAAAATAATTAAAAGGTTTCAAGAAGAATCATTTTCACATTGGTACTGATGTGAAGATCTTAATTCAGTTGTGACAATGCTTTATTGATTTCTATTTTATATAAATCATGTGTTTTACTGAGAAATCGTGATGAAATCATGACATAAGAAAGAGGGAGTGAAAGGGTTTCTTATAATTAGAAAAGAATAATTTTCATATGGTTTTTTCAAAACAATAAAAAATTCATATTCAGATTTATCATATCCTAATGGTAGAGAGAAATAAGTGGGACCCATTATTTTAATAAAACAGAAAATAATCATATCCAGATTGTATCGATTGTCTTTCAAAATAATTGGATTATGGGTGAATGTAAAATATGTGGTGTCGACGGAAAGGTGGTGCCAATTAAAGTGGATTCGATGGAAAGGTGGCACAAATGAAAGTGGTACTGATGGAAAGGTGATACTGATGAAAAGTAAAGATGATGGGAAAAGTGATGCTGATGGAAAATGATTCTGATCTAAGTGGTGCAGATGAAAGAGGTGATGCTAGTAGAATATGATACACCGATCTTTCTCCAAAACAATAGTATTCTGGTAGAATAATAGTAAATATATAGTTTCAATTAAGAATGAATCACATTTAGATTGTTTTGTATCGTATCCGGGTAGGTAGATGTTTTCAGATTGTATTTGATCGTACCCCGCAATCATAACCAGAATGACCATTTCCAGAATGATTGTATTCAACATGGTCATAACTGGAATGATCTTATGTAGAATGATTATATTTAGAATGATCATAAATAGACTGATTGTATCTAGAATAGTCATATCCAGTATCATCGTAACCAAAATGATTGTAACTAGAATGGTCATATCCTGAATGATCATAACCAGAATGATCGTATCTAGAATTATCGTAACCAGAATGATCATAACCATATATGATCATATTCAGGATAATTGTCTCCAAGCCATTTTTATTTGGAAAATATCATGCTAGGGATGATATGAAAATAAATAGGAAGGAATGAAGGCAAATTTATAATACTTTTCAATTATTGTCTGATAATGCTAAAATTGATCCTCAATGAATTCAAAGTCATGAATTTAATCATGATTCAAGTATAGTTTTCGAATATAATGATGTGTTTTCTCAAGTGGATCAAGAGAAAAGAAAAGAAATTTGAGATTTATGAATTAAATGTTTTGGGGAGCCTTTATTTTAAAAGGGTGATTGTATATTAAGTGGAGATGTATATTTATTCATACACATTCAATTGGTATGGTATGAAGCACTATTTTGAAGAAATCAGTATGAAAGAATGATATTCCAACTCATTTATTTATCATCAATTGTAATTTTATTGACATTTGAAATGGGAGTCTAAAAAGTTAGAGATGAATATTTAAGAATATTCAAGAATAATCAAAAAGCATTGACAAAGTCATAATTCCTCCAAGATTTTAGGATAAATATAGATTTTTGGTGAATTTAAGTGATTAGGAAAGTGTTTTAGGATTCCCTCCTAAACATGTTTTGGATCGCATATAAAATGAATTAATTACATTGTACTTGTGTGACTTATAGAGGGAGAAGATCGGGGTTTCTAGAGAGAAAGAGAGTACAATTCTGTTTGGATCGTCAATTGTCTTGGGTGGTGATGATTCATTCATATTCATTTTGGCATGAAAATTTTATTTTGGAATTTAAGTGGTGCCAATTCTACTATGCTATTTTCATTCTAAAAATCTGATTTGGAGCTTTGTTTTGAAAGAATATGACTGGGAGCTTTGTTTTCAAAGAATCGGACAGGGAGCTTTTCTTTGATAGAATCATACTGGGAGCTTCATTTTCAAATAATCAGATTGGGAGCTTTGTTTTGAAAGAATTAGACACAGAGGAACCAGATTAAATGCTTCATAACAAAACCCATGCGGTTCCTACCTTTCTTCTACGTAATTAATTGACTAATTGTATTACAATTTGAAAATATTTGTTGAATTGAAATGAAGTTCTGGTAACATGAGTGGTTACAAAACAATGGTATTACTCTATTGTTCTAGGATGGTGCACATGAACTGGATGGATTATTTCAAAGTGCGGCATGACTGTAAGGGTGTATCCTACTCATTATAATCCAAGTATTTTTTCTTATTATATTTTATGTTATTGGATCATTTCCGAGCCATACTAAGGATGTAGTTATTCTAATTGAATATTGAACCTTGTAAATATTTGTGTTCCTGTAGATGCGTGTTGAGTTTATTTTCAGGAGGTAATTGAACACTTTATTAGGATACACAGGTTGTTTCAATTGAAAAGAAACATAAAATAAAAGGAGTGTCACTGATTCACCCCCACCCCCTCTCAGTGATACATTACTCTAACTGGGAACATTCAGGATGAAAATTGCATGTTACTCATTTTTATCAAGTAATTATTTTCACATGTAGTCTTAGAGTATGTGTTTAGTAATTCTTTGATTTCTATTTAGAGTATAACGGTGTAGATGGTGATTTAATATGATGGGGCACAATATTTGTTTCAATATACTATTTTGGGTAGTTGTTATTTTCAAAAAACCCAAAATGGAAGACTATTTGGAAAACCCCGTCAAGGTGAAATTTTGATGTTTTTAGATTTACTATATTTTATGAAAAATACTATCTTAACATGGTACAATATGTTTCTTCTTATGTATATTATTCTATGGTGACTCCATTTCCCAATGTTTACTAATATTTAGGGTATGAATTTTGGGTAGATCAATGTTTTGTGTTTAAGGATAAAAAGGAAAATGATGGTTTTTCATGTGGTAACTAGGTGGACTATTCAGTACATGAGTGAAAATAAAAAGCTGTTAGGAGGTAGTTTGTGAGACTACATAGTGAGTATATAATCACAGAGAATTCAGATGGTGAACAATTCTTAGAAGGTAGATCCTTGAGTGAATTGTGTTTCATAGCTTTTTACTAAATACATTCTTGGTTGGTGAAGCCAGAAATGAATCTAATAGGATCGTATCATTAGTGCATGGTTATAAGGTGGTAAAAATAGGTGTACTATGAAGGATAACCTGTATGGAAGAAGTGAATGGTAATTTCATGGTGTGTGGGTTTTATAGGATTTTATTTCTATATAAGTACCCTTTAATAATATCATTTAAAATAGAAAAAATTATATTCAAGGATCATTTCTAGATAATTCCATAATGTCATAAGGAATTTCACATGATAAAGGTCCATGATAAAGGATGTTTACATGGAAATCCCATGGAAAAGGCCATCCGTACAGTCAATGTACAATGGAAGGTGTTCCATACCTGTAATTCACGACGGTGGTAGATTATGTTGGTTGGTCTGCAGAGAATGTTTTTAGAGGATGTAGGTCATGCAGGTAGTGTATGATGGTCACTTGTAAAGGTGGTCCATGAAAAAAGTTTGTAGATGAGAGGATCATGCTAGATACTCCATCTAGTATGTTTGTGGTCTCTATGTGGTAATTTCATGGTTTTTAGTTCATAGAGAAGACAAATTTTATAAAGTGTTTTACTATGAATTATATTTTTTTGAGGAAATGTGAATTTTTTCTCTCAAGTGAGAACGGAGCTTAATGGAACCCACACACAGGTTTGAACCAAATCTAAACATATTCAGAACAATGGAATAATATTCTAGAGGATTATTGTGATCAATTTAATTGATATAGTAGTTTAATCACAAAGTATATATGGTTTTAAATTATTGGGAGAATTGTTTCGACCTTTAAAATTACAAAAATAGTGCGCTATGGTGGATTTTGGTAAATTTTAACATCACCTTTGATTGACCCTTAGAATATTCATGTTAGGGTGAACTAGGTAAAAAATTTTTGTCTCATGAATGATTTTATTTCTATACATATATGTATGTGTGTGTGTAAGAATAAGAGAGGAGAGAGTTTTATTTACTAAAAAAATAAGAACAAGGGCAGTTGTTTTTATCATTCTTACCTTGATACATCCCCACCCCTAAGGATTTTTAACCTAGTAGGGATTATGTTAAGGAATTGGTGGTTTGTTATTTTCTTGATAATTATGATCATTTATTGAGAAACATAAGTCCTATTATCATTCTTCAATCTATCTTGGTTATTTCACATAAATATTCCTATTTCCGCATTTATTTAATTTTTAACTGTTTGTGACGTTTTAGCTAGCTCCATAATTTGAAAAAAATTCCTCCAATAAGGTATAAATTAGGTAAATAAGGTTTTGAATTATATTAAACATTTTCATGTTAAAAATTTATAAACTGGTTGTTGTTAAACCAAGTTCCACATATAAGTTTTATAGATATCATATTCTCCTTTATTATATGATTTATTATTTAGGTTGTGATGGAATTATTCAACTCATTTGATTTATTATACTCTATCATCAAGAGATAATTGACCCATTTGATTTATCACCATTTTCAACATGATATTTTATTATTCTACAGATTATAAAGAGGTGTTTTCAGACTTTATATTTGGTTACGAATAATTAATATTTATTATAGAATAAAAATTAGTTTTCTCTTAAAAAAACCTTCATTGGGAATTACTTGATTTTCATTGGAATAATATTCATTATTTTATAGGAAATCTAAATCTATCATATAATTGGTTATTTTATATTTGGTTAAAAAATTGGGTTGAAAAGTTCTTGGTCAGTTATGTTTGAAATTTATTCTAGGAAAAATATCATTTTGAGTATTATATGATTTTTTTCATTTGTGGGGATTAGTTTCTAAAATGGTCATTTTATGTACAAACTCCATTAAGAATTGGTATGTGTAATCTAGTTATATAATGAACTTGGGGTTTATGCATGATTATGTTATTTCCAAAACAAGATGTGGGATATTTTTAAGATGATTTTACATGAAATGTTTCTCTTATTCTAAAATATTAATAATTATTTAAATTGTTACCAATAATAGTTATAATATTAAATTGGGTAAAATCAACTAATTACACACCTATATAAATATCTATCATTCTTTTATTAGTGATAAAAAACCCTCATAAAAATATTTAATCAATTATTTTCACTAAATTAATAGTAGAGGTAACTAAAATACAATATTTCAAATCAATCCCAATACACATGCAATGTTTCGATTGAGTTTTCCTAATCCCATAGATTTATTTACTTATTGAAAAATTTCGTGACTAATATAATCATATTAAGATATAGTTTCTTCAATTCATTCCAATACCTAATTAATGTAAAGTATGAATAGAAGTAAAAAATTTA
Source organism: Viscum album (assembly GCA_963277665.1). Classification (NCBI taxonomy): domain Eukaryota; kingdom Viridiplantae; phylum Streptophyta; class Magnoliopsida; order Santalales; family Viscaceae; genus Viscum; species Viscum album. The sequence continues at coordinate 1,020,095,683 of OY728137.1, read as the reverse complement.
ATCCAACAATTTTTAATTAGAAGGAAAATTCATAAGTTTATTTTTGACTCCAATTACTCCTTTTGGTTTCATAATAAAATATATATAAATAAATTTCATTATATGTTAGTGGGGATCCTCCCTTGGATGTATATTAAATTTTATAATTTGATGAATAAAACTATATTTGATTTCAAAATCGGCTGGTGAATTGGTTATTCTAAATTACTTTTTTGATTTTATTCCTCAGATAAATAAACTTCATTAAGATTTATATTGAAACTAATATTATTTCCTATATAAAAATATTATTATTTATTAATTGGTAGGTTCACAATTACTGGTATAAGTTTTAGGTTTCTTCTCTAGAGTTTCATAACTCAAAAGGTCAAAAAGTGAGATTTTTCTTCATTTGTCTCAATTTTTATTTCGACAAACATATAAATCAAATAAATTTCAGGATCCAAAGTTTGTAAATATGAGTTTTAGATTATAAATATTCAAAAAAATAAATATATATAACCACCCCAAAAATGGATCCAAATTGATACAAGATATCCTATTACAAAATCCTTATCAACATTTTATCCCCAAGGAATGCATTATAATATTCCCCATGTTTGTATCTTTAGGTGGTGGTATTCTATGTTCAATATCATCACATTTTTTAATTTTTAAAAATAATAATACTTATTGATGATTTTATATGTTTTCAAAACATTAAATAAAACTAAAACATATTTATTAGAATAAAATTAGATACATATTATTTTAAATAAAAAGTGGATTTTATAAATTAAAATTGTGAATCATTATTTGATTCAATAAGTAGTAAACTAGTTTAAACCTTTGGATACACCCTTCATTATTGTCAGAAATATTTCCTTTTCAGGTTATTTAATTGTCATTTTAATACAACACAATTTATACTAAATTCCTCTTTAAATAATTCCAATATATTGGTTTGAATTTCATTCTTACTATATAAGTGATTAAACTAATTTAATACCACTAAGAGATTAACATATGTGAAACCATTGTAATCCTAAATAATACCTTTCTTGAGAAATTCAAATATTTATGGAAATTACATTACTACATAAATTAGAATAAATAAAAACAAAATAAAAATAAAATAACTAGTTTAATTTTAAGAAAATAAATTCATAGAATAATTGAAAAATGATACAGTATATGTGTTTCATGAATCCGAAGGGGGTGTGTGTGGTTATATACTTCTCACAGATGCCAAAAGTCTTAAGCCAGACATAGATAAACAAGATCAGAAATACCTCCCTATTTCTTTCTACATATGTTCAATATATGTTCCCCTCTTTAATGTGAAATGATACCTCCCTTATCTCTTATCTGGTTTTTACCATTTTAAAATTATTATCAACCTATTCTTAAAAATTCCCTCATTTTGTAGATTTTAAAATGTACCTTGTCATCCCTACATGGATGCATCATCTTTATCTAATTATTCTATGGATAGCAGTAGAAACAACAACAATAATCAATGTTTTTTTGGGGTGTAAAACTGAATACATAAGTATTGAATGGTATTCACTTGGGAATTATTCTTTTAATACTCTTTTAATCTTCCCAAAAACTTCATTTTTTAATCTTCCCCATTTTAATTCACCATCTCATTAGTTATAACTATCTTTAAATTCCTTATCAATTATGGTGTAAAGTAATCTATATAGTTTGGAAGAATCTATTCTGGCAATGGAACTTAAATTATTCAATTTTCCTTAATCGAGTGATCTAATCCATTGTAGTGTGAATCACATCCTTCCTCAATTTGATTTATTCTATTACAGCACAAATAGATGTTTCATAAAATGAAACTTAGTTTCCTCTAATATTTGAAAAGTATAGTAGCTTATGCACTCCCACAATGAATTTTTTTTCCAAAACATGATATAATGATTATATTACATTACATATATGATATTTCCCTTATAATGTTTTTTTTGGGTTTCATGATTTGTATTAAATTCAATTCTTGTGTAATATATTGTTTCACTCCCAATAATACACAAAATTTTTCCCACAGAGCTATCTTTTTTTCAAATAATAAATAATAAAAATAAATATACTATTCAATATGTAAATTTTATTTATCATATGTAACATAAATAGATCATACAAAAAATTTGTTACTTATCATAATTCACACTTCACCTCAAAAATTATGATGTGTGTCAGTGCCCTGGGAAAATTATGTTACAAATTAGATTCAGCAATGAAAATTATATTATGTATCAACTTCACTATATAAATTTAGGTTCTTTATCATCTTGGATATTTAAAATTTTATTTTGTATCATCTTATTTGAAAAAAATATATACTTCATTTTATTGATTATTCAATAATATCACGAATAAAATGTTATATATTCTTCATGATCTTCTAAAATATATTATTTATGATCCCATAATTATCCCATTTCATTCAATTTCATGGATATTATGTAACAAGTATAGTGGTTCCCAAACCTCAGTCAAAAATTTGATTTTATTCCGAAATCACCCTTTTTCCAAAAATTAACAGAAATATAATTAAAAGTATAGCTTGTACAAATAATTCAAAAAAATAATAAAAACACAAAATAACCATGAATTTATCTATTTTTATAATGAATCCAAAAATATTACTAAAACCTAAAAATGATTCAGTTTCACTTTAAATGAAACAATTGTGGGGATTATTTCAAAAAAAAAACTAAAAATGATGAAAACTTGAGGGCTATCACCCACCCTGGATATGACCTATAAGGAGGAAATTATTCAAAAAAAAAATTTGTCTCAAAAATTTTATACAATGAATATATAGATATTATTTATAAAATTTTTAATATTGTAATAGAATAATGTTTTTTGGCCATTAAATAAATTTCAATCGATTCAAATATCAAAGACTATTTTTGTTTCTAGGTAATGTTTATAGAGTGTGGATCAATTGTTTGAGATAATATAAGAATAAAATCGACATAATATTATGTTTTTTCTAGTTTTTATATTCCATGAAAATTCTATACTTATCAACAATACAATTCAGAGAAGTTTCATTTCCAAGGATCCAAAATTCCTTTATTTTCAAGATCATAATACAGAGGTGAAAAATCATTTATTAATTTAATGGTGATGGGATTAGTATATTAGGAACATGTTTTTTTACATTAATTTAATAGTTTCAATACTTTATCAATTCCTAAAAATATGGTTTCATAATGTCACCAGTAATTCAACTAAATGACTCTCAGTTGTGATGTGTTTTTAGCTAGATATTTCTCATTATCAGAGGATAAAATAAATAAAAGAATTAATATTTGAAATTTATCAATGGTAAAACACTTATAAAAACCCTTTATTTGACTAATTTAATTTTTCAAATAGTTTATTGTTGGTTTAATCCAAACTCCAACTTATTTTTAATATGAACACTGATCAAAATAAAAGGTCACACAATAATCTTTACTGGTAGTTTATGAATTAGCTAGATCAAACCTGATGTTGTCTTCAGGTAGAACATGGATATATACTTCTTAAATGTTTTCCTGCTTGGTTTTGGGTTAATTCAAAATTTGTAGGTATTTATGTTCTATGAAATTTAGGATTCATATAGTGCTAGTAACCACCTTCTAGCCAAGTTTTATGCTTTCCTTAATGAAATATCACTCTATTAGTGAAATAAAATTCTTTTATCATTTATTGATATGGTATGTAAGTTACTGGTCAGGTATATTTCTTCCACATATTCTTCTCACTGATATATTACTTATATCGTTCTGAGATACTACAATATATTGGAGTGAGTATCTATCTTGAATCATATATGGTGTCAAGGTAACATGGTTGGAGATTATTTAGCATTGGGGGGGGGGTCTATTTCATACCTCATTATATTCCATGGTTTTTATTTAATTCCCCATATTTTTAATCATGTTTTGAGCATTTATTTTTCTCACACTATAATACTTTATACCCCCAAACTATTTTCTCCTTAACTAGATTTTTGGAATTTCTAATAAAATTTCACTTTCAAATGAATGTTTCATTAAAGGTTCGTTACCAATATATGAATTTTTATTTCCACATAAGGGTTGAAATAAATTATGAATCAATTTTATAATAGGAAGATACATCAATGAGGAAATATATAGAATTATTTATAATAATCAACAAGATATTTATGCTTTAATAAATGAAGTTCAATTATATAAATTTAGTAAAGAGTGAATTCTATATTCACATTATAAATAAAATTTTATTAAAAAAATTGAAATATTAATATATATAATTAATCTAATATATTTTAATAATGAGTAAAATTATGATGATGTAAAAAATTTTACTTTCAGAACACTCTTATGAAGTGTAATAACAATTGGCTTAAAAATTGGAATACCGAGAAAACTTGATTCCAATTAAAAGAATGAAGTGAATATAAAATTTAGTAAATATATTTTTTCCAATTTAGAGGATATAACAAAATAGTTAAAGGGAAAATATTTTAAAACCATGTTTCTATAAATGGATATTCAATCCATACTTTTAAAAGGAAAGTTAAATGTATATCATATGATAGACTTAACAAGTAAGATTATGATGTTTCGAATATAAAATAAATAAATAACAGAGTTTTATTTCTAAATAAAGATATAGAAACTTCAAAAGGATATTTTCTATTTATTTGGATGTGTAGTAAAATCCATAGATATATTCTAAAAGGACATGTATCTAAATAAAAAAAATTCTAAAACATCTTATCCAAAAAGGTGTACATAAGGTATGATATTATTTATAGATGTTTCATTTTTGATAAACATGGTCATATGTAATGATATTAAAATATATATATTTCAAATGGGAAATGATAATATTAGAGTTTCCTATGAAAAATGGTGGTAAAAATATAAAATAAAAAAAAATAAATTGGTTTAAAAATAGATTCATTTTGTTAGAGGAAATCATTGATGGAATAAAATTAATTATTCACCAATAAAAAAAGTTTTACTACTCACAACAACCATCATAGAAATAAAAGAAAAAATTTTAGTGAATAAAGAAGCTAACTAATCATGTTATATTATAAGAAGATGAATTCTGGAAGAAATAATCACAAAAGATAATGAAATTTTTGATAGTCTTAACAGCATTCAAAGAGGATAATTACAAATAATTCATAACTTATTTAAAAAAATCTACTATGATGTATGAAATAAATATAGGTAAAATTTATCAAACATGTAGAAATAATAATCTAGAAGAATTTATAAATGAGAAAATATGTACTAGTAGAATTATTCTCACAAAAATCGATGTATTCTAGTTCAAAAAAGATTATGGAAAGAAATGTATATATTTAGGAACAACATTTTACAAGTGTTATTAATCAATGTGAAAAAAAAATTACGATTCAAATAAAGTGGAAAGAAAAAGTTTTGTTCACCATAATTAACCATATCCTCAAATTGAGGATGCTCAAGAAGTACCTCACTGCCCATGTATTTAACTACCAAAATTATTATTGATGTGGTTTTAGTTTAAGCATAATATATGATCGATGGGGTAAATTAAATGAGAATAATTATAATTATATAATGTATTATAGAATTAAATATGGGGTTTCAAATCAAAATTTAAACATTAAAGTGGTTTTATTCTATGATTACTGGTATATATTAACTTATAAACATATGTGGTATCAAGGATATAATTAAACATTCATATGGAATCAATGAAAATCTACAAAAATAAGTGTTGAAAAAATACATTAAAGAAGAAGTTAATCTCTTAAAATGAAACAAATTTTTGTCTTTAATTGGTATCAAATGAAGTTACTTATCATGTGGTATTATCCCTTAAATAAATTAGAGGGTAGCACAATCCTTATGAATAAATGAAAACATTAAAGGGGGAATCCATGATTTATATATTTTATGAAATAGAATGAAGTACTACATATTTTTTAATATAATTTAACTAAATAAGAGAGAGTCTACCTTGAATATTTTAATTTAATTGTTTTATTGGATATAGATAAATTCAACGAGATTTGGAACTGAGGTATCCAAGGGATCTAGCCTAAGTTTTCATAGGATGGATAATATGTGAATACATGTATCAAAAAGTAATATGAATCACATTCTATTTTCTTTATAAATATTTACTAATATTATATATATAGTGTCATTGAGATCATGAAATATTTACAACTGAATTTAATACTTGAGCTATATAATCATATATAAGTTAGTGAAATGGAAAACATTTTTTCTTATTAAAATATTTTATTTTTATAACACCTTTAATATTTAAAAGGAAAAAATTAAATATAGTTTAACAGAAACACATTTATTTCAATGTTTTTGTATTATTGGATGAGTTGGAAGGGGACCAAGGGTTTATTTCAAGATGACAAACCTAGTGTTTAGAATTTTTTCCTAATGACAAAATCCACTATGTACCTAGTGGTTTGGTAATATAACATCACTAACTATAGTAACTAAGAGAACATGATTGTTATAATAAATTGTTACCTGATACAAAGGATCACATTACACAATATAAATTGTTTTATTGGATTAATATAATGGATGTATACATGATTTCCATATTACAGTGAGAACATTAAAAAATAGTTTATAAAACTCATGAAAAATTTATTATTCTTTATTATAAATACTTGAATTAATTCAAAGCTCGCTTATTTTTTCCTTAAAGATAGAAAAAAAATAAGAGATATTAAATTCTTATTAAAGGGTTTTATACTATGGTATATATCAAGAATATATAAGGCATAAACAATATTACAGACTAAATAATAAACAGATGATTCATATAATAAATAACCTGAGCATAAAATATATCCATGGAATGTAAAAAGTTAGTAATCACATAGAGAATAATGAATAATTTTAAAATAATAAAATTCGTAATTCAAACCATGTTTATCATACTGTTGAAGCCTCATTCGGGTTAATTTCAATAAATGGATAGACATACCTCAAATATCCCAATGAATAACATTTCAACATAATTTTATCTTGAGACCATACCTGATGCATTTAGGGGCTATAAATTTTCTATACCCAACAATCATTAAACTATAATAATGAATTCCTTATATATTTAATAAAAAATACAATATGTTAATTAATAACCTTATTGAATCATATATATGGAATATAAATATTCCTCTATCAAGGGAATAACTTTATTAGTCATCTTAATTCAAATAACACCATATATAGAAATGGTTATATGGTTTAGATTATATTTAAATAGTTTAAATGAAAATAATAATATTAATATCACAAAAAAAATATGGACATTGAGGAGAAAAATAAGTCAAATTAATGATGGAGAGTGATATAGAACACTTATTCAAGGAGTTAATGAACTGAGAATAACCCATGTGTCAAAAAATAAGGTATAAACATAAATGAAAAAGGTATTAATTGTGAATATCAATTAATTAGAAATTATGGTTTTTTTAATTCAATACTTGTAATATATGTAGAGAAAGATGTAAGAAAACCCTTATAAATAATGTTCTTTAAAACTTTTGAAACATAGTTACATAAATGAATATAAAATTAATTTAAATATTTATTTTTATGAGGTTTAAAAGATAATTAAAAAAATTATTTTTAATACAATTTAAAATAATGTAATATTTAAAATTAAATATTTTTAATTTAGAAAATGTGGAGTGGAATATGAAAATATATATAAGTGAACGAAAATTTTGTTTCAAGTCTTTTAAGAAAAAAAAATATATTTATTTTGATATAAAAAAATGAAATATTCACATAATAATATAAATTTATATTAAATTTGAAAACCATAAAAACTTGTAAATGATGAAAAATAATTAATAATGATTATTATGGAGGTAAATATTGTTCATGTATGAAATTTTAAAAAATAAATTCATTTCCCATATTTTTAATTAATTTAAAAAATGAATTGTAAGGATATTAATAAAATGATTGTTTTTAAAATATTGAAGTAATAAAATAAATTTAACATAAATTTAAAATATATAATCATTAAATTATATAAAATAACATTCTTGAAATAAAATAAAGAACATGGATATGGAACAGAAATATTTTCAACTAATAAGATCTGATTTTATTAGAAACATGCTTTTAGTCAATTATAGTACTAAAGAGAGGTATATGGATGACTAATTTGAAAACTCATAAATAAATATATGAAAATAAAACATACGATGTTTGTGTGGGTAATAAAATATAACTACCTCAATATGAATTGAATCAAAAATAATCTCGATAAAAAGTGATATTGTAAAATAAACCATTACCATAGAGTCCTACTTGGTCAAACGGGCTCTGAAATACTATATAATAAGTTTATATTTATTATACATATATATTAGTACTTAATTTATATTTATATTACTATATATCATTATCTTATAATTTCTCATTACCTTTTTAATAATAATTATTTATTAAAATCAATATTATTGTGTTATTTTTTTCCATGCATGTTTTGGTTCAGAGGTTTTTGTCCATGCACCTTGTTAATGGTTTAATAATCTCCAAAATCTTAATCAATGTTTATATTATGTTTATGATATGGATTTTTATTCCCATGATCTTTTCATGGAACAAATTTTATCTTTTTTCATGAAAGTATTAATAAATTATTTTTTTAGACATTTAGATTTTATAAAGAGAGTTGATTTTATTAAACAATTTATATAGATATATTACCATTATAGAATAATAAAAAAATATGAATTATAAATTATTAAAGTTTATTATTATTATTTAACATTACTTGATAATTCAATATATAAACATTATAACACCATTCATGTAGGTGGTAAAACTGAGATGAATAAGAGCATATTTTAACAACTGAACGAATACGAACATGATATTTTATAATGATAATATAACTTATATAGAAGGGTACTGATTTTAAAAATCGTTTCATAAATTTATAAATAATTTTTAATAATTCTTATATGAATAGAATAAATTAAAGTGTATGTTGAGATGTAATTATTTATAAAAGTATCATGGTATGTCCGTTTTATGTAGTTTAATTTTACAATAACCATTTTTTTAAATAATAATTAATATAATAGAAATATTATCTTTATAAAACATTAATTAAGTTATAAATAACATATTTAATCATTGAAAACATTTATAGAACCATCTATGTATGTCGGAGGTGAAAAATTATATATGTCATTTATAAAGATGGTGGTATTCATGTTACACCATTGACATTCTCATTTTTCTAAAGAAATAGAAGGAAAATAGATAATGGTTATTACATAAAAATAATAACATTCGATTATACTAACTAAATTTTTTCATTATTTTATGATGGTTATTGATTATTTTTATGATTATTAATAATAAAAAAATATGATAGAACTTGTTTAAAACAATTACAACTTCCTTAGTTATCCAACATTGGTTCTCTCCTTATCCGTTCAAAGGCTGTTATTTTTGGAATACCTAAATATTTAGAAAAATAAAAAGGTATTTGGATTTTATTTTTGTAGTTATTCAACATGAAATGATTCTAAATGTGTTTAGATAAGCCAGGTGGTGAATGGATCCTTTTATATGTGAGAGGGTTGGCACTCTTGTATATTTCAATAACATAAAAATAAAATAAATTACATTATCAAAGGAAAGTGGAAATTAATTGGGAAATTTGGGATATAAGATGAGGTGGGAGATTATAAACTGAAAGAGGCTAATATGAATTGTTTCTATTATAATATTCACGTGCTTTATTAATCATAAAAATCATTTTTAGTGTATTTAACAGTTTGAACATTTTTTCATATTACAATTGTAATTCCTTCTTCAAATATACTTTTACATGGTATATTTTTTAACACCATATGAAATAGCCAATGATATTGATTTTATTTTCATATTTTATTTTCAGGTCTCTGGTTCTATAAAGAACAATTGAAGTTTTTGGAGCACTTGAAGATTCACATTTGAAGACCCCCAAAGTTGGCCTAGAAGAAACAACATTCTAGGAAAGGTAAACTGGAAAACATCCCAATAATGAGATTGTAACAGCCAAAATCCAAGCGTAATAATTATTAACATTGAACTAAAGATTGAGAAAATCATGGGGAATATTTCATACAATAGTTAAAAGATCTAATTCAGAGTTTTAAAGGGAGTTTCAGGCGGCTTAAGATGGAGATAAAATTCTAGGCCATTTTCTAAAGCCCAGAAAAATATCCCACCAATTTAATCATATCTCGAAAACCCAATATTATTTTAGGATGGTATTTTAAAAAGAGTTATTATACATCTCATAATTCATTTTTCTCTTATTTTTCCCACTCCAATTCATCCATCTATAAGGTCATATAGGTTCCTCTGTTCAGTGTATGCAAGCTAGATGCAACTTTGGGTCAAGGGTGGAAAAATATTCTATCCCTTACTTTCTACCACCCTAGGACTACCATACTCATGTGGGATGCTTTCTAATATTGGTAGATCGACCCAAGGCTTCAAAAATTACTATTTAAGTTAGTGGTGGTGAATTATTTGAGCATCATTGGTGCATTCATTCATTATAATGTTATGATGCAATTTTGTTGTGTCAAGTTTGTCATTCACATGTAAGTTGTTATAATTCGTCTTAGTTTCTTAATAAAATCACTTATTTTCCTCTTATTATGTTTTTATTTGTATCATGTTGATACCATTGGATCAAGGTGTGGATTTATTTACACCATTCCTTGTGAAATTATCACACAACGGTGGAGTGCTCGTTATTTCAATGTTTTCTTTTTTACTTCTCCATTTTCTCTCTCATGAGTCTACATCCCACTTCCATTGAAACCATAATATCAATGGAGGGGTATAAATCTTATGAGTTAACCCAAGGTTGTATTGATGGGATGTATTGGATGTTATTTATCACCCAATTAATTTTTAGTCACTTATTTTAATTGATATTTTTATTTGATGATTTTTAAACTTCTTCATCCCTATTGAATTCTAAGGCCACATACATCATGTGATAATACAAACCATTATCTTGGATTGCTCATAAATTTGATCCTCCATGTTTATAGGTATTTAATATTAGGGTGTGTAGGAATTAAGAAAGTATGTGATGATGTTTTTTTATATCCTTAAATGAACCCATCTCAAGTATAAGAAATTGAAATAATTGAAAAAGTAATGCATCCATTCCACCCCAAGTGATAACCTAGGATCAACTAATTATTTTAAATTTAATTCACTTAATACTCATAGCATTCACTTCATCCTATAAAAATTCATCCCAAATTTTTCCACTTCATAGAAAAAACAGTCCATATAATGTATGTGTCTATATGTTTCTTCTAAGGTCTCTGAGGATTCGACAACCCAAGCTAAACTACAAGCAACCGCATAACCCTAAAACATGGGTAAATTTGGGAAAACCCAAATTTTGGAGCCATTTTTGGGGACCCACTTAATTCATCACCACAATAATTATATTCTCCCTCATTTATTCTATTCTCATCCAAATTCACTTATCTTTTCCCTCTCTTGTTTTTTTATTTTGGCACATGTCTACCTACACTTGTAACCAATCAATCAATCTAATTATGATGGATAGTTCTGGGGTTGGGGAGTCAAGTACACCAAGGGAACTATTTACAATATATCCTAATCTTACTAATATTCTAGTGTCAAAAAGTTATCCCATTTCAATGTAAGGTCTTCAAAGAAACCAACTCATAAACCCAAGTGGGGACCAAAATGGAAGTCTAAATGAGGCAGCCCCAAAATTGGGAAATACTGTCGATCAAACCATGTATGACTACCACACACCTTCCTAAACCAATGAACCATGATTCATTATACAAAATTCCCTATGATATTCTAGCTACATATTTAAACCTTGTGTCATAAACTACCTTCCCATATTCCATGAAATGGAGTCAGAAATGACATACCATCATGTCAAGGAGTTCAATGAAATTATTGAAACCAAGTTTCCCCCACATCAACATGAGTAAACTAAGATGAGGAACATTTCTTTCTCACTTATGTATCGAGAAAATAATTGGATAAACAATCTGAGACCAACATCAATCCACTCCTGGTACAAATTGAAAACATAATTATACAAAAAATACATCCCTCATCACAAAACAATTTCACTTAAAAAGGGAATCCAAAACATTTTTGAAAAAGAAGGGTAGTCATTTTATGAAACATGGGAAATGTTCAAAGTCACAATAAACATGGTTTCACACCATGGTTTTTCTTTTTCTAAACAAGTGATAATTTTCTATGAAGGGTTGGGTATGGAAAACAAACAATTCTTTGACATGATGTGTAATGGAACATTCAAAAACAAATCCCCAAATGATGCTTACAAGTATCTAGAAAGCATTGCTGAACAAAATTAAACATGGGTAATATCACCATACTATGATAATCCACCCAAATATACTGTAATTTACACGCTTAGGAAGCAGGAATTCTTTAGGGAGAAACTTACTACACTCACTAGGAAGGTCGAGGATATCGATCTTATGAAGTACCATGAAATTCAAATTGTTGACCCTGTTTTGAAAATTTGTGACATACATGACCACATGACTATAAAATACCCAAGAATCCCTTCCATTAAATATGTTCTTCTAGTAGGACCACCAGCGGAGTTCAATGCTCTGAACTTTCAAAATCCACAATAACAAAACACTTTCAATCTGAGGTACAATGACCATCCAGGATTCTGTGGGAAAGACAAGCAACAACCTAGTTATCCCCATGGATCAAAACCCTACCATCCAAAAAAATTTCAAAACCATAACCAATTCCAACCACAACCAATCCAATACCAACAACCCCTAAAATAATCAATACATCAACCAATTTATCCTCCTATGATAAACCAACCAACACAAGAACCTACTCAATATGTCCCTCTTCCAATCCTTGAGCAGTTCTTTAATCAATTGGAGAAAATGAACTCAGAAGTCCCATCCCTTAAACATGAACTACAAACCATTTAAATTGGGAAGGAACCCATGCCTAATTGGGTAGTACCATCCTCAAATAAAAGGGGAGAATCCAGTTACACACCGAACTCTCATGAACAAATCAAAGTAGTGACTATTTTAAAAAGTGAGAAATCTATTGAGATACCTGAACATTCCATTCTAGAACTGTTAAAAGATTCAAAAACCCCTGAAAATGATGAAGAAACACCCATAGATTCTGAAAACACCAATTAGAATGTAAAGGAACTATAACCACACTAAACAATCAAACAAAAATCTCATTTCCCTCAATGCATTGGAGGAAAAACTAAACCATAACTGAATGAGACTTTGAGGGAAATATTCTTTTAGGATTGTTGAACATCCATCTTCTTGATGAAATCCAAACCATTCCTGCCTACTCAAAGTACCATAAGGAATTGTGCACTTTTAAAAGGAAATTTTCACATAAAAATCAAGTCCTTTTGGCATCTAATTTGAGTACCACCATTCATGGGACCATTCCTCCAATGTTGAAATATCCAGGATGTCTATACATCAATGTTGAGTTATGAGAGAAAAAAGTTTTCAAATCTCTTTCTAATCTGGGATCCAGTGTGAACCGCATTCCTTATGCAATGTATTTTCAGTTAGGTCTCGAATAACTCCATCCCACATCTTTTACTCTTCAACTTGTTGATCATAGTGTTCGAGTTCCTAAGGGGATCTCAAAGGATGTTTTAGAAAAAGTTGAAAAATTCATTTACCCAGCTGACTTCACTGTCCTTAACAATCACCCAAGATTAGGTCCTACGGAGAAAACCCCCCAATATCTTTGGTAATCCTTTCCTTGCAACAATCAACTCTTTTATCCAAGTATGAAATGGTAACATGATCATCAAATTTAGAAACATGAATCTAGACTTGAGAATATACAATGAGAACTCCCAATTTGGGGATGATGAAGAGATACATGAGATTAATTGGATTGGTATTGTTGATAGATAACTTAAGGAACATAAAGGGATTACGGAAGGATGTTTAAGTCAATAAGAGATTGATTTTTTTGTTCACCTGAGGGAAATTTGTCTCCTTAGCTTAAATCTCTCTTAGATAGATCTATTGATGATTTTATAGAGTCACCAATCAATGATACCATTTGTGAAATCAATAACATTGAATCCATAGCCATTCATGACACTAATATGGATAATTTAGTGGATGAAAATTCTATTCACGAGAAACCATTTCTCTCATGAAATCTGGACAAAGAAACCAAGTTCAATACAAAGTCCATTCCTTCCCTGGAAATTGATAACCAATTTGATTTAGAATTTAACATCATACATTCATAACGCAAGTATTTTTTATTTGTGTGAAATCAAGCATTTCATGTTGTCATTTCTTCTTCTCTTGAATCCATTCCAGAGATGATGCTTTTGGATGTCCTAATAAAGCATAACAAAGGAATTGTATGGACCCTTTCTGAAATTACTAGGATTATCCCACTCATTAGAACTCATAGGATAGTTCTTGAATCTGAATCCATACCATTTAATTAACCATAGAGGAGACTTGATACAAATATTTTGGATATGGTAAGGAAAGAAATTATTATGTTTTTGAAAGTGGGTATCATCTGCCCCATTGCTAAGTGTGATTGGGTAATCCCAATTCAGGTTGTCCCAAAGAAAGCTGGAATCACTATGATCACCAATGAGGATGGTGACCTTCTCCCCACAAGGGTTAGTAGTGGATGGAGCGTATATATTGACTATAGGAAGCTCAACTCTTGTACCAGGAAAGACCATTTCCCCTTTCCTTTTATAGATCAAGTCATCGAGCGAGTGGCAGGTCATAAATTATATTTCTTCCTAGATGGATTATCAGGGTATAATCAAATCGAGTTATCCATAAAGGATCAAGGGAAAACAAACTTCACTTTTCCATTCAGCACTCTTTCCTTCAAGTGCATTCCCTTTGGGTTATGTAATTCCCCTAGTACCTTCCAGTGGTTCATGATGGGAATCTTCTCAGAGGTGGTGGGGGGTTATTTAGAGGTCTTCATGGATGCCATCTTTATCTTTGGGGATACTTTTTAGGGAATCCTTTTGAATGATGAATGGGTTTTTTCAAGATTCAAGGATAAGAACCTCATCCAAAATTGGGAAAAATTTCAATTTATGGTAAAAAAAGGACTTTTTCTAGGCCATATAGTCTCTGGTAGAGGTATTAATGTTGATAAATCTAAATTCGACATCATTATTCACATTTCCTCTCCTAAAATTATTATGTAAGTGAGGTTCTTATTAGGACATGCTGGTTTCTTTAGAAGGTTTATTATGATTTTTATCTTTATTTCTCGACCACTTTGTACTCTATTGGTGAAATATTCTCCATCATTATGGAAAGAATGCTTTGAGGAATCATTCTCTACACTATTGGCTGCTCTTATCACTTCACCTATCATGAAATATCCAAATTGGAAACTTCTTTTTTATATCATGTGTGATGCTAGTGACTTTGTTGTAGGAGTAGTATTAAGACTACTATGGGATAAAACTCCATGTGTCATTTCATATGAAAGGAAATCATTAAATGATGCACAAATCACCTACACCACCACTGAGGAACAATTTCTTTCTATTGTATATTCCTTAGAGAAATTCAGCTCCTATCTCTTAGAATCACCCATCATTGTATTCACCAAATATCCAACCTTGAAATAACATTTCCAAAAACAAGATTCAATGGATAGATTATTAGGTGGGTCCTTGTTCTTCAAGAGTTTGATTTAACCATTAAGGACAAAAAGGTTGTTGAAAATATTGCAGCTAATCACCTCTTTAGGATGGAATTCAAAGACAACTCAGACCACATTTCAAAGTCTAATTCATTTCATAATGAGCACCTCTATTTTGTGAGTGATAGCCCATGGTATGCTGACATAGAAACCCACTTGGTTACAGATGAAATTCAAAAAAAAATTGGGACCCAAGATAATAGGAAATTCATTTATGATGTCAAACACCATTTTTTTGATGATCTTCACCTATTCAAGTTCTGTACTGATCAAATCATTAGGTGATATGTTCCTGAGTCTGAGAAAGAGTCCATTCTAAGATTCTTTCATGTAGAGGCATGTGGACGCAACTTTTCCACAATAAAAACCACTAAAAAGGTCCTCCAAAGTGGTTTCTACTAGCCTAACCTCACTAAGTATTCCTTTAAATTCTACAAAAGTTTTCCTCAGGGTCAAAAATTGTGATCTACTACCAAAAAGAATCAAATTCTCCTCACTCCCACTATGGTCATTGAAATATATTATTGTTGGGGAATTGATTTCACGGGACCCTTCCCAAACTCTATGGGATACCTCTATATTCTCTTAGCTATTGATTATGTCTCAAAATTAGTTGAGGCCATTCCCACCATGTCCAAAGACCATTATGTTTTTGATTCGATTTATGAAAGAGTGCATATTTTATCGACTTAGAATTCTTCGGGCTATAATTAGTGATTGAAGAACCCATTTCTGCAACCACCCATTCTATTATCTCATGTACATGTAAGGTATTTCTCATAACGTTTCAAATATGTTCCATCCTCAAACCAATGGTCAAGATGAGTTACAAAATAGGGAGATTATGAAAATTCATGAAAAATTAGTCAATCCCTCTAGGAAATATTGGTATGAGAAACTCTTGGATTCTTTTTGGGAATAACATACAGTATTCAAAACCATCCAAGGCATGTCACCGTATAGATTAGTTTAAGGAGAATAATCCCATTTACCTATTGAAGTTGATCATAAGGAATTTTGGGCAATAAAAAAATGAATTTCCACATTTCTTTGGCCAAATAAAAGAGGAAATTAGATCTTAATTAACGTTAGGAATATAGGATGGAGTCTTATGAAAATTCAAGGATAAATAAAGCTAGACTTAAAGCATACCAATCTAGGAATCTCAATTTTATAAACTTTGATCCTGAAATATTTGTTCTCTTGTATAGTTCAATAGTTTATTTACACCGGGGAATGTTAAGGTCATGATGATTAGGTACATTCATAGTGCATCATTTGTACCCCCATGGGGCAGTAGAGATCCAGGGTCCCACAAATGGTCAAATTTTCAAAGTAAATAGTCTTAGGTTAAAACCATTCACTGAATCATTCAATAAACAGGAAACAAAGGTTGAGTTGGCAGAGCCAGCCTATGATTTGTGAAAGAATTTATAGACTTAGGATCTATGTCGGGCTAACAATTTTAAAAAAAAGTTCTTCATGGGAGGAAACCCATGGTTTTTATGATTCCAATCATCATGAATAATTTTTTTTTCAAAATAGGATTAATGAATCATTTTTATATTTTAAAAAACAATACTATTGACATGTTCTTCTATTAGGAGTTTGGATGGGTATGAAAGGAGGGCGCCATATTCCCTCATGTCACGTTGTGTGATCCTTGAGTAATACCTGGCCAAGAAATTTAAAAAGAAGACAATATATCATCAGTTTATTTTATTTTATTTTTTTTGTGTTTGTAGGTTAAAATAAAATTAATAATAATAATAATTAAAAAAATTAAAATGACACATCCTAGGTCATGGGGAAAACCCCTTCACAACCGATGAAGCCGTAGGGGACTCGAACCCGGGACTAAAGGGAGACAAGGGAGTGCTCCTACCACTAAACTACGACTTATAGTGTTTCATTATTCTATTTTATTAATATATATAATTATATTTTAAAATTTATATATCCATATATATATAGATATATATTTCTAATTTTTTCTTTTTCCTAGTGTCTGTCTTTGGTATTCTTAAATAAATAGGGGATAATGTATTGATGGATTTTTGGGTGTACAAACATAAAACTATCATCATTAACAGGGCTTCTCCAAGTGTCATGCATATCAAAGGAGTAATCAGGAGTTTCATGAACTTCAACATCAAACAAATAAGTGATTTGTTCCATGTTTCATATTTCAAATTCCTTTTAGAACACCTCTCCTCTACCTCTACCCCCTACTAAATTTAATTTTCTTTAAACATTGTGGACAATGTTATTTTATGTTGGGGGGTGAAAGGAAAAAATTACATTTGTGGGTATTAAAAATTTATAAAAGGAAAAATTTCTATAACCATGAACATGATAATACACATTTCACACTTGGAAATTGACTATCAAATAACTTATCATGCCCTGATTCTGATTTTAATCCATCTATAATTTCATTAGATTAGAATTTGGAACGTGTTGATGTCTAAGGTGATATTTCATGATTTATATTTTCATCCAAATAAAAAAACACAACTCCTGTACTTTGGATAGTTGATTATTAGTTTAATTTCATTGGTTCCCCCAAATAAATATCATAGTTTTGTAGATAATTTTAATTTCAAAATGCGTATTCAATAAATAATCAAAAAAACAATAAATTTTCATGTAGTGAAATGAAATAACCTACTGTGTGGTTTTGACACTTGGGGTTCTTGAATCCATAGTTGTCCATAGCAGAGATAGTAATTTTATATATATTTTTTGTAATTTGAATTTGTTTTTGACTGAGTTAACTCTATATGATGCCCGAGTATGTGGGTTTCACTTGGTTCCCTAAGTTCTTTCAGTCTGAGATTCCTCGGCAAATTATCAATACATGGATTGAATCTATTGACTGAAATTTCATTTACCTTGCAAAAATAGAAATATATATATATATATATACAATAAAAAATTATTACTCATCTTAATGTTGAAATATGATTCCACCTAGACCTTCCATCATTCCCCCCTTGAATAAAGATGAACCCCCCATGTCTATTGTGATGCACAACACATCATCACGGTTAATTAATATTGGATGAAATATGGTGATGAATTTGAACAATGGAATAGGAATTGGATTGGGATATGCTTATTAAAATATCTTGTATTAAAACATTTTAATTGTTTTCATGTTTGTTTGGTATATGAGTTTTTGGTTATCATGGTGTATTAAAATGTTTTTGGAAAAGGGAATTCAAATTTCATATTTTTAAGATATATTTTACTCAAGACTAGTAAAACTAAAGTTTGGGGTGTGATTATCCACTAAAAGTGGATAACATTCATTGTTTATATTATAATATTCATGCTATTAATTAATCATAAAGACCATTTTTAGTGCATTTTACACATTGAACATTATTTCATATTATAATTGTAATTCCTTCTTTAAATGAACTATTACATGGTATATTTTTGAAGACAATATAAAATACCCTATGATATAGATTTTAGTTTAACATTTTATTTTCAGGTCCCCCGTGCTATAACTAGAAATTAATGTTTTTGGAGCAGTTGATGATACACATTAGAAGACCACCAAAGTTGTCCTTGAATGAACAATATTCTTGGAAAAGTAAACTGGACAATAGCCCAATAAATAGATTGTAGAAACCTCAATTCAAGCCCAATAATTCTTAAAACTGAACTGAAGATACATAAAATAAATGGTAAAACTTAATACACAAGTGAAAGGAGTTAATTAAGAGTGTTAAATGAAGTTTCATGCGACCCAATTTGAAGATACAATTCTGGACTAGATTATATTGCCCAGAAAAACAGACCACTGATATATTCATATATTGGTAAAAAACAATTTATTTTCGGTTGAAATTTTACAAAAAGTTAGTAGAAATCCGGTGATTCATTTTTCTATTCTATGACCTACAAAAACTCGGCCAACTATAAGGTCATATAGGCACCTCTGTTCGGTGTATCCAAGTTGGCTGCAACTTCGGGTCAAGCATGGAAAAGTCTCATCTCCCAGTATTTTCTCCAGCCTATGACCACCATACTCTAGTTGGATACTTTTTAATATTGGGAACTCAAAACAAGGTGTTAAAAATTCCAATTTAAGGTTGTTGTGGTGACGTAGTTGAGAATCATTCGTGCTTTATTTCATTGTAATGTTATGTTGCAATTTTGTTGTCTCAAGTATGTCTTTCACATGTAAGTTGTTCTAATTCATCTTAGTTTCTTAATAAAATTATATATTATTCTATTAATATGTTCTTATTCATATCACGTTGATAACATTGTTTCTAGTTTTGATTTTATTCACACCAAACATTGTGAAATTATCACACAATGGTGGAGTGATCGTTAGTTCATTGTTTTTTTTACTTCATCATTTCCTCCCTCATGAGTCTACTTCCCGGTTCCATTGAAACCATAGTATCAATGGAGGGATAAAACTATTATGGGTTGATCCAAGGGATTAGAAATGGGATGTATTGGATGTTATTTATCACCCCCATTAATGTATAATCACTTCTTTTAATTGGGATTTTTATTTGATGATCTTAAAACTTCATTGTCCTTTTTGAATTTTAAGGCCACATGCATTAAGTGCTAATAAAAACGGTTACCTTGGAGTGATCAAGAATTTGATCCTCCAAATTTATAGGTTATTATTATTAGGTTTTGTAGGAATTAAACTAGTAAGTGGTGATTTTTTTTGATCTCCTTACATGAACCGATCTCAAATATAAGAAATTAAAATAATTGAGAAAGGAATGCATCCAATCCACCCCAAGTGATACCCTATGATCAACTCGTTCATTTTAATTTAATTAACTTAATAATATTACTGTTAACTTCATCCTATATAAAATCAACCCAACATTGTCCACCTCATATCCCAAAACAGTCCATATAATGTTCATGTCTATGGGTTTCTTCTTAGGTCTCTGAGGATTCGACAACCCAATCTAAACTACAAGAGACCGCTTAATCCTAAAACATAGGTAAATTTAAGCGAGACCAGTGGGTTTGAAATACACAAAACCAACCAAATATATAAATGTTTTAGCTATAATTGAATCCATATCCCCTAGTTTAACCCCCTCCTAGACCCCTTAACCTTCACCTTAGTGAAAAACATTAACACTGCTTGTTATTCTTTATAAATAAATTAAATGGAACATATTGTAAAATTTAAATATTATTATTCTAAATATGAAAAAATTACATTATTCAATTTCAAATTTTTAAACAATTAATTTTAATCTTGGCACTTATAACGTTTTAAAATGATTTTTTGAAAAAAAATTCTTTAAGATTAAAAGTGAATTTATTCTCATTCCATTAGCAGTAAAAACCATTAAATGAATTTTAATTTGTATAATTGAATATATTATAAGTAAATTTCATTCAAATAATTCATCAATTGTTATTAATTTAATTAATTTTTTAAAAAATACATTGAACACATAAAAATAGATTTGTGAAAAAATTTACTTTTTACCTCCAAATGACATTATATTTATTTATAATATATTATTAGTAAATGTATCAATGATTTTAAATTTATTTAAATGTATAAAAATAAATTTCAATATATTTAATAGTCTAATTGTGTAGAATTTATCTTTTAATTAAAAACATATTGAATAAATTTTAAACAAAACAGTTTTATCAAAAAAATATATATTATATTAGTAGTACTAATCATTACTTAATCATTATAGGGATGCTATTAATTTATTATTATAATAATTACTGTAATTTTTCCATTGATTTATTTATATAATTCCTTAAAATTATTAAAATTAAAAAAATATGTAATTCATTAAAACATTTTCTTTATACTCACTTATATTTTTCTCAGTTAAATAAAAAACTTTTAATTTTTTAAAAAATATTTTTTCAATTATGTTTCCTTTACCTATATTGATATTTTTTACTTTTTTTTATATCAATAAATTTATATTCCCTTTAGTTAAAATTTTTATATATCTCAAGCAATCATTCATACTGGTTTTTATTTAAAAGAGAATACATACTAAAATGTCAGTGTGTTAGATTCCCCTCCTCCACTGTTAAATTAATTTCATTCACCAATTCTAATTTTTGTTACCAAAATTAATGTATACATTAATAGATATAGTCTAAGATTTATATTTTTTCATGATAATTAATTCCTAAGTCACAACTAGTAAATTTATTATATATTAATTAACAATTTCTAAATTCATTTCTGTATCATTATAATATTCATACTTATGAATAAATTTCCAAATTAATAACTTCATAGCTAAAAGTTATTTCCCATATAATACATAGTATATTTTTCTTCCTATTTCTTGAGTTTAAGGAATTATTTTATAAATAATATAGAGAATATGACAAAATAAACTTGATTTATTTTCATTATATAAGTTAAATTTCATCATTTAGTAGTGTTTGATTAGTTTTACACCTCTTCTTCACCTCATATTATAGATGAAAAATGAATATGTTGAATTTTTCATTCCATAAGCATGAAAAGAAACTTTTGATAGATTATAATATCCATAAATTATAATATGATATTCTTATAATCTCTATCCATTTACTAAAGCCAAAATGGATAGAAAAAATTAAGATAATATTCAATATGAATAAACCATTATGTGAAGAATTTATAAGCTAATATCTAAAAAATGTTCAACAGATATCATTACACAAATAAAAAACCCTAAAACTCTTGAAAATATTATTAACCGAATTAGAAACCCAAAGGAAAAAAGATCATATCAGCTTATATTTTATCTAAACAATTTAATTAACCACAATAATCATTAAAGAATTTATTACTATATCATAAAAGATTAGGATTATTCCAAAATTAACAATAGTTATAATAATCATGTTTGGAAATAGAGAATATTTATCCATCTTAACAAAAATCAACTAATGTATTCTTATTGCAACCAGAATCCCACTAAGTGTATGAATTGAAAAATTATTACTCATAATGTTAATGTATTATTCAATATACTCAGAAAACATTCATGATATAAAATAGTTCATATATGTGGAATAAAATAAAGAATTGTCTAATATTGAGTTTATAATTAAAATAATTATTATCATGTTATTTGGGGATGTAATTTCTATTGTAGTAATCAAATAAGATTGGAATTCTCCCTAGAAAGATTCTAAGGTAAAATCCCTTAACAAGTGGATCATTGGTTCACATAGTGATCCTTATAGTTAAAGTATTAGATCATTCTTTTTGTTTCATGAGATTTATGGGTTTTATCTCCACAATTAAAACAAAGTCGCATTCCCTTTATGAAAATCCCAAGGGGTTTCTTTCTATAATTATTAATGTTGTAAATTCTACACTTACATTCCTCTCTTTTATTTCATATCTCTTTACATACTGATTAGTCATTCTCTTATTCTCTTTCATTCCTATGGAATTATAAAACATAAAGAATTTCTTCTTTTCCATAAGGGAACTTGATAATATATCATCATATATTGAATTTTTTTGAGAGAGTAACACCTTTTAAAGTCTTGGATTTATCCCTTTAGAGAAATAATAAATATTTCTTTTTAGATTATGTACAGTGCCCATATCATTCCTTTATAGTCTGGTAATGTTTACCTCATACGTAGAAATATTTTCCCTTTCCTCTTTTCTTAAATTTAAATATTTCCTTTCCAAATAAACTCCTTTTCCTTGAGAAATAAGTTCCCAAATTAACATTTTAATAAATGTTTATCATTTAATACCCTCTTTTTCATCAGACTCCATAGTGTTTCAAATTAATAACCAACAATGATTATAATATCCCTTATTAAATTACATTGTGAGAATTACCTTCCCCATTTCATTACTCATTAAATTGTGAAATATCATTTCAAGGGAATTGTTCCAATTTTTAGCTACCAGTAGATTTTTATTTCAATTAAAGGATGGAGGTTTAAGTCATATTATGAAGTTTAAAATCACTATATCATGTTGTTAATAACATTTTTTCCCTATATAGCCAATATTATTAGTCTTTAATTCCCCCCAATATATTTATATCATGCTTTGATATAACTCTATCCTTATGGACTCACTAAAAAGGTAAATCTATAAATAGATTATGGGTGTTGATATATTTTCCCTTCCTTCTATTTCTAGTTATCTATAAACAATGACATATAGTTAAATATATTATAAAATAACGAATTTAATCCATAGCATAAAAATTCATATATATGTAAAAGTTCTTGATAATTATAAGAGTTTTTTGAAATGCTCACGCTAGCTATGTTCTAAAATTGAGTTCTTAATGTTCCTAATAAACATAATCTGATACCAATTGTATTATCCTTGAATCTAGAAACCTAGAGCTATTGTTTATTATATTTCATTTATATGTGATATAATAGATCCAATGACATGAGATCAATCTGTTTTTTTTTCTTAGGAGACTAGATACATACATGACTATCATATTACATTAGAAAATTTTAAACACACCTATAAAAATAATTAAAACATTATAATTAATTATAGTAAATCCTTGAATTAATTAAAAGACCCCTTCATGGGAACCCAGATCAGGGAAAAACAAAGGGTGACCTCAAATGCTTAGTAAGGGGTTGCATACAATGGAATTTATAAACAATAATGATAAAATATATAATATGGTAGAGTAAATAATCAATAAATATACCACATGGTCAGTAACTTTATCATAAAATATATCTATGAATAAGTCCCACATTGTAATCACATGGAAATAATATCTGATTTCATAATAATGGAATTAATAATTCCATACATGTTCTCTTTCCATCGAGGACTCGGTCAGGACTGTTTCATTAAATGGGAAGGCATTTTCCAAATACACAAATAAGAGGATGCTAACTTATTTTTATCAAGAGAAAAAACCCAATACATCAACGGTCAATATAATTAGATGGTCCCAATCATCACTAAATACAACAAATTAATTCCATATATATTTAATTAACAAAAAATATATAATCAATATGCATTACTAATTAATAAAAATATATATTAAATAAATTTTATAGAATTACAATATTCACTAGTAAATATAATAATATTCTTATAAAACTTCATTCTACTTAACACTGTATATATAAATGGGTATATGAAAGTAAAAAATATTTAAATAGTGAAATGACACTAAATATATATTCAATGAACAAAATAACCAGCACATGAGGAAGAAAAATATTGTAAAAAATAATAATGGACAGTGATAGAGAACACTGCTTGAAGGAGTAAAGAAACAAGAATTAATCTTGCATGAAAAATATATTATAATCCAAAAATAAATAAGATATGAAATGAGTCCATAAATTCATTCAAATACATTTTCTTTAATTAATGAAATTCCTTTGCAAGATAAAGAGGAATATATAAGAGATACATTAAAAATAATTTTCTTTAAAGGTTTTTAAAAAAAGAACAAAATCAATTATATAAATATTTTTGTTAAGGCCCATGAAAAATTTTAAAAAATTATTTATAAAATGATTTTTAAAAATTTAATGATGAAAATAATTCATTCTAATAGAATTAACTGTTTATTATTATAAAAAAATATTCATAAGTGAAATTAAATCCTCTTTTAAATATCTTTATAAAATGATATCTTTTTCTTTTGATATATAGAATTAAATACTCAAAAATTAATTGAAATATATATTAATTTCGAAAATAATTAAAACTTTAAAATTAATATAAATAATTAATAATGTTTATGATAGTAAGAAAATATACCAATGCATAAAATATTAAAAAAATTATTTTTTCACTTTTATAAAGAAAGTGAAAAAGTAATTATAAAAAAACATTAAAATGTTTCCCTATTAAAATTTTTAATGGGATTTAAAATTAAATAAATATTGAAATAAATAACTCATTTAATTATCTAAAATAACATTCTGGAAAGAAGATAAATATTATGGATATGGAAGAGAAATATTTTCAAACAAAAGAAAAAATGTGGCCTTATTTTCTTATTAACATTATATTAGTCGATTCGAGTATAGAAAATAAGAAAAATAGAAATAATAAACAAAAAATATATATAAACATATTATAAGAAATTATATTTATTTTATGAGAGTAAGAATAAACAATTCCCTTTAATGTAAATTAAATTGTAAACAATCCCAATAAAAAAGTGAGTCTAAAATAATCCCTGATCTCAAACATCCCAATGGTTAAACATGATCTAAAATCTTGTATAATAAAATTATATTTATTTTAAATATATATATGAATAGTATTTATATTTATATTACTATATAATATTAACTAATAATTTCTCATTACCCATTTATTAATAATTAGTCATCTCCATAATTTTAATTTTATTTTATAGTATTTTTTCTATATATTAATAGAGTATCATGTTCATTTCATTGAACTTATAGTGGATTATGGCATTAAAGTTGTAAAAATACCTTTTTTAGAAATTTCAATTTTATAAAAATAATCGATTTTATTAACCAATACAATTAGAGAGATTACCATTTAAATTTATTAAAAAAAATTATTTGATTATTGTTACATGATATTATAATTTTTAAAATTCATTAATCATTCATGACATAAATAATATAAAATCATTCACATGGTGGTAAAATCGACCTAAAAAAGAGCTTGTTGTAACGAATGAATGAGAAAGAACATGTTATTTCATAATGATAATATATTTTTTGTAAGACTAATGATTTTTAAAAACATCTAATTAAATTTTTAATTCAATTGTAATTATATTTAGATGAAGTATATAAATGAAATATAATTCTAATAAATAATTACTTTCATACTATCTTGGAATGTATTTTTATAGGGTTATATTTTACAATGATGAATTATTTTTTCTTTTATTAATATAGTGGCCAATTTTTCTTTAAAAAACATTGATTATTTTATAACTATCATATTTACTCATTTCATAAAATTTTGAAACAATAAATTTATAAAATAATACATTTAAGGTAGTGATGAAAAATTATATTTTTTTCATGAAGGTGGTAGTCGGGATGTAACATGAGTGATGTTACCATTTTTCTAAATAATGGGGAAAATGGTAGATAATGTTTATTTAATCTACATAATAAAACTTCATTGTATTATAAATATTTTTTACTTATGATATCATTCTTATACATGATTTATTGTCGTAGTTGGAATAGATAAATTTTAAAGAAATTGGTAAGAACAGTTACCACTTCTTTAGATATCCTCTTTTATATTTTTCATTAATCCTTATTATATTTGTCTTTTATTGAGGCCAAAACTTCTAGGAATTGAAAAAAGGAAAAGGGAGGGATATTTTGGACTTTTTTGAGCTAATGTTTTCAACGTGTGTGGAAATGTGAGGTGATGAAGGGATCCTTTTATAAGTTATTGGGTGGGAACACTTATAAATAATTATAAATAAAAAATTAATAAATGTTATTATCAAAAGAATGTGAATCTCAATTGATTTTTATTAATATAAGATGATTTGGGTTGAAAATACCCTCAAAAAACATATTTAAACATGTTTTAATAAAATTTATTCATTATCCCTTAGATTAATCCGTTTTTATCCCTTTTAACATTCACTATGGCGATGATATTTTACCACGGTAATAATTATTTATGAATGAAAATAAAATGAATGTTATTACCATATTTGAATATATTGAAACTAAATATTTAATTTATTTTAAATTATTTAATATATAAATGTGGTAAAAATAGTAATTTTAATCTTCATGCACATATCGTGTAAAAACAATTTTTTTAAAAACAGAATCCATTTTTAAACATAAAAACGTATTTTTTCTCTATCCATAACCAGTAACTACCATTATATGATTATTAATTTATTTCATTGAATATATGATCAATAAATTCTAGTAAAATCATTTATAAATAAAAATGAATATAATTTATTCAAATAAAATACATTTCAAATATAAAAACGTTTTTTGAAAAACAATATTTTTACACAAAAATGACTTTATATTTATTTACAACTAATTTATAGTGACTTTTTTCATTATTTTTTATTTTTTCCTTGTAAAAAATTATTTTAAATGACTTTTCACTCTGAATAATAGAAATTTATCTTAAAAAAAAATAATTTTTTTTAGATAAAATAGTTTAGTTTATTGAAGAATTATTATAGTTTTATTATTTATAGTTTTATAATAAATCTATGGAAATTTTTATTTTATTTTACTTCTAATTATTTGAATTTTATCAATTATTTTTTATATAATTTCTTTTATGGTATTCAATTTATAAAAAATACCTAATTCATCAAAAAAAAGTTTCTCTAGAATTAATAAAATTTTCCTGAGTAAAATATAAATCTTGTAATTTTAAAAAATAATTTATTTTTCCAATTATGTTTTCTCTAACTATATTTTATAATATATGATTTTTTCTTGTAATAAATCATTATTAATTTTTCTTTTTTAGTTCATATATCATATGATATAGTTCATATTTTTTTTATTTCATATAGAATACACACTAAAATTTAGGGTGTTACATTCTCCCCCACTTAAATTAATTGAGTTCTTATAATTTTAATTTGTTTTTACCAAAATTAATTTATGTATTTATAGACATAATATCATATATTTAGTTTATCATGATAATTAATTTCTATGTTACTACTAGGAAACTCATTATTTCTTAGAACAATATTTATAAAACTATTTATATACCATAATATTACTCTTAATTTTGAATGAGTCTCCAAAATAATACCATAATAGCTGAAAGATATTTTCTATATTTGAACCAGAATATTTATTTTCCAATTTTTTATTTTTGGGGAATTATTTTATCATCGAGAGAGATATTATGTGAAAATATACTCATTTGATTTCTTTCTATTCTATAATTTTATTTTCATTCTCTGGTTGTCTTTTGATCAGTTTTCACCTATTATTTATCTCATATTCTAAATGAAAAATGATCATGATGAATTTTTTATGCCTAAAGTATGAAAATTAAATTTTAATATAATGTAATATATATAATTATTGATATGTTATTCCTCTCATATCTATATATTAACTAATACTAAAATGGTTAACACATCAATGGTTCTGAATTTCTAAAGTCCTTTTTTTCATTTTCTAAGGGATCAAAGGTGTCGTGAGGGAGTTTGAAAGAGTTTTTGGAGGATAGAAAAGATTTTTAGCCTTATAAATTGTCACTAAAACATAGTGTTGAATTTTTATTGAGACACATAGAATATTATTTGAGGATTGATAGTGGGGAAAAGTGTTTTGTCTTAGAAAATTTTGGAGTTAGTTGTGGAGATGGCCATTTGGTGATGGGTTGAACTATGGAGAGTGACAAGTCTTGGATAGACATTTAAAAAATCAATACACAAAAGGGATCCACACTTGAGAAATTAATATGTGGGAAATTGCTTAATCCTATGTTTTGGGGAAGTAAGGATGGGTGTAGTTCTTGATGATTCATGTTGTTAAAAATGAGTAACATTGAGCTTTACACACCATAGAGATCGGCATGTTCAGGGTAAAATGGATTAGGTTTTTGTGTTACAACATAGTGGTGGTCGTGGTGGTGTTCAAAATAATTTGTTATCGATTTTAATGTCACCTGATCTTCATATTTTTAAGGTATTTAATATGAAATAGCATGTTGACTAAAGGGTATAAGGGAATTTTTAGAGTTCACCATGCTGTGCTGAAGGGTTTGAGTCATTCATTAAAAATATCGAGTATAAGCTTCATTGTTTCATATTTTTATAATATCTCACAATCCCTGACCAACTCCTAAACCACCCATATCCCTTCAGTTTTTTCAAAAAGAGTCTGAACCCCTTAGATCATTAGATCAAAATCTCAGATCAAGGTAATTTCCATCATCTCCCATCATCCACCTTTACTCACTTCTTATTTATGTAAATTTGTTTAGGAGTATTCCTCCATTTTTGGTTGATGTTTTCAGCTAGAATTGATATTAGTTTTCATGATTAGGTTTTTGTGGAATTTCCTTTAGTATTGGTAGTGTTTCTATCAGTGCTTGTAGTTCCTTAGTTGTCTATTATTCCTCTGAGAATACCAAGATTCTATTCAAGTTAGAGTATATGTTACATATATTTTAATTATATTAAAATGTTAATTAATAATTATTTCTCTACTTGTATAAATGGGTCCCTTAATGAAAAAATAATTAGGAAACAGAATCACGTGTTGAAATGTTAATAAATAATTGGGGAATTATAAAGATAATAATAAATTTTGACATGTTTTTGTTTAGAATTTTTCATTGGAAATTAAACACATTCTATTGAATAATATTTTTCCATTATTTCAATGAATACATTAGAATATAAATTTCATTTCCATAAATTAAATAGTTAATATTATTTGAATCTAAAAATTTTAAAATAATAATGTATTTATTTCACACTATAGTGTTATCGTCTACCTTTTTTCATACATTGAGAATTATCTACAATTATGGAATTAATTAATTAAAATGGGATTTATCACTTGTTATAGATAATTAAAATTTTATTTTGAGAATTAAATGAATATTTTTGTTTAGAGATCACTTTTCATTTATGTTTTTATGTTTCCTCTTGATGTTTACTAAGATAGTCTGATTTAACATTAGTAATATTTTGTTGTTGTTTTATTAACATAGTTAATTACTTGAAACTATAACAATGTAAGTCTGAATGATGATAATTAATCTAAGATTTATGAGAGTATTTTATATTCCTCATATATCATTTTATTATATGAAATAATACTTGGAATCATGTTTATGATTTATTATGGATATATAATACCCTTAGGTATCCTTGTGTGGATAAACTATACTAAACTAATTTTTTAATTTCAGATGAAACTAAAATGGTCGTTTGATCAAGAATAAAAGTTTGGGGATGAATGATATTTTTCCCTATTATGGGAGGCTTGAACTCCTCGATTCTGGGGCCTAATTTCATTCTCCAATGTATATAAAATACATTGAAATGTATTTGTACTCTAATTATTCAGTGAAATATTTGTTTTTTATCAATTTTTTGTGGTTGGGAACCTTTAAGAGGAATGAGATAGAGCCTCGGGGTTTTGTTTTTAGACGACTGATTTGATAAGTGTTTTTATAGGATCATATGCTATAGATATGATTGATATCGATGATGAGAAGACATATTATGATCTAAACAATGGTGTGGGACATTGAGTGGAATAGATGTGTTTGATGTGGGGCGTGATCACTTATTTTTTAGTCATTATGTATTCCTTTTTGATGATCTATTGATGGAAATATGGTTTTATAATGTTTATATGATTATTATACAACTACTTTATGCAATTTTCTACTATGATTTTATTTTTGAAGAGGCAACATTGGATAATTTATAGATTACTTAGATAATTAATGAAACTATAATTTAATTAATAGATTAATAGGTTTGGTTCTTGGTGTTCACCAATAAGGATGTCATACTTGAGTACATAATAAAGAGAATTAATAGTGTTTTCATCAAATTTATTAATAAGATTAAAATTGAAATCATATATAATGTTAATGTGAATTAATGTATAGTTAATTAATTAATTAATTATAAACCTGATTTTTTTTTCTTGATTGATATATAGTCCTCAATAGTGGATGTTGAGGGTCCTATTACATGATATATAAAGATGAGTCTAAGACTAGGTAGTTTTCCTTAGTGTGGTTGTGTGTGATAATATTATGTATTTTAATATTTCATACTCTACCGAAATAATATTGGTTTGGAAATTGACCCATAATGATTTGGGGTGTTTTTCGAGAATATATTTTGGTGAGGGAATGGGTGGATGACTTGTCCATATTCCTTTCACTCCCTATATACATATATAATTAGGAATTACCTTGGATATAATATCTTATAGTATAGGGTAAATTCCTACCAGAGTTATGTTTGGTCATAGTTTACTATGGATTTATGTGTGGGCTATAAGAGAATTAGGTATTGTGCATAATTGAATCCAGTTGTGGTGACTCTAGCTTCCCATGGGTGTACATGCATGGGTTTTGATGGATTGAGGTATAATTCATTTATATATGTTGTAGTTGATACCAAACATAAACCTAGTTATATATGGGATTATTTTGATGATGAGATAGATATGTGGATTAATATGAACAGTAGTTTTTGTACCCTAAACAAGACTGAGGTAGGTATAGTTGAAACCTGACATGCATTAGGGTTGACTTATTTATAGGGGGATGAACACAATAAATAATCATTAGGGGATGAGATAAGGAAACAATTGGATACGTGGTAGTGGGGTACCTTCATTTATATATATATATATATTCATTTATATATAATGGTTTATATTTATGTTTTACTTGGTGAGAGATCAATAATAAGTATGGGGAAACTAGTATTACTTATTTATGTGAAAAGTTAGTTTCATTTGGTTATTCACAAGGATTTACTATATTTATTTCACATTTTTCATGAATGGTTTTTGGTGGGATCCATCTAATTATGCATGTTATGATCACCCTATATATATAATATATATATCGAGGTTAGTAGGAATAGGTTGGAAATCAGGTTGGATGTCATTACCTCGATGGACTTGTTATTATCCATGATTTACTATTGGTAATTTCAATTTTTTTCTTTAGTTGTTTCATTTTGTGTATACAATCATAAGTATTTGGATTTCTTCTGTTTTATACATGTTGTTGGTTTTTAATTTATTTTTCTTAAATCTTATTACTTAAAATTTATATAAGGTAATTCCTTCCATGTGTTTTATTGATATACCCTTAGTGACATTCATAAAAATGTGTCCTATTGAAGGTGGGATGCAGTGGTCATTATATACTTTTGATAATTACTAGCTAATGTTGGGTGCCTTTGGAGGGAGGGCTCATGAAATAGTGGTATCAATGGATGATGGTTGAGAGATAGGATGGATTTTGGGGTCTGAAACTAGTTAGGATGCATGGATTGGTAGGGAAATCATATTTTTTCATCTTAATAATAATTATAAAGAGGGGATACCATATAGGACATGGGATTTTTTCCCCAATTATGATCCAATTAAAGGACCGTCAAGTTTATTTGATCTTTTAACTGAATTGATATTTCTTGGAGGTTAGACACCTAGGAGATGATTATACATCATGATGTAATATGATTGTGTTCTAATTTGGTAAATGGTTAGAAATAAGCTTAAATTAATTATCTAATTAACCATACAGTGTATTTTTTTCTTGGATTTAGGAGTAATTTTGTTTTTTATTTTAAATATAAGGTACCAGGTCTACATATCCATCAAATTGGTATAGAATATGTCTAGAAATATATTCTATTTTATCATCATATAGTATAGGTCATTGATGATGAAATTTATAGGAGAAAATTTTAAGAATTTTATCACCAAGGTCTATATAAGTATGAGGGAATAGTTTCAAATTAGGATATAAAGGATTGGGTGGAGGATGTGGAGATATACTTTAGTTCAGTCTATTCTTAGAATGAGAATTGGGGTTCTTCTATTGTGATAATACCACACAGGTCATCTTGATAGTGGTTTTTTTCTTGGGGATCACAATGAGTCATTTGTTTCTTAGGACATGATCAAGGATAAGTTTTAGTCCAACTTTATATCATTAACCACTATGAGAGCTTATTAGTGGGAGATATTAACCATTTGAAAGGCGATTTATAGTGTTTGAGAGCTTAGTATCTGCTATAAGAACCTTCTACGTTATTCTTTATATGATTTTCCAGATGAGGAGGCCATGTATAGTTATTTCAAGGATTCTTTGTGCCCCTATCTTTAGTTCTAGGTCACTCTATTTATTTTTATATTGTATATGGAAGTAGTAGATTGGTTATAGGTCATTGAGAGAACATTGGCTAGGACTGTATCATCATGGGATGGGAGTCCCAAAGACCTTTTATAGACTAGAGACTATGACTTTGTTTGTGGAAACATCATTCATTGGGACATTTCATATATTTAAGATACATCCATATGATATCATCATCGACATGGAATGGTTGTATATAATGTAGGAAATCACTTCTTACTTAATTAGGTTCTCCCTATTCTATGATGTTGATAAAAACCAATATGTGTTTTTTGGTTATAATGATCCTCATATTGGTTAGTGGTGTATTAAGAATCTCTCTTATTTTTTGGAAGAGTTCATAATATGTAATCTGTTGGTTCTTCATATGGTGTTTCCAAGGTTTTTTGAAGAGTACCCTAGTGTCTTACCTAAAGATTTTGTGATGTCACCCCCACAATGAGAGATTTTTTTTGGGATATAATTAAAAACAGTTGTTTCTGTATTATCAAATTCGCCATATAGGATGACCCCTTATGAGTTGTGAGATCTATGAATTCTTGTTGAAAATTTATTACGGGGAGAATTTGTTTAGCCTAGTGATTCACCATAGGGAAATCCATATCTATAATTAAATATGGAATATAATAATATGTGGTTCCACATCGATTATCTCTATTTGAATTAGCTGATAGTGAATAACCATTATATTATCTTATGGATTTATGACCTATTAAATAGGCTAAACGGAGATAGCTAGTTCGCAAATATCGACATGTGGTGTGCATATAATCAAAGGAGACTAAAGAATTATGATATACTAAATATTAATTTTTTATGTCATTATGGGAATTATGAGTTCATTTTGATGTCTTTTGGAGTGATGAACGCTTCAGGGATGTTGATGGGGTTGATGAATGTTTTGTTCCATGTGTTTCTAGACCAGTGTGTGGTGGCATTTACTGATAATATCCTTGTATTTCCAATGTCATAGGAGGAGCACAAAACGCATCCATGGGTCATGTTGGTAGTTCTTGGAATTCATGAGTTGTTCAAGAAGGTGTATAAGTGTGATTTTTGAGATATTGAGGTCTATTTTTTAGTTAAATGTAATATCATGACATGGATTAGTCATTGATCCTATGGGGATTAACAAAGTGGATACTTTGTTAGACCCCAAGAATTTTGTGATGGTATTAAGATTCCAGGGTCTAACTATATATCAAAGTAGGTTCATACCTGATTTCTCATTTATTGTGACTCATATGATTGAATTGACTATAAACGATTACATGTTTGTATGGAGTAACTACTTTTAGGATACTTTGGAGTATTATATGGAAATATCGGATAGAGTTATGGTTCATTGTTTTCTAAATGAGGGTGTTGCAATTAAGGCTTACTACAATGATTAATATATTGGTTTGGGAAGTGTGTTGATACAACATAATGTTATTATATCTTTCGGGTTTTGATATTTATGACCTCATGAATTTAACTATACCACCCATGTTATTTATGTTGTTGTAATATTCATTTCGTTGAAGATTTTGTGGCACAATATTATCAGTGAATGTCTAGTAGTCTTCAAAGATAAAAAAATATTATTGTATGAATTTACCCAAAGTGAAATGAATTTTTCGAAATGATTTTCGATATAGTTCTTGAAGTAATATAACCACTACCTTTATAAATGGGTGGTTTTTGGTGGATTCCATGAGAAGGAATCCATATGGTCATGTTCTGTGTGAGTCTGAAGAATCTTGGAAAGTGATGGAAGAGTTAGCAGAGATGCACCTTGATATGGGTGCAATGGATAGTAGAGGTTTTTTGTACAATTTGATAGTTAATTCGTCCATATGGAAGTAGGTGGAGGAATCCTATCTTATGGATTCTATATAAGGGGTTTCTATGGTTGAGTTATTTTTAGAGATGTCGTTAGTGATGGTCTAAGGATGGGTGACATCGGGATCAATTTTAAGGAAATATTTTCATTCCTCCTTCAATGTGTGAGGTAATTCTCCACGAGTTTCATAGATCTCCCTTAGTGATATATCTAGGTTCCGGACATATTTATCATTCTCTAAGAGTACAATTTCTGTGGTTTGGTCTAAATTTCTCAGTTGAATAGTTTTTTTCTGGGTGTTTAGTTTGTCAGAAGGTGGAGGCTAAGTATCATGTTCCTTGTGGTTTGGTTTAGCCTACTGATGCTCCTCAGTGGAAGTGGGATGAAATTTTTATGGACTTAATAACTAGGTTTCCAAGATATCATAGTTTTTATGATGATTTATGGGTGATCATTGACCACTTGATAAAGTCATTTCAATTCCTAGAAATCAAAAGGTCAAGCTCAATGGAGATGTTATCAATGTAGAATCTAGAGTAGATAGTGATGCTTCATGGGTTTATAGAGATGATAATCTATAATCATGATCATTGTTTCACCTATTGATTGGGGAGATTTCTCCAACATGCTTTTTTATCTCAATTATGCCTTAATACCACTTGTTATCTAAAAATAGATGGCCATATAGAGCATACCATCTAGACTCTAGTGGACATGTTTCATGTGTGCATTCAATGCTTTGGGAGTTTTTGGGTGAGGCACCTTCACTTTGTGTATTTTTTATTAAAAAATATTTATAAATCTATGACTGTAATGGAACTAGTTCAATAAATATATGGTATGAAATTTTGTTCTCCAATGTTCTATATTGGGGTTTTAGAGTCATATATTCTTAAATGCCTCAATTTCATAGAGATAGTTCCTTATCTTGTTTAAAGAAAATACATTGAAATATATATGTGATCTATGGATTTAGAGGCTTGTTTTCTTTTGTTTAAAACTTTTTAATGGTTGGTAACCATTAAAATAAATTGGGTAAAGGACTAGGGTAGTGTTGTTTGATGATTGATTTGATGAGTGAAGGGTTGGGTGACTAGGATACCTAAGTGGTTAATGGAAATGATGGTTGGATGGATTATATTGTGTGTAATGGTGTGGGGAACTAGGTAGATATGATAAGTTCATAGTGGGGATTTATCATCAATTTTTGTAAACATTTTGTATGATTTCTAGATTACTAGATGGTGGTATTATGTTTGCTTGAATAGTATCCAACGGCTTGATATGGTATGTTTCTATGCACTTTGATATCATTTTTTAAGAGGTATATTATGATGAGTCTTAGAGTACCTAAATTATTCATCAACAGATATTTATTCAATTTAATGAACAGTTTTAGTTCATGGTGTTCATAAATAACGATGTCATACTATATAGTATAATAGAGATAATTAATAGTTCCATCGACACTTGACATCATAAGATTAAAATGTTAATCTTCGAAAAATTTAAAGTGAAATAATCTATGTTTAATTAATTAATTAATAATGAACTTTATTCTTCTATTGTTTTTTTATATATATTCCTTAGAAGTCACAAACAAGGATCATGTGCAATGATAGGGACATATGAGTCTATGTATAGGTAGTTTCTCTTAGAGTTGTGGTGTATGATATTATTCTACATTTTATAATTTCATATGATACCACACCCATGTTGGTAGTGAAACTGATGACTAAATGTTTTAGGGGTGTTTTCTCCCATATTCAAAATGGTGAGGAAAAAGATAGATGACTTATCTAGCTTCCATATTCTCCCTATAAACATAAATTATTAGGCATATCTAGAGATATAATAGCTTCTGGTATAATGTGAGTTCTTACCAGTGTTATGATGGATTATGGTCTACTTTACATTTAGCTGTAGACTGTAATTTCTTGAGTTATGGATCATACTTGTATTTATTCATGGTGTCTTCAGCTTCTCGTCGATATACATGCAGGGGATTTGATTGGTTAATCTATAATTCATTTACACAAGTTTTAGTGGATTCGGAAAATTCACCATATTATAGATTTGGTGATGTTGGTTATAACTTAGAAATAGGGATTGATTCCAACATGAGATGTTTATCCCTATGTGAGAATGAGGTTGGTAGAACTAATGTCATACTTTCTTCATTGATGCCTTATTTATAGGGGTGATGAGCATAGGTGGTATCCATTGGGGTATGAGAGTAAAAAAACAAGATAAACGTGGAAGCAGTTCTTCTTCATTTATATATATGAATATATATATATATTCTTATATATAGAATGGTTTCATCTATGTGTTACTTGGTGAGATATCCATGGTGAGGATGGGAAACTAGTATTACTTATTTAGGAGAGGAGTTAGATTAATTTATTTATATCATGGGATTTAGTATGCTTCTTTGATATTATTTACAAGAGGTTTCAATGAAGATCCTAATCAGTATACATTTCTCACCTTATATATATATATATATTCTGTTCAATAGAAATGGGTTGGAAATTAGGCTAGACAATACTATCTCAAAGTATTTGTTGAGAAAATTTCACAAGTTTGTGAATTTTGTAGTCACTTCCTAGTTTAACTTTTG
This sequence comes from Viscum album, assembly GCA_963277665.1. Classification (NCBI taxonomy): domain Eukaryota; kingdom Viridiplantae; phylum Streptophyta; class Magnoliopsida; order Santalales; family Viscaceae; genus Viscum; species Viscum album. The sequence goes on along the minus strand of OY728137.1, from coordinate 1,020,057,554 downwards.
GTACTTGTAGTTTTTATATTATGTTGTTTCAATTTTTTAATGAAATTACTTGTATTAAGATTTCTTATAGTTTGTACATGGTTTCTTGTGATTTATCTTTCATATATATTACTCCTTAATATTTATATATGGTAATGCCTACTGGGTGATTGATTGCTATACTCTCAGTTCTAATTACCAACTCATGGAATATTAGAGGTGGGATTAACGAGTCCTTATTTTTCATTATTCATTTTTAGCCGAGGTGGGGTACCTTTCGAGAGAGGGGACCTGATAAAACAAGTAAACATAATATTAAATATTAATAAACCTTCATGTTAGGAAATAATACATTGATATATAAAACCAGAAATCAACATAAATCATTCCAAAAAATAACTAAACCCTAAAAATCTTCAACATATACATAACCCAATTTGATACAAAAAAATTAGAAATTTTTGATCATATACACTTCAATTTTGTATCAACCCATTTTTAACCTCATTAATCATTAAAAATATTTCCTACTATATCATAAAAAATAATGATTATTTTAAAATATTTCATATGTATAATATTTGAATTTTCAACTAGGATATATATGTGTATCATTGGAATGATCAAGCTCTATATTCTTGGTCCAACCAAATTCCTAATAGGTTCTATGATTGAAAACTACTTCCTCATAGTATTAGGGTATGATTCATTATTATCATAAAATCTCAAGATATAAAAGAGTTAATGGGTCTATAAAAAAATAAAATATTTGATAACATTTAGTTTATAATAAATGTACTTGTAATCCCATCATACTGGGATTCAACATTAGATGTAGTAATCATGTAAATATAACCTTTCTCCCAATCCCTTTTCATATGTAAAATATCTTCAATCATGGGAAATCGGTTTGAATATTGACCCATCTCCTTACATTTGAAGCATTATACCTTGATTTTTCATTCATGAGATTAATGAACTATTTCTCTATTATTTAAAAAAACTATCATTACCTTCAATATAATATCATGTTATTTTTGTTGAAAATGTGGGTTCCCTAGACCCAACCATGCAGTACATTTTGATTAACATATCATGTGTACAATTAGCTATGCATGATTTTAACTTTCCATCATAGTGCAGACTTTTCTGCGTCCACTATAATAATGGTAATGTTCAGAGGTTAAGTGTTGTGTCGAGAGGTTATAGTAGATCCCATGCTGTACTGAGAACCTTGATATACAATGACATTGATCTTAAATATATTTTCTATAGTCCAGATACATCTTACTGACTGGATACAGTAGATGTTTGACTATCAGGTGCGGGGGGATCATAAGCATTGAGACTTCTTCTCATGAAGTTCGCACTTGGTGATCTCTAGTAGTGAGATAAGGAGGACAGACCCGCCAATAGGAACACCACATGTTTTGGGTGTTATTGGTTGTTCCTATCTATGGGAATGTGTATTGGTCACCTGTCTTGAGACCATTACCAATGTATATCATTTGATTATGTACTTTGATGCAAGACAAAAACCATGAAAGTGATGTCATGGTGAGGTATTTTGTGTTGGGTGCGTCGTTGGTGGTATAATGTTGGCTGAATGGTAAAGAAAGGTTTTGTCTCTTCCAAGTTCAAGAAGTTGTATATCTCAGGCCTAGTTGATCAGGATGGTGCCGCCTTCACAAGTCTTTGGCCAAATTAGTAGAAAGGAAAATCCATCCGGATAGATCAACAAATAATAATGCAAGATAAGGATGATGGCACAAGAGTGCATCCTGCTTTATGAGATATTTAATGACAAAGAAATTATATTACATAGTTAGTGTTCATAGGATGGTAGTCATTGTTATGACTATCCATATCTCTTTAGGGTCCATGATGAGTTGCTAGACTCCGCTCTTGGTCTGTGGATTTTACTCACTGCTATCGAGGTAAGGGCCTTAAGGGTCAAACACAATAGCGTATTCAAGAATCATCCATATTCAGTTGAATAGGTATATGGACATAGTGGGCCCCGACATGGGGTTTGAGCGTTGTCCAAGTTATCGATCACTTATGAATTAAAGAAATTCATTAATATTCAAGTTATGAATATTTGGGATTGAATTTATTTAATGTATTTTCAAATTTAGTAAATACCAGATAAATATTAATCAAACGGATATTATTTAGTATTCAAGGTTCGTTTAATATTAAGCAAGATAGTGAGTCAAGTTAAATGAATCAGTTTTATCAATTAATATATTATATATATATATTACAAGTATGTGATAAAATAATAAATAATATTGGCGCAATTAAGTTTGTAATAATTATTTATTTAGTGAACGTTGAAATAAACGGGGGCCGGGGAACCCAACCGGGTATTTATCAACTATAATATAAATAAGAGCGGAGGCTCTCTCTCTTGGTTGTGCAAATCATTGTTCAGTCATTTATGGAATGAAAATTGAGAGCCCCTCTCTCCTCATGCTTCCTAGAGAGAGAAGCTGATGATCCAAGAGTTCGGATTAAGTTCTTCCTCAAGCATTGAAGAGATCTCGATGCGGTGATCATCGTGATGTCGAATGATTTGTCAAATCTCCATGCTAGCACCAAAAATTCAACGATCGAAGATCCAGTGGTTTTTTGGAGTGTGTGTGGATGATCTAGAGGGATCCTGCTTTGGATCCATCAAGCGAAGATCGCCATCGACTAGTTGCAGTCGACCATGGCGTCAGATTAGAAATGGGCACATTTTTGTTTTAGTTTCATGCTCTGAATAATTTACATGAGATCCTCGGACCACTCCGAGGCTCGGTTCATCGGCGACAACAAGTTTATTCATCAGAAAATTTTAAAATCCCCAGCCCACCAACTTCCAATGCGGGCCCCAGAACCTAACAGTGTTATCAAAGGGATCGCGTAGATTTTCTGATCCAAATAAAATTAATTTTCCTAAAATTAAGTAGAGGGTTCAAAAATGGTCACAATGGTTCAAACCACGTGTCGATCCGATGCTGAATGACCGTGTTATGGCCAGTTTAATTTCTCGGATTGGATTGAAGGTACGGTTTGATCTCGGGTTCTATTTTTATTTCATCTTGGTGAACCAATTAAGTTTCAATCGGATCATCCGAAATAAATTTAATCTTGAAAATTGTAAATTTTATAATTTTGAAATTTGCATATTAAAATTATTATAATAATAATTTAATAATAATAAATTGTTAATTTATAATAATAAATTTTTTATAATTAAAATGAAAGGCTATTAGATATCCTTTAAAATTTTTGGTGACATGACTCAAAAGGGCTAGAAGAAGACTTCAAAAAAAATTTAAAAAAAAGGGGAAAACAAAGACTTCAAAAGAAGCCTTAAATTTTAAGAGAAAATTTAAAAAAGGTAGAGGGGTTGGCGCGTGGAAACGAAAAAGGAAAAAAAATTGAATGGGGTTCGCTTGGACCCCCTCCTCCCACGCAGCACACATCAAGCAGCCTCCGAGGGCGCCGCACCTGCCACTCCTAAAGCTGGAACCCTCCCAACCTGATCTTCTCAGGCCTCCTCTCTCCTACTGCTTTCGCCTGCACTGGCCAAACCAGCTCCAGCCACCGCAGGCCCCTCGCTCTGTCGTCCCATTCCCACCTCTCCGCATCAGGTCCATACATCATTTTGGCCTGCCTTCCGACGTGGTAACCCACCGAGCCTAGCGGGTATGGTCGTCTGATTCCCTTGCCTTGCACGCAGCAGCAGTCCCAATGACCCGCAGCCTCTTCTGTCTTGAGCCAAACCAGACCAGGTGTCATCCGGCCTCCGCGCCGGATAGCTCCCGGCCAACGCAGGCCGGAAAATCCACTGTCCAGGCTCCCCGTTTCAGTCGCGCGCTGCTGGACTCTCTTTGATGGTACATCTGCCTAGCCACCTGCATCCCATCGCCACCGCGCCAGGCCACGACACAACCATTGTGCCACCCGGCATCTTCCTGGTACAGCAGGCGTGCCTCCGGCCTCCCTATCACTGGACAACGGTGGCCACTGCCTCAAAAACCAACTGCCACCCTTATATGCTGAGCTCCACACCACACCATCGCCTTCGGTGAAGACCCGATAGGTATTATTTTTGTCTACAAGTATTTCCGCAGACTAAATTTGGCACCAAAATGGTTCGAGCGGACCTTCCCATCCTAGAATGGGTTTGGGCGAATCAGTCCAGCACAGTGTGGCCCTGTGCATGTTTGGCCCAACCCGCGTAGGCCATGAAGTCATGTTTCGGGGAACGACCAATTTTAAATTAATCAAGATTAATTAAATTATGTAATTTAATTTTAGATTTTAATTTAAATTATTTAAAAGTAGTTTTGGTTAATTATTTTAATACCCAAGATTATAATATAATTTAATTCTGTAATAAAATTAAATTAATTAATTTAATTTAATTTTGGCATTAAAATTAAATTAATTAGTGGACCGATGATTCATTATATTATTTGAATTTATTAACTCATTTAATTTAATTAAATAAACCCTCATACATGATTAATTCATTTAAATTTTATCGCCATTTATTTTATCCAACGCTTAGTCCTAAGCATCGAACCTTGTATGTCTACATTTAATTAGCTATTTAATTAATTATTTAAATGCGTGCGATGATTACAATTAATTAAATGGATGATCTGTGTATCATCTTTATTTTTCGTTTAAAATTTATAAGGCCATGCACGCCCAAAATTTATATGATTTACATTTACACCTGAGTACCCTGTGCCTACGTGCGATTATCCTTGTACTTAGCATGAGGAAAGTGAGCTACATGGACCCCGCCGAGATGAGGCGGTGCACGACGGTGCAAGATGACACATGGATTCCACCAAGATGAGGCAGTACTCCAAGATGCGACGTCAACCCCGCCAACATGTGGTGATACTCTAAAAGACCAGTGAACATACATGACAGGGAAAGCTGCATTTGGAGTCATGCTTCGACTCAGGTACAATGCCCTTAAGGTCATATTTATTCTCAAGACTAGTCAGGTAGTAGTTTTCCTTTACGCATTTATTTATTATTTTATGCATTTTAGAACAATGGAAAAATACATAAAATAATAGATAATAAAATACATAAAGAAGTGGTGTGTATTTTTCTATTAAAGTTTAGTTGTGAGAGCAACAACATAGATGAACAAGTTTAATAGAAATGTATTACATTCGTTGATAGAAAAACCAATAAAACCGTCAAATAAAATATTAAGTCACAAACAACCTTCCATCATTCAAGTGTGAAAAAAACCGGGTGTTCGAGGTGTCGTTCATGCCTTACCTGAGGGTTCCTTTTACTATAATGGAGTTCTTATTCATGTGTTGGGTCGACTTAACTAATACTTCTATATAGAAATATCCTTAGCTAGGTTGTTGTAATTTTATAGGCATGCGTTGAGTAAATCAATAAATGATCTTTCAAGTTTGGACTTCACTCAACAAATCAAGGAACCTCAAGTTAATGTGGATGGCCAGCCATAAGCCTACTGTGGACCCTCCGAGTAGTGGTGTAGCCTTATCTTCTAGACTATGAGGGATGTTCATGGATCTTTTCCACTAAAATAATCAAGAGTATTCTGATTCTAGTATAGATGGTTCCTAGAATTCACAAAAATTAGTGGAGGACATTCAATGATTTAATAATGAGTATTGTCCCATTAGGTTATCACAAAGTACAATCTGCTAACGTATATTTGTAGATAATGGAAAGCAATACCACAATAAAACTTTGATAATTATTTGAAAATGTAAATGTCCAAACAAGCTCAAAATTCCAAGTGTAGTATAGGTGCTTGCACACAGTACTACTATATCAGAAATTTGAGGTGCTTGTGTCCCATCCTGTTAAGCCACCTCAAGAAGTGAGGGTGTAAAATTGCTTTTAGGAGACTCATGAATCAATCATATGATGGTTCTGTCATAATTAAATAATTAAATTCTAATTTTAGTTGTGGCCGCTACATCATGACATGGATGATGTTACATGTAGTCACATCTCCAAGTTCCTTTGGAGGAGAAAGTGAAGCATGATTTGAATGTGATGATTGCACTCAGATTGTGTAAAGTGAAAGAAAGTTCAAAATCATTCATGTCAGCTCATTCTTATACCTTTTACACCAAATTACTATAGTTTCGTTTATAGGTTCAAAAAAACATTATAGAGTAAGCTCTTCATTATCATTAAGGTATCATTCGCCAAGTAGAATGACTATTGGAGATAACACCATCTTTTATTCTTAGGGAGGATACATTGAATGAAAAGGAGAAAAGGCTTATGGAAAGTTACGCTGAAGGCTCCTTCATCATGTCCTTCAATGAAAAGTGGTTGGCTATTTTACAGGAGGTTATTTACATCACATAATGAAATGAATTCATGGAAGTTTAAAAAACTAAAATACAATAAGATAGTACCTGCTTCTCATTCAGTTTATATTCATCAAATATATTAATATTTCTAATATAATTTTTGGGTATTGAATATAATATGCCAATAACATTTGTTTATTTAAATACAGTAACCAAAAAAGTATAGAAACATTACAACAATTAAAGTGTATTCTCCAAGCAGCTGAGAAAGGGTGATTCCAATGTATGCAGTGAGAAACACATAACTTCAAAATTTCCAAGTAATTGACTCAAACTGAACCAGTTATTCAGTATAACAAAAAACATTTATCTCATGTTCCCATTTGGACATGAATAGACATTATTTCATGTTTTGGAATGAATGTTTTTTCTGGTAACATACTCAAAAAATAGTTCACTGCTACTTGAAGCAATGGCAATAGAAGTTGAATATAAAATGTAATACCTAACCAGTTGTGGAAATATGATTCTTTATCAAGTAAAACTAAAAGGGTATGTAAATTATATAACCAGTATGGTATTTAGGCTCGGCACAACTAAAAACCTTTGGTATTATTAACATAATTAGTTTAGACATATAAAACATTAGAAATAAAGGTATTCCACATTGATTTTCGAGGTTAGTTCAACAAGACAGTGTAAACTATTCCAAAGAAACCAAGAGGTAAAGATACTTCATATGTTTTCTTTATGTCATTAAGGAATGTATCAGTGAACTATAAGTTTGGTAAGATGATAATACTTTCTTCGGATCGACATGACGCATAATATCTTGACCAAATTATCATCAATCATGATGATATAGTGTGGAGTAATTCCAAAACGCATGTTACCTTATCCATATCACTGTATTGATGTTCAAAAGGAGGATCGATGAAGAGTCTTACATATTAACATTGACCAAAAATATTTAGTGTAGAGAAATTCCTAAACGCACATTTTAAACATCAAAGTTATGATATAAGTTGAATCGATGTTACAACCTGCAGTAACATCCATTATATTTCATAATGTGATTTTCAAATAATTTCTTAAATCCATAACCAATATTACAACTAAAATGAAAAATGGATATCATACAAGTCATTCTATGATGAAAAATCCATTATCCCATTGGACAGGTATAGATGCAAAGTGTTTTTTAGGATTTAAACAAACATTCATCAAGGTAAACATTTTGTTCATCAAAGGTAATTATCGAAACAGTTGCTTAAGATACTACTTAAATCCCTAAGATAGAAAAGACATATTCAAGTATTATACTATGTTTCTATAAAAGGATTCGCATCTCTATTAGATATAGTGGGAGCTGAATTGACTTGGACTTAGTCAATGCTAGAGATGCACAAATGGTTGGCATAGGGAACATGTTCTACAAGTACATATGGACTAGACATGTTCCAGTGACACATATTGCGTAGGAAAAATGAAACCATGGTGATGGTTTTATATTCACCACAGTCGGTGAAATATTATTCATTGAGAATAATAAATCCAACAAGTATGTAGTATAAGGAAATGATCTAAGACTGACAAGATCATCTAAAATTCAATAATGGATTCCATGTATCTAGTTGAAAAGGGATTAGAAATTGAGTACTGTGGTGGTTATTCAAATTAAATGATACATGGATGCTATAAGTATGAACCAACAAGGCCCGATTGGTTTAACCAAGTTGGTATGCCTAAATCTATTAGAATTTTACTTGTCATTGATAACTTCTATGATCATTCTATTTTTCATTGGATTTCAGGAATAATATTTCATGGAAGCTGTCTATACAATGCAACTAAAAAGAGATGATGACATCATATGATTCCAATGGAGGTTTCAAGTTACTGAAATACAATTCTGGATTAAAGTAAGAAACAAGATCTTAGAGCATTAATTTTAAATCAATCTTTTCCTTGTGTCTACTGAAGGTTAGTGGGAGTGCCAATGTTTTCCCAGTGAAATATGTTCGGAAACATATGGATAAAAGATCATGATCTTACATTTATATAAGATTATAATAAAATCAATTCTCCAATGATTGACTTAAAGTAGCGACCCATGTTCTAGGGAATAGGATCTACTGAGGTAGATCCATATGTTTCCTGGTCCTAGTCAATCTCGTACATATAGTGAAATTGTAATGAAAAATATAAGTTGGAACAATTCAAGTTTAGAATTGTTGACAATGTCACATGGCTTAATATATCCTAGTTAACATGTTCGGAGCATGGGTAGAGATTAATGTTGTGAAATGATACCATATTCTTTAGCGACGGATCAATCATATATGCCATAATATGTACAATAATTGATACTACCATGATATAATTATTATAGGCAAATATCAATTATATCCAGGAGCATTACAAGTGATGAAGTCTGAACTATCATCTTGTACATCGGCAAGTAGAAATGATATGTACCTCGAATATATATAGGAAGGTATATTTTTTATTGTGGGACACAAACTAGTAATCCTTAGATCCATTTGATCTAGTATCACAGTTATGAAAAGGAGATGAGAATGTTATGCTCATAAAAGCTTGTGGTATCCTTACCTACAAATATTGAGTACATTGCAACTTCTAAGGAATATAAGTAGTAGTTTTATATCGCAACAATTTTTTCTTGTTCTTGGACTCACACCTAGTCAGAAAAGGATTATCATAATTAGAATTATGATATTCTTACTAGCCATGTTGTCATGTTATGACAATGAAAAAAAGTAATATACTCTGGGATAAACTATATTTAGAAGTTCTACACAAGCAGATAGGGTCACATATAGCAGAAATTGCCATGTTGAAAAAACATGGTAGGCCCAAAAGTTAAATACATTACTCATCAAAAGCATGATATTTATCATGTGAGTAGCTAACAAGTTTATTAAGCAAGTTGGCTCTAGTACAAGTGGAAGTGTTGAAATAGTAGGTTCCCTTGACCCAACCATGCAGTCATTTTTGATTACCATATCATGTGTACAGTTAGCTATGCATTATGTTATCATTCCATTATAGTGCATACTTTTCTGCATCCACTATAATAATGGTAATGTATAATGGTTAATTGTCGTGTCAAGCGGTTATAGTAGATCCCATTCTATAATGAGAACCTTGAGATATAATGACATTGATCTTAAATATATGTTCTATAGTCTAGATACATCATATAGAATAGACATGGTAGATGTTTGAATATCATGTGATGGGGGATCATAATCATTGAGACTTCTTCTCATGAAGTTCGCACATGGTGATCTCTAGTATTGAGATCATGAGGATAGCCCCACCAATTGGAACACCACATGTTTTCGGTGTTATTGTTTGATCCGATCTATGAACATGTTTATTTGCCTCCTGACTTGAGACCATTGCCAATATATATCATTTGGTTACATACATTGATGCAAGACAAAAACCATGGTAGAGATGTCGTGGCTAGGTAGTTTGTGGTGGTTGCGTCGTTGGTGGTATGACATTGGATGAATGGTAAAGAAAGGATTTCTTCCTTCCAAGATTTGGAAGTTGTATATCTTAGGCCTGGTTGATCAGGATGGTATCGCCTTCATATGTCTTTGCACAAAGCAATAGAAAGGAAAATTCATCCGGATAGATCAGAAAATAATAAAGAAAGATATAGAAGATGACAAAAGAGTATGTCATGCTTTATGAGATATTTAACGACAAAAAGATTATAGTACATAGTCAGTGTTCATAGGATAGTAGTCGTTTCTAGGACTATCTTTTCCTCTTTATGGGCCAGGATGAGTTTCTAGACTCCACTCTTGGTCCATGGATTTTATTCATGGCTATCGAGGTAAGGGCCTAGAGGGCCACACACAATAGAATATTCAAGAATCCGCCATATTCAGTCGAATTGGTTTATGGACAAAGTGGGACCCGCCACATGGTCTGAGTGTTTTCCAAGTTATAAATCATTGATTAATTAAATAAATTAATTAATATTCATGTTATGAATATTTGGGATTGAATTTATTTATTGTATTTACAAGTTTAGTAAATACAAGATAAATATTAATCGAACAAAAATGATTTAATATTCAAGGTTAATTTAATATTCAGCGGGATAGCAAGCCGAGTTAAATGAATCAATTTTATCACGAAAAATTATATATATATTACAAGTATGTGATAAAATAATAAATAATATCTGTGAATTTAATATCGTCAAAATTATTTTTTTAGTGAACAATGAAATAATCAAGGGTCGGGGAACCCAACCAGGTATTTCTCAACAACACTATAAATAAGAGAGGAGGCTCTCTCTCTTAGGTGTGTAAAAAACTATTCATTTATTTATGGAATGAAAATTGAGAGCCTCTCCCTCCTCCCCCTTCCGAGAGAGAGAATCTATTGATCCAAGAATTCGGATAATGTTCTTCCTTAAGAATTGAGGAGATCTCGATGTGGTGATTGTCGGGACATCGAAATATTCGTTGGATCTCCGCGCTAGTACCCAGAATTTGACGATCATCATTCTAGTGGTGTTTTTGGAGCACATGTAGATGATCTAGTGGGATCCTGCTTTGGATCCTTCAAGCGATGATCACTATTTACTAGTTGCAGTCAACCGCGGCTTCACATTCGAAATAGGTACATTTTGTTTTTAGTTTTGTGCTCTTAATAATTTATATGAGATCCTCGGTCCTCTATGGGGCTCAGTTTGTCGGCGACGACATGTTCCGACATCCCGCTGACAGAAAATATTAAAATCCTCGGCCGACCGGCTTCTTCTGCGGGCCCCAGAACCTAAAAATTTCTTTCTAAAATTATTACCTGTTGGAAATTACACAATTTTCTTTCTTCCTGTTTTTCACATTTCTTATTATATAGTGATCCTTTATTCGCTTTTACTATTTATTTCCATTGAAAATATAAGTCATGGAAAATTATTTCTTCACCTTGATAAATCTAAATACTATATCTTCAAATGTTGAAAAAAAATTAGAGTCTAACACCAATTAAAGGGTTGGATTTATCCCATCAAAGAAACAAAAAATATTAATTTTTGGATTATGTATGTAGTATACAACAAGCCTTTATAATATTGTAAATTTAGCCTTATACATAGAAATATTTTTCTCTACCCTATATCGTATATTTTCAAATTTAATTTAAAAATAAACTCTTTTCTCATGAGAAGTACTTTTTAAATATAATATTTTCTTAAAATTATTTCATCCCATAACCTGTATCTATTTTTCCTCCTTGATGTTTATAATCAATTATCACTAAAAATTATAATAACTTTTTAGGAACAGATTTTTTGAATACCCTTGTCCCTTTAATTACTCTTAAAAGATAGAAATATTTTTTTCAAGAGACTTAATACATTATTAAATTACCAATTGATTTTTTGTTAAATTAAATGGTGGAGGAATCTTTAATGTGTGGTGGTCCAATAACATTACTTGATGATGTAAAGAAACATGTTACCACTTATAGACAATATTATTAGTTATAACTATCCCCAATTTATTTATAATCTTATTATCTCTAACTCCATCATTTTATACATTCTTATGAGGGAAATACATAAATAGATAATGAGTGTTGATACATTTTTCCTTTCTTACTCAAGGTTCCATATATAAAAAATGTAATATAATTAATTAGTTCATGAAAATATGAATATTGAACCATAACATAAAAATTACTATTTATATAAATGTTCTTGATCATTATGAGGGTTTATCATAATTCTCATGCTTTCTATATTCTTCAAAAATCTAGTTCCCAAGGTTCTTATTAAACATTATTTGAGGTCAACTATAACATCCCTCGCTCTAGTAACCTCGATCTAGTGTTTATTATATTAAATAGTAATATATTATAAGAAATATCATCACATGATATCAATTAGTTTAGTTGTCTTTGGAAACTAGATATATGCAGGATTGGAATATTACATTATAAACATTCAAACACATCTCATTAATATAATGAATACATTATTATTACCTATAGTAAACAATTTAATTTATTGAAAGATCCATTTATGGTACCCCATAAATTGAGAAAAAAATAAAGAGTGATATTTAACTCTAGTAATGGGGTTATGTAGAGAAAAAAAATATCATAAATACATAAGGAATAAATAATATGGTAGATTAAATAATAAAAAAATGTTCCGTATAATCTTTAAATTAATGGAAAATATATATCCATTATTAGAAATAAAATTTTAATAACATGGGAAATAATAATTAATATCATATTGATACAATGAAAAATTTTATATATCATTCTCTGACAGTCAAGGCCTCAACTATAATTTTTTTTAATGGGAAGGTATACACCAAATACTCAAATAAAAGGCATTCCAACTTGTCTATATCATGATACCTAATCTGATTCATAGTGGATATATATATATTTATGGAACCTACGTATCACTAAACATGTATAATGAATTAGTAATATGTAAAATGAACGATATAATAAACAATATATATTACTTAGTAATTAGTAAATATCCATATTAAATCTAGTATGAGGAATGTAAATATTCCATAGTCAATAGAATAAATTAAGTTGTAAAATTATTATAACATGAATTGTATATAATAATTGGTATATGGATAAGATAATATTGAAATATTTTAAAATAAACAAAATTTATCAATAGAACAAATTAACATGGATATGAATTGTAAAAATAATGTCAAAATAAAGGTAAAGGGTGATAGAGAACACTACATCAAGGAGTGAAATAACTAAGAATAAAAAATGTGTGAAAATTAACGTATAAAACATAAATAAATAAGTTATTAAAGGAAAAATCGATTCATTATTAATTAAATTTTGTTTTCAAATTCATTAATTTTAAAAGATATATAGGAAAATGGAAGAAATTTTTTTAAAACTTATTTCCTTAAAATATCTGCGTCTTAGTTCTGAAAACAATGGTAAAAGTCAAATGAAAAATAATTTTTAGGAGGTTTCAAGAAAAATATTAGAAAATTATTTGTAAATTAATTTAAAATAATCAAATATTAAAAATATAATTTGCATAACAAATTTTGGAGTGGAAGATAAAAAATTATAAAAGTGAAATGAAATGTCTTTCAAAATATTTTATGAAAATAATATCTCATTATTTTTAAATAAAAAAATATTCACTATATAATTGAAATGTATATTAATTTGGAAAACTATTAAATCTTAGAAATGAATATAAATAATTAATAATTTTTACGATCGTAGGAAAATCATTTCATACATAAAATGTTAAAAAATAAAAAAATCACTTTTATAAGGAAAGTAAAAAAAGTAACTTGTATGGAAAATGTTAATAAGATTCATTTCAAAAACTGTGAATGGAAAGTCAAAGTTAATAAAAATTGATCTTAATAAATCATTTAAAAATATAAAATAATACATTTTAAATAAATTAAAGAATATGGATCTGGAAGAGAAATATTTCTATGTAAGAGAAGAAATAAGGTCGATTTTTATTAAAAATATTTTTTCTTTAAATTTGAGTATCAAATAAAGAATATATGGAATGAAAAATTGAAAAACCATAAATAAAAATTGTATAGTAATATATATTTGTTTTATAAGATTAATAACATAAATTTCTCTCAATTTAATCTAAAACATAAATAGTCCCAATATAATTTATGATTGTAAAATAAGAGTGTACCTCTGATTTCTGCTTGGTCGAACCCGCTATAACCTCATATATAATAAATTTATATTTATTATATATCTATATAAAAACCATATTTATATTTATATTACGATATACCATTCACATATACATTCTCATTACCCATTTATTAATACTTATTTGTTAAAATAAATATTTTTTGTTAATTGTTCGGTTTTCCATGAATGTTTCAGTTCGGTGAATATAGTCCTTGAACCTTGGTAATGGTTTCATAATCACCATAATGATAATGATTGATTATAATATTTTTCTGATATATTTTAAAAGTCCCATTTTTTATTTCATGGAACATATGGAAAAAATTTCATGAAATGCATAATAATGTATTATTTAGAAATTTTTATTTCATAAAAGGATGGAATTTATTAAACAATATATATTAATATATTCCTATTAAAAATTATTAAAACATATTAAATTCACCATTGTTATATTTTAGTATATTGAAAATACATATTTCATTATTTCAAGATGGTTATATAATATTTAGATGAGGATTAATAAGTAAAAAACATAGAAGAACTCTGTTAAAACAATTACATCATCCTTAGATATCCTCCTTTAGATCTCTACTTAAGCCTTATTATGTTAGTATTTCAGGAATAAACAAAAAATATAAGATATATAAAAATACATATGCAGAGGTTTATTTCCAAATCATGGTCAATATAAGATGATTAATGTGGGTGGATAAGTGAGATAATGAAGGTATAATTTTATAAGTGAGAGGGGTTACACCCTTATAAATATTTTTAACTTTAAAATAAGATAAATTTCATACTCAAAAGAAAGTGTCTTGAAATTTTAAATGATAAATAATAAGATTATTTGGATTTAATGTTCGCTCAAACAACCAAATTCATACATGTTTCATTAATAATTTAAGTCTTACGCATTAGTTTGACCCCGACATTATCCCTTTGAACTTTAAGCATGGTGATAAACATTTAACATCGTAGATATAATTTATGAATAAAACTAAAATATACCATATTAGAACAATTATAGTATGACTACCCCAAATATTAAAACCATTTAACAAGATTAGATTTTTTAATTTCATAATACAAATTTTTAGTCTTAGTGCCCATAATACATAAATTTCATTTTAAAAAAATCCATACTTAAAAATAAAAATGAATTTAAACTCATTTTCTTACTATAAAGAACAATTATAGGATTATAAATTTATTTCAATGAAAATATTTTCAATAAATTAAATTAAAATCTTCCATAAATAGTGATTAATAAAATTTATTCGGATAAAAATATATTTCCCAAATAAAAACATTTTTATAAAAAATGTCTATTTCTACCTCCAAATTCATTTATCTTGATTTATAAAAGAATTATAATCAAATTATGAATTAATTATAATATTTTTCAACATATAAAAATCAATTTTAAATTAATTTAACACTATAATAAAGATTGATTTGTCTCTAAAATGAAAATACTATAATGATTTTTTTGAATAAAAAATTAAGGTTTATAGAATATTTTTTAGATTATTATTCCTTATAATTTCATAATCATTATATGGACATAATTCATTTATATTAATAATAATTAATAAAATTTAATTCATATATTTTATCTATATAATTTCATAAAAAGTACTAAATTTATTATAAAATAATTCATCAAAACATTTATTTTGAATTAATGGTATTTTCCTACAAAAAAAATAGAACCACTTAAACAAAAATACATTGATTTTGTAAATTATTTTTCATTTAAAACTATTGAATTTTTTTTTTTATTTTTTACTTTAATAAATAATTATTCAATTTAGTTCAGGGTTTCATTTATCACAAGTTATCATTTATCCTGGTTTACAATTAAAGGTGAATGCGGACTAGAAACACAAGGTGTTACGTTATCTATCCTCTTTAAATTAACAATGTCTTCATAATTTTAGTTTTTCTTACCCAAATGATTTTATATAAACATATATATTAAAAAAATATGTAAATTTTATCATGATATTAAATTTCTACATTACTACTAGTAATCTTAGTATTTCTTAATTTAATATTCCTAAAACTGTGTTTTTACCATTCTATGACTAAAACTTGTCAATGTGTTTCCAAAAGAATACCTTGATAGTTGGGTGATATTTTCCATATATAACCTAGTGTATTTATCTTCTTCATGCTATTTTTTGATTAATTATTTGACCATTAAGATATAGATTATGTTAAAATATACGTATTTTATTTGTTTGCGTTCTATAAGTGTGTTTTCATCCTTTAGTTGTGTTTAGATAAGTTTTCCACGTATTATTCATCTCATATTCTAAATGATAAATGGTGATGATGGAATTTTCATTCCGGAATCCTAAAAATAAAATTTTAATATATCATAAGATCTATAAATAATTATAATTTATTCCACTTTTATCAATCCATTTACTAAAATAAAAATGGCTGGAATAAGTTAAGATAATATTATATATGAATAAAACATCATATGAATAAGTAATAAATTAATCTCCAAAAATAAATTTAATCATAAATATTTCGAAAAATAATTGACCCCTAATACTATTAAAAATATGATTGACCAAATTAAAATACATAAATTAAGAAAAATTTGATAATATCTACTAAACATGTATCTCAAAAAATTTTGAACCATATTAATCATTAAAAAATTTCCATACTATATACTATAAAATCATGATTCTGTAAAAATAATCAATATGTATAATAATTTAGGATTAAATTAGGGAATATATGTTAATATTAACCAAGACCACCCAATATAATCTAATTGGAACTAGATTCCCTCTATTTTACATGATTTATATATCCTTACTCAGTGTGATAGGGGATGATTCAATATCCCTATCAAACATGGAAGATATAAAATTGATCATAGATTTATATTAAAATAAAGTGTTAGATAACATTTATTTATGATCAAAATACAAGTTATCATTTAATTTGTGGATTCAAATTTATATTTGTTAATCACATAAGTTCAACCATTCTCCCTATTCCTTTTATGAGGTAAAATACCTTGACACATGAAGAATTGGTTCTCATAGTGCCCCATCTACTTGTAGTTGAATAATTAGACCATGATTTAAAAATCATGAGCTTAATTCCTATTATCAACATATACTATAAAAACATATATTCTAATTAATAAACTCCCATTGTGTTTATTTCCACACTTGTTACATGTTTTAAATTCCAGCCTTCCATTATTCCCCTTTGGCACATTTTATATAGTAATTAGTCATTATCTTTTTATCATGATTTCTTTTGAAAACATAGGAATTGTATAATTCACTCTCCTAATTTATTGGAATATATACTATATCTTCATATATTGATACTATTTTATAGCGTTACACCGTTTAATGTAATTGATTCATCCCATCAAAGAAACAATCAATATTTATTTGTAGATTATATACATATTCTGTAGGAGGCCCTGCTATTCTTATAAGGGTAGAATCATACCTAGAAATAATTATCTCTCTCATTGTCATAAATTTAAAATTTTATTTTTTAAATCATCTCATTTCTCATGATAAAAGTGTTTCTCAAATAATATTTCCTAAAAGTGTCTTGGTTCATACCTTCTATCTCTTATACCTCCTTAGTGTTTGGACTCAATGACTGTAATTGATTATAATATCCCTTTAAATGGCACAGTGTCATAATAACCATTTCTCTTTCATTAATATCCAACATTATAAAAATATTTTCAAATGACTCAATCCATTTTTCATATATCAATGGATTAATAGTTTCAATAATGGGTGGTGATTATTCTATATAAAGTAGCCCAACATTGTTTCATCATGTTATGAAGAAATGTATTTCTTTGTATATCCAAGATTTTTAGACATAACATTACCATTTATTTTTTATAATCATATTATATCAAACTACATCTTTATAGACATTATAAGGAGGGAAATACCTATATATAATACAGGTGTATATATTTCTCCTCATCCTTTCCTTAGGATCTATCTGTAAAAATGTAATATAATTTATTAGATCAAACCATTATGAATATTGATCAATTGAATAAATATTATTATGTTGGTAAAATTTCTTGATCATTCTAAGGGTTTATCATAACGATCATGGTAATTAGGTTCTTCTACAATATATTTCACAAGTTTAATACTAAACTTTCCCTGATACCAACTCTAAAAAACATGTATCTATCAAACTAGATCAAGTGTTGATTATATAATATCGGTAGATGATATAATAGGTCACATCACATGTGATGACTTAGTTTAGTAGTCTAAAGAGACTAGATACTATCATGATTTTAATATTACATTAAAAACATTAAATTACATCATTTAAACTTCATGAAAACATTATCATTCCTTTATTACATCCTTGAATTAATTTAAAAATCACTTCATTAAACCCTATATAAATGGGAAATAATAAATGGTGAGCTCAAACACTTATGAAGAGATAATATATTGTAGTGGATATCTAGTATACATGAGTAATAAACAATAAGGTAGAGTAAATAATCAATAAAGATGTCATGTGATCAATAACTTGAGCATGAAATATATCCATGGATATTAAAAAAATATTAATCACATGGAAAATGATAACTAATTTCTTAATGATGTAATTCATAATGTTAGAAATATTTCTCTTACCATCGAGGCTTTAGCTAGGACACATTCAATAAATGGGTAGGCATGCACAAAATACCCAAATAAAAGACATATCAAATTTCGTTTCTCATGAAACATTACATGATTCAGCAATGGGATACATAATTTTGGGCCTCGCCCATAACTAAGCATGTCCAATGAATTATTTATACATTGAATGGAAAATATAATACATAATAAATATTTATTTATAATCATTAAATATTTATATTGAATAAATTTATATGGAATTTAAATATTCAATAGTTAATAGAATAAAATTACTTGTATATTTCCTCTATCTAAAAAAATATATTGAAATGTGTATATGGTTAAAGTAGTTGTGTTTTTATCCATGAGGTAAAAAGAACACCAAAATCTAGTAACCAAAATCCCAGGTTTGCGTCCTGATAGGAATGAATTTTATGAGGGAATATATCCCTTAGTGTAAGGTGGCCTTGGATGTTATGGTGGTAGTGTACCATGTAAGTGTAAGAGGTGTTTCTACAAGGCTTGATGTCAACTAAAAGCTTACATGATGTCAACATTGGGTGTGGAAAGGTGGTAACATGGAAGATTTGGTGGTGGTGTGTCGGTGTGTGAGTAAGGGTGACAGTAGTGTTTGAAAATTTTTCAGTGGGTTTATATGGTGGGGTCGGAGTCATATGTCAATGGTGGAAAGTAGTGGGATGTGATGTTTTTTGTGTATGTTGGACATTAAAGGTGTCAGGAGTAGCGGGTCGTAATAGCATCAAGGGTAAAAAATACTTAATGTCCTCAATAAAAAAGGGGTAGACCCGGATAGGGCTTCAGATCTGTAGCACCATCCTTGGAAGGGAAACAATATTGGTAGGAACAAGAAGGTATGGAATACTCTATTAGCAATATTCATCATGCATCTCTTCACTGGCTCATGAAGGTGTGTATCCATAATAATTTTAGGAGCTGATTTATATTAATTAACATGCACTAGAGGGGTCTTCTCTAGTGATTTAAAGTAGTTCGAGACATCAGGGTCATGTCATAATCCATCTTCATGCTAGGCTAATGGGGTATGTAATGGGTCCCCCTTAACACAGATAAAAAGGGAAATATCCAAAATATTAATAAAATATTTTTTTGGAATCATTTTGTAATAATCAGGTTTTAATGATCACTAATCCTATTTATTATATAAACCTTGTTAACTCTATATAATCTATCTTACATCAAATGATAAGTTCTTTAGTAAAAGATATCCAAGGATCTTAAGTGCTATATACTCAGTTTTGTTACTATATACTTTCTCTTGGTTTAATTTATAATTATTTCTCTGAAAAATAATTGAGTTTAACCCATTCCATCAATATCACTGCTTAAGTCTGAATACAGATATTTTCCTAAGTCTGAGACACCATGAACAAGCAGACACTGTGACCATGAGACACCGTGAAGAAGCAAACACTATAACCATGAGACACCGTGAACCACACACAGTGACCATGAGACACCATGAACTAGACACCATGGTCATGAGACACTGTGAACTGAACACCATGACCATAAGCCACTGTGAACATCAAGACACTGTAAGCATCCAGACACCATGACATCAAGACAATCTGACATCCAGACACCATGTGAATGAGAAATTGTTTCAATGACATACTATGACACTCTTTCCTAATATGTTTTGTTGTATTTCAATTTAATCTCTAACAGTCATATTTGAATATTTTAAATGTACTAACATAATTAATATTTCTTTGTAGACATATCATCTGATAGTATCTGGTACGAGGAGTAGAATACCTGAAACATGTCATCTCCAACACATGCACTCCAAGATAAAAGAGTAGTGAGACCCAGATACATATATGCATGGAATTATACTAAAAAGAAAAAAAATAGGGTGGTGTGATCATGACAACGAATAATTCTCTTAGAAAATTTTTAAGAAATACTTTTCACATGCAACTCGACACTGTTGAAGAACTCACGAAACATAATTGAATCCCAGAATCAAGAACATCTTCGTACTGTCCGACATCACGATGAACACAAGCCGAATCTGTCTGACTTGCGACACTCTGTTTTCCATAAGAGGAATTGATTTCTTCATATGCTTCATCTCAAATGTCCATAACATCCATGACTAACACTCAGAGAATTTCTAAACCTATCTCAATACGTCTACTATGTTGTGTATCAATTTTCTATCTTTCAAGGAGTGTTTTTATCTGTATATCAAACACACTCTATCACCTTCATTAAACTGATGTAAAAAAGGTATCCTTACTCAATCATCTTTTTACACTTGTCTATACCCACGGATAAGTACGGAAGAGGTCCATGTGTGGCCTGGTTGTTTGTACCCATAAAGAACTGTGGAAGAGGTCCATGTGTGACCTGGACAGTCTTGTGTACTATTGCCGGGTGTGGCTAATTTTTATTTATATAATCTTCTTGGTGGAAGGTGATCACCAAGTGGAGTGGATTTGGTCTCGGATTGAGATTGAACCACTTGTTTTATATCTGTTGTGCTGCTAAATTTAGTCTTCTCTGTTTTACTGCATTACCGTATAATTCATAAATCACTAAATTCACATTGATAGTTAATCTTGAAAAGAAGTTATAATTTTATTCTCTTCGTATAATAACTTCAAAAGTAATATTAATAACTGATATTAATATTACTGAGAATAAATCAATATTCTAAGATGTTATTTAAATAGTCAAAATTTTATAACTATATTACTTTGATTATCTGGGTTGTATTTAACCATATTGGGGAAAAATTTCATAAGAATGATTTTTAACCATAATTTTTTATAAGTACTAAATTCACCCCCCTCTAGGGTAATCTACTCCAACCAACATTTGGTATCAAACGGTGCTTATTAAGAAATTGTTTAACCTACTTCCGGTGTTATTGTAGTTGTATTTTAAAGATCTGTAAATTTTGTTAATTCTAAATTTCTAGCTCTTTTAAAGTATTTAACTATTATGGATAATAGATTGGAATGTTTTTCAACCAATAGACCACCATTATTTAATGGAACAAACTCTTCTCAATGGAAAATTTAAATGAAAAAGCATTTAGAAAGTATGGGTTTTCAAATTTGGTCTTCCATTGTAGATAAATATAAAATCTCTACATCTGATAGAATCACATGGGATGAACATTTCAAAACTGTCTACCATAACAATGGAAAAGCTATGAATTCTTTATACTACTCCTTAGGAGATGATGAATTCAATAGAATTTATTCTTGTAAAAATGCCCATGAAATTTGGGATACCCTATCTGTCTCACATGAAGGACCATCTATTGTAAATGAAATTAGACTTAAAATTATACTATTAAATATAATAACTTTAAAATAAATCATGATTAGCCTATCTCTTACATCTATCTTAGGTTCAATGATATTGGTAACATAATGATTTCTCTTGGAAGAGAATTCACTGCCAAGGAACATATCATGAGAATTCTCAAATGTCATCCTGAAAGATAGAGAGGAACCTCTATCTCTATTAGAGAATCATGAGACATCAGCAAACCACCTATAAAAGAACTCATTGGGAAACTGATGATGTATGAAGAAGAGAAAAAAGTCAAAAAGAAAGAGGAGGATGAACCAAAAAAAGAAATCCTTTTCATTCAAGACCACCACCTTTAAACATAATGACAAAGGGAAATTGGAAGCTTTGATAGAAGGTTCTAGTAGTGAACAATAATCACCTGACAATGATGAGGAGATGGTTCAATTAGACGGATGATTCAAGAGATTTTACAAGAAGATTAAATTTTTCCTAAATCCTATCATCAATGTAAAATATGATCACAAAGGAAGATGGAAGAAGGATTGGAAAAGAAGTGAGAAGGATGATGAGATTGTCTGCTATGAATGTAAGCACGAAGGACAGATCAAGGATGACTATCCAAATCTCAAGTAAAAAAAGAGATATGGGGATAAGGACAATAAGTATAAAAAGGAAATGACAGAAACATGGAGTGCTTCTAAGGACAATTCAATCAACTGAGGAACATCATATGATGAATTGGAAAACAAAGACAATAGGTGTTTTATGACAAAAACAACTATGGTAACACTGGACTCTCCTATAAATAATTCATATTATTTTGATGATGAGAGTGACTCATAAAATATCACTAATGAAAAAATGTTTTAATATTGTAACATGCTTGATGAAACATGAAATTAACTTAAAGAAAAATATAAATCATTGAAGAAATAGAATGCTCTTACTGTGACTGTAAAATTTGAACTCACAATGGAAAAAGGAAAAATGATCAATTGCATAAAGAGAACAATGAATTAAAAATGTCAAATGAGAAATTAAAGAATGACCTAGAAATGTTTACCAATGGAAAAAATACCCTATCTCAAATGATAGGTAACCAAATTGACCCTTAATACAACATTGGAATTGGTTATCAACATGGAAAAAGAACATTTGGAAGATCAAATTTGGTTTCTAAATCTGGAACATATACTTTTACTTCCAGTTCTAGACCCAAATCCAGTAGTTCAAGTTATGATACACTTTCTACTATTTTACGTTTCTCCTGATCAAATAGAGTTTATTTTTCAAATACATTACATAATTCTTATAGGAAGCCTATGAGGCAGATATGGGTTCCTAAAGCACTTATTACTAATATTACTGCACCCAAAAAAGTATGGGTACCAAAATATGTTTTATATTGATCATTTTGTAGGAAATATGCTTAAAGTTTTCCTGTAAAAGTCTATGTTACATGGACAATTGGTGTTCAAGACACGTGATAGGAGACTACTCAAGCTTCAAGAACCTTATAAAAATATATGGAGGACATGTCACATTTGGTTACTATGCCAAAGGAAAGATTATTGGCCTCGAACTAGTTAGTAACTCAAACTCAATTTTAATTGATAAAGTATTGTTTGTTAATAGTTTGAAATATAATCTACTTAGTATCTTAACCTTATGTGATGATGGATTTCGTGTTATATTTTAAAATAGTGCTTACAATGTTTTTAATTCTAAATAAAAATTAGAATTTTCTACCTTGAGAAATGAAAATTTTTACTCTGTTAACAAAGATTCATTATCCTCTCAAAATTCATCGTGCTTAAGTGTATTTCATAATGATTCTTGGCACTAGCATAGGAGAAAAGGACACTGTAATATTCACTCCCTTAGAAAGATAACTAGAAAAATATTAGTTAAAGACTTACCCAAACTTGAGTTTCCAAATGACAAAGTGTGTAATAAATGTCAAAAGGGTAAACAACACAAAATTTCCTTCAAACCAATGAATGAAGTGGAAACTTCTCAACCTCTCAAACTAATTTACATGGATTTGTTTGGACCATCTAGAGTTTCTAGTTTAAATGGGAAGCACTATGCATATATTCTTGTAGATGACATTACAAGAAATACGTGGACCTTATTTCTTGCTCACATTAGTGTAGTCTGTTCTTATTTTTCTAAATGTACAAAGTCTTTGGAAAATATTAGTGGACTTAAAATTAAATCCTTAAGAAGTGATCATGGTTGTGAGTTTGAAAATCAAGAGTTTGAGTATTTTTTCTCACAAAATGGTTATAGTCACAATTTCTATGCCCCACGAACACCTCAAAAAAATGGAGTTGTACTAAAAAGAAATAGTACCCTGCAAGAGATTTCTAGAACAATGTTATGTGAACATTACCAACCTATTTATTTTTGGGCTGATGCTGTCAATACAATATGCTACATAATCAATAGATTCTTTATCAGACCTATTCATAAAAGGACTACTTCCATGTTATGGAACAATCTAAAAACCAAAGTTAACTACTTCAATGTTTTTGGTTTCAAAGTCTATATCCTTAATAATAAGGACAATCTTGACAAGTTTGCATCCAAGAGTGATGAAGGTATCTTTTTAGGATATTCCATGTCCAGTAAAGCCGATATATTGTTTAATAAAAGAACTAAATGTGTGGAAGAATCTATTCATGTCAAATTTGATAAAACATAACCACATGAGCCTAAAATAATTCTAGAAAACCTAGAGGATTATGTATCAAATATGAACAATAATTCAAAATCCTCAGACCATTCTGTGAAAGAATCTGTGAAAACATCAAGTTCTGGACACTCCTTTGACTCAATTCACAATGAACCTGAACCTATTGATGAACCCGAAATCACTAGTCCCTCCTTTTCTAGAGTTGAAGATCCCTTAAGAACCATCCCTTACATGTTATTGTTGAAGACCTAGACAAAGGAACAAAAACTAGATATTCTATTAGAAATCCAGTTGAACCTCAAGTATTCTTGTCTCAACATGAACCTAAAAACATTAATGATTCTATCAATGACGAATTTTGGTTGATGTATATTCAAGAATACCTTAATCGGTTTTAAAGGAACAATGATTGGAAACTTGTTGAAATACCTAAGGACACATTCACCATAGGCACTAATTGGGTGTTTAGAAATAAGGTAGATGAAGCTTGTAACATAGTTAGAAACAAGGATAGATTGGTTGCACAAGGCTATAGTTAAGAAGATGAAATTAACTATGAGAAGACCTTTTCACCAGTAGTGATACATGAACCCATCATAATACTTCTTGCTTATGCTGGACACTGGAATTTTAAACTATATAAAATAGATGTTAAGAGTGCATTCTTAAGTGGGTATATTGATGCGGATGTCTTTGTTGAACAATCCCCTTGTTTTACAAACCCCCATTTTCCATATCATATTTTTAAATTATCAAAAGATTTATATAGTTTAAAACAAGCTCCAAGAGCCTGGTATGATCAGTTGAGTATATTTCCTATTTCCAATGGTTTTACAAAAGGAATATATGATCCTACCCTTTTTATAAAATGAATTTATAATTATGTTTTAGTAATTCAAATATATGTAGATGACACTATCTTTATATCTTAAAGAAACTCCTTATGTATTGATTTTTATAAAATGATGCAAAATGAAATTGAAATGAGTTTAATGGGTGAACTAAAATTCTTTCTCTGATTTCCAATATTTCAAAATAATGATGGTATTATTTTAATTCAAAGTAAATATACTAGAGATCTTCTAAAACTTTTTTTATTGGATAGCACTAAAAGTAATGACACTCATATGAGTACCACTTGTAAGTTGGATCTTGATAAAGATGGAAAATCCATCGATCAAATCACTTGTAGAGGAATTATTGGAATTTTACCCTACTTAACTGCTAGTCGACCTGACATTATGTTTAGTATGTGTGCTCATTTTCAAGAAAATCCTACAGAATCTCATTTAAATGCCGTAAAGAGAATTTTCAAATACCTCAAGAAAACACCCAATCTAGGACTGTTCTATCATAGAGAAAAATCATTTGAATTAGTTAGTTATTCTAATGCTGACTTCAGTGGCTATAAGTTAGATAGAAAAAGTACCTCTGGAACATTTCACTTTTTAGGCAAATCACTAGTATCATGGTGAAGTGTGATACAAAATTCTATTGCATTATCTACAGAAAAATATGAATACATAGCTTCAGGTAGTTGTTGTGAACAAATATTATTGATGAAACACACATTATTAGATTATGGATATCAATTTAGGCATATACCTATAAATTGTGACAACACAAGTGCTATTGAAATGTCGAAAAACATTGTTTCACATTCTAGGACAAAGAATATTGATGTAAGACATCACTTTTTGTGATATCCTTTTCAAAAAGGTGATTTCACTTTGGAATTCATTGGTAATGAATATTAAATTGCTGATATATTCACAAAACCACTAAATTCTGAAAGAATAGACTACATCATACATGAACGATGAATGATAAATCTTAAGTAAAAATCTTATTGTTTTATATCATATTGTTTTATATATTACTATTTTATATCTTACTATTTTATAACATACTATTTTATAACTGTTTTATATATTACTGTTTTATATCTTACTGTTTTATATCTTTCTGTTTTACAACTTACTGTTTCATGTTTACGGTCTCACAGTTCTTATTTCGTGATTACTGTATGACAGTCACTATCTCACTGTAAAGTTTGGTCACTATCTCACCGTAATGTTCAGTAATTGTCTCACCATAAAGACTTGTTGCTATCTAACCATATAAATTATTTATGATATTTATTTACAATGTAAAAATTGTATCACGGTAATTATTCATTTCTCCTTTTTTACTTTCCCATGCATTTACTTTTGCGATGTTTGGTATTCCAAAATGATAAAATAAAAGTACTTTGACTTGTTCTTCACTCGATTTTTCATCTTTTCACTATATTTTTAACCCCTATTCAACCCTTCAACCCTTATCTCTCTCAAACCTTCAGTGAATGACTAGGATGAAACGTCATTCGTCATCGAATCTTGAGAAACGTAGCTCAAAGAAGAAGAAAATTACACCCAAGCTAGCACCCAAAGGCCCTCTAAATCTAAATCTAGTTACCCGAGTTGTAGTACCTAAAGAAGAGATATATCCTAAGTGGATTATGTCTAGTAAGTCTCTATTTTTGAATGTTTTAAAAGAACAAGGAAGGTTAGAATGGTTTTCAAAGGAAGATATACCTATCTACCCCAAGATAGTGGCTTGATTTTATCAGTATGTTCAATTCTCATTTGATTCTGAAGATAGTTATGCTATGAGAGGATAGAAAAATGTCCATATATGCACATTCTATTCGAGGATATAGTTTTCATGACTTAGGATACCTCATGAAGTCATATGTGAGGACTATCAGAGAGGACCCCCACCATCCAGTGAATTCCTTGACTTGGAAGATGCTTTGAAAATATTAACTTGAAATAACACCAAGTGGAGAGCCATTGCTACTAAACTAGATGGAGTATCTAGAATTCTATTTAACTTTATATAGAAATTTATTAGCCCATAAAAGGTTATTTTTCTGTACTAAAATATATGGATGTGTTTCTCAATCATCTTATAAAAAATGGGCATAAGATCGACCTTTTCAAGTATGTCATACTCCATATGTGTGAGCTGATTAAAGCCACATCCAAGTCAACCTCCCAATTTTATTCTTGTCTTATCTCTGCCAAGCTTCATTCCATAGGTATGGTTGGACCAAATAAAGAAGTTATCTAGGATTGTGAGTACTTCCTTTTAAAAGTCACTATCAATAGGATGAAAATCAATTGGAATCCATGGAAAAAACCATGGGTGGAATACAATGATAGTATCTATGAGAAATTCAATCATGTGAAACATCACTCAAGACCAGATGATATTTTTTATCCTGGTTCGGAACCAGTTGAAGTTGTTGAGTATTATAAAGAATAAGAAGAAGAGGCTGATGTGCCTCCCAGGGAAACTGTATCTGATAAGGAAGAGAGTACTCATATCCCGCTTGTAGTAAGAGAAAAAGTAGTCACTGCTTCTAATGATGTTGTTAATCTGGATGATCAACCTAATGATGAAACAACATCTGTTGCCAAAGAAACTAAAAATAATTCTATGGAAGATCTTATAGAAGAAGAATTACCTGTTTTGAAAGAATCTGACCTTGAGGAACTCTTAGTGGAACAATCTGTTCATGATGTCATTCCTTCAGCTGAGGAAAGGATGGAGATATATTTTCATTTGGATAGATAGGAAATGGGTGAGGAACTAATAGATGAATTTGTGCAAATAGATCAAGACCCTAAGCTTCTTATTCCTGATAAGGATTAAACTATTAAGGGGGAGAAGCCCCAAAATCTGGAATCTATTGACGTACCAAACCCGATTGATTCAATCCTTGTAGACACTTAGTATATGTTCCCCATCTTTTATGAAGTGAATGACTCCCAGGAATTCTTAGTAAAAGGCCTTGACCATTAAACTGTGTTCCAATTGAAATCTATCTATAATGTCCAACCAGAACAACCATCCTTGGTGATTAATGATGATCTGAATGAATTTGGGGCTACCCTTTTGTCTGGAGTTGAAAAACTCCTAAGTACCCAACTAGCTCCTGTAACAAATATGAGTGAGAGAGAAACCTCATTGTTGTTGTAAAATGCTATTTGGAAGATCCAAGCCAAAATTCTTTAGTAGAGTCAGGAAGTTAGAGTTGAAAACAAACTTCTTGGTAATGATGTGAAGTCTTTTATAGGTATAATTGAAGACATGCTAAAAGTGATAAATTCGATATCAAAGCCTGCTTCTCTTGTTGTGGAGCCTGTTGTTACTCAAACCCCACAGAATGTTGTCTCTCATATTCAACCTCATCAAGCTTCCTTAGATGAAGTGGTCGTTGAATGAAACAAATCAATTGTAAAAGAAATGTGAGAGCTTGTTGTTAATATTTACAAGCTCACTGATGAGTATACGGGGTTCCTTCAAAAAATTCTCAATCAAATAAAATCTCTCACCTCACCTGTCAATGCTTCTAAGGCATTTGGAAAATCATCTCAGTCTTTTTTAAACAGTGATCTGCTCAGAATAGTGGTCAAAGAAGATCTTCAGACCATGATTTGTGGATTCAATAAATATTCTCTCTCAGAAGTTATCAAGAACAATGACAAAGTTCTTGATCTTGTCCAAATCCTTTCAAAAATTTCTAATGATACTCAGCACGAAATTTACAAGAAAGTGGGTTTCTACTTCAACTGAATCTTCTCAATGACTGACAAGACCAATCACTCCAAATACCTTGTGGAAAATCTGAGGATTCCTCTTATTACTTAGACCTTCCCGACTCAAGTCCAAAATATCACATAGTTCACTTGTATGATGGATAAGTTTATAGAAAATAATAATGACGTTGAGAAATCTATGCAGTATGGTGGAGAGATCATTACTGGTTTCATCAAGCTTCTGAGGCCCTATATTCATGTACAAAGTACAAGCATTGTTTCTCCTGAAGTTGCACCTCTGAGACCTGGTTTTCCTACATTCACCTTTTCCCTCTCATCGACTTATATGTCTATCAGTAAGGTACTAAGTTAGATCAGGCATGTGATCCTTGATCAATAATTTCCTTGGTCTTCTACTACACCTACTATGGTTCTCTCTCTCTTTGAAGGTATTCATTTACCTTCTCTATCATCCAGTTCACTCCCTTATTCTACCTCAACCTCTGCTCCTATGGATTCCTCTTCTGTTGCTGCTACTAAGGGAAATGAGAAGACCAGCTAGTGAAGAAGGATAGTGATTACTTTTTCTTTATATGAATCTTGATACATTTGTGTTCTTCTTTGTAATGATTTTTTTCTAATACATTATGCACGTTTCTTGTCTCTTTTATCTTTCTTTTTCTTGATACTTTTTTACAATATCAAAAGTGAGAGAAATATATATAAAAGAACACTCATTTGAACTATGTTGTCAGAAAAAATATCCACACTAAATATACATGATTTGTGATCATCAAAAAAGGTGAGATTGTTGGACTCCTCATGTATTAATCATGTTTTAATGCTCACAAATCATATTTAGTCTATAATCATTGTTAACTTTATATAATCTATCTCACATCAATTTATCAGTTGTTTAGTAAAATCTATCCATAGCTCTTAAGTTCTATATACTCATTGTTGTTACTAAGTACTATCTTTTGGTTTACTTTATAATGATTTCTCTGAAAAATGATTAAGTTTAACCCATTCCATCAAAATAACTACTTAAGTCTGAATACAGATATTTTCCTAAGTCTGAGGCACCATGAACAAGCAAACATCATGACCATGAGACACTGTGAACATGCATAAACTGTGACCATGAGACACCGTGAACCAGACACCGTGACAATGAGACACCGTGAACCAGACATCGTGACCCCGAGACACCGTGAACCAGACACCATGACCATAATACACCGTAAACATCAAGACACCATGAACATTAAGACACGGTGACATCAAGACAACCTGAAATCCAGACACCATGTGAATGAGACAATGTTTCCATGACATACTATAACACAGTTTCCTGATCTATTTTTTCATCTTTCATTTTAATCACTAACGGTCATATTTGAATATTTTAAATGCACTGAAATAATTAATGTTTATTTTTATAAATATCATCAGACAGTACGAGGTACGTAGTGCAGAATACATGCAACCTGTCATCTCCAACACATGCACTCCAAGATAAAAGAGTAGTGCATCCCGAATACAAATATGTGTGGATTTATACAGAAAAGAAAAAAAAGCGGGTGGCGTGAGCACAAAAATGAAGAATACACTTATAAAATTTTCAATAAAGACTTGTCACTTGCAACTTAAAGCTGCTAAAGAACACATGAAGCATAATTGAATCCCAGAATCAAGAGCATCTTCGCACTGTTAAACATCACAACAAACACAATCCAAATATGTCTGACATATGACCATATGTTTTCCGTACAGGGACTTGATTTCCTCATATTCATCATATCATAAGTACTGAACTCCAAATACTAACACTCAGAGCATTTATAAACCAATCACAATATTTATGCTCTGTTGTGTATCATTTTTCTATCTTTCGAGCAGTGCATGTATCTATATATCAAACACACTTTGTATCCTACTTTAAAATGAAGGATACAATATATCCTTAATCAAAAATATTTTTACATTTATTTATACACACGGATAAGTGTGGAAGAGGAACGTGTGTGGCCTAGTTGTTTGTACCCACAAATAACTATAGAAGAGGTCCATGTGTGACCTCGACAGTCCTATGTACTGTTGTTTAACCCCGATCTAAGGTGTGGATCAAGTTTATTTATATAACCTTCTTGGTGGTAGGAGATCTTCAAGTAGAGAGGATTAGGTCTCACCATAAGACTAAACCACTTGTTTCATATTCACTCTGCTGTGAAATTTAGTCTTCTCTATTTTACGGATTTATTGTATAATTCAATAAATAACTAAATTCACTATGACAATTAATCTTTGAAATAAGTTATAATTGACTTGTATTAGTATAATAACTTCAAAATTAATATTAATTACTTCGATTAAGATTACTTAGAATTATTCAATCTTCTAAGAAGTTATTTAAACAGTCAAACTTTCATAACTATATTACTATGATTAACTGGGCTGTATTTAACCATTTTAGAGAAACCTTTCTTAAGTATACCTTTTAACCAAAATTTTTTATAGATACTCAATTCACCCACCTCTTGAGTAATCTACTCCGACCAACAATAATATAACGTCATCAGTCCATTGTAGTGGGTATAATGTTATTATAATATTAAAACAGTTTAGATGATACTATAAAGTTATATGTTGCAAAATATCAAGGAAATTAAAGAGAAAAATAAATTTAAAATAATGATATAGAGTGATAGAGAACACTACTTCATGGAGTAAATGAAATGAGGATGATCCTTGTTAAAAAAATAATGGATAAACCATAAATAAATTAAGGGTGAAAGGAGACCATAGATTCATAAAGAACGAAGGTTTATAGTTAATTCTTGTCTTTTTGGAATATAAGTAGGAAAATTGAATTGAAACATTAAAAAATCCTTAAATAATTTGAAACAAAACTAAATGAACAAAGTTAGATGTAACTTTCAAAACTCTTTTTATAAGGTTTCAATGATACTTTAAAAAAATATTTGTAAAAAATTTATAACAGAGGAGTCTCTGAATTATAATATACATAATTAATCACATGTGGAGTCGAAGATAAAAATATACATAAGTGAAATGAAATCCCATTTCAAATATATTAAGAAAATAATATACATTTATTCTGATATAAGAAATAAATATTCAAAGAATAATGAAAATATATATTACTTTATAAAACCGCAAATACATGGAAATTAATCAAACTAATTTAAAATGGTTACGATACTGGGAAAATTAGTTCATGTGGAAAATGTAAATAAACACATTAGTTTCTCATTCTTATAAAAAAAGGTCAACATATCTATTAAGAGAAAAAGTTAAAAAAGGAATAATTTTAATTTTTTTAAAGGAATGTAAAATTTCATAGAAATAGCATTATTAAATGATTTACTTATATAAAATAATATTCTTTAATCAAAAATGACAAATTTGGATATGGTAGAGAAACCTTTTTGATGAAAATGGAAAATAAGCTTGAATTTTAATAGAAGAATCGTTTTAGTTGATTTATGAATATAAGAGAGTGAAAATTTAAATATTTATTTAAAATCCCATAAATAAATTGAGGATAAGATTTTATATTGGGTTTAGGTGAGTAAGAGTATAAAATTTCCTCAATATAAATTTAAGTATAAACAATATTGATGAAAAGTGAGATTTGAAAATATACCCTTTCCTCGGAATTCCTCCAGGATGAACGCACTCTAAACACCTATATAATAAATAAATATTTATTATAACTCTATATAATAAATAAATATTTATTACAAATATATATAATAAATAAATATTTACTGTAAATATATATAATAACCATATTTATATTTATATTACCTTATAATATTCAATTATAATTTCACATTACCCATTTATTAATAATTCTTTGTTAAAATCAATATTTTTTAGTTTACAATTCAATTTTCGACGCATGTTTCGATTTCGCAGTTTTTGTCCTTGAAAAATGGTAATGATTTAATAATATATAAAAATATAATGAATGTTTATAACATAATTTTGTTATATTTATGGATCCCCATGATAATTTCATGGAACTTATGCTAATGCTTTTTCATGAAATTCCTAAAAATATCTTTTTCTAGAAATTTCAATTTCTTAAAAAGAAATGATTTTACTAACCAATATACCTAGATATTTCTTAGTTTCCAATTTATTAAAATATATTAACATCATCAATATTTTATTTTATTTATTCATATTTAACATTCCTTAATCATTCAGGACATCAATATTATAACATCAATCATGCATGCTCTAAAATAGATTAAAACAATGTGTTATAACAACTGAATGATTAAGAACATGCTATTTCATAATGATAATACCACTTCTAGAAATAATTAACGGTGTTTAAAAACAAATTATTAAAATTTTAAATCATTTTTTATATGAGGTATATGAAGAAAATAAATGAAAGATAATAAATATAAATTATTTCTTTCAAACTGTCTTGGTATTCTCGTTTCTTGCAGTTAAATTT
Source organism: Viscum album (assembly GCA_963277665.1). Taxonomy (NCBI): domain Eukaryota; kingdom Viridiplantae; phylum Streptophyta; class Magnoliopsida; order Santalales; family Viscaceae; genus Viscum; species Viscum album. The sequence goes on along the minus strand of OY728137.1, from coordinate 1,020,023,757 downwards.
TACAATGACCATTTATTATTAATTTTATTAATATAATGGAAACAAATTATTTATAAAACTCTAATCATGTTAAAAATGTATTATTTATTCATTAAATCTATTTATTTAACCATTCATTTATGGTTGTGGTGAAAACGAAATACATCATTTAGGGATGTGGTGGTCTATATGTAACACGCGCGATATTATAATTTTTATAATGAAATTTGAGTATGGTAGATAATAGTTATTTCATAAAAAAGAAAAAACATTTGAATACCAATAATACCTATTTAATTTTATTATGATGGTTATTGGATATTTGGAGGAGGAATAAGAAGAAATAAACTACAAAGATCTCTATTGAAACAATTACCTCTTCCTGAGATATCCTCTAGAAATATCTATTTAATCACTCTTATATACTCTACGGGATATCATCCATGGATCTCAGTTTATTTTTATTGGGATCTATTGAGAAAATATGTTGATGGTATATAAAAAATTGTGTGGTGAATGGATCCTATTATAGATGAGAAATGCTACACTCTTTTTAGTGATTATAACATTTAAATAAAATAAATTTAATTCTCAAAGGAAAGTGGAACTAAATTTATAAATTCATAAGATAATATTATTTTTGGATAAAATCAATTCAAAAAAATTAAATTTAGATATTTTGTGATAATTTAATCCTTACCCCTTAGTTTGACACCCTCTTTAATCCTTTTACCCATCACTATGGTGACAAACATTTACCATAGTAACTATTCTTGATGAATAAAAATGAAATGGAAAATATTAATGATTTAAAATATTAATATTCAAAATATAAAAAACATTCTACATGATTCAATTTATAATGGTGATAAAAACAGTTTTTAATCTCAGTTCATATAATAAGTAAAAACATTTTTGGAAAAATGTATACTTAATCATGAAAATGAATTTATTCTCATTACTTTATTAATGATAATCATTAAATTATTTTTATTTATTTTTAATTAAATATATTATAAATAAATTTAATTAAAAAATTTCATCAATAGTGAATAATTTCATTTATTCAGATAAAAATTCAATTCAAAAATAATATATTTTTCTGAAAAATATCTCTTTCTACATCCAAATGACTTCGTATTTATTTCAAAATATTTTATAATCTTATCAAAAATGAATTTAAATTTTTTCACATATAAATAATAATTTGAAATTAATTTATCCCTCTAATTGATGCAAGTTTATCATTTTCATGAATCATAAAAATAATGTTTGTAAACAAAACTTTTTTTAGAAAATAATTATTATATTTTATTCCATATCATTACCTTATAATTATATAAATGTTATTAATTTATATTAATAATAATTACTATAATTTTATTAATGTATTTTATTGGTATCATTTCTTTATAAGTACTAAATTGTTCACAAATTTTTGATTCCTCAGAACTGTTTCTCTAAAATTGATGGGTTTTTCCTAACTAAAATATAACCATTTAAATTTTAAAAAACATCTATTTTTTTAATTATGATTCATTTAAATATATTTTAATGGATTTAATTATTTTTTATAATAACAATTTATTCACATTATTTTGGTTTTTAGTATATCTGGAGATATCATTCATACTTTTTTTATATAAAATATAATTCAATATAAAATATCAGGATACATAATTTCCCCCTCAAATTAATTGCATCCAAACAAATTTAAAATTTTCTTAACAAACTGAATTTACATGGACATAAATATAATCCCAAAATTACATTTTATCATGATAATTATTTTCTATGTTACTACTTAGAAACTAGGAATTTCTTAATGAAATATTTCTAAAACCATGTATATACCATTATAAGATTCTTACGTGTGAGTGAGTATTGAAATCATACATTAAAAGCTGAGAGATATTTTATATATATGGATCATTATATTTTTTATGACCCAACCCACCAGTCCCCAGCCTGGGTTGGCAGTAAGTCAAGACAGACACCCCAGGCCTGCATCTAATGGGCTAGGGGCTGCAAATAAGTCTCAACCAACTCAATCCAATAGTGTAGATATATATAAAAAATTAGTCAATATAGATAGAAATAAATATATGTTATATCATATAGGAAATATTCCAAGTGAAGAAAGTTAATACAAAATATATAAAATGGTAAAAATACATTCCTAAATAGAAAATATGTACCCTCCTATCAACAACTAAAAAATGGGGAAATTTGAAGAGATCCCATCTCAAAATCACCAAGACGGACCACCAAACATGGTCAGCACCTCCATGTAACTCTATGCTCTACCAATACCAGGTCCACCAAATTGACTATAAATATACCTATCATATTCATAAGATATGTAACGTGTGGGAAAATCCCATACAAGGGTGAGTGTAATTATACTCTGTAGGATGCCCCAAAAACAATGGGGGAAACAATAGAATAAAATTGTTGGCTCAACCAAGTGTTATAAAGGTAAAATAAATTTCACTTTAGATATGGTCATACTAAAAATAAAATCAAAAAAATAGAGGTGTCTCAATATAAAGACCAATCTAAGGATGATTATGAGTCTACCTATAGCTTTAAGTTTCCCATTTCGTATGTCATGCACCATGTACAACCTCACATGAATCGGATTATAGGGATTTCTCATTACTACTGGACACCATAGTGGAGGTATAACTCCCTCAAATAGAGTATCTTAAACCCACTTGAGCTCAATAAATGGAGAGTACCACAATAAAGATAGAGTAATTACACCATTTAGAGTGTGGGAGAGTATCGAATCTATCTATATAAAAAATTTGGAGGACTCGTGCTTGGTGAAATAGAGGAGGACTTACCCCATCATCTCTATCATGATAAAACTTGATCACTACCATTGCACAAGAATCATTAGAAGAATTTCCCATTCATAACACCTTGCATCATTTAATTTATTCCAAAATGAAGTCTATCATCACATCCTATAGGGAAAAAACACAGGATATGCGAGTCACATTCCCAAATTTGATTCCTAAAGAAGTAGATATAATAGGTATAGATTTCTAGGAAAAATATACAACATGTACATATGGGAACATGGTGTGTAACATCAACCAAAGTCCAAGGAATGGTCTTCCATGGAAATGGATTATCCAATCACATACCTCCACGCGGTGTGTCCTTATTGGAACACAACATGTTTGTTCACTCATGATCCTATGAGTGAGCTCTCAACATATATCATACCTTCTTGGATAGTTTTTAATTATGTTTGGTCCCATCAAAATGGTTTGTGATACATAACATGGGATAAAAACATAGATTCTATGAGATTCCATGTAATATAACGTGTTTTCCTTCAGAATACACAGCTTATTGTCCGGATTTCATAGACAATGGAGTTTGTTCTCTCATTATTCATGTCTCCAAAAATCAACCATTTTCTCTAATAATACTTTCTTTTGGATCTTCTAAATCCACCATAATCATAGATAAGGCTCACCTTTATCGATTCATAAACTCTAGTATTCGGAAGTTGGAATGACAATTTCCTATGTGATGTCCATCACACCTTTCCTCATCATTTGGGGTCCCTAACCATGATTCTAACATCTAAATTTCACATATAAACCTCAATAAAACTATAATACATCAATTCATAGTTCATTCATGCATCCACTGTGTTCCTCTAGTTCAATCATAGTTGAACTACTTTAGAAATATCAAATATCTAACCCTATGGCTCGAAAATGAATAATAAGAAGAATGGGGATGAGAGAGGAACAAAAATGAAATTAGATTGTCATTATATGAATGTGTCATTTTCTAACGATCATAGTCTCAGAGACAAAAGGGGTAAATCAGGGGTGATAAAAAATATAAACAATTATGTTTAATAACAATAAAAAACAATTCTATCATGTGAATAATAGAAATCAATAAATAAATAAGATGTGTAATACATTGTCATTAATCAAATAAAAATGGTCAAAATACACAGAATAACAAGCCACGTGTCAATAATTGATTAACTATTGGGGATGGACACATTCATTTGAAATTAATATAAATATCTCGATGTGTTTTACATTCATCTCATGAAACCCTCATCCATTCTTCATCCATCCACAATCCCAGGTTTTCTAACGCCAATGGGGTTATCCCCATCCTCCCCTCTAATATCCCAAGGATATGTAGCTAACCCTATATATTATCTAAAAAAATATATAAATAGAGGGTAGGGTTAGGTTTATACATTTAATACATTAAATAAACTATTCAATTAATCAATTTAACATAACTACCAGAGACTGTCTTCGGAAGAACGTCTGATGCTGACCAAACTAATTTTGCACCTATGATAAACCCCATGTTCCATAAATAAATGTGTCATTGGATTTTATATATGAGTAATTGATCAATGGGAAATAACATTATTATAAAAATATTTATATTTTTACTTTAATATATTTTAATATTTTAATATATTAATTCTGGGGTCTTACAACACCCAAAACACAATTCCAACTCAAATGAAAAATACAGATATACATAGAAATATTAAAAGGATCAAAGTATAGAAATGAGAGTTATTGAAATATTTATATTCCAATTGATTGAGTTTGAGGGTTTCTTTTACCATCAATATAGAAAATATGATAACATATAATAACTTGATTTCATTACATTTAATAAGAAAAATCGCATACTCTTGTTGTGTTTTCATCAGTTTCTACCTCTTCTTCATCTCATTTTCTAAATGATAAATGATGGTGATGGGTTTTTCATTCCTGAATCCCAAAAATATTATTTTAATGGATCATTAAACCAATAATAATTAGTTCTTCCAATGATATTTACACATTTACTAAAACCAAAACAGAAATCACAAGTCACCATAATATCAAATATAAAAAATCCTTAATGTGAAGAAGTACTAAATTAATCTCAAAAATAAAAGTTTAACATAAAATATTCCCCAAAAAACTAACCCAAAAAATTAAAAAATTTATATCATATTTAATTAACATTAATATTATAAATTATCAAAACATGGTAATAAATAAATATATTTTATACTATATCCTAAAAACTAAATATTATATCAAAAGAAACTACATTTATAAAACATGTGTTTGAAACTAGGGAATATATATATTCATCTTAACCAATATCATCTGATATATTCCCATTGAAACCATATTCCCACTAATTTTCTTAATTCAAAACCCATTTTTCAAAGTATCCTTCGATGAGTCAATATCTTCATAAAAATACAAGACATAAAAGAGTTCACAAATCTAGAATTAAATAAAGCATGAGATAACTTTTAGTTTATGATCTATGTACCTATTATAATAATAAATGTGTATTAAAATTTAGAAATATTAATTTAATAATTTCATCCTTTTTCACTATATTATTAAAAAGGTAAAATCCTTTAACAGTTTGGGTATTCGTTCACATAGATCCACATCTTCTTAGAGTTGCAGCATTGTACATTTTTAATTCGTTCACTAGCATGATATACATTATCTACAACCTTGAAACGAACTCCCATTACCTTAAGAAACATCAATGTTTTTATTTCAATAATCATTACATGTAAGAAATTCCACCCTTCCTTTATTCCCATTTTCAACATTTCTCCTTATATAGTGACCATTTGATATCTTTTTTCCTGTATTTATTTTGATAAAATAGTACTTGGAGAATTCATTATCCCCCATGTTTAAACATGATACTATATCTTCATGTGTTTAATTTTTTTATATTGTAACACAGTTTGAATTATTTCTTTTATCCCATTAAAGAAGAAATAAATATTTATTTTTTAATTACAAATATATTCCACATAATGCCTTGTTAATATTTTAAATATTACATCATAATTAGAATTATTGTACTCCTAAATTTGTCTTAATATTAAAATTTTCTTTCTAAATCACCTAGATACTCATGAGAAATTAGTATTTAAAGTATTTTTTTACAAAAAATTTTATAATTCCATAACATCTATCTCCACCACTTATTTAGTGTTTTGAATCATTTACCACCATTGATTATCATCCCTATTTAAATAATACACTATCAGAATAAACTTCTACATTTCATTAATCCCTAAATCAATAACTATATTTTCATGGGACTTTTCCATTTCTCAGCTATGAAAATATTTTTACTTCAATTAATTGATAGAGGATTCTACAACATGAAGTATTCCAATGTCATTTAATCTAGATGTTAAGAAACATGTTTATCCATATATGAAATATTTGTATTCATAACATTCCCCAAAATATTTATTAGTTTCTTAACTCTAACTCTATCCTTATGGACACTATTAGGGGGGAAACACCAGCATAAATTATATATGTTTATACATTCTCCCTCACTTACACTAGAAACCATATCTATACAATGGTATATACCAAATTTTCTCATAAAATTATAAATATTAATCCATAAAATAAAAATTACTATGAGGGTAAATGTTCTTGAGCATTATATGTGTTTATAATAATTCTCATGCTAGTTTTGTTCTTCTAAAATCATGTTTTGATAGTTCCCACTAATCATTCTCTGTTACCAACTACAAAACCCCTAAAAGAAATATCCTTGATCCAATGTTTATTATATTACATTGGTATTTAAAATAAGACATTTCATCACACATGATCATTCTATTTTGTATAATTAGGATACTAGACACATATATTATTTTCATATTACATTAGAAACATTAAGTCATAGCTTATAAACTTCATAAAAACACTCGTATTACTTATAGTAAATCCTTGAAATCATTTAAATATCCCTTATTGGTACCCTAGAGAATAAAAAATAATGTTAAGGGTGATAAAAATTTCTCAATATGGGGATAAATACATTAGAATATATAAATAATAAATATGGTATAAAAAATATTTAAGAGTACATAATCAATAAAATTCACCTATAATCAATAACATGAGCATTAAATATATCTATTGATTGTAACAACATAGTAATCACAACGAAAACAAAAATTGATTTCATAATAGCGTAATTAAAATTTATAAACATATTTATCTTGATTTAGAAACCTAGACAATGTAACTTTCAATAAATAGGTGAGCATACACAAAATACCAAAATAAAAGGCATGATAACATATTTATCACATGAGACCTTACGTGATAAATCAAGGGGATATTTAATTCTAGGCACCAACCACCACTAAACATTTCCAATGACTTCCTCGTATATTTAATTAATAATATAGTACAAAATCAATATGTATTAGTGATCAATAAATATCTTTATTGAATCATGTATACAAAATATCAATGTCCCCTAAATAACTGAATAACTTTCTTAATACGATTACTTCAACTAACAATATATATAGAATTTTTTATATAGTTAATACATTATTTAAATACTTTAAATGGAACTAAAAATATCAATTTAACCTAAAAATTTAGACATGAAGGAGAAAAATAATGTTTAAATTATGATGGAGAGTTATAGGGGACCCTACATTAAGAAATGAAAGAAGTGAGGATAACCCTTGTGTGTAAAATAAGATATAAACAATAAATGAAAAAGGTAATAAAGGAGACCATAAATTTATCATATAGTAATATTTTGTATTAAATTAATGTATTTTATAAGCAGGAGTGTAAAATTTATGTGAAACATTAAAAATAAATTTCCTTCAATCCTTTGTAACTTAGTTGCAAAAACAGAGTTAAATATCACTTCCAAAACTATTTTTATTAGGATTCAAGTATTTTTTAAAAGCATTAATTTAAAAATAATTTAAAATAATTGAATATTTATAATAAAATATTCTTAATTATTCAAATTTGGAGTGTAATTAAAAAATATATAAAAGTGAAATGAAATCCCTTTGTATATATTTGAAAAAATAATATCATTTTCAATTGATATAAAAATGGAATATTTATAGAATAATAGAAAATGATATTAAATTTATAAACTAAAAAAGTATTTAAATAAAACTAAATAATTTATAATGGTTATAATGAAATCATAACTTATTTTTGAAAAAAATGTTTTAAAAAATATATTTTCTCACTTTGGTAATGAATTTCAAAAATAACATATATGAAAAACATTAAAAATTTTACATTTAAAATTTTGACTGAAATGTAAAATTTAATTTAAAATGACCATAAAAATCATTTAATAATGTAAAATTACATTATTTAAATAAAATTAATATTATTTATATGGGAGAGAATGATTTACAAACAAATAGAGAAATAATGTTAGATTTTCTTATAAACATTATTTCACAGTATTTGAGTACTATAGAGACGTAAAATGGAAATAATAACATAAAACCAAAAAAATAAACATAGGATAACAAAATATATATGGTTTATAATAGTATTAAAATACAATTCTATCAATGTAAATTGAAACATAAACAATCCCAATAAAAAGTGAGATCAAAAAAATAAACTCTTACCTCAAAATTTTTATTGGATGAACACGATATAACATACAATATAATAGATTTATATTGATTATATATATATATATATCAGAACTATATTTATATTATATTATAGGATTCCATTTACATATAATTTCTCATTACCCATTTATTAATAATTCTTTGTTAAAATAAATATTTTTGTTTTTATTATTTCATTTTCCACGCATGTTTCGGTTCAGGGATTATGGTCCTTGCACCTTGAACACGGTTTTACCAACTCAAAAATCTTTATTAAATTTTATATTATTTTTTTATATGTTTATAGAGTCTCATGGTCATTTATTGGAAGTTATGGTAACCATTTTTAAGAAATATACACAAATTAATTTATTTTGAAATTTTGATTACATAAAACAATAATTTTGTTAACCAGTATATATAAATAAATTACCATTAAATATTTATAAAAAAATAAATTAATAATTATTACACAATATCATCATTATTCAACATTCTTTAATCATTCATGAAATAAAAATTACAACATCATTCATGTGTGTGGAAAACCCATCCCAAATAAGAGCATGTTATAAGGACATAATGAGTAAGAACATCCCAATTCATAATGATAATATCAGTTTTATAAAATATTAATGATTCTTAAAAACAATTTTTCAAAGTGAAAAATCAATTTTATGAATATATGTATGAATAAGATAAATGAAATATATTTCTAAGAAATTATTACATTTGAACTGCCTTGGTATGCTCTCTTTGGGAAGATAAATTTTATGATGACCATTAACTTTTAATATTATTAACATAATAGAAAAAATATCTTTAAATAACTTTTATAATGTTATAAATTTCATAATTGATCATATAAACTATTTATATAACCATTTAATTAAGTTATTGTTGAAAAATGATATTCATTGTTCATGGACGTTATCATTTTTCTAATGAAATTTGAGGGAGGTAGATAATGGTTATTCAATTAGAATTATAAAATTTCAGCATACTAATAATGTGGATGTAATTTCATTAATATGGTTAATGAATATTTTTAGGTGGATTTAGAAGAATGAAACTAGAAATAAATCTATTAAAATAATTACTTTTTCCTTGGATATCCTCCTTTGGATCTCTCCTTATTCCCAATTAGATTGGAGTTTGGGGAATGACATAAAATATAGGGTGTGAAAATGATAGTTTTAGATTTATTTAGGGAGGTATTTATCAAGCTATTATTGTTAATGTGTTTGGAGAAGTAATGTGGTGAAAGTATCCTTTTATAAGTGGGAGGGGTGACACATATAACATTAAAAGAATATAAATTTCATTCTAAAAAGAAATTTGAACTAAATTGAAATCTTCGAATATAATATTAGGTGGGAAAAAATTTACAAAACCAATCAAATTTAGACAATTTTTAGGGACAATTTAATATGTATACCTTAGTTTAACTCCCTCGTTAACCTGTTTAACCTTCATTGTGGTGACAAACTTTTACCATCGTAACAATTCATTAAGACTACATGTAAAATGGAACATGTTGTAAAATTTTTATATTATAATTATAAATATTAAAATAATTTTACAATATTCATTTTATAAAATTGGTTAAAAATAATTTTAATAATAGCGCACATAAAAAATTAACCCCATATTTAGAAAAAAAGTTGTATCTTTAATCATAAAAATTATTTTACTCCCATTCCCTGATTATTAAAACCCATTATATGGATATTAATTTATTTTAATAAATATATTATCAATGCATTTCAATAAAATTATTCAATAATATTTATTAAATTAATTTTTTTAGACCAAATTTTATTTCATTTATATATACACTTTAATGAAAAAAGCTATTTCTGTCTTCCAATGACTTTCTCATTATTTACAAACTACTTATAATCAATATTGGAAGAATTTTTAATATATTTAAATCTATGAAAAATAATTTTAAATAAATTTAACTCTCAAAATAATATAAAATTTTCTCCTAAATAAAATCATAATATTAATTTTTTTAAACAAAACATTTATGTTTAGTAATGAATTAATAAATTAGTGTTTCTTATTATTACTCAATCATTCTATGTGTGTCATTAATTTATTTTACTATTCATTACTAGAATTTTTCATTACATTGTGTTGATATAATTTCCTCAAAAGTATTAAATTTATCAAAAATACATAATTCATCAAAACATTTTTTTGAATTAATTGTATTTTCCTGAATAAAATAAGATAATTTTAATTTTCAAATTCATCAATTATGTTTCATTTAACTATCATGTAATGATTTCATTTGTTATTATAATAAATAATTATTCAATTTGGTTTGGTTTTGTATATATTACAAGTCATCATTCATATTGGTCTGGATTGAATATAGAATATGTACTAAAATATCTTGGTGTTACTGGTACCGACTACTCGATGGACCCCCAGGTGGAAGGGTTAGTTTAGGGATGAACATAGGGTGGGTGGTGCCCCTAGAAAAAGTACCTAGAGGGTACTGATTAACTGGTGGTATTTGGGCGCATACTCAATGGGTACATTTAGGTGAGTTTTAAAAATATATTTTTATTTAATAAAATATTCAGAAACAAAAATAAAATAAAATAACCATCTTGGAATTTTCACTCCAACCACATGCCTTACCCCTCTCCCTTAAACCTCTCCTTATATAAGTTTGGAGCTTCTTCATACATGGTCTATTTTAAGTTAATTTTGTCAGAAGGTATTGTTATGGTAAATACCCCCTCCCTCTTTTCTCCAATCATATTTCAGCTTTTTTTGTCATCTCTCTCCAGTTATGCCTAATTTTAGGCAATTTATTATATTTTTAGGAATTTATTGTTTGAAGAATAATTGAGTAGAAATATTAAATTGTAACTACTCTAGTAATATTTGGTAGGTGTTCCCAAGATTTATCATTTGTTTTTACATGTTCATATTATGTTTTATGAAATATGAGTGGTATTAACCATGTTCACAATCAATAATAATTAATTTTAAACTAATTCCACTATATTTTAAAGACATCGTGATGTAAATTTGAATATGAGTATTCATTTTAGAGTTATTTTTTGATTTCACGATCACTAATTACAATTTTCTATGTGTTATGTGTTTTGGGCTTGTGACGTGGATCATGGAAATGATTATTTGGCCTAAATTGTGACCATTAAGACCATGATGGATATCTGTGGCCATTCCTTGATATGTAATAGTATGGGAGAATTATTTTATAGCGATGATATAGACTAGGATAGATAATTTTAGTAGATTGGTGAACTTATGATCTTAACCCCAGAATGATATATAGTAAACAAAATTTGTGACCCTTTGTAAAAGGAGATATATCATTCTCTATGATTGTTTACCAAGGGTATATCATCCACCAAAATATTTTTACTATTGGTATATAAATATCCCTTTGTATTTCAATGGTAACTCATCCACATATTACATAGGTGTAGGTGATACATCATTCACTATGAGATATTATGTCAGTGGTATATTATCCACCATAGTGATTAATATCGGTGGTTTATTTCCCACCAAATGATCTATGTTGGGATTGCGTCATCCATCCTAAGGGTTGATATCAGTGGTGTATTTTCCACCCAAATATCAATGTTGTTGGTGCATCATTCACTTATAGTTATGAAGCACATAGATATTTTTATGTATGGTGAATAATTAACCCTAGATATTGATATCGGTGGTGTATCATTTACATAGAGATATTTTTTGTGGTGCATAATCCACCTATAGTATGGTATTGGTAGTGTATCGTTCAACTATAATTGGTCATGTCTTATTCCAAGGTGATAACACATTCACCAATGATGTAGTAATGGGGATGACTTTTTCACCTGGATTATATTTGATTGTGATATATCATTCGCTAAGGGTAACATAATGTGGATAACTCATTCCCCATGTTAATGAGATGAGGGGTGATGAATTTTTCACTGACAAGGTGTGTTTTGACAAAGGGTATATCATCCCATTCTGTCATAGGATAAAGATTTTATAATCACATGTGGTCTATCAACTAAGTATTATAGGATGTGATGGGATATTTATTTATTTTCTTATTAAAATTACATATCAATAATGAATTTGTATTTACTGAATATGTTAAGAAAACTATTAGTTGTGGCCTATTGAGTTGTAATCTCACCTTTCTCGGGAATCCTATATCCTGATCATATTTCATGGTTTTTGATTTGGGTAAGATTGAGTCCCATATTTTGGATGGTTACATTGGGATACTGAGTTGGATATTGATGATTGGACCCTTATAGGACTCTTAAAAAATATTATGGATATATTTATTATTTTATTTACTATTAGAACTAGTTTTATATGATCTTCCCATATGATATCCTATTATAACATAGGTGAATTTTAGTAATTTATAGTGAAAAATTTTTATATATTGGTATATGTTACTTTTAAATGGAGCAAAGTTGTGATGTCTATCTATATGTATTTGTAAAATTGTAATTCATTTTGTTGAGATTACATCCACTATGTTTGATTGTTATATATACCAAATATGGTATATTATTCACATAATATAAATCGATCCTTGTTGTTAGAAAGGAACCTATGGAATACATGGAAGAATGATTGAGGTACATAGTAACTCGGTTCAGTCACAACTGAGGTGAATCAGTTTTGGTATGTTACAATGTGATATCTATCACTCCCCGACCTTTAAAATACTTATTATTTTATTCTTTTCTTGATCATTGATCATTGGGATGAGCTTCGGGTTGATTACCGGTTAAAAAATTAATATTTTTGATGATTTGGTTGAACTTTTTCCTATGTGAGGGAAGCAATTGTTAGTAGAAACCATGAAGCCTACCCCAGGTAACCATGAAGTAGGTCCTAGAGTTGGATAGAATCTACCATATTGTTTGATCATGGTAATTTAAACCATAATGGTTGGTCGTGCATTCGTGATCCTCTTTGATTGTAGCTACCACACGGTTGGAAAATGATTTGGTAAACCGTGTGGCCAAATCGTGTGAGCTGCCCAAAAATTTTAAATATTAATTACCCTATTTTTCTCTCCCCTATTTTTGTCCCGAAATTGGTCCCCTATTTCCTTGGTCAATTTTGGTAAATAAAGGGGTCGCAATACCCCGTTCTCTTTGATTATACTCCCACAATTGGTTCTCCTCCATGTTTCAAAGGTGAGTTTTTATGGTTTTGAAAACATTTATCACCTTTCTCTATTCCTCTCTCGGATTCCTTGAGTTTCCTTATGCGGTTTCTCTCTTGGCCGAACCCTAATGGATATAGTTTGCATGTGGGTTGTGTTTAATTATACTTTAGGGTGTATAGTTCTTCTGTGGGGCCAAATTCAGTCTTCCCTTGAAGTTTCATCATATTCTCACACCATTGAGGTAGGTGTATTAATACATTTCATTATGAGGAATTATATTGAATCTTGGGTTTCTCAAAAAAAATATAAGCATAATTCACATATTTATTTTATCTTTGTTTAGAATTGTATGGCAGGGTTTTGAAGTGTTTTTTAATATACACATAAGTATATATGAACCTAATGAGTTTGATAAAATTCCAATTGAGGTTTTATATTAAGTTTTTTTTTGATTTTAGTGGTATTTCTCATTGGATACATTTTATTAAATTAAATGGTATGTGATTTAGGTTTGATATGTGGAATGTGGTGTCTTTTAGAGTGTGTTCATTGTGTTAATTGGAAAATATATGATGTTTCATTGTAATGGGTTTGGGTAAAAACTTTTCATGGTATTCCATTGGATGCGGGAATATCCATGTGTTCTTGGAGTGCAGACATGGATGGGAACACATATTATTTCTATCTTATTTAACATAAAACCCATATTCCAATACTCTTATGTGTCCCATTTAATCTAATGGTGTTTAACAAACTCCCTTTATTTCCAAATGAATCAAGCGAGTTTTTAAATTTTATGCTTAATTTTATGGCATGTTTCATATTTTATAAGGAATGGTTAGTCTCTAAATGATATGGAACCCCGATTGGAATCATTAAGTGTGTTGTGTGTTTTAATCATGGTCTTTAAATAAGGTTTGAAATCATGTTTGATTTGATATAAAGGCGTGTTTTGCAAAGTGCTCCTAAAAGTGGTTTCTTATATTGATTTTGAAAATGGTTTAGAAATATTTTGAAACTGTATTTGAAATGGGAATGATGTAAATCCCAGTTGGCCCTTTATAATGTTTGAGAAATGATGTGGTTTTGGAAATAAGGTTTCTAATTTGGAAACTTGATATATTTGAGAATGTGTTTTAAATGATCATGTGATGTGATGGCCCGGTTGGCACCTGTAAATGGTTTGTTATATAATGGGCACCCCTATAGAGGGATTTCCATGAGTGGGTTATCGTATCGGTGGTGTCAGTGTTTGTGGTTGGAATGTGTGATGACTAAAACTGAAGTGAGTCATGCATGCGAGGGCCTCATAATTACACATTATACTATTACCACTGGATTTCTTGAGGTCTGTAGAGGGTTGATTTGTGGTTAATTATCAACCATGATTATATGGATTAGCACCCATGGGGTTGATTTAAATTCCAGATAGGTAGTCCTAATATATTGTCTAGTTTAGGGTGGAATGTTGGTAATCACCCATGGAGTTTCACTATACGTCGGTAGGTGGTTCCAAACTAAGTACATCTAGGGATGGCTCTAAGTATGTTTAGGAAGTTTCAATGGTTTATATAATCATTTTCTTATTCACTTTCTATTATACTTGGTTTCTTATAATATTTATCTATTTACTTCTAGTTTTTCCAGGTATCACCTTGTCGGATTTTATTTTTGGGATTTGGTTCCTAAAATGGATACCGTGTTTTGAAAATGGGAATGTGGCATGTGTTGTTTTTTCAAAGGGAAAGACATGGTTGTATTTTTATTAAATGTTGAAAACCTATTATCATATTCATATTTAAAACTACTATTTATGGACTATTTTGGTAAAGTAATTTTATGGATTATTTGATGGTTCCTTATATAACTATTAAGGTCACACCATACTTGTATCATTTGGTGTTGGTAGACCCAAGTAGTTTTTCATGTCCAGGTTTCTAGTTTAGGTTCTCATTGTTGGGGTAGTTTGGTTTTGTAGTTGAAGCTAACAAAGAGGTAACATAGATATTTTTAATGGTGTAGTTCAGTTTTTAGTTGATTCTTCAGTTATATTAATACTTGGATCAGTTAATATATTTATTTATAATCAGTTTTTTGTTATTTATATGTGTTATGTTTGTTATTTGATCTTGGTTTTTTGGGCTAAATCTTTCCCTATAAATTATCTTTGATGCCCGACACTAGTTTCTAACCTCTGAGGATTGGGAATTCCCATCGGGTTACGTCTTGGACTAGGTCGGATGTCGGGTTAGATGGAATCCCATCTTGGTTAATGAAAAATATCGTATCATAGGACTTTATTGGTTTTTTAGGGTGTTAGGTAGATTGGATACTAGTATTTTTGTGGTTTGGGAAGAATCTTATGGTTTTTTGACTGATCACTACCACTCATAACTAAGCCTAAGTTTCTATGGGTGATTCAAGAATTGAGTATTTATCTTGTTTTGGCTTTTTTTGGGTTTAGGTATAACAATGGAGGTAATCCAGTGTTATGTCATGATCTCACATGGAGTAGTGACACATGTGGACTCTAATTACATAGTTCAAGATCCTCCTAGTTGTTGATGCTTACTTTGGGAATTTCCCACAACCATGTCGCCAAGTTAGGCACAGACACTAGTTCCACATATAGGTGTTTTAATGTGATTCATTCTTCATTATGATCATTGTTGATGTGAGTAATATTTTAAAATGAAGACATATTTTGAAATGTGAATTATTTTCATAAAATGGTTTTTGGTTGGAAAAATTGTTTTTACAAGATAAATGTTTTTGGTTTGAAAATTTGATACATGTTTGGAATTAATAAGAAAGGGTCACCAGTGCAACCATTGGTGTTCCATATTGATGTTGTCATATGTATAGGTATGTGTGGAAATTATATGTTAGAACATGTGGATGGAAATGGTTGGATACATATGTGATGGTTCATGGTATTCCTTAGGTGGGTGATTGAAATAAAATTCTAGGCCTTTTTTTCCAATGTGATTTTGAAAGGGGAAAATGATTCTAGAAGTTAATTTTGTTTTAGAATGCAGGTTTCGTTTTTTTGACAGTTTTTTTTGGGTTTAGAAAGTGGCCTTGAAATAGGGTGGTTTTGAAAATTAATATGAAAATGGGAGTTTTGAAAAGATTGATCTCAATTGTGCTTATACATGTTTAGATTGTAATCCTGTTGTTTTGGATTGAGGTGTTATTTTCTATTTTTCTTTTTGATTTATATTGTTTTTGGTTTCATGTTTCATGTGTTATTCAAGAATATTCCACCCAATAAGGTCCCCAATGTTTCTAATGATTCATCCCCAATTTCTAATTCTCTTCTAGTATTTCATATCCCTCAAGGTAATTGAGGTTTGTTGGAATAAATGGAGTGTATTAAAGAGGTCAATTTTATATTCATATTATTGGTAACTCCTGAAGATATTAGGGTTCGAGCTATTCGAGGTTTTCATAAAGATCTATAATTGGAATAACATGAGTTTTTTCTCCACCTTCGAAGAAATTTGGGTTGACATGTGAAGTGGTTAATTCCATATTCATCTGGTTGTTTATACCTGAGGAGGTAAAGGTGATGGGGAAGGAAGAGATCATAAATTTCCAGTAAAGCTAGTGTGTGGTGAATTACTATGTTGACCACTTCACGGAGCTCATCTTCTTTTCTCAGGAGGTGGAGTCATAGGATTTGATGAAGGATTATCTTATCATTGAGGGTCTTCATCTTAAAATCAAGGATCAATTCCTCTCCACTGTAAAATCCCAAGTAAGTAATGAATAATAGATATTTTTATCTATGTCTATTAATGAACTAGATAGTGTTTTAGAGGCTTAAAATGAAAATAAATCCGATCTTAAGCATGGAATACACTAATATTTTTAAAAGATTGTTTTACTGCCTTTTGATGGAAAACCATTTTTAAATCTATCTTTTGACAATTTTATAAGCTATGTTTGTCAAAATAAACTTATTCTTTATGATTGGGACATCAAAATTCACTTTGTGTGATTTTTTGGTATTTTTCAGACAATGTTCATTTTTTAGTGAATAGTGAAAAATACTGCATTTTCCATCAAAACTGCTTTTAATCTAATTTATATATATGAATAGATTATCTTTTTAATTGGTTTTGAAGTGAAATTAGATTATATTTTTACCATTTAATCCAATGGTGGTCATTGGAATCAATTTCACTTTGAAATTATACTTAAACTGGTGTCAATCTTTTGATACTTATTGTTTTATAAAAACACGCTATTTGCTCTGACAGCGGGAATTAATTATTAAATTAATTAATGTGACTTATATGTTTTTAATTTTGTAAAATAGACTTCATTTTTGAATTCGGAATATCAAATATAGCTTAGGGTGAATTTTTGGTAATTTTCTGAAAAACATCAATTTTTGATGAATAGTGAAACCACTAAGTGGTAATCAAGAAAACTGATTTTCAGCTAAATGAATGTTTACCACTAATGTGTATTGAATTTTGAAAATCCGACATACATGGTTGTCATTAATAAGTAAAATGTGGTTCAATGAGATTAAAATAATTTTTTGGTGAATAGTTACTTTTTTCATTAATCGCGATTAGAGGTAATTAGTGTAATTTAAGGTAAAAATGATATTATTAAAATATGAAAACACCATGACACTTGTCCTACCCCTATTGTATGAGTCATGGCCTACCAAGACAACCCATGGGTCAATTTAGGGGACCCTATGGAGCCTCTTGGGTGAGATATTGACTTTAATGCCTTTTTTTAAATAAAGGTGAAAATGACACTAACATAAATTGTTTTACTAAAACAATTTTTAGAAGGGGTTATACTAATCATATTTTTGTCTATAAATTCTATTTGGAAATATAACATGATTTCCTACATCAGGATATTTTTTTTATAATTTTTAGACATTAAATAAATTAAATTATTTATGACATCATGATAATGCAGCGATGAACTCATTATTTAACGATTTAAATTAAATGGAATGATAATGTAATATCTAAGACCTACACTTGTATAAAACCTATTGGATGGGTAGATTTAGAACCCTTATCACCTTACCCTCTAATTATATCAATGTGGGACCTTAAAAATTCGAAACACTTTTGAAAATAAAATAATAGTTTCATGATTTCCAAAAGTACCCCTCCTCTCCTCTTATAAAAGGCCCCCACCTCTACCTCATTTCACACACTCCTCAAGCCATTGGCTCGGCCATCCCCTGCCCATTTACTCTCTCCACATCCCTCTCCTCATCCTAGAGGATTCCCTTTGGGAAGAATCTTTTCAAAGGAAGCCTTTAGGCTCAAATCAAAAGAAGTTACACTTTTAAAGGTATTTCATTCTCTCATGTTCATTAGTTTTATTTTGCTTCTAAAACCCCCTAAACTCTTTTTATTTACATCTTTTGTAACAACACCAGTATCTTTAATATACTAGGATGTTGTTATAAGATTTATTCGAGCTACACTCTCACACAACTACATCATATGGTTAAAGAACATACGGTTTCCGGGGATGGCGAAATTCTCCCTCCCGAAACGATGATTGTTCATTACTCATTTAACACCTTCAAAGGTGGACATTATGATGTTAATATTTTTATATATGATATTTAATATGTTTATGTTTTCCTTAATCTTCTGTATTTTCCTTTTTGGTCATACCTTTATGGTTTCCATTATGGGTGAATGTGATATCTTCATTTAAGGAAGTGCGGACTACCGCCCCCTGAAAGTGATTTGATTCGTTAATACCATATGTGGGATGTGTAAAGGATAAAGTTAGTGATATTATATATGTGATTATACTGGAATTATAATATACTCTTGTATCATTATTATTCCATACGAGAAAATACGAAATAGAAATGGAAGTAGCGTTCATGCGTACGTACAGCTTACCGTCTCCATGAATGGTGCATTTCATTTCTTACCTCCAAATGTGATGTAATATTATAAATACATGTATATGATGAATATAGATGATATATATGTTATCCAAATCATTAATATAATTCTGTATATAACGAAACTTTGACCAAATTAACAACATGTAAGTGTAAGAAGTCTATTTTTGACTTAAGAACCAAATACCGACAAAATGAACATTATTAACATAAATGATTACATGATGTTCATAAAATGGTATAAAAGGAATAATGAACTTGAAAAAGGTTCTTAAGCAAGTAGAGATTAACTCAAGTTTATTATTCAGGTGATTAAAGAACAGTCGGGTCAAGTCGGATACGAGTTATGGGACTTCGTCTCAATCTCCTTTCGTTGAGGCATATTTTGTTTTATACACAACCTTATTTTATACGGTGTATAAACCCCTTTGACTTTTACGTTTATTCAAAATGAATCTTTTTTATACGAAGCATTTACTAAACGACAAAAGGGAATGTTTTTGTCGTACGTATGCGGCGACAACGACTTCTCTGCCGCCGTGACTGTTAATTGAGTTTCGGCTTCCTCTACAAGCCATACCTTGTTTTTAAAAGAATAATAAATACCATGTTTTAATTTTCTTTTATTTTGGTATTGAAAATGGTTTTCATAATGTTTTTTTATCAATGTTTTGTATTGATATCTTGTGATTGAAAGGTGGAAATGTTATGTTTCCTTTATGCATGTTTTATTTGATATGATTATGTTGAGGTTCTTGGGCATTATTATGAAGAATGGTGGTTCCGTGATAAACTAAGGGCGGGTGAGCCCGATATAGCTCTCCAATGCATTGGGTAACGCGAAGGAGTGAAACGTTAAGGTTTCTCCAAAGAGATTTAGGGAATATACTGTGATGGGTATTCCAAACGTAACCAAGAGGGTTACTCCCTACATAAGAATCTTATGAATGCCTCAAGTTACCTTTATGTCTTATGATTTCTATGATTTATTCATGATTTGATGAGGTATGTTAAAGTGCTTATGTTTTATGGGTAAAGTATGATCTCATCCTTATGTATATATGTACCCATGTTTCCTTTCCATATTTTTATATCCCTTACTGATCTTTTTATGCTCATCCCAAGTTTTTTAGAAATGTTTTTCACAGGTCAAGGGAAAGGTACATGATATGATGATAGTGCCAAGGAAGTGTCAAGAAATAATCCATGTTTTATTTTATATGTGATTCCACTGATGGGAATGAAGAATACTATCTTTATGTAACCACTTTGTTTATATGTGGTATGTAATGCAAGTTTTATGATCTAATTCTCTAAAACTCTAAACCTGAAAATATCCTCAATGTGTAATCTTGTAATAACTCAAGATTAAGTAAGGTTTAAGGCTGGGGCCTTATAGTTGGTATTAAAGGTTAGTTTAGATAACTTTAGGAGTTAGAATTCTATTAAATGATTATCCAAAAATATTTATTTTATGGTCAAATTGAAGTGATATAGTATTTGAAGATTACCATGTTGCTTCATCTAATACATGTTTGTTCAGAATGGTTTTCCGCAGAGGAAATAGGGAAGCAGTGCTAGGAAGGTATACAGAAGGAAATAACCTTCCGAATCAGCATCCTGATTGTTGAGCAATGTATTGTTTTCAAACAATTCAAAATAATGTTTTTTAAAGGGGGGGATTATTTCAAATAATACTCTGTCTCTTTATGATGATTTTGATGCTCACAAATACCCTTAATTGTTTACTAATTATTTCGTTGAGTATTTTGCAGGAAATTATTTTATTTATTTATTTCATACAACGAGATTTCATACTTCATTTATTCCAAGATCAATTTTAGCGTGTTCTGGAATCACTGTAGCGCAAGATCAATTTTAGCGTGTTCTGGAATCACTGTAGCGCGAGATCAATTTTAGCGCGTACTGGAATCACTGTTCATACCCTACGTTGATGAACGTAACGTATGGATGAAAAGTTTACTTTTTATGTTAAAAGAAACGTATGGTTAAGGAACCTTACGTTATTTTGAAACGTATGGTTAATGAATCTTACGTTGTTTAAAAGTATGGAAGAAGAACATTACGTTTGGAAGGAACCTTACGTTTTCGTTGTTGGACAAGTATGGAAGAGAAACCGTACGTTAGTTTTCAGTGTTGAGTTTGTTTCTCAAAAGTATGGATCATCAACCTTACTTTTATAATCAACCGTACGTTCTTTGGAGAGTTGAAGCGAGACAATGTATGGATGATCAACCCTACGTTTGAATGCTGAAGAGAAAGTATGTACGTTCTGAACCTTACGTTTGTGATCCTTACGTTTGTGAACCCTACGTTTGGAGCCACGTCATCAACCCTACGTTTGGCGTCGGGATATTTTTGACAGACGATATTTCCTTTTGCATTGGTCAAACAAGCGGATTATTAGGCGGATTTCGAGCCGATTCTTAAGTACGACTTTGACTGAATCAAAGACGATTTTCAACGGATTACTGATTGATTTAAACAGAGCTTTTTATGCCGATTCTTCAGGGGAGTTACAACGGCTCTGTTATTTCATTTTATATCGCGAATCTAAAGGAGATTTTCATGGATCTATTTATGCGGAAGATTTTCTCATATTTGAATATATATGTTCTATCTTGGAAACTTCGGATATATATATATACACAGAAAAGTGTGTGAAATATATAGATTGATCTTTTAACGAGCAAGATACAGAGACTGAGAAAAGGCGTTCTTTTCTGGTGATCAAGAAGAAGTGTAAAACCTTTATTGCCGAAGGAAGATCTTGATAGCAGATTCACGTGTTCTACATCGACTATCTGTTGTGAATCTATTGCTGCTGAAGTTGTGAAGTTTCTGGTAATATCTATTGCAACTGGATCGACTCAGAACTATTTTGATTACAGATCTTTATTTTCTGAAGACAACGATCTATCTACTGTCAATTGCATTCTGTTGCAATTGTGAAGAACAACTGGAGAAGTGTTTTCTTTATCGAAACCCTTTTTTATTTTTGAGTGGTCAGCTTCTCGTTCTAAGCTGTGTGGGTTCGTGTTTGAACCAGGATGGCTGTGTTTGCCTGAATCTTGTAAAGGTGTCAACTGCCTGTACTCAGTTGTGAACAGGTCTATGGAAACGAGGACCAGATAGTGAAAATCGCCAAGCTCGTGGATTTGAGCGTTGGTGGAGTGGACTAGGGGCCTTCTGTTCCCCGAACCACTATACATCCGTGTGTTCATGCTTTTACTTTTTCCGCTGCATATTTAATCGTACAAAAGCATAGTGGACAGAATTTGTCTAAATTGAAGAGATTGTAATAATTTTGAAAAGACACAATTCACCACCCTCTTGTGTGTAATCCGTAGATTCAGATCCAACAATTGGTATCAGAGGAGGAGCTTCTTATTTTTAAAGTCTTATCAAGCTAGAAATATTTAAAGATTATACATAGTGTATCATGGCTGATATGAGAGAGGGAATGTCAATGGTCAGAGCACCTTACTTTAATGGAGATAATTATGGCTGCTGGAAATAACGTATGATTATTTATCTGAAAAATCTTGGTTACAATGTCTATTCAAAGATTCTGACTCCCTATGAAATTCCTGAAAATCCTGATACATGGAGTGCTGCTACAGAGGCTGAGTATGACATAAATTCAAAAGCTATGAATGCAATCATTTGTGGTCTAGGACCATATGAATTTAACAGAGTATCTCAATGCCCGACTGCATATGAAATGTGGAAAACAATAGCTGTTGCTTATGAAGGAATAGATAATGTAAGACAGATGAGATATGCAACTGCTAAGTTAAAATTCGATACTTTCAGAATGATTGAAGGAGAGAGCATCACTCAGATGAATGGAAGATTGACAGAAATTGTCAATAATATAACAGCTCTAGGAGAACCAATCAAGCAGGCTGATCAGGCGTTGAAGGTACTGAGAGTACTTCCTACTCGATGGAATGGAATCTCTGCAGCAATCAGACAATCAACTTCTGTTAAAGATCTAACTATGAGAGAACTGATTGGTACATTGATGATGTACGAAGCTGAAATTCAAGATGAGGTAAATGAGCATAAAGTCTACATAAAAAGAGAAAATACTGCTTTGAAAGTGACTTCTCAACAAAAGGATAGAAAGATGAAGAACAGAGAAGTACGTGCTAAATCAGAAAGCTCTGATTCTTCAAATTCGGATGAAGAACTGGCTCAGATAGCCAGAAAATTCAGAAAGTTCTACAGTAAGAAGAAAGACTTCAAGAAATCCTTCAAAAAGGATAGCAAGGAAGTGAGATGTTATGAATGCAAAAAGATGGGACATATCAGACCGGATTGCCCAAAATTGAAAGATGCAAAGAAGAAGAAATTCTTCAAAAGAGATGATTATGAGCAGAAAGACAAGAAAGTTATGAAAGCTACTTGGAGTGTTTCTGAAGACTCAAGTAATTCTTCTGAATCTAGCTCAGAGAAGGGGGAAGCCAATTTAAAAGCAAATATGTGTTTCATGGCTGAAACTGATGAGGTACACTCATACTACTCCTCTGACTCAAATAATGAATCAAACTCTGAAACAAGCTTCTCAAATAAAAAACTTGCAGCTTACTGCAATATGCTTGAAGAAAGGTATGACTCATTATTTAAAAAATATAAATCTATAAAGAACTTGCAAAAAGCTATTTCAGATGAGAGAAATACTTTGCTAAAACAACATAAGGAATTAATTGACAAATACAACTCTGCTGACTCAAATAAAATTAATTTTGAATCAAAAATAAAAACTCTACAGGATGAAGTAGAATCTTATAAAAAGGCTGCATTAGTTTTTACAAAAGGAGAAAACACCTTAAATGAGATACTTGGAAAAACTGTAATTAAAAAGGAAAGGTTTGGAATTGGAAGTAAAGGAGAAAAACCTAAGTTATACAAAAATTATTTTGTTCCTAGCACTAAACAGGTTATTTGTAACTTCTGTGGAACAAAAGGTCATATAGCTAAAAACTGTTTTCTAAGACAACCTCAAATATGTGGAATTAAGAAAGCTTATATTTCCAACGATCTATATGATTCAATCAATTTTAAGGAAACAAAGCAAATCTGGATACCCAGATCACTGCTTGCTAACACTCCTGGACCCAACAAAATATGGGTACCAAAGCAATTTGTTTGAATGTCTTTGCAGGTAGCAGGTCACCAAAGAAAGAAAGAAATATGGTATATGGACAGTGGCTGCTCAAGACACATGAGTGGAACTTCAGCTAATTTCTCTTCTCTTACTCGAAAGGAAGGAGGACTTGTCACCTTTGGTGACAATGCCAAAGGAAAGATTATTGGTATTGGAACAGTTGGAGATCCAGATACAGTCTCAATCAACAAAGTACTTTATGTACAAGGGTTAAAACACAATCTGATAAGTATCTCTCAACTCTGTGATTATGGATACACTGTTGATTTTACTAACAATAGTTGTACTGTTTCTAAAGATAAACTGTTTAAGTTTAGAGCACCCAGAACTGATAATGTTTATACTTTGGATTTGTATTCCTTGTGTAAACAACAAGTAAACTTCTTAACTGCTAATATAAGTGAATCCTGGATCTGGCATAGAAGACTTGGTCATTGCAATATATATGCTTTACATAAATTATCTAAGAAACATCTAGTTTCTGATTTTCCTAGTCTCAAATTTGAAAATGACAGATTCTGTGATGCATGTCAGCTTGGCAAGCAACACAAAACATCATTCAAATCTGTTAATAAAGTTGCTACAACTAAACCTATAGAACTTATCCATATGGATTTGTTTGGACCTTCAAGAGTAGCAATTTTAGCTGGTAAATTATATGTTTATGTATTACTTGATGATTATTCTAGATTTACTTGGATTTTCTTTTTGAAATTTAAAAGTGAAGCTTTTAGTTTATTTGAAGGTTTTTGTAAATCTATTCAAAATGAAAAAGGTTTTAATATAATCTCATTGAGAAGTGATCATGGTGGAGAATTTGAGAACCAGGAATTTAATTCCTTTTGCTCAAACATGGGTATTAAACACACCTTCTCTGCTCCAAGAACACCTCAACAGAATGGGATTGTAGAAAGAAGAAATAGAACTATTCAAGAAATGGCTAGAACTATGTTAAATGAATATAGCCTACCTATATATTTCTGGGCAGAAGCTGTTAATACAGCTTGTTATATAATGAATAGAATTTTAATAAGACCTATTTTGAAAAAGACACCCTATGAACTATGGAATAACAGAAAACCTAAAGTAAATTACTTTAAAGTTTTTGGATGCAAGGTTTACATCTTGAATACCAAAGATAATCTTGGTAAATTTGATCCAAAATCTGATAAAGGTATTTTCTTAGGATATTCTGCAACCTCCAAAGCTTATAGAGTCTATAATAAAAAGTCAAGGATTGTTGAAGAATCAGTTCATGTGAAATTTGATGAATCTGATCCTTTTGAGAAAACGATAGAACAAATAGATGAACCTGACTCTAATGAAAACATGAGACTTGAGAATTTAAAGAATGATTTTGAAAATGATATAAAAGAAATTCAGTCCAGTTCAGAAGAACATGACACTGAAGAACCTTTGAATGTAATGCCTAGACAGTCTAGAACCTTAAAAAATCACCCTTTAGAATCTGTGATAGGTGACTTAGAGACTGGTATTCAAACTAGAAGAAACTTTGGAAACATAGTTGAATTCTCTGCTTTCCTATCCCAACAAGAACCCAAGACCATAGAAGAAGCCTTAGATGATGAGAGCTGGGTAATAGCAATGCAGGATGAATTGAACCAGTTCAAGAGAAATAAGGTTTGGGAATTAGTTGAAAGACCACATGATTATCCAGTAATAGGAACTAAATGGGTCTTTAGGAATAAACAGGATGATCAAGGGATAATAACTAGAAATAAAGCAAGATTAGTAGCTAAAGGATATAATCAAGAAGAAGGAATAGATTATGATGAGACCTTTGCACCTGTAGCCAGGTTAGAAGCCATTAGAATCCTTTTAGCCTATGCATCTTATATGAATTTTAAATTATTTCAGATGGATGTTAAATCTGCCTTTTTAAATGGTTATTTAATGGAGGAAGTTTATGTTGAGCAACCTCCTGGTTTTGAATATTCTCAAAAACCAGGTTCTGTTTTCAAACTTACTAAAGCTCTTTATGGCCTTAAACAAGCACCTAGAGCTTGGTATGAAAGACTAAGTTCTTTTCTTTTGAAAAATGATTTTACTGTTGGACTAGCAGATCCAACACTCTTTAAGAAAACTGTGAAAAATAATGTTTTGTTGGTTCAAATTTATGTTGATGATGTAATATTTGGATCAACCAATAAAATTCTTTGTCATGAATTTTCAGAATTAATGAAAAACGTATTTGAAATGAGTATGATGGGAGAATTAAATTTCTTTTTGGGTCTTCAAATATTTCAAATAGATTTTGGAAATGTTTTAAATCAATGAAAATACATTACTGATTTACTTAGAAATTTGGACTTGAAAACAACAAGACATTTACAACTCCTATGTGTACTAATATAAAACTTGATTTGGATGAAACTGGAAAATCAGTGGACAACAAGTTATATAGAGGTATGATTGGTAGTTTGTTATATCTTATTGCTAGTAGACCAGATATAATGTATTCAGTATGTCTTTGTGCTTGATTTCAATCAAATCCCAAAGAATCCCACTTAACTGCTGTTAAAAGAATTTTTATATATTTAAAAGGATCTATTTATCAATCTCTGCTTTATCCAAAAACCTCTGATTTTAATTTAATTTCATATTCAGATGCTGAATTTGGAAGCTGTAGATTAGATAGGAAGAGTACTTCAGGAACATGTCACTTTTTAGGAAAGTCTTTAGTATCATGGTCTAGTAAGAAACAACACTCAATTGCCCTGTCAACAGCCGAGGCAGAATATGTGTCTGCAGGTAGTTGCTGTGCACAGGTGTTGTGGATGAAAAACACTCTTATGGACTTTGGATTAAATTTCAATAACACACCTATTTTATGTGATAATACTAGTGAAATTAATATTTCAAAAAATCCTATTAGTCATTCTAGAACTAAGCACATTGATATAAGACATCACTTTTTAAGAGATCATGTGTTTAAAAAGGATATATTTTTAGAATTTGTAAATACAGAAAATCAATTAGCAGATATTTTTACTAAACCACTTCCCACGGCAAGGTTTGAATTTATTAAGGGGGAGTTAGGTTTATTTAATTTTAAATAGTTTTTTTTAATCTTATTCTGTTTTCGAATTCTGCTTAATTTCTGTTTCCCGCTATAAGTAATTTTATTTTGTTTTAAATAAAAGTAACGATTAGTGATTACACGGGAATCAAGGCTGTCAGAACCGTTTCACCTTCTAAACTGTTTCACCTTTTTCGGAAACCCTTTTGAAAACCTAAAACCGCACATCTGCTCCAAAACCCTTTTCTGAATCTTCAAACCCTAAACATTCGAACCTTCAGAAATCGTTGTTGACATGGCAAAGACTAAGCGTCCAGATGAAGTTGAGAGCAGTGCTACAAAGAAACCTAAAGTAGTTGGTCGGAAAATACTGCAAGGTAAAGTCATAGATTTAGAATGGCTGTTTGAAACTAATTTACTGTTGAAGCAAGCGTTGTCGTTTCAAAGCCTTGAGCAAGCTTTTAATAGTGCAAATTCTGAGTTTCTATATGAGGCAGAAATGAGATATTTCTTTAGAACTGTTCAGTTTAGCCTTGGAGATACGGAGGATAGTTTATTGGCTCAAATAGAGGATAAGGACTTTTCCATATCATCTGTAGAGATAAGTCAAATTCTTAACTGCCCTCATGAAGGAGTTTTTCATTTCGATTTACGGAATATTGGAGATTCTGTACATAAGTCTGAAGACATTATGTCTTTTCTGTTTGGAACCAGAGTGATAAAGAAAATGTTTATTAAAGATTTGGAGCCCGATCAGAAAATCTTGGTAAAATTTGTTCAGACTGGTTTAGCACCAAGGATGGCTGAGATGGAGAAAATCCTATACCCTGACATGTACATAATGTATCTTCTGATGTGTGATATTAAGTTTAATTTTCCTCGGTTTATGATAAGATATCTGAGATACTGCTGTCAGAGTAAAGCAAGAATGACCTTTTTCCCTTATGGAAGGTTCATTTCTTTGTTTTTGCATAAAAGAGGAATGATCAGATTGGTAGATGCTGGGGTGAAATGTTACCACAGTAATGTTTTTAATGCTGGAACTTTAAGGAAAGTAGGATACTTCTAGAGCACAATTAAAGGAAAACTCTTACCTGTTGGAGCTGAGGAAGACTCGGAGAGTGCTTAGGCTCAACCGGCTAAGTCCAAGGAGGGACAAGCAGAATCAAGAGTTAGTACAGTGGCAAGGAGAATTCGCTTTGAGATGGAGGAAGTTGAGGAAGAGAGAAGTCAAGAAGGACTTCAATCTAGAAGGAAGAGGTCAATTGATGAAGAAATTATCTCTCCTGCCTTGAAATCCTCTGAACCGGTAATTTCTTATTCATTTGTGAGAGAAGCTTTTGTGGAGCAGACTACACCGATAGTGGAACCAGTAGCTCAACCAGATATCCAAAAAGAACCTCAATCTGCTGCTGTGGCTGTTGAAAAAGTAATTCCACAAGAACAACTTATGGAGGCAGTGCCTGGTGAAGAAGTGGCCCGACCTCAAGATTTACAAGAAAATATTGTTCTTGACCATTCAGTAGAAATCAGAGAGACTACTGTTCATGATGAACATACTTCTGAAGCTAATACAGAGGTACTTCAGGAAGATTTTTCAGTGGAAGAGTTTCAGGCTTCAAAAGCTAGTTCAGTGGATCAACCTTGTCAGGACAAGGACAAAGAACAGTCTGATGCAGATTCTTTACCTCTTGCCCTGCCTCATCAACCTTTTTCTGGACATGAGAATAGAGCACAGGATGCCCCTGATTCGAGAAAAGAAGAAGTTGTTGAGTTGTACAAGCGTATCTCCCAATTAGAATCTGAGAATGTTAGTCTCAGAAATTCTCTGAACTTAGAGCAGTTAAAGTTTCAAAAGCTGAAAGAATCTACTGTTTCAAGACAGGAAGTAGATTTGTTTAAGACTGATATGCTGCATGCTGTTGATCAGTTAAAATCAGAGATGGTAAAGAAAGATGATTTGTCTGAGATGAAGATTTACATGGAGAATAAATTTGAGTATGTTGCAAACAATGCTGTGAGTGGATCAGGCTCTTCACCTGATTTGATTCGGAGATTTCAAGCAATTACTGCAGCAATGAGCAATATGAGTGACAGATTACACGATCTTCAGTGTAATAGTGCCCCTTTGTCAGTTTTGCTAGATAATCAGAAATTTTTAGTGGATCAGTTGACATCTGGAGAGAAACCGATTAGGATTCTTTTGAATCAGTTATCAGAGAAACTGGCTCTTTTTGTTGAAAAAGAAGAAAGAATGCATGAGTTTTTCAGAGTTAATTTGATTGAAGATATTCATATGACTCAAGAGAACAGAGATCTTATCATCAAGTTAGGAGATAGGATGATGAAGAGGCTGAGAGAACAGTTTACAGAGATCAAGACCGCGATTCAAAGGAGATAGACACTTTTTTTTCTTCCCTGTCTTATCTATGAACCTTGATTCCTCTGTATATCACAATCGTTTATATATATAACAGCTTGTGAATGAAAATTCTTTTTTTTTTGTTTTTTTGTTTATTGATTTATGATTAAGTTAGCCAGTATAACAAATTCACTTATTCATACACAGTTAATTATAGCATTTACTTATAGTTCAGTGTAATATTGAATGTGTTCAAATCCGTAATTTTTCATTCTTTTTGATATCACAAAAAGGGGGAGAATTTGGATAAACACAACATTTAAATTCATTTTTTTCCTATGAAGAAATTTGTATAGCTGAAAATTTATTTTTATGGGGGAGAAATTTTATTATAGTTAAATATTGTTTTAATCCTTTCAGAATTCTAAAATTTTATAAAACTAATTTTTTCAATAAAGATTGCAATTAAATTAGTTCTATTATTTTATGGGTTTTTTGATCATCAAAAAGGGGGAGATTGTTGAGCAATGTATTGTTTTCAAACAATTAAAAATAATGTTTTTAAAGGGGGAGATTATTTTAAATAATACTCTGTCTCTTTATGATGATTTTGATGCTCACAAATACCCTTAATTATTTACTAATTATTTCGTTGAGTATTTTGCAGGAATTTATTTTATTTATTTATTTCATACAACGAGATTTCATACTTCATTTATTCCATGATCAATTTTAGCGTGTTCTGGAATCACTGTAGCGCAAGATCAATTTTAGCGTGTTCTGGAATCACTGTAGCGCGAGATCAATTTTAGCGCGTACTGGAATCACTGTTCATACCCTACGTTGATGAACGTAACGTATGGATGAAAAGTTTACTTTTTATGTTAAAAGAAACGTATGGTTAAGGAACCTTACGTTATTTTGAAACGTATGGTTAATGAATCTTACGTTGTTGAAAAGTATGGAAGAAGAACATTACGTTTGGAAGGAACCTTACGTTTTCGTTGTTGGACAAGTATGGAAGAGAAACCGTACTTTAGTTTTCAGTGTTGAGTTTGTTTCTCAAAAGTATGGATCATGAACCTTACTTTTATAATCAACTGTACGTTCTTTGGAGAGTTGAAGCGAGACAAAGTATGGATGATCAACCCTACGTTTGAATGCTGAAGAGAAAGTATGTACGTTCTGAACCTTACGTTTGTGAACCTTACGTTTGTGAACCCTACGTTTGGAGCCACGTCATCAACCCTACGTTTGGCGTCGGGATATTTTTGACAGACGATATTTCCTTTTGCATTGGTCAAACAAGCGGATTATTAGGCGGATTTCGAGCCGATTCTTAAGTACGACTTTGACTGAATCAAAGACGATTTTCAACGGATTACTGATTGATTTAAACGGAGCTTTTTATGCCGATTCTTCAGGGGAGTTACAACGGCTCTGTTATTTCATTTAATATCGCGAATCTAAAGGAGATTTTCATGGATCTATTTATGCGGAAGATTTTCTCAGATTTGAATATATATGTTCTATCTTGGAAACTTCGGATATATATATATACACAGGAAAGTGTGTGAAATATATAGATTGATCTTTTAACGAGAAAGAAACAGAGACTGAGAAAAGGCGTTCTTTTCTGGTGATCAAGAAGAAGTGTAAAACCTTTATTGCCGAAGGAAGATCTTGATAGTAGATTCACGTGTTCTACATCGACTATCTGTTGTGAATCTATTGCTGCTGAAGTTGTGAAGTTTCTGGTAATATCTATTGCAACTGGATCGACTCAGAACTATTTTGATTACAGATCTTTATTTTCTGAAGACAACGATCTATCTACTGTCAATTGCATTCTGTTGCAATTGTGAAGAACAACTGGAGAAGTTTTTTCTTTATCGAAACCCTTTTTTATTTTTGAGTGATCAGCTTCTCGTTCTAAGCTGTGTGGGTTCGTGTTTGAACCAGGAAGGCTGTGTTTGCCTGAATCTTGTAAAGGTGTCAACTGCCTGTACTCAGTTGTGAACAGGTCTGTGGAAACGAGGACCAGATAGTGAAAATCGCCAAGCTCGTGGATTTGAGCGTTGGTGGAGTGGACTAGGGGCCTTCTGTTCCCCGAACCACTATACATCCGTGTGTTCATGCTTTTACTTTTTCCGCTGCATATTTAATCGTACAAAAGCATAGTGGACAGAATTTGTCTAAATTGAAGAGATTGTAATAATTTTGAAAAGACACAATTCACCCCCCTCTTGTGTGTAATCCGTAGATTCAAATCCAACACTGAGATGGTCAGAATTGGAACTGAACAGTTTGTTGCAGTAATGGCGCAGTTGACTCAAGTGATAAACGGTGGTGGTATTCATGCACGAGATCATCCAGATCAACCACAGAGGAACATGTCAGTGGTGGAACATTTCATGAGGCAACATCCCCCATCATTCAGAGGATCATCTGACCCTGTGTTGGCTGAAGGGTGGATTAAAGCACTGGAGAAGATTTTCGATGTCATGGGGTGTTCAGAAAATCAAAAGGTTAGTCTTTCTATTTACCATTTGGAGGGTGAGGCAGATCAGTGGTGTTATATGGTTAAAAATATCAGGGACGCTGATGAGATTGATGCTCTCGACTGGAATGAATTCAAAGGTATGTTTCTTGAGAAGTATTTTCCTAAGGCTGTTTGACTTAAGATGGAAAAACAATTCCTGGAATTGAGTCAAGAGGAAGACTCAGTGGCTGCCTATGAAGAATGGTTCACTCGATTGGCAAGGTATGCTCCAAATTTTATCCGAGACCTTGATAGTAAAATCAATCATTTTTACTCAGGATTAAAGACAAAATATCGAAGGGCATTAGCTTCTCGTGAGTTTAAAAGTTATGAAAAGCTAGTTCAATGTGCTGAGAAGGTAGAAATGGAGTTTGCCGATGATCAAGTGTTTTATAACAACCAACAGAAGAAGAGACCTAGGTGGTAGGAGAAAGGTAAGAATTCTTCAAAAAAGTCTGATGGTAAGAAAACTAAGTTTCCAGTTTGTGATAAATGTGGCAAAAGGCATGGTGGGGAATGTCTTCTGAATTCTGGAAAGTGCTACCGATGTGGTAAGATGGGACATAAGTCTCGTGATTGCACTGAAAAGGATCAAGGCGAAGGTAAGACCAAATTTGATTTACAGTTAGTGAAATGTTATAAGTGCAATGAGATGGGTCACTATGCAAACGAGTGCCCGAAAAAGATCTTGAGTGATGGGAAGTAGTTAGACTACAAGCAGAAAGAGGTGGTGAAATCCTTTGAAACAACTTCAGCAGATGTCGGGCCATCAAATGAAGTTGTATCAGCTCCAGGGAGCTCAGTTTTTTTCAAAGATTGACATGAGATCGGGGTACCATCAGCTAATGGTAAAGGAAGCAGATGTTCCAAAGACTGCGTTTTGTACAAGATATGGCCATTATGAATTTATAGTAATTCCTTTTGGGCTAACCAATGCACCTGCTGTATTCATTGACCAAATGAATAGAATTTTCCATGAGTTCCTGGATAAGTTTGTGGTGGTTTTCATAGATGATATTTTGGTGTTTTCTAAATGTAAAGAGGAGCATGAAAGACATTTAAGGGTTATATTGAAAACCTTAAAAGAAAATAAACTGTATGGAAAATTCAGCAAGTGTGATTTTTGGTTGCAACAAATTTCTTTCCTTGGTCATATTGTTTCTAAAGATGGGATAACTATTGATCCTGCAAAAACAAAAGTTGTGAAATAATGGCCAAGACCCACAAATGTAACCGAGATTCATAGCTTCCTTGGTTTGGCAGGCTATTACCGAAGTTTTGTTAGAAATTTTTCACGGTTATCTAGTCCAATGACTAAGATAACACGGAAGGGTGTTAAGTTTATCTGGACAAAAGAATGTGATGATTGTTTTCGGGAATTAAAAAGAAGATTGGTGAATGCTCCAGTTTTGGCACTACCTTCCAGGAATGGTGAGTTTGTTATCTACAGTGATGCTTCATTGAAAGGACTTGGTTGCGTCCTAATGCAGAATGATCAGGTAATTTCTTATGCTTCACGACAGTTGAAAACTCATGAGGTAAATTACCCTACACATGATTTGGAAATATCTGCTGTTGTTTTTGCTTTAAAAATTTGGAGGCATCATTTGTATGGAGTAAAGTGTGAAATATATACCAATCACAAAAGTTTAAATTATATATTCACTCAGAAAGTATTGAACATGAGACAAATGATATGGCTAGAATTAATCAAGGATTATGATTGTACAATTCATTACCATCCGGGAAAAGCAAATAAAGTGGATGATGCTTTGAGTCGAAAAAGTAATGCATCATTAGCAATGTTGCGTCTGGAACGTGATCCTTTGGTTAAGGATTTGATTAACTTTGGCATAGAAGTTGTGGGTGGAGGAAATTCTTATGTTTTGTTTCAGGTATCAGTGAGATCATCTCTATCTGATAGAAT
Source organism: Viscum album (assembly GCA_963277665.1). Lineage (NCBI taxonomy): Eukaryota > Viridiplantae > Streptophyta > Magnoliopsida > Santalales > Viscaceae > Viscum > Viscum album. The sequence continues at coordinate 1,019,989,162 of OY728137.1, read as the reverse complement.
CATGCAAGCACAGAAGCAAGACAGTGAGTTGCAGAAAAAGGTAGAGCTGGTTCAGAAAGGTAAGTTGCCTGAATTCAACATTGATAGTGATTGTGTTTTGAGATTTGCGAAGAGATTGTGTGTGCCTTGTGATTCACAGTTGAAGAGAGAGTTGTTATGTAAAGCTCATAGTTCTCCGTTATCATTTCATCCTGGCAGTACTAAGATGTATAGAGATCTGCGGGAGTATTACTAGTGGGATGGAATAAAAAGAGATATTGCTGATTTTACTATGAAGTGTTTGACTTGTCAGCAGGTTAAAGCAGAGCGGCAGTTACCGAAAGGGATGCTTCAGCCTTTACCAGTGCCAGAGTGGAAATGGGAGAATATATCCATGGACTTTGTTGTGGGATTACCGGAGACATATCGAGGTAATAATGCAATCTGGGTTATTGTTGATCGCTTGACTAAATCTGCTCATTTCCTTGCTATACGAGATACTTTTTCCCTAGATCAACTTTCCCGTTTGAATCTTAAAGAGGTAGTCAGGTTACATGGAGTTCCTCTCTCCATTGTATCTGACCGTGATCTCAGGTTCACTTCTAACTTTTGGAAAGGCCCTCAGAAGTCGTTGGGTACTGAATTAAATTTTAGTACAGCTTTTCATCCTCAATCAGATGGGCAGTTAGAACGAACAATTCAAACATTGGAGGATATGCTATGTTCTTGTTCTATGGATTATCAGGGAAGTTGGGACCAACATCTTTCTTTGGTTGAATTTTCATATAATAACAGTTTTCATTCCAGTATACAGATGGAAGCATTTCAGGCATTATATGGGAAGTGGTGTCGAACTCCAGCTTTCTGGGATGAAGTGGGTGAAAGGAAGTTGATGGGACCAGAATTGGTGGAAGAGTTGGCAGAAAAAGTTCAGCTGATACAGAAACATATGAGAACAGCTCAGAGCAGGCAGAAGAGTTATGCAGACAACAGGAGGAAGGATCTCTCTTTTGAGGTAGGTGATCATGATTTTCTCAAAGTATCACCATGGAAAAGTGTGATTCTATTTGGTAAGAAAGGAAAGATGAGTCCAAGGTTCATTGGACCATATGAAATTCTGGAGAGAGTTGGATCAGTTTCATACCGGGTGTCTTTACCTCCGAGTTTATCTGAGGTACACAGTGTTTTTCATGTTTCGATGTTGAGAAAGTATATGCCATATCCATTTCATGTTTTGATTCCAGAGATAGTTCAGCTGGAAGAGAACCTATCTTATGAGGAACAACCAGTCCAGATTCTTGACCACAGGGAGCAAGTGTTAAGGAATAATGTGATTAAGCAGGTAAAGGTTTTGTGAAAAAACTACATGATGGAAGAGGCAACATGGGAATCTGTAAATGCAATGAGGGATAAGTACCCCCATTTATTCGATAAGTAAATAAATTGTGGGGACGCAATTTTCTAAAGGGGGGAAGGATGTAACATCCCAAGTATGTAATGAATAATAGATATTTTTATCTATGTCTATTAATGAACTAGATAGTGTTTTAGAGGCATAAAATGAAAATAAATCCAATCTTAAGCATGGAATACACTAATATTTTTATAAGATTGTTTTACTACCTTTTGATGGCAAACCATTTTTAAAAATATCTTTTGACAATTTTATAATCTATGTTTGTAAAAATAAACTTATTCTTTATGATTGGGACATCAAAATTTACTTTGTGTGAATTTTTGGTATTTTTCAGACAATGTTCATTTTTTAGTGAATAGTGAAAAATACTGCATTTTACATCAAAACTGCTTTTAATATAATTTATTTATATGATTATATTATCTTTTGAATTGGTTTTGAAGTGAAATTAGAATATATGTTTACATTTAATCCAATGGTGGTCATTGGAATCAATTTCACTTTAAAATTAGACTTTAACTGGTGTCAATCTTTTGAAAGTTATTATTTTATAAAAACACGCTATTTGCTCTGACAGCGGGAATTAATTATTAAATTAATTAATGTGACTTATATGTTTTTAATTTTGTAAAATAGACTTCATTTTTGAATTCAGAATATAAAATATAGCTTAGGGTGAATTTTTGGTAATTTTCTGAAAAACTTCAATTTTTTGATGAATAGTGAAACCACTAAGTGGTAATCAAGCAAACTGATTTTTCAGTTAAATGAAAGTTTACCACTAATGTGTATTGAATTTTGAAAATAAAACATACATGGTTGTCATTAAGAAGTAAAATTTGGTTCAATGAGATTAAAATAATTTTTTGGTGAATAGTAACTTTTTTTCATTAATCGCGATTAGAGGAAATTAGTGTAATTTAAGGTAAAAATGATATTATAAAAATGTGAAAACACCATGAAACTTGTCCTAAACCTATTGGATGAGTCATGGCCGACCCAAAAAACCCATGGGTCGATTTAGGGGACCCTATGGAGCCTCTTGGGTGAGATAATGACTTTAATGCCTTTTTTTAAATAAAGGTGAAAATGACACTAACATAAATTGTTTTAGTAAAACAATTTTTAGAAGGGGTTATACTAATAATATTTTTGTCTATAAATACTATTTGGAAAGATAAAAATATTTCATACATTAGGATAGTTTTGTTATAATTTTTAGACATTAAATAAATTAAATTATTTATGACATCATGATAATGCAGCGATGACCTCATTATTTAACGATTTAAATAAAATGGAATGATAATGAAATATCTAAGACCTACACATGTCCAAAACCTATTGTATGGGTATATTTATAACCCTTATCACCTTATACCTGAATTATATCAGTGTGGGACCTTAGAAATTCGAAAAACATTTGAAAATAAAATAATAGTTTCATGATTTCCTAAAGTGCCCCTCCTCTCCTCTTATAAAAGGACCCCACCTCTACCTCATTTAACACACTCCTCAAGCCTTTGGATCGGCCATCCCCTGCCCATATAATCTCTCCACATACCTCTCCTCATCCTAGAGGATTACCTTTGGTCATAATCCGTTCAAAGGAAGCCTTTAGGCTCAAATCAAAAGGAGTTACACTTTTAAAGGTAATTCATTCTCTCACGTTCATTTGTTTTATTTTTCTTCTCCAACCCCCTAAACTCTTTTTATTTACTTCTTTTGTAAGAACACCAGTATCTTCAATATACTAGGATGTTGTTATAAGATTTATTCTAGCTACACTCTCACACAACTACATCAAATGGTTAAAGAACATACGGTTTTCGTGGATGGAGAAATCCTGCCTCCCGAAACGATGATTGTTCAATACTCATTTAACACCATCAAATGTGGCCATTATCATGTAACTATTTTTATATATGATATGTAATATTTTTATGTTTTCCTTAAGCTTCTGTATTTTCCTTTTTGGTCATACATTTATGGTTTCCATTATGAGTGAACGCGATATCTTCATTTAAGGAAGTGCGGACTACCGCCCCCTGAAAGTGATTTGATTCGTTAATACCATATGTGGGTTGTGTGAAGGATAAAGTTAATGGTATTATATATGTTATTATACTAGAATTATAATATACTCTTGTATAATTATGATTCCATTCCAGAAAATACGAAATAGAAATGTAAGTAGCGTTCATGCGTACGTACGGCTTACCGTCTCCATGAATGGTGCATTTCATTTCTTACCTCTAAATGTGATGTAATATTATAAATACATGTATATGATGAATATATATGATATATATGTTATCCAAATCATTAATATCATTCTGTATATAACGAACCTTTGACCAAATTAAAAACATGTAAGTGTAAGAAGTCTATTTTTTACTTAAGAACCAAATACCGACAAAATGAACATTATTAACTTAAATGATTACATGATGTTCATAACATGGTATAAAAGGAATAATGATCATGAAAAAGGTTCTTAAGAAAGTAGAGATTAACTCAAGTTTATTATTCAGGAGATTAAAGAACGGTCGGGTCAAGTCGGATACGAGGCATGGGACTTCGTCTCAATCTCCTTTCATTGAGGCATATTTTGTTTTATACACAACCTTCTTTTATACGGTGTATAAACGCCGTTGACTTTTACATTTATTCAAAAGGAATATTTTTTATACTAAGCGTTTATTAAACGACAAAAGGGAATGTTTTTGTCATACGTATGTGGCGACAACGACTTCTCCGCCGCCGTGACCGTTATTTGAGTTTCGGCTTCCTCTACAAGCCATACCTTGTTTTTAAAAGAAAAATAAATACCATGTTTTAATTTTATTTTATTTTTGTATTGAAAATGGTTTTCATAATGTTATTATATCAATGTGTTGTATTGATATATTGTGATTGAAAGGTGGAAATGTTATGTTTCCTTTATGGATGTTTTATGTGATATGATTATGTTGAGGTTCTAGGGCATTATTTTGAAGATGGGTGGTTCCGTGATAAACTAAGGGCGGGTGAGCCCGATATAGCTCTCCAATGAATTGGGTAATGCGAAGGAGTGAAACGTTAAGGTTTCTCCGAAGAGATTTAGGGAATATACTGTGATGGGTATTCCAAACGTAACCAAGAGGGTTACTCCCTACGTAAGAATGTTATGAATGCCTCAAGTTACCTTTATGTCTTATGATTTCTATGATTTATTCATGATTTGATGAGGTATGTTAAAGTGCTTATGTTTTATGGGTAATGTATGATCTCATCCTTATGTATATATGTACCCATGTGTCCTTTCCATATTTTTATATCCCTTACTGAGCTTTTTATGCTCATCCCATGTTTTTTTGAAATGTTTTTCACAGGTCAAGGGAAAGGTACATGATATGATGATAGTGTTAGGGAAGTGTCAAGAAATATTCCATGTTTTATTTTAAATGTGTTCCCATTGATGGGAATGAAGAATACCATCTTTATGTAACCACTTTGTTTATATGTGGTGTGTAATGCAAGTTTTATGATCTAATTCTCTAAAACTCTAAACCTGAAAATATCCTCAATGTGTAATCTTGTAATAACTCAAGATTAAGTAAGGTTTAAGGCTGGGGCCTTATATACACCAAGGATCTTCATTTCTAGAAGTTGGTGGGTGATTCATTTTTAGCTGGGTTGGTTTCCAAAATTCAAGTTATTGGAAACCCAAAGTCTCATATTTCTTGTGATGGTTCCACATCCAGAAAGGTTATACTAGAGGAACCTCTTCCTCTGAATTATATATTTCTACATCAGCTTATCATTTTTTATACCACTCAATCATTAGTTTCTAGTATGGTCGATTCATACATTTCAATCCATCCTATCATAATCCTTATATGACATTCCATTTTTGTGGTCATTTGGGTAATCTGGATAAGTTTCGTAGGGATAATTTCCCAAAGAAGAATCATTTACTGGAGGATGTCAATACCTAAATGTAAGGTATGAGATTCTTCAATCACTAGGGTTCCATCCACAAACCTCGAAGAGATGCTTGTGCACAATCAGGATATTTTCTAGGGTGTGGGAAAACTTGGTCTATTTTTTCTATAATGTTGGGGTGGAGACATTTGAAGTTTCCATTTTAGTTCTTACTATCGTTATGAGTTTCATCTTTGTTGTAAAAAAACTATGCAGTTTTTATTATTTGAATGTGTTTTTTTTTAAAAATATTCTTTGACCGTGATTTGGCCATATGTTGAATGGTCTAAGTTTTAGTTGTGCTCATTTAAAGGATAATGAGTTTTGTAAAATTGATCGGATGAAATTTTAGTTCGTTATTTAGTTATACCTTCTATAGGTTTACTCCATTTGATTGGGGTATGACATTCATGGGAATTTTTACGGAGGTAGTTTTGCCTCTATTGTGCACAAGGGGTTTAGGTTATGTGGGTTGGGAATTCCTATTTATGTTTGTCCTTATAATGGGCTTCCTGTTTAATTCTTGGTGGTGTTTTTTGTGTTTTAATGTATCTATTGTAGTTGAGTTATAATGGTTTGGGAACCCCTTTTTGTTATCCCTTCATTCCTATGATATGGTTTCATCTAGTGTTAGTCGGTTGTGACTAGTACAGTAAAAGGGTCCCCCTGAATTTTGGAAATTCTTTCAGTTTTGATCGAGTATGGATTAAAAATTTGGTTAACTTTTGACTGGGTGAACTTTTTTGGGGTGGAAATTTTCTATTGTGGTGAGAATTATTAGACCCCAACCTTGAAAATCATTTTTATTTTATTCTTTTCATGATATTTGATTCTTGGGTTAAGGTTCCATTTTAGTGTGGGTAAAAAATTCAATATTTTTGGAAGATTTGGGTGAATTTTTTCCTATTAATGGGCAGTGCACGGTTAGTTGAAACCATAAGGCCTATACCAGGTAACAGTGCGGTAGGTCTTGGAGTTGGACAGATGATACTACATAGTTTGATCACGGTAATTTAAACCGTATGGGTTAGTCATGCAGTCATTATCCTCTTAGATATTAGCAACCACATAGTTGGTGCATGGTTTGCAAAATTGTGTAGGCAAATCATGCATGTTTCCCAGAAATTTTAAATTTTAAAAACACTATTTTTCACTCCCCTATTTTTCTACCAAAATCTGTATCCTCAATCCTTGGTCGATTTTGGTGAATTAAGGGGTTCCAAGACCACTAACTCTATGATTTTACTCCCTCCATTGGTACACCACCATGATTTTGAGGTGATTTTTTGGATTTTGGCCATTTTTTCCCATTTCCCTCTCCCTCTCTTAGTTTCCTTGGGTTTACTTGTGATTTTATATATTTCTCGAACCCTAATGGATGGGGTTTGTGTGTGGGTTGTGTTTCCTTGGATTATAGGGTGTGTGGATCATACCTAGGGCACAATTCTTCTTTACCTTTATGTTTCATCACATTCACATGCCATTAAGGTAGGTATCTCCAAACATTTCCTTTTAGATGAATTCCATTGATGATTGGGTTCTTTCAATAAATTTATAAACATAATTCTCATACTTATGGTACCTTCTTTTAGTTTATTATGGTGTTATCTTGTTGGTATAAATAGTTAAAAATGGGTTTTGAAGAGATTCTTCATATACGCCTAAGTATATATGTACCTAATGTGTTTGATAAAATGTTATTGATGATTTTAGATTAAAATTTATTAATTTGAGTATTATTTTCCCTTAAATACATTTTATTAAATTGATTGGTTTTTTATTTGGGTTTGATATGTGTAATGTGGTGATTTTTAGAGTGTGGTCATTTTGTTAATTAGAAGATATGTGATGTTTCTTTAAATCTCATGTGGGGAAAACTGATTATGGTATTCCATAGGATGTGGGCACATCCATGCAATCCTAGAATGCACACATGGATGGGTACACAAATGATGATTGTTGTGTTTAACATAAAATCAGTTTTCCAATACTCTTGTGTGTCTCTTTTAATCTTGTGTTGTTTAATGAAACTCCCTTTATTACAAATTGACTTAAGTGTGTTTTCAAATAATATGTTTAATTTTATGTCATGTTTGGTATTTTATAAGGGATTGTTGGTTTCTAAATGATATAAAAGCATGTTTTCCATCTTTAAGCATGTTGTGTGTTTTCATCATGGTCTTGAAATAATGTTTGATATTAAATCAGATTTGGTATAAAGTCTTGTTTTTCAATTCCCTCATGAAAGGGGTTTCTTATACTGATTTTGAAATTTTTTTATAATTTTTTAAAGTGTATTTGAAATATACATTATATTAATATCGGTCGGAACTTTATAATGTTTGAGAAATTAATGTGGTTATTGAAATAAAGTCACCTGTTTGGCACATTGAAATGTTTAGGAAAATGTTTTTAAAGATATTGGGATGTGATGTACCATTTGGAACCTATCAATGGATTAATATGTCACTAGAACCCATATAGATGGATTTCACCTTGTGGGTTATCATATAGGGGGTGTTAGTGTTTGGGGTAGGCAAGTGTGGTTATAGTATATAATGTGAGTCACCCATGTGAGGACCTCCTACTTACATAGTATATTATTTCCATGGGTTTACAAGGTTTCTATAGATAGTTGAGTGATGGTTTCTTATCAACCGTGATTAGACAAGTTGGCACCACTTGGATGGATTTAATGTCCATGTGGGTAGTTCCACTGGATTAACTAGTTTAGGGCATCCAGATGGTTATATAATTTGGAGTTTCAGCATATGTTAGTAGGTGGTTCCAAAATGAGTATATCCAGGGATCACTCTACAGATGTTGAAGAAATTCACGTGGTTTATATGTTTATTTTCTTGTTTATGTTCTATTTTACTTGGTTTCTTGTATTTTTTATCTATTTACTTTCTGTTTTTCTTGGTATCACCTTTTTGTATTTATGTTTTTTGAATTGGTTTCTAAAATGGATTCCCAATTTTAGACATGGAAATAGGGAATTTGTTGTCTAGGAATGTAAAATATGTGGTTGTATTTTAATTAAGTTTTGGAAACTAATTTCTTTTATTTATTTCAAACAAGTATTTATGGACTATTATGGTATTGGAATAGTATGGATTCTTTGGTGGTCTCCTATTGAGCTATTTTGTAGGTTTAGGTTTCTGGTTTGTGTGCTCATTGTCAGGTAGTTTAGGCTTGCAGTTGGAGTTGACCAAGAGGTCACATAGAGATTCCATGGTGGAGTTCTGTTTTTAGTTTTTTCTTCAGTTATATTTGTATGTGGATAAGTTTAAGTATTAATTTATGATCATTTTTGGTTATTACTGTATGCTATGTTTTAGTATTTTGATTATTTGATCCTATTTTGTTCGTATAAATCATTCCCTATAGATTGTCTTTGATTCCTAGCACTAGTTTCCAGCCCATGGGAATCAAGAACACCCTTCAGGTTATGTATCAAACCAGGTCAATTGTCCATTTACCGGCCATCCCAGCCTGTTTCGTGATAATATCATTTCATTACTCCTTTTCATTTTAGTGTTATTGATATACTATAAAGAAAATAGGATGTTATTTGATCTTGAAAAAAACCTTGTTCTTGATATTTCTATCTGGTGTATAAGAGATGTTTAATTTAATAGATATAGGGTTGTTGTTCTTAGTTTTTTAGATCTATTCCCTTTTAGTTCACATGAAATGATTTTTGATTTATAGTTTATTTTATTTTAATCATAGTAAAGGGTAGAAAGAGTGGGCGCATTCATGTGTCATTATTTGAATTTAAGGATCGATGAAATTTATATTCATTTATGTAATTTATATTCAAATTACAATATAGGTTTTGGCTATTTAAAGTTCTAACAACACCTTATATAGTGTTTTCTTATATAATTTTTTTGTGGAAATATACTTAAGAAACTATTCCACATTGAATTTTTCTATGGAATATGATGTTTTTTCACGTTGACCTATATGATATTTTACCTAACCTAAGAATGGGTAGGTTGGGATAGATTCATGATGATTTTTGAGACCCTTATATATATAATTGGGAATGTATTTAAAGTAGTATCAAATGTTTTTTTTATTATTTTCTATAAACTCTATTATCAATAATCGTATTATAATTTTGATATGATTTATGTACATGATATTTTAGTTCCATACCAATGAAAAAAATAGTTAATTGAGTACTAAGAGTGTGGGGATGATCATTCCACACTCATAGTGGATAAGTATCTACCTACATTACATAATCCTTTTATCGATAAGTAACACCAAGAGAATCTTCTTTAGGTGTTTAGTCTATGGGGAATGGGGAACCAAGGGTTAATATGACCATGTTAGACCTAAACTAAAAGTTCCCAATATAATATAAAAATATCATTGAAGGTAAAGTTGACCATAGGATCTAGAGTATTAGATATAGTGTATACTGATGACCATTGATCATCTTGATAAATACCCTCATAGAAAGATATAACTTTTTCCCTACATGATTTGTGGACCATCAAAACATTGTTGGGATGTTCTATACTAGAAAAAAACAATATGTAGGATTTTCCTAAAAGGATGTTCATAATTACTTTTTTGAATATTTATTTCAACAAGTTCTAAGGGTTGATTGGGCCGACGAGTTTATATATCACATCCAAAGGCATGATAGTGATTGATTATGCTACCAACATTATTGATTTGTTGTGGTTTGCACCTACAATAGTGGGTGATGAGGTTTCCAGTGTCAAATGTTTTACGGATGGATCAAGATATTGTATTCTATCATAGTTGAATATCTTCAAATTAACATCCTTCTTCAAGGTAATTAATTAAACCCTTATCAAGGTGAAAAAACACATAAATGGTAGATCAAATGGATAGTATGCTTCATCTTCTAGGGTTATGAGTGATATTTTGGATAGTAGGAATATGAGGTATGATTCATCTCTCTCAGGTACGGATATGTTAATCTATCAGGTAAGGGGTTTATTTATTCCTCAAAGAGTTCAAGCCTTAGTTGATTGCCATAGTTATGGGAATTTGTGATATATTCATCCTGATTATGTTTGGTTTCTAGAGTTGTGCCTCTCAGATGGATAAATGAGGCACCTATAATTATTCAATAGCATTGTTAAATTATCGGTTCGAAGAGAATTGATCTAGTCTATGTCATGGTTCCAAAGAAGGGCTTGGATCATATCAATAAAAGGGTAGTTGGGAATACATTGTTCTTTCTAGTCATAGAGGAGGTTATGGTGCCTTTGGTTGGGGGTATTGGTGGTAGTAGGGAAAAATCCTTAGGGGATTAAATCATTGAGATATTGAGGTTGTGATTAATGTTAGCTTCATTCCATAAAGAAGGCTCTTACCAATCAGGGTGTGGTTCCATCTATAGATTAAGACACTGTTTTATTATAATTAACCATAGAATCCATTTTATTTAATATGGTTGAATCACAATCATTCATATCTGCTCAAATTAATTGTGATATGGGTCTTATTGTGGAGTATCTATATGGAAATATGTCTATAGATATGCCCTTAAGGTTGATTTTAGAGGGTATAAAGATATTTCTAGCTGCATTATAGTGATCAATAGATATAATATTTTCTGTTATTTCATTAGGTTGGATGTAAATGGTTTGGATGTGATTATAGGAATTGATTGGTTGTCTCAGTATCGATCACACAATGACTAATATCACTAATGGGAATATTTTGCATCTATAGATGGTGATTTCCATACATTCATCAAAATATGGGATCATTTTGATATCTATTTGGGACCACCCCACCAATAGATTTGTGTAATCATGAGGTTAGTTATGAAATAAAACCTAGAGGTTTAAAAGGTGATGAGGTTTATTTTCATGGGCTCATCCACTTGGGGTGATCTTGTTTTATTCTCTAATAAGGTGCATAGTTCCTTGTGCTTATGTGTGGATTACTATATATTGAACCATGTCATGGTTAAGAACCGTTACCATCTACCTCATTCTAAAAACATGTTTGATCAGTTAAGTGGATTAAAGTTGTTCTCCAAGATCTATATGAAAGATTATTACTGTGAGATAGTGTTAAGGCCTTCTAATATTCCAGGTACTACTTATAGAAGAATGTATTGATTGTATTAGTATCTTGTGATATTGTTCGGTCTGATGAACATGTTTATCGTGTTTATAAACATTATGAATTAGGTATTATATAGGTTTTTGGATTCATTAATGATCATATTCATTTATGATATTTGGGTCAACTCATAGTTGAGGGAGTATTATGCTCACCATTTAGAGATCTTGTTTAATATAATAATAATGCACCCATTGTATTCCAAGATCTTTAATATTTAATTCTAAAATATTGTGGTGAATTTATTACGGCATGTGTTATCTGAGGAAATCATATCATTAGACCTTGATAAGGTTAGGGTTGTGGTTTCTTTAGAGAATCACAAGAACACCTTTGAGATATATATTTCCTTGGTTGTATAGGTTAATACTAGAAGGTTTTATAGGTTTTCTTCAATATGGAATCATCGAATAATTCCTTGAACAATATGCGGTTATGTTCATGTTGTTGAATTATTCAATATATACTTTCAATAGTTAAATGTGTGGTTAATATCTGCATTGATCCAATCCTTACCTGAGCTAGTTAATTAGTATATATTGTATTATAATGCTTAATGATTCTATATTTGAGTAGATCTAATAAAAGATGAGGGAGTATTCTCATGTGGTACTAGAAAGTTATTGTATCATAAGTGTAATTACCTAATAAATGATCTATATTTTACTATGATAGTGCTTGTTCTACGATATTCGAATCAATACCTATTGGGTTATACTTTCATGGTGAATGGTGACCATAAGATCCTAATGTATATATTATATTGATGTTACCCAAACATTTATCACAGGAGGTGGGTTACATATCATGAATTTTTATGACTTTGATATGGAATATAACCCTAGGAAATGGAATTTCATGGTTGATGCATTGAGTAGGAATACATAGGTGTGGGTGGCTAGTAGTAAGTGTATGGTGATGAGATTATTCACTAATATTCACCTAGATATTCAAGTATATCAAGGTAGCGTAACTTTGAAATATTGTTTCATTACATCTCCACTCAGTAACACCCTAACTCCAATTTCCAAGAGAGATTGGTTACTGTACTCAATTGTCTTAAGAAACAAGGTATGACACCCTTCATGATTAAATACTTTAGTATTCTTTGGAGACTATGTACATATATAATTCTCAATTTAAACATGAAAACATGAAATAAGACTTCTAATTCTTATGATTACTTTATTATTTCTTCTAATATATACCAAAAATTATTCAAAGATCTTTTTTATGTATCCTAGGGAAACAAAAAACATAATAAAGGAATAGATAATATGCTTGGTAAGGGAATTCATAAAGTAGAATCTATAATAGAATAAATAGATCATGAGTAATATGAAAGATAAAATTAGTAATCAAATATTCCATATAAAAAATATCATAAAAGGGTAATATATCTATAGATAACATAACTACATAATTAATAACAATGTAAATAATAACTAGTTTTATAATGATACATTGCATAATGTTGTACATCATAATCTTTCCATCAGGGCCTTTTTCAAAGACAACCTTTATAAATAGATAATGTGTGTACAAAATACCCAAACTATTTTTCATTATGAGAACCTATGGCGAATCTAGGGGCTATAAAGATCCATACTCATCACTTAATAGGTCCAATGGATTCATAATATGAAATAAATGAATAATAACTAAATACAAAATCAATAAAAACATTTTTGTTGAGAACCTAGCATATAAAATGTCAATATTTTCCAATTAATCAATACAGAAACATGATCATAATATATCCTTAGTAAGTTTGTGGATGGTATCATTATATTGTTTCTCCATTAAATCACAATATTCAGAAAAAGTACATCTTCATTGATGAAAATTATTTTAAAATATCTCTGGATCATTTCATGAGGAAAATAACATTTTCATTTTTCAATCACTTATTTAAAATATAAAAATTTTCTAGAAATGTCAAGATAAAATATTTATTTTAAAAGAAACATAAAAACATATAAAGTAATTTTTACGTAAATTAATATTTAAAATGGAATGAATATTCATTCTTGAGTTAAATATTGATAAAAATATTTTTAACCTCTTTGGTAAAAAGTAACTTATTTAAAAATGATAAGAAGATTCATTTTAAATTATTTTATTGAAATTAGAACAAGTTTAAAAATTAATTTCATAAATAATTTTAAAATATCAAAAAAATTCTTCAAAATTTATTTTATAGATTATATGGATATTGAATAAAAATATTCTCGACTGAATAAAGAAAATTTGGTTTCCTTAAATAAATTATTTTTCTTTTATGAGTAATTAGACAGAGGAAAATGAAATGAAGAGATAAAATTTATAGTAATAAATATAGTATAAAATATAGATGGCTTTTATGATAAAAATATCAAATAATTCTTCCAAAATAAACTTAAATATAAATAATCTTGAATAAAGATGAGATTTGGAAAGAAACCCTTACCCCATGTTTGATATTCCTCATAAGTTAATTTAACTACCAACATAATAAATTTAGATTTATTATAAATATATTAAATAACCATATTCATTACTTATAATATCACATAAGATCCATTCATAAAATCTTATCACACTTTTAGTAATAATTCTTTACTAAAATCCTGATTTCATGTGATAATTGTTTCATTTTTCATGTATGTTTCATTTCGACGGTTTGGGTCCATGAACATTGATCATGGCTCCATCATATACCTAATTTTATCAATGTAATTTATATATTATTATTACATAATATAACAATTATTAAGAATTACTTAATCATTCATGTCATAATCATTACAAATTCAATCATGTAGGTGGCTAAAACTGACCCAAACAAAATTGTGTTATAAAGACAAAAGGTAGTAAAATGATAAGGTTTGGTCTTGATATAACATTTAAATAAGATTATTCATTTCATAAGAATAATATATATTCATTATATAAAATTTTAGAAACATATATAAAATTAGGATGTAGAAAATGAAATATAGCGTTCCTGAAGATGTTAGTCAGTATGTACGCATGAACAATACTTCAATTTTCTATAGAGAAAAATACAATGAAGTAATATAATATTTTATCATTGTATAATAATTATTATATACTATATATAAAATATATTCAATAAATTAATCATTAAAACCAACCATGAGAGGCAGTGATGGAAAATGAGTCATAACACTCCGTAGAGACGGTAGTCCACAAGTACGAAAGAGCGATACTTTAATTTCTCATTTGACGGATTGGAGGCAGAAAATAGTGATCCCATATCCATGATAAAATATTAATATATTTATGATACTATATTAATAATATTGTAATATATACATTATATTTAGTTGAATTAGATGAACAAAAATACTTTGAATGATTTGGTAATGGTGATTACCTCTTCTTCGAGATACCTTATCTGGCTTACACCATAAGCATTATTAGGGTGGTATTAGGAGAAGAAAAGAATATCAATAAATATAGTAATAAAAATAAAAAGTTTTTTTTGTATTTTCTAATATAGACTTTTCAAAGTTTGTGAATAAGGGAGGAGAATATGTTCCTTTTTATAAGTTAGGGGAGGGGCAGACATAGACATACTTAAAATATCTAAATAATATAAAATCATTTAAATGTGAATGTGGAACCAAATGGACCATAATTTTTATTTAATACTAATACAATACTATCATATCTTATACTTATAATATTAATACAAGTTTAAGTGGAATTTTTACCCTTATTTATTAAATTAATCCCCCCCAAAAAAACTCATTTTAACCCTAGTCATGGTAACAAATTTTTTTTTGTTTTTTATTTATTGTGACCAAAAATTAAGTTCAACTTTTTAAAATAAATTAATTATCATTATTAAAATTATGGAATCCATTTTTAAATATTCAATTTTTATAAATGTGTAAATTTAATTTTAATATAGGTGCGCAAAATAAAAAGAAACCCATTTTCAGGAAAATGTTTTCTTATGAATAAAAATTATTTTATAGTAAAATGAAGTATAATTTGGATTCTAATGTAATTAATTGAATTATATTAAATAAAACGAGACTTATTTTTATTTAAAAACCAATAAAATATATAAAAACTAAGTAAATACTTGATTAAGAGGGAAGAATTAAAAACCCTCTTATTTGAATAAAAACATTGCTTAGATTTAAAAAAATGATAAAAATATATTTATAATTTTGAATTTATATTTTTATATGAATTATATAAAATATTAAATATATATTTTGTCTATATAAATGTTTTAAAAAACATTCAAGTCATAATTTTATCATTATAATTTCATAAAACTGATCGTATTTGTAAAATCTGTATTTTTCACAATCCATCCAAAAAACTATTTTTTCAAAAAAAATAAAAAATTCACCATAAGATAATTTTTACATGCTAATTTAAAAAATGTAGATAATTTTTTAAAATAAAATTTCTAAAACATTATTTTTTTTCTAATTATTCAAACATATAATATATAAAAAACATTTTTATGAAGAATGTATTCTTATTGAATAAAATCAATTTATTCATATATTTTCCTAGTAATAAAATTTATATAAATGTAATTTTTTAATTAAATTCATTATTTGTAATTAAGAAATATTTTCAACATATATTTCATTATTCTTTTATTCCTATCCAAACCCTCTAACTCAACAGTCGGGTCATAATAATTATAATTAAACTAATATTATTTTGTGGTTATTTAAGCTTGAGGTTGTGTATGGTTCATGCTATCATACATAGTATTAATTTAAATGAAACTAAAATAATTAGGTGTTCAATTATCTCCTCCAAATATAAATTTATTCCTTGAAATTTAAATTCATTTTGAGCATATCATGAAATTTTATCTGATTTTATCATGAATTCTAATTTCGGGGCTAAGACTAGGGAAATTATTATTTCATAATTATAAAATATATGTAACTTTATAAGAATTAAACATATAAATATGTTTTTCTTAGATTACGTTTATAATTAAATTATATTTCCACAGAAAAACTTGATATATATTTAACTTCCATTATTTTAATTTGATGAATTATAAGAAAATAAACGTATATGATTCCTTTCAAATATATAAGTGAATATTTTTTCATTGGTTGGGTATTTTAATTAGTTTATACTTATAATTATAATGATTAATTACTCAGATTAAATTTTCATGCTTCAATCATGAAAATCAACCATCAATGGACCATAATGACTTTATAAGAATTAAAATTTATTTAACCTATATAAAAATTATTAGAAAAAATTAGATAATAATAAATATGAATAAAACTACTTATGAAGAAGTTATATATTAATAACTAAAACATCAAAAATAACACACATATAAATGATAAAATATATTAAACTTCAAAATTTTATTAACACTATTTCATAATATATTATTTTATTCTTTAGATGCTAGTTATGAAATCATCAAAACTTAATAAAACTAAAAAAAATCATGATTATTTCAAATCCAACCATTGGTATAAAAATCATGTTTGCAATTAGGGAATTGTTGTTGATCATAATAAATATATTCTAATTACAATCAGATTCCTTGTAAGTTAATTTATTAACAATTTTGTCCTTGTAGAGTCTCGGAATGATTCAATTTCCTTGAAAATATAAAAGAATTTGTAGATCCAAAATCAAATAAAGAATGAGTTTAATATCAAAGTACATGTTACCGCAGCTTGAGGAATTGAAAAATCAACAGTAATAATTTCATTATCACGGACATACTCCCTTATTATTTTTTATGTAAAATTCCCTTGATTCTTGGTGTATTTGTTTTCATAGTGCCTTATATCCATACAGTTTAAACATTGGATATTAGTATATTATATGATACCTTTGAATTCATACACCTAAGGGACTTTCACTCCACAGTTAAATCAAAATCATGTTCCCATAACGAAAATACAATGGTGTTTCTTTCCATAATTAACATATGTGGTAATTTCCATCCTTCCCTTATTTTAATTTTCATTATTTATTTTTTCTTGGTGCTCAATCATCTGTTTCTTCAATGGATTTCATTTTCAAATATATGGCTTAAATAATTCATTCACCCTCTTATTGGAATTTTATTCCATATCATCATATGAAAAAAAAATGATTTAGATACTACTACCCTTAAGAGGCTTGGATTAAATGTAACAACCCCCTCCCCTAAAAGTGTGCCTCTCCTAGTTCGGTAATGAGATTAGGGATATGGTGACTTCCCAAGTCCTACCTCTAGTATTCCCAAGGATGGCGACTAGTACTAAGGGAATAATAAATACATATATGGGAGGTGTTTCCCTTTAAGAGAACATAATGAATAGATCGATAATATATATACCCCAACAAACACCATATAATACATACATATAATGATATCTCAACTGAAAACATGCAATTTTATACAATACTATAACAACTAAAAGGAAGAATATATGTACAAAATTGTAATGATGGTAGGGACCATGAATCCCAAACAGCTCTTACAAAACCATGAGCTAGTAATATCCATCATGATCTTCAACCAAATTCAGATGACTAAATATAGTTTATATATATGTAGGGATATTATAATAGTGTACTAAATAGAATCCTTCTAAGATCCTCTCATGAAAAAGATAGAGAAATCATACTAAATAATAGTCAACAATAGTGAATCTAACTCATTACATACAAAGGTACACTAAGTTCCCAACCTCGACATGGATATCTCTCACCTTGTATCGCATAAAATAGAAATATAACATATTAATGAAACATTAATGATAACACACTCCCAATTCCCCACATTTTTTACTCTCTACCCCAACATGTCACATCCTGATCTATCTCTCTCCAATATATGCTATCCTGATTACACCTGGGCAAGGCATTAAAACATGCACCATGTGCATCTCATAATCACACAATCACATACATATGTATATATATAGTATCTCAGTAGTTCCTGAGATCCAACATATCCAATATAAAATGAATTATACATTGGGTATTACACCTCAAGCCATTATATCCCATACAACGAGTAAGTACCTCTAGCCATCATAACCTAAATACATCATACATATAATAATACATAGGATACTATATCCAACAATACATGTGTGTGAATAACTACAATACATCACAATAACCCCACATAAATATATGGGAAATATAATTGTTAGAATACCAACACAAGTGACTACTAAGAGAAAAGTGTGGAGCCAGAGGGGGTAGTCTTCCATCCATCATCTGACTGAGATGTTGGTAAAAACACCATCCTAGCTACCACTGGGTGTCAATCACCCTCACTGAAATGGGTGGAGAAATGTATAAAACAATATAGGATATAATATATATCATAAATACACTATGGTCATAACCTAGTTCTAATATCAACTTCATCTATCATTGCTCGGACACCCAACTTCTACTGTTAAGGACTAGATATCCTATAAACACATAATAATTTAAAGAGATAAATTAATTACTTATTTTATTTTTATCATTTATTTATTTTAATAAAAATTTTATTGATTAAAATAACCATTAAAACCATTCCACATTACATTCCATTAATCATTATAGAAATGTCTACACCCAATATACATAATCAAAACCAAGTCCACAGTTTCACGAGATTAAAATATTTTTAGAATTTGCATTCCATCATTATAAAACCCATCTATTAAGAATAATTTATTAATAATTAGAATCATTATATAATCTAAGTACCCCAAGATAACCATCCTAAGCTACCAAATTGAGGAAACATGCAACCAAGCACATTCAGCTGCCTCAAGTAGTGAGGAAAGGAATGATGATAAAAAAAGCAACAAGGACATCCACTATTAAACCAATTTATAAGAGAGAATCTAAAATCACATTATAAAATAAACATGTAAGACCATATTTAACCCATTACATAATATCTAGTTCCATCTTTGACACCCACATGCATATCTAGATGCATCTCTCCATCACATGATTCAACTACTTCCACCGACATCAAGACTCCCAACCCACATCACATTAGCCATCTGAGGCTCATCCATCCTAGGATCATAGCACATTTGTCCCTTCACTCCCAATATAACTTTTCATTGTGAAAATCATAGTTATAACATGTCATATAAATAATATGATACAAACAAGCTTATACAATGGGTCAATTTAGGGCCTAAAATTAGGCATCCATCCTTTACACACAAACGAGCTCTCATGGATCTAAACTCAAGGAAATCGATATTCTCAAGAAAATAGTAAAATCAGTACCTATAAATTGTATTTATTAGACAACTGGATATTATTCCATATTAAATTAATAGAATCAATATTAACATGTTCCGACTATGGGTAACCTAAGGCATCAATATATAACAAGCTATCTAAAGTTAATCATGATTTTAACATTAAAAACAGTTTAAAAAACATTGAGTTATACTATTATCATTAATATGAATTCAAATTTAAAAATTATCAACAAGAATTTTCATGTTTAAAAATCATTACACTTTCTATTATCTTGGATGAAAAAATTTAATTAAGCATTAAAATTTCATCATTTTTATTATCATCAAATTATAAGAAACACCATATTCATTACAAAAGGAATTTTCATTATTTATCATTCCAATTAATCAATTAATAAATTAATTCCATATTTACATTTTTACATAGTTTCAATTAGGAAAAACATGATAATAAATATCATTAAAATATGTAATATCAAGCATAATATAGATATCACACTATCTAAAAAATGAGGAGGATAACCATTATCAAGGTATAAAACATCGAAATGCGATCACAAGAAAAATATTATTAATTCTGTCAAATATAATTCCATATTCATAAAATGGGACAAACTACAAAATATTGACGATTTCACATAAATAAATAGAATAATAAATGAATAATTTACCTAAAAGGTGTTAATAGAATTTAAATAAGAATGGACTATCACTGTAGATCCTGATCACCCCTCCTGCAAGAGATGCATCCTTCTAAGGATGGTCCACTAGAAACACACCAAAAAAACCAAAAAAATATATTATAATAATTGAGAGAAACAACATCACATGGAAGAACGAATTTGTAGGATCTATATTGAAGAACCAAGAGATAGAAAGGTAGAACCTACCTCATATCAATTTAAATGGAACATGGGAATACAAGAGTTTATCCCCAAGAAAGGGATTTCAAAATTCATAGATAGAGTGCTGTATATTTCATAGAAACTGAGAGTGATTCATAGGGGTTGGGAAAATTTGAGGCACATTGGGTTATAAATATGTGCTTTATAGTGGATTTTCAGAGCTTGATTACATTTTAAATTGTGTAAGCATCATGTTTTATATTCTGTTTAAAAAATGTGACACATCGAACAATTTAATCCTAATTTAATACTCTTAATGAATTACCCCATGAACTAGCCTCACATAATACATAAATTATATCTTTATAATGTGAAACCCTTATAAATTATGAATTCAACATGCTTCTTGATTTTAGAATCCTAACACTCTAGACCTGCTCAAGGACTCCTCTCTGAACCATTGGATTTGGAAACTCACAAAGGATCACAATACATATATCCAATCCCAAACATTATATTCCTCTAAATACATTTTCATCCTTTTGAATCCAAAATCAAAACCTAAGTGAAAAATGAAAATGGGTCATCTGAATAGCCACCCTAATAGATACCTCTCAAAGATCTCTCAATCATAGGAGAATAGCCATCTCACATAGAGGAAATAACTAAAAAAACAAAACACCAGAAACAACCATCTCCTAAACACTCTCTCGGGGGGAGATTCCTCCAAAATAATAGTATATACACAATAAGAAACAAAAAAATCCTTCTCATAAATCAAAAAGGTCAACATCCACAAAATAAGAAACATTACAATAGAAAAGATAAACCTAATATAGCATATGGTACTAACTAAACATCTACTAATTATATTTTTATGTACTCTCCTCCACAACATTTAGTTTCCACAAGACACAAACCAAGGGAATATAATGCTCATGAAACCCTTTCTCTTGGAAACCCTAAATCTCTATAAGCCTCTCCTTGAAGGACATGTCATTATTAATATTGATCTCACCCTAATAATTTTGATGAGAGTAATTATGAATATAATGATGTAGTTTTGACACATGGAAAACATCATTTATTATTCTCTCCCATGAAGGAAGTGATATCTAATGTGACTCCACTCCAACACAAGCCAACACCTCTTAAGACCTGAAAAACTGAGGAGAAAGCTTACTCCAAGAAAAAAACCTTATCTATCCTGGATAATGAATCACCTTTTTTGAGTACAAGATCTCCAATAAAAAACTTCATAGGTCTCCTAATAAGATCAGAATAGGATTTATGATAATCATGCTCTTCCTTCATCATCTTATGAATTACTTATACCATCTCTATCATATTTTTTACCAATTCCAGACCAAGAATTACAGCTTCTCCAACCTTAGTCCATCACAATGGAGAATGGAAAGGTATTTTGTATAAATATATAAATTGAATAATACAAATTGTTGAGTGGAACCTATTATTGAAAGTAAAATCCATCTAGTGAAGCTACATCATGCATGAATCTCCAAAAACCAGGACACAAGAGTGAAACATGTCTTCTTTAGTCTGGATGCTCTATTATGTCTAACCATGAATTTGTGTGTGAAAAGGAATTTGAAGGAATAATTGAGATCCAAAATCACTTTTCATACCTCTCCACCTCTTAAAGGTAAAACAACTATCCCAATTAGATATTATCATCCTCAGGACTCTGCATTGTCGCACCACCACCTCTAGATATTTCCTTGACAAAACTTCTATTGATATTGACTCCCTAATCAAAATAAAGTGGTATTATTTCATTAAACATTACACTATCACCCATATAAGGTCATATCATCCTAGATCTTGAGGTAAATAGGTAAAAAAGTCTATTGATATGTTCTCCCACTTCCACTATGGAATATGTAACACCAATAGAAAACCACCCAGAATGTGGTGCTCAACCTTCACCTTCTAGGACTCCAAACATAAAGAGATGAACTCTGGAATTTAGTGCTTCAACCCAGGACACCAAAAATGTCCTCTGAAATCTTGGTAATGCTTTTTAATTTATGGACGTACTTCCAAATTTGAGCTATTGAACTATAAAAGAAGTACCTTTTTCATCACCTAAGGAAGAAAAACACTTCTTTGGAACAACAGTCAGTGTTTTCCATCCTTGAACCAACCATAAGGGGCATCATAAAAACAATTTTTTCTCTTCAAACCTCCACCTCAGAATTCCCTTAACTAAGACTCCTCCACCTACTACATAAATGATGATTTCCCCATCATATGAAAAAGATAACCTCAACATCCAAACTCTCCCATATCTAGATGCATTTTAGAGAGTTCATCCATTACACAATAAGAATCTCTAGATTCACACACGATATCAATATGGGACTTTCATCTTAGCACATTAGTGATAATATTTCCCATTACTAGTCTAAAATGAATCACTAAGTCATAACCCAATAATAATTCCAACCACCGATATAGATGAAAATTAAATTCATGTTGGTAGAATACATACTTCAAGATCTTATGATCATTAAAACCCAAAAAAATGATCATCGATGAGGTAATGTCACCACAATTTCAAAGAAAACACAACTACTGACTAATAAATATCATGGGTGGAATAGTTTTACTTATATATATGTAAATAATGAGACCCATAAGAAACAATAATCCTATAATAAATCTGAACACATAACATCCCAATATGTGAACCATCATATAAAACCTCAAACTGAACACCCACTACTAGAAAACAGAGGACTGGTGTGCTGACCAACATCCCATTCATTTAATTAAGACCTTCCTAACCCTGGACAGTCCAGAAGAATGGTTGCCCCTTTCTAGTCAAGTATTATAGGGGATTAGAAACCTAAGAAAAATCATATATGATCCTTCGGTAATAGCCATCAAGACCAAAGAAACTCTACGCCTCTAAAACTGTCATGGAAAATTCCCAACAATCAATTTCCTCTCTATTTGAAGGATCCACAACAAATATTTCTTGGGATATGAAAATACCCAAGAAAAATAATTCACGATCTTAAAAATTACACTTATAAAACATTCTAAATAGCTTCCCATGAAGAACTCCCAAAATGGAATGTTTATGCTCTGCATAAACCCCTTTGGATGTGAATTACCCAAGGATGTCATTGATGAAAACCTCTACAAACTTATCCAGGAACTCATTGAACACTATATTCATCAACCCCCTAAACAATGATATAGAATTATTAACACCAAATGGAATCACAGTGAACTCGTAATACCCATGAAAAAATGGAAATAATTCTTTTGAATATCATCCTCTTTTATTAATATATACAGATATCGTGGATAAAAATAAATTTTCAAGAACCAAATTTCTCCCTTCAGCTAATAAAATAAATCATCAATACCTTTAAGAGGATGTGTTTCATTACTAACACTTGGTTCGAGAAATGATAATTGATAAAATTACACAATCCACCATCAGACTTTTTCATGACCAAAAATGGTACACCCTAGGGTAACACACTTGGATAAGAAAAACCTCACTGAAATATATCATTAATATATACATAGAGCTCTTGAAACTCTTAATCAACTATACTATATAGATACATCGAGAGACGAGACACACCTGGCTATATATCGACCCCAAAATCAATCTCTCGTAAAGGGGGTATTTGTACAACCTCCTACAGAAATAAATTACAGTAATCTTCAACCAACCAAGGAAACACTGACTGTTGAACATCCAATGAATTTATCATCATCTCATCCATCATGTAATATAAGGATAGAGGATGCCTTTTACCCATCAAAGAGTCTTTATTTCCAGAAGAATGCCATCGTCTATCCATCAGTATCACAGAAAAAACATTACTCCTAAAGTAATCAATTATATCCTACACTAAATACAACCATTCCATGTTGAGGATGATTTCATATAGCTATTTCTATTAACATTGGAAATCTCCCCAAGAGTAGTGTTTTCCCAGCACCATATCATAGTTTCTACATACTTCATACAAGTAAGCTCGACCTCCAACTAGCGTACTCAGTGCCAAGGGAACTAGAAGCCTCTCTACCTCAATTCCTAAATCATGGATGAGGGTAGGTAATATAAATAAGCGTTTCACTCTTGAATCAAACAAATCATGCACCCAAGTAGAAAATCGAAAAAGGGTACCTCAAATAACTTCTAGATCACCTGGAACTGGAAATGATAATGATTGAAGATGACCAAATTCCCTCTAAACAAACTAATGAACACCTCCATGGTTGATATGTCCACTCTAAAAAAGAGGTTAATCTCGAGGTTGTACTCTTCCAAACCTATCTCCTCTCTACTGATCCCAAACTAAAACACCGTACTGAAACTACCTCAGATAAAAAAACCTCAATAATGGAACCTAATCTAAACACCTATAACACATTGACTATTCAAAATGGTTGAGCACTATCTCAAATGATGAAATCAAAATCCAAAATTTATACATGTGTCTTTTTCCTTCTCATAGTACAAAGAGACTCCACCCCCAATGAAACAATATAATGAGGGATAGTATATAGCCTCGGCTAATAAAAAGATCTTCTATCAAGGAATGTTGTAACCATGGAGCATATATCTACTTCGTGTGGATTTATAATGACTCCCATATTGTGACGATCTAGATATGGTCAATGTTCTATCAATATCATATCCTCTTGCTAGAAACTCAAGATATGTATTCAGTATAAAAATGATGATTTGGAACTGGATATCTAGATACAAATCCACCTTGAAATTCCTCACCCAGAATTCCTCATTTGGAAATAGTAATGAATAATATTTCAAAAGTTTCCTAAAATAAAACCCAGACTCTCACATTATAAAACTCCCCTATCGAAGTTTATTGGGGATTGATCACCTTTAAAGTGAATGAATGTGACTATTAATGGAACTACTCTAAACAATTATCCCATGATATTACTAACTCCTCATGACACATGATGAACAAAAACCACAACAACCTCACTTCTCCAGGAAGCATCATCACATCCAATAAAATCCAGGGCTCCCATTCATCATAGATAAAAATGAATTCTATCCCAAGCTCTTCAAACCAATCATATGTGACTAAATCTGAAATAGAACCCCTATAATTATATAGACTCTAGAGATAAAACTCTTGGTGTTTCCTCCTTAATGTTTCTTTATCATATATCTCCACTCTATGTAAATATACTAGAACAACATGCTAAACATATTTATCATGAACCTGGTGAGGATGTCAAACCTAGTCCTTGGTTTCAAAAGGAACAAAATGTTGGAGCTCCTAAACTTAAAATGAGTAGTATTTATCATTAATTAATTATTGTTTTATTATCTTGATAAGACTTTAACCAATCCCAAGGTCTACCCTTTTCTGACATAGGATCAATGAAAAATGACGCATGACCCTTTCCTAGGTCTCTACCTTGAAACCATTATGACTTCATTAATTAGGCTTATTAAACTTAATTTTTTGTACATTATATCAGAGGGGAACATAAATACCCATGTCTCAATCGGTATCTCATGTTCATATCATTCACTAAACTTAGCTAGCACCATTTCCCTACCAACCCATGCATTCTCACATGTTCCTAACTCCAAAATCCCTTATATCCCTCAACATACACATCAAATACCACTATTTCATGATCCCCTCCCACTAAAGTGTATTCCTTTTGGTCTAAAAATTAGATAAGGGAGATGGTGATTACCTAAGTCCTACCTATAGAGGGCCCCAGGTTGGAGACTATCACCAAGGGTATAAAGGAAATGAATATAAGAATCAATACCCTCTAAGAGAACATGTGGGAAAAAGAGATAAGATAGATAAAAAAATTAAAACCTAATTAGATATATATGTATAGAAATAAATACCAAGTAATAAAATTCAATGTCATACAGTACTATAAAAACTGAAAGAAAATATTTGTGTAGCAAAGTGTAATTATGGAAGCGACCATGATGCCCAAACAACTCCTACAAAACCACAAGCTAGTAACATCTAGCCTGATCTTCAACATTCTCTAGATGACCTGAAAAATATCATATATATACGTAGTGTTATAATAACATTATAATCAAAATGATCCTATTTGGAGACTCTATTGAGGAAAAATCCTTCAAGGTATCATTGAAGTATTTTTGAGGTGATTGTGTTTGTTGAGAATATGGGCCTCCATGTTCTGTTTGTTCACAAAGCAGACCATGATGCATAAGTTTTTGTCAAAAGGGGTTTAAAAGGTGATTTTTCAGGTTCAAGAGATATTGTTGGTTATCTATGTTTGATTGAAGAACCACGACAAAGGAATAGACAATCTAGAGGTGGTACAAAAGAATAGGTACAAGGTGTCACCGTTTTTCAGTGTTTGCCAAATTTTTGGTCCTGAAAATCGGAAAATGGGGAGATTCATTTTTGGAAAAGGGACATGCTCGTAAAATTTAAGTGGTGTGTGAAAAATAAAGTGTTTCGCAAAATATTTTTGTGGTGCACAAAAAAGGAAAGAGGTGCACAAAAAATTAGCGTGGTGCCTGAAAAATTGGCATGGTTCACGAAATAGAGGATTGGAGTTTTTCGTGCAAGAGGTGTTCCAAGATCAGATGGTCTAAAATTAGTAAAGGCATGAGGTTCATGAAATATTAGAGTTGTGCATGAAAAGAAATGTTTCATGGAAGATGTGTTTTTTCGCTTGAAGAGGATTACGCGTGGAAGAAATGTTTTTCACGCGGGAGTTGATTTGGCCTATAAATATGATGTGACCCCCTTCATTCTGTGTTACTCAAGACATAAAGAGTATCCGATCTCTAGTGCGCGAAATTGGAGGGCACAAGAGAGTTGTGTGAAAATAAGAATTTTGTGCATAAAAGGACTGTTTGAGCGAAAAGTAGAGGATGGGCAGAAAAGCAGTGTTGCACGAAAATTGGATTTCGTGCAAAAGAAGAAAATTATGTGCAAGGCACTATAGTGGTTGCACGAAAAAATTTGGTGGTTGTGCGTAAAAGAGTTGTTCAATGAAAATTATATTTTAAGCGAGGAAAATGAATTGCGTGCAAGGTGCAGTAAGGGATGCCCATAAAAATTGGGGTTTCCCAGTACACCTGGTGTAAAGTGAGATTCATCTGCGGGTGATGTTTGTACATAAACAGAGAATCTACCAACAATTGAAGATGCAGATTTCATTATTGATAATGAAGATACCTACAGGTCTATAAACTACTAGTGGATCATCGGAATAAGAAATGGGCACACATCATTTGAGAGAGAGGTGAGATTTAATATTTTAAGTGGTTATAAACTAAAAGGGATAGTAAGTCTGATCCAAACTTGTAAACAACAGTGCTCTTATAGTGGAATTGGTACATCGGCACACTGTCGGTGTATGCTCCTTGGAGGTAGCCCTATGAGGGTGATCCAAGTAAATTTTTTTGAGTCAAATGCATGCTTTAAGGTTTATTCATACTCTACAACGGGAAGGAGAGAGAAGAGGGTTTTTTCTAACAGCAAAAAAGATCAAAAGGGGAAGTTATTTTAATTTTTCATACCCAGATTCACCCCCCTTTTAGGGTATCTATCCTAGTGGACCTAACTGACTCTCATGAAGAAGATAAAGAAATCATGGTAAATCACAGTGAACAATAATGAAACTAACTAAACACCTAAACATGTATACTACGTTCCAAAACTCACTATGGATAACTCTCACCGAAGATCACATACAAGAGATCATATAATATAGTAATGAAACATCAAGGGTAATCCACTCATAATCTCCCACTTTTTTTTCTTTGTCCCAACATCGCACATCATGATCTATCTCTCAAAAATAAGTTATCCCAATGAAACCTGGTAAATGCATCGCAACATTGACCTCTTGCATCACACCATCAAATCATCCCATCCATATATATATATAGTAAATGAGTAGTTCTTGGGAAAAACTACATCCCATATGACTTGTGTCATACATATATTATTATACCTTAATCCATTATAGACCATACACTTGTTAAGAACATTAATCCATTATATCTTATAGATGTTATACCTTTAGTAATCCTTGAGATACTATATCCTCATATACATGTTTGTGAATAACCAAAATCCATTATATCCCTCTACACACATATATGGGAAAACTAAACATAATTCATACCAATACAATTAACTTCCAAGGGAATAGATTTTTCCCATAGGTTGTAGTCATCCATCCATCCTCCGGCCGAGATGTTGGGGAAAACACCCTCCTAGAGTCCACTGTGTTTTAGTCTCCCTAACCGTCATGGGTGGGGTAGTGTATGAAATCAAAAAATCTACATGATATAATATATCTCACAAACACACAATGAGAATAACCTATTCCTGCACTTAATTTCATCTATTTTTTCTTGGACAACCAACTTCCACTGTTAGGAACTAGATATCCTATAATCACAAAATCATTTAAAGAGATACATTAATTACCTCTTTCCTTTTTTATCATTTCATTCCATTAATTAATTCATAATACATTAAATTAACCATTAAAATTATTCCACATTAAATTACATTAATAATGAGATTAAATATCATTCTCTCTTGGAATAATCCAAACTGAGATAACATTTTCTCAGGATTAACTTCTTTTTATCATTTTCATTTCATCATTATCAAATGCATGGGTTAAAAGTTATTTATTCATTGTTATCATCATTCCATAATCCAAGTACTCTAAGATAACCATCCAAAGATACCACCAAGGGGGAACATACAAACAATAACATCTAGCTACTCAATTAGTGGGGGGAAATGTCGATAAAATAAGCAACCCAAACATCATCCATTAAACATATTCATAAGCAAGCAGGTAAGAAATTGGTATCACATAAATGTGTAAACCAATATTTAACCCATTATATTATCTATGGTTCTATCATAAACACCAAAATATATATATATATATATATATATGTTTCTCTCCATCATAGGTGTCAACAGTTGTCACATCATTTAGGCCTTCTTTCCCACATCACATCAATCATCTCAAGCTCAGCCATCCCAATATCGCAGAACATCTGGTCCTCCGTTCCCCATATCACATCGCATATAGAATCTCACATTATAATAACATCACAAAAACCATAGGGAAAAAATCATATCCAACGATGCAATCTTGACCAAAAATAAGGAATCTACCCATCACACACAATCAAGCTCGTAGGGATCCAAACTCAAGGCACTCAAACATCTCAAGTCGATGGGAAACTCAAGATGTATAAATTATATTTATCACACAACTACTTCTTATTAAATTATGAATTAACTGATTCATTACTAATAAGTTATAACTATGTAAAATATAATTCATCAAGCTATGAAGAACTATCAAAAGTTAAACATGCACTTAGAATTAAAACTAGTTTCAAAAAATATAGATAAGAACCTTTTTCATTAACATTAGTTTTCATTTCAACATTATTGATAATAATTTTTATGATTAAAATTATTTATTAGTTCCATTATCATGCAAGAACACATTTGATTATTCATGTTCATTGAAGAAAAATTATTATCATCAAATTATATGAAACAACAGATTCAATACACCTTACCTCTTCATTAATTTTTAATCCAATTAATCAATTAATTATAGAAATGAATTATTTACTATTTTAATAAAGAAAAACATGAAAATAAATAAGATAATAATATATTTTAAAAATAATAACATTGACATAACATTATCAAGAAAATCAAGATGAAAATCATTATCATGGTAATAAAGATCGACCTGCGATGGCAGACCAATTAATTATTAACATAGTCAAATTTTTTTTAGGTTAATTCCATTACCATGAAAAGGTATAAAACATGAAAAACATATAATTTAATTTAAATAAATCAGATAATCAATGACCACTATTCCTTAAATTCATCGACGTTCCTCACACAAGAATAGACCAACATCATAGATCTCGATTTCCCCACCCATAAGAGTTGTATCCTTACAAGGAAATCATTCCAAAGATGTATCAATAATAATCGAAGAAAATTATATTCCAAATATGTCGAGAAACTATAATCACATGAAAAGAAGAAGTGGGAGAATCCAACTTGAAGAACCATGAGATAAAAAGTTATAATGTACCTTGAATCACCACAGATTGAACATGGGAAGCTAAGAGTCCATCCCTATTAAATGGATTCCAGAAAAACTAGAGATAGCACCAAAGAACACCCAAAAATTGAGAGAGATCCATATGTTTTGAGAAAACCAAAATCATTGTTTCTTATAAAGGAGTGATGTATATTATATTTTCATGGCATCAAACCATTACATTTCATGTAATTTTCAGGTTTTATGTTCTTCCATAAAGCCAGTCACCTGAAACTGTTTAACCCTGATTAAATTCAAGAAACAAATTACCACATGAACCAGAATCACACAAACCATGAACTTAACATTCATTATGTGAAAACATTATATTTCAAGAATTCTCCCTTCTTCTATCTTTTAGTAGACAAACACCTCTAGACCCTCTCTAGACCTCCACTGAGCACCATGGGCATTGGGAGCTTGCAAAGGGATAGACCACTGGATATAGGCCCTTACATTAATCCCATAATATAAATGGTCAATTATAATTTTCAGGTTATGTAATTATTCTCTATCATAATATTCTAGACTTATAAAATTTACCTCATACTCAACAACACATTCATGTTCCTTATATCTTAAATTAATTAATGGTATTTCCATGTCAGCTCACCTCTCATAAGAAAGGTATGTTTTGAATAATATATTCTAAAATTATTCCATTACATTATATTTATTGTCTCCTCCTCTTTTATTTTTAATAATCACCAACATTTATCAGAATATTACTTTAAACAATACACTTCCAAAATATCATTCTCTCTTTTATTACTTCACAAATCTATAAATATCATTTCAAGGGACATGATGCACTATTCAAGTATCAATGGAATAGTATTTTTATAAAATTAAGGATGTTTTTATTACATGATGTGGTTTAACATTAATGAGTCAAGATGTCAAACAATAATTTGTTCCATATGGGAAAGGTTATTAGTCATCACTTGAGTCTACTATCCTAATGTAGTCATAATCTTCTGAGCTCCAACACCGTCCATATTGAAATTCTCATAAGGGAAATCCTTATATTGATAATGGGTGTTGACATGTTTTCCATTCCCGTTATTATGTTTCATTTATAAAAAATATTATACAACATATTATCTTATAACATTTTGAATCATAGTGTATAATTCCAAATACAGTGTAATACATAACCTAAATTGAAAATTTATGCATAGATATCTTCATAGTCATAAGTTTGGAATCTTTGGGATTATCTTAATATTATTATTATTATTTTAAAATATTTCATAATTTTTAATAAATAATTTGTGAATAAACCAAATAATAACCCCCAAGAGTGTTTATCCTAGTGTTCAGGCTTAGGCTCACTCATTGTGTATCAAGAGAAGATTGAGTTGAAACTCAACTGGCCTTTTTTAGGATGTTTACCCCTACGTGCATCTATACAATAGATGTACCCACTTTTGAGTATATATATAGTGATTTAAATTCTAGGAAACCACAAAATCCCTTCCTTAATAAAACATTATAATATTATAATATAATAGAATAACCCTTATAGTCTACTATAGGGTTATGTTATCGATTTTTTTCCTAAATATAGTTCCCAAAGTTTATACTAAAAATCCTTTGATATCAAATATAACAAAATATTTTAACCTTAATTTAGTTGTTATTTTAATAAATTGGAACAAAATAAAATGGATCACATCTTTAAGGATTGAATAGTTTTCTTTAGAGATTGGATATAAACATGATTATAAAATTACACTAGGAGACATGAAATATGACTTAAAAATTCTTGTGATAACATTAATATTTCTTCTCAAACATCCATTCAATTATAAATTGATCCCTTATTATTATCTAATTAAAGGAGAAAATAAAAAAGGGTGATCTATATTCTTAGTAAGAGAAAGTGTACAACATAAGATGTCATAGAATACATACAGTATGAATAATATAGAAGAGATATAAAATAATCAAATATTACATATAAATAATATCATAAAAGTTTAATATGTACATGGATTACATGAATAAATAAATAATCACATGGATAATAGTAATTTTTTCATTTGTGATAGAATTCATTATGTTGAAAATCATAATACTACCATCAAGGCATTACACCAAGACATCATATATAAATAGGTGATATGTACAGAAAATACCAAAACTAGTTTGTCTTATGAGATCTACCTATGAATCTATGGGTTATAAAAGTCCCATCATATCACTATCTATGTATAATTAATTCTTCATGTGAAATAAATTAATAAAAATTCAAAACATAATCAGTCAAAACATTCATATTGAAAAACAATAATATGAAGAATTAATATTTTTCTAGTGAATTACTAGAGAAAAAAGATCGAAATTCATAAATATTAATATGGTGTATGGTATCATTATTTTATATCCCTAGTAAATCATAAGATTTATTAAAGAATGTTGGAATAGATGAATATAATTTTAAAATATCATTTGATCATTTCTTAAAGAAAAATACACCTTTAATTTTTAAATTACTTATTTAAAATCTTAAAATTTCAAGATTATTTGGAAAAAAGTTATGTGGAAACATCCATGAAAAAATTTAAAATAATATTCAAGGAAAATAATAGTCAGGACATATGGAAAACGTGTTCATGCGGTAAATGTTAAATCATTCTGTTAACACCTTTGGTAAAAGGTACATCATTCCGAAAAAGAGAAGAAGATTCCTTTTAACAAAATTTATAGAAATTAAAACATGGGTAAATATTAATTTAATAATTAATTTTATAATATTAAATAAATTATTCAATATATTATAAATAAGATATGAACATGGATGAAAACAATTCTCCACCAAATAGTAAAACATAGTTGGTTTTTCTTAGACACATTCATTCATACTTATTAGTACTGAGAGAGAGGAAGATGAAAATAAAACATAAAATTTATAAGAACATCTATAGTAGAATAAAATATAATTTTTAACATAAAAAATTCATATGATACCTCCACTAGAAACTTAAACATAAAAAATCACAAATAATGATGAAATTAGAAAATATAACCTTACCTCAAGTTTGACATGCCTCATAAGTTATTTTAAACTCTTGTATACTAAATTTAAATATATTTAAATTATATTAAATTAATATATTCATTATTATAATATCACGTATGATCTAATTATGTCATATTATCACTCATTTTTAAAAATTATTTACAAAAACTATTATTCTATGTGATAACTATTTTGTTTTTCATGCATGTTTAGGTTTGCATGTTATGGTACTTGCACTTAGATCATGGTTTCTTAATTTATATAATTTTAATTATATTATTAGATAATATCACCATTATTCAACATTACTTAATCATTCATGTCATTAATATTGTAACATCCCACATTTAGGTGGTAAAACCTACATAAACAAAAAAGTGTAATAAAGTCCAAATGGGTAAGAACATGCTAAGTTATAATATAAATATATATTTTAATAGTATAATTCATTTATTAAGTATCATATATATTCATTAAATAAAATTTTATAACCATCTATAAAATTTGGATTTTGAAAATGAAATATATAGATCATGGGGATGGTAGTCTGTACATACTCATGAACAATAATTCAATTTTCAAACAAGAAAAAGTAAAAGAAAGAAGATAAAATTTTATCATTATAGAATTGTGAATATATAATAGATATCATATATATTCAGTAAATCCATCATTATAACCATCCATGATATGCAGTGATGGAAAATGAATCACATCGCTATGTGGAGGTAGTCTTCCACACAAATGAACGAGTAATACTTTTATTTCCCATTTTATGGAAAGGAGGTGGAAAATGGTTGTCCCATAATCATGATAAAATATCATTATATTTATTATATATTATTCATCATGTTAATATTGATTAATATATGAAGATAAATTATAATAATAAATAATCTTTGAAATACTCAATAAAGACGATTACCTCTTCACTGATAGACCACCTTTGGATTACTACCTAGGCCTTATTATGATTCCCTTTATAGAATAAGAAAACCTCATTAACGATGGTAAGTAATCTAGGAATATTTTTTGGGGAATTTTACCAAAAATAATTCTCAAATTTTGTGAATATTTAAGGTTAATTTGTTTCATTTTATAAGTGAGGGGAGGGACACACATTGAATAAGTTAAAAGATTTAAATAATATAAAATTTTTTTCCTGTGAAAGTGGAACAAAATTGAAAATAACTATAATTTCATAAAATATATAGTCTAAATATCTTTAACCAATGTGATTTATAAAATTTTATGTTTCATTTTTACCCTAATCTCTTAGTTTAACCCCCCCTATCGTAAACCTATTTTAATGATGAGTGTGGTAACAAATTTTGACTTCTTTTACTCTTTATTATGACTGAAAAATAAATTAAAAGTATTACATAATATTAATTATTATTATTACACATATTTAATCAATTAAAAAATATTCAATTTTAGAAGTTGCGGAAATGTATTTTAATATAAGTTTGTAAAATGCATCAAAAATTGTTTTTAGAGAAATACTGGTTTTAAGAATAAAATGTATTTAATAATAACACAAATTATAATTTGGATTCAGATGTAATTAATTATACTATCTTAAATAAAATGAAAAATTCATTCAAAACAATTAAAAAATTTAACCTTGTAAAATCTTGATGATGAGAGAAGAACTAAAAACATTTATTATTTGAATAAAAAAATGACATAGATTTTTTAAATGTCAATCACATATTTATAAGGTCAAAATTATATTTTTAAATGAATTATATTCCATATTACATATATATTTGTTCAAGAAAAAACTTCATAAACATTAATTTTATTCTTATATCCTTATAATGTCATAATGTGATGGTATTTATAAAATAGGTTTTTTCATTATTCACCCTAAAACATAATCAAGTATTTCTAAAAAATCTCACCAATTAATTATAATATAATTTTTACACGATAATTTCAAATTTTATGTTAATCCTTTCAAATGAAATTTATAATATTGGTATAATTGAATTTTAATTATTTCACATATAACACCCAAAATCCATTTTTACAAATAATGTATTCTTATAACATAAAATTAATTTTTTCATATAAATCACCTAGTAACAGCAAATGTATGAATGTAATGTTTTTTTATTGAATTATTTATTTTTATTAATGAAAAACGTTTTATATATAATTAATAATTTTTTATTCCTATTTATACCCATCAACTAAACATCTATGTTAAAATATTCATATTTAAATAATATTATTTCATAGTTCATTTATGCTTTGAGTTGTTTACAGTGCATGATATTGAACATATTATGAATTTAAAGCAAACTAAAATATTGGGGTGTTATAGACTCCCTAATAGGGTAAAGGTGACCTAATTATCTAAATTATATTTTCTTGTGATGAGAGACCATATATATAGTGGGGAGTTTCCACATTATTTGTCCCTAGATGCTAATGGGGTCCTTTATGTATGGGGTCATGTGGTAGTCTCTTCGAGCATGCATGATGATTAAATATGGGATTCACATGGCTCAATATTTTATATTTGTCTATGGATTACTAAGATGTATCACGACATCTGAAGGAAGTATTGGTAACTCGAGATAAAGAAGGACCATGTGGGGTTTGTTTCAGAATGCTTCACATGTCAATAGGTAAGGGTGAAGTATCATCAAACATTGTGTGTTATTTTTCTTCTATCCATTCCTAAGTGAATGTGGTATGATATGACCATGGAATTTACATCACAACCCCCTCCATCCAAAGATACTATAATGATGGAACATATATAATGACCCTTGATTCCCTCCTCCAGTAGGCCCCGGGTTGGCCACTAGTATTGAGGGTAAAAAATTCACATGAAATGGGAGACATTACCCTCTATAATAACATAGTATTGATAGATAAAATGATTCATCCAAAAAACTTACATAGATAATATAAAAAATTAAAAACCATCCAACATGTATGTATAAATAAAACTAAAACAAATAAAAGACTCCAAATTAAATACCCTAATGAAAAGATAAAGCAGTAACATATAAACTATCCAAAAATAAAGGCTAGTAATGTCTTGCATGGTCCAAATATTACTACTAAAAACCTGAAAATAGTTTTATATATGTATGGTAAGCATACAATTATATGTCATAGGAAATCCAAAGTATCTCATGCACATGTGAAAGAAGCGTACAAATGAACCTATGGGGAAACAACATAACCATCATCACAAAAACAAGTCTACAAACCATCCCAATCTCATTAAGTCACACTCCCCAAATTCCACAAGCCATGTATAGTAACATAATATAAATAATTTAGATAACTGTTACCTTGACCCAATTTCATTATGATTTTCGGATCTATCACCCCAGCATCACACATCCTGGAACTCCCATCTCATTTGATTATCATGCACCACCTCCCCATAGCATGGTCACATCATATCATACTCACAAACACCTAGTCCACCACCCCACAATATGGTCACATCACATCTTATTCACAGACACATAGTCCATCACATCACTACCAATATTATAACCATATTAGTAGGGTATCATGAACATGAAGGACATAAATTTTATTCCCAACTCCTATCATAAACAAACACCATGATAAGCCTCCCTATACTATGTTCATACCACATCTCACTCAAAAATACTTAGGTCACCACCACATTGTACAAAAATCACATATCACCTGAAAACATCTAGGAAATCATCTTTTCCACCAACAGACCTCTATCTGTCACATTCTATTCATATCTACTCTCCTATAAGAGAGAGAGAAAATGAGAGGGCAGAAAATCATCCATTCTCACCATCAGGTGTTGAAAAAAACACACCCTATGTGACTATGTGGGTGTCAGTACGTATTTATCAATGAGGGTGGGGTACATATATAAATCATAAGTAATATAAAAGTATATACATATTTACACACATAATCGCAACCTATGGGTTTACACCAAAACACTAACCAACTAAAAACATCACTACTTTTGTGGCCACGTCTAAATGAATAACACCACACAAGACACATGCCACATCTCACACCACCAATAAATTCCATTATCCATCACATTCGTTTCATTATTTATCATCAATGACATTTAATAAAAATACCAATCATTTATTTTATCATTAATAATTTCTATCACATTAACAGATCTAACCAACTCATTTTAATCATTATTAAATAATTAATTATTCTATCACTACTCGGTTATATAGAACAATGAAAACACACACCATAAGTAGTCAATCTTCCCCATTATATGATCACCTTGCCGCCACACGAGCACATCCACACAAACCGACAACTCACCACCCCAAATGCATGGATGAACCACAACCATTTTGTAACCCTAAAATAATTGTCAAACTACAACCACCCCATTAACCCCAATGAATGGAAAAAAACCACATTTCTAAAAGAACATCCAAAAGAACCACCACCTCACCACACCAAAATCATGGAGAAATAACCACACTTTTTTACCCTAAAATCACAACTAAACTACCACAACCTTGCTATCCCAAAATCATCTCTCAATCTCACCCATTATCCCCACATCGTATTGCAGTCACATAACAACACCCCGCAATCATGAGCACACATAAAAATGCATCAAATCCCATTTTATATATTTATAGAGGGTCATTTTATGACATTTCAATTCATTTTAGGTGTGTTATCACACAATCCAAAATTATAGGGCAACCATTTCATTATAAAAATATAAGTGGTTAGCCAATTTAAATTTTAGGGTTATTTCATAA
Source organism: Viscum album (assembly GCA_963277665.1). Taxonomy (NCBI): domain Eukaryota; kingdom Viridiplantae; phylum Streptophyta; class Magnoliopsida; order Santalales; family Viscaceae; genus Viscum; species Viscum album. Next base: position 1,019,950,646 of record OY728137.1, on the reverse strand, counting down.
AAATCACAATAGATGTAGTAGTCATGACACATATCATCCAGTACAAACAAATCCTATAATAGTGACAATTTTCTATGGGGAATAAAAAATTTTCAATCCATCATATCATAATAATTTCAAAGCTATAAAATCAAGTGAATTATTTCTCTTTTCACCTTTAATTTGAATTATACATTTATTTGTATTTTATTAATCCAGTGAAACCAACTCCCATAGATTAAAAAGAAAAGAAAACCCATCCCACATGATACATATAAATGATAAATGAGAGATTACCGACCTCAAAAGATTTTTTTCTAACTCATTAAGCACTGCAGGGCGAAGATGAAACATGAAAAAACTACAACTACACATGGTAAATGTCACGACCCGACCCAATGGGGATAAATTCATGACTCCCCAATATCACCTCTATATCCCAATTTCTAGAAACTAGAACTGACTATGATATCAAACAAATGGGACACCTTATCCTAAAGTACATGTACGCATGCACCCACATACATCTCTATTAAACAGTGTATAGATATATAAACTGAAAAGAAAATGTATTCATACATCGATCCCAAACCAGAGTACAGTATAAGTACATAAAGGAAAAATACATTCCCGCTAAAAAAATAATATAAAATCATCCAACCTACTCATATGGAGGGTATCATTATCAAATACATCCATTGTAAATCCTCTTGGACATGATTTGGTATACACTATATTCATTCTAGCTCACTATGCTCTTCTAGCTCTAGGTCATCCATGGACTCTATTGAAAGGAATGCGGTCTAAAATAGACAAAACATGTGTGATCAAAGACCATGTAGGGGTGATTTTGAAGATACTCAATAGGTTCCCAAAAAAACCCAGAATAAAATGGAACAACTAAAAGAAAATAGCTCGCTCGACCCATCCATATGGAACCCAAATGAGAGAGAAACTCCATCTCGAGACCATCCTCACCTATACACAATTTGTCAACTCACAACTCATGGTTTTTCACCCATTATGGGACTATTATTCAAGGAAAACTAGAAATTCACTCAAATATACTCATCTCAGACACCAAGTCTCATGTGGTTTCAACCGCATTGTCAGTTATAGATTCTACTTGAGGATTTAAAGGAAACACTCTTCCAGGAGGACACACTCCATAAGCTCTATCATCCTAGATGACATTCATACATGAGATACCAATCTATCGAGTACAACCCAGCCATCCCATATGGCAGATCTAAGAGATACCACTCAATCAGGTATCATAAAATGATGGTGTAACCCCTCCATCCGAAGGGAACGCATCCGAGAGAACATGCTTGTTGGATTTTCCCCCAAATACATCATGTTGTAACATAGTTGGTCTTGATACATAGATAGGGTATCTCATCCATCCCATGTTGGGGTGCTATAAACCCTACTAGAAAAAGGAAAGGCATCAAAACATAGTATGTTGATCCCTCCTAGGAACTATTGGGGGATACTATGAACCCAGTCTAGAAAACCATAAGCCACAACTCCTCCAATAGGGGATCAATCCTAGGATCGACTAAGGAATACCATCAAACCAATCTGGTATCAAAAATATTTTTCTCAAATAATGGACCACTCCTAGGATCTTATTGGTGATATGAATACCCAATTTAATGTCCTGGAGATCCTAACACTTAGATAGAGTATCACCAAATCTGTTGTGTTAATCACGACAATTCCAAAAAACCCCATCTGGTATAATCTATGCAGTATGTGATCATATAACTGACGATGACAAAAAACCTAAATTAAAGGTCTAATCAGTAGGGTATCGTATAACCGATGATGCTACCACCCCATTGTAATTGTCTACTACGTATGATCTTTTACTCACAATTATACCACAAACCATGTAGGGAAATCGTAGTAGATAAGGGGTCGCTTCCTGTATAGTGTTGGTCTTGGAAATTCTGATAACAAGATCTAGGGAAATCATCTGCTAAATGATCCAACCCTAGCCTCTCTGGAGGGATAAAAAACTCTAAAAAAATATAGGATCATACCTCAGCCACCCCTAGGGGATGCTATAACTCCATCCAAGCTCACCCTAATGAGGGGATTATAATCTATTGTTGAGGACGTAATGCCACAAAAACCCTCAAATGGGAGAACCAAGGGATCTCACTCAATATTTTCTAGTCTAAACAACTCTAACCCAAGAGTTACAAAACATAACCTCACCTCACATCTCAGATTCCGAAACTATGTCCACCAATGTGTTCTTTGTGGAAAATAGCTCAGGATAGGCTACTCACAAACCTAAGTCCGAGCTCTGATGGAGGAAATGTGAAGGGAGTAAAATCATAAATGTGGAGAAAACATGGCATATAAGGGTGCCTACATGGCATGTGAATCCACCTAAACAATCATTTGTGTCCTCTAACTACCAAATTTTTCTGGGCATTAGAGACTACATGGGGTGTACGAGTGGTAAATGATGTGTCTCACCCCACTTGGTCTCCATCCGTGTATTTTATAATGACCCATACATTATATAAATTGGTACTACTTCAAAATTGATGGACACATATTACAACATATAACAAAACCTTGAAAGGACCTTATGGGTATAGTGTCTTTAGAAACTTGGAAACATAAACAACTAGTTCATAAATCATCTACACAGTCTCCCATTTATTTCATCATATCTATAGTCCCTTTTGGCATATCTTACTTAACACCATTCCTCCTGACCTGGGGAAAGAAAACATAAAAAAGGGTGAGCTCAAATTCTAAGTAAGGGAAAACAAAAGAAATATCCATCACATCAATTTCATAAGAACATAACATTTTGGAAATCTGACCCTGCAAAAGAGATCATAATTTCATAACATGGGATAAATCAAGGTAGTGAAATGAAATAAAATTAATCATAACTTAAAACATGGAACTTTGTGTAATACACACATATTCATAGAGAATAATTTCTTAGTAGTCAAGACTCATTTCCAAGACTATCTTAGTGGACAACGTCCATTTCGGAACCGAGTTCACTCCTCGTTTCAGTCCTGTTTCACTGAACCAGTTTAACCTTCCGTTCCAGCCATGTCTATCTCATGAGATATAAAATCATTACCCAATACATTTGAGGGAGATATAGGTCCCACCCATCTCATAATGATACCAATCTTATGTGTGCCACAAAATCATAAACCATACATCATAGCATAACCCATGTAATAAAAATGGGAATCTTAAACATCGGGACATCATAAAACAATTCATATAAGATAAAGGAATTCATAAAAATAATTCCATCACAACATAATCAAATCAATGTAAAAATAAGGATAGAAATAGAACCCTATATTATCTTTGATGGAAAATAATTTTTATAAAACACTTGAACTCCATTCTTGAGGAAAATATCCTTTCTACTTCAAAAACATTTTTCCTTTCTTAACATTTCATACGATTTTAAACTAAAAGAAGTTTATTAAAAATAAACATGGAAACTTGTAAATGAAGCTTCTTGGAAATAATGTTTTAAAAATCCATTCATGCCGTATAAGTTAAAAAACATTCTTCTCGAACGTTTTTCAGAAAAGTCAAAAAGTACCTCATACGAAAAACGACAAAAGATTCCTTTCATATCCTTTACTAAAAACTCACCAAAGGGTAAAATTGGATTTAAATAATTTTAGGTGGATGGAAACAATATTACATATTGAGGTAACATGGATGTGGATGATAAAATACACCCCAGTAAATACCAAAGTATAAACAATCTCGGATAAGAATGAGATTGTGATATTTTCCCTTACCTTAGGTTAGATTTCCTTAATAAGTGTCCAAACCTCCTATATAATGATTTAAATAATGTCATTTACTTATTCCAGAATCATACTCATTGTTATGATATCATATATGGTCATATTATTAGCTTCATATTAGTAATATTTAATTGATACTTGTTATTCGGGTGTTTATTACTTTTTGTTCTCATGCGTATTTTGTCGAATAAATTCTTATCCTTCTATTTAGGTTATAGACAACTCTTTTCAATAATGTTATTAGTGTACTATATATCATATTTATTCATTAAATTCATTTATATAATCATTCTACAATGAATATCATGTAGAACGAATCGCATCACATTGTGGAGACGGTATTCAGTACGTACGCATGAGCGATGATATCGTTCCCATGATCATGGAATTGTATTGAAGTGTATGTATTCTATTTCAGAATCAATACCACTTTACAATAGTCATATATAGTTATTTATTTTAACCATTATACCCATCCAAGTAAGGTGGTGATGGAAAATAGATTACACCACGGCGTGGAGACGGTATTCCGTACGTACGCACGCGCGGGGATTTTATTTTCCATAGGATGGATAGATGGTGAAATATGGTTGTTTCATACTTATAATAACATATCAGTATATGGGTTATACTGATTTTATTACCTCATAATGAAACAACTAAAGAAGATGAATTAGAAGAAGAAATAGTGTTGAAAGAATCGGTAATGGACATTACCTCTTCTTTGAAGCGCCTCTTTGAGACCTCCTTTTAGGGAACTACAATTGGTCTTTGAAGAAGGCCAAGACCTCTAGGATGTTTATAGGGAAGTGGGGAAGTGAAATTTGAATGGTTTGGCCGATCTTGAAGCTCAAATTGGTGTGAGGAGGAGAGGGAGGAGGTTCCCTTTTATAAGGGTGGAGAGGGGAACCTTTAGAAATATAAGAAATATTAGTTTATATTAAATCCCAACCCCACATAAAAACTTCCAAAATAAATTATATCTGAATCCTAGATGATATAGGTTTTTAATATAATCAACCAATAAAATTTATACATGTTAGGAATTTATTTTAAACATCATTATCTCGATTTGTCCTTATTTATCAATTTTATTTTATTTGTGTTAATAATATTCTAAATTTTAAATTATCATAAATAATTACATATGTGTTTTGAATTTTCCATAATATGAAACTTTATGACATTTTATACCATATAGAGATTAATTTATAATTTTTAAATATTTTTGAGATTTTTAAACAATTTTATAAAATGTTATTTTTATAAAATAACAATAGTGTCAATTTTGACACTGTTCATTTATTTGAATTTAAATAAAATATATACAGATGATATGATCGAAATAAAAGTTTTAATATATTCAAAAAATGTCATATGTTTCTATAAAATTAGTGGAACACATTAAATAGTTCATATAATATTTATTTTAATATTTGTAAAACCATTTATTTGATATTTTAATTAATAAAATAATTCCAACATCAGTATTGTGTCAGAATTAATGATAAATAATTAATCCCTAAAAATTCTAAATAAATTATTATAATGTAGATAATTGTATTATATTTCTGTAGACTATTCATTTTCTAAGTATCATTTAGTTCATCACTAAATTAAAATTATTATACTTATAAAATTTAAGAAAGTGACATGTTGTCACATTCTTTGGTTTTAATAATAATTAAATTATTTTCATGGAAAAAGTCCATTAAATTAATCTAATCCGACCCTTAGGTGATATGGGTCGACCTTTAGTCATCCAATAGGATTTTGGCAGGTGTTAGGGTAATTTTATAATCTTATATTTACCCTTAATTACCCGATTTACCTTTAACTATGGTAAATAAAATTTACCGTAGTGACTATTCATAATGCCCAAAAATAAAAAGTATCCTATTAACATAATTTGGACCCACTGATTCCAGATAATGAATCCATTTTTCAAAATTCAAAACGTATATGTTTCATTAATTAATTTAAAATAAATCCTGTTGTTAAGAAAATGGGTTTTAGAAGTTTAAACATTGCCAAAGATTGAAATGTTTTTACCTATGAATTCAATGTGAAATTAATGCTAATGACATACATTATATTAAATGTTTAAAATATATTCTATTTATACTTTAAAACCATTCAATATTACAATTTAACCATATAAATTATCTCAATGAAAAAAGTTGTTTTTAATTAAAAATTAGCGTATTTTTACTATTCATCAAAATATGAATGTTATCAGAAAAATATAAAAAATTTATCCAAATTAAATTTTTATACCCTGATTCAGAAGAAGAATTTTTTTGTAAAATTGAACTTATAATCATGTCAAAAACTAGATTTAATGTGGGTGCACCATCAAAAGGCGGAAAAAAATCATTTTTTGAAAAATACTTATTTTACCCAAAAAAATTATTTTGTTTTCTTACCATGTTCTAGAAAATGTGTATGATGAATAAAAAAATTCAAAATGTATTTAATACTATTCATAATGGCTAGTTCATAATAATATATCATTGATTAGTGAAACCTGGTATTGTGTAATACACACGCTATCGAGGAAGGTCGTGATTGCGTGTAAAGCAAACCAAGTCTGTATTGTGTGCTGTGAAAGATTCATTTGGTGTTGCATATAACATAAGTCATAAAAACAAAATTTCTCATAAAATATCAGGATGTTACATTCTACCCCCCTTGAAATGAATTTCACCCTTGAAATTTTTCATTTGTAAAAAACAGATGAGGATACCTCTCCCTCATTATATCCTCAAGCTCCCATGTAGCTTCTTCTAATTGGTGGTTCCTCCATAAAACATTCACCAAGAGAGTGGTCTTGTTCCTTAGGACTTTTTCACTATGATCGAGAATCTCTATCGGTTGTTCTTCATAATAAAGATCTTGTTCCAGTGGTACAAATTTTGAGCTGAGTACATGTGAAGGGTTAGGTATGTACTTTCTCAGGAGAGATACATGGAACACATCGTGAACTTGAGAGAGATTCGGTGGAAGTGCCAATCGGTAAGCTGCCTCCCCAACACGATCCAGAATTTCAAAAGGACCGATATATCTAGGGCTCAACTTTCCCTTCTTTCCAAATCTTATGACCCTCTTCCAGGGAGATATTCGTAAGAACACATTATCACCCACTTCAAACTCTAGGTCTTTTCTTTGGTTGTCGGCATAACTTTTTTGTCGACTCTGAGCTGCTCTTATGTGTTGTTGAATAGATCTGACATTTTCTGCCATTTCATCAACAAGATCAGGTTCTAATATCTTTCTTTCCCCAACTTCATCCCAACAAGATAGAGTCCTGCATTTCTTTCCATAGAGACCTTCATAAGGATCCATATGAATACTGGAGTAAAAGCTATTATTATAAGAAAATTCCACCAAAGGTAGGTGTTGACACCAACCTCCTTTGAAATCTATAGAGCAAGCTCTCAACATATCTCCTAGAGTTTGAATTTTCCTCTCAGACTGACCGTCTGTCTGAGGATGATAAGCAGTGCTAAAACTCAACTCTGTATCCAGAGTATGCTGAAGACTTTGCCAGAACTTTGAGGTAAACCTCAGATCCTGATCAGATATAATAGAAAGTGGTACTCCATGCAATATTACCACTTCCTTTACATATATCCTGGGAAGCTGATCTAGAGAGAAATCCTCTCTAATAGCAATGAAGTGTGAAGACCTTGTAAGACGATCAACTATGACCCAGATAGCATTATTGCCTTTGGATGTTTTAGGAAGTCTGGTGACAAAGTCCATAATGATGTTTTCCCATTTCCATTTGGGTATGGGTAATGGTTGTAACATCCCCTTAGACTTCTATTTCTCTGCTTTAACTTGCTAAAAAACCAAGCATCGAGAGACATATTCAGCAGCAACTCTTTTCATGCCATCCCACCAGATGTACTCTTTCAGGTCCCTATACATCTTCGTGCAAACAGGATGAATAGAGAATGAAGATCTATGAGCCTCATCCAGTAAATCCTTCTTTAATTTGGGTATGGGAGGAACACAAAACCGATTCCTGAACATTATTATCCCATCACAATCAAGGTTGAATTCAGGAACATTTCTCACCTTCTTTTGTAACTCTACATCTTCTTTCGGTGCCTATTTAATCTTCACATGTATATATGGTTGAACATTCATCTGAGAAAGATACGATTTTCCCCCTTCCATTATAATTCCATGATCCATCCTTTGTAAATCCATAAATATTGGATCTTTTTTTATCCTCGTCATGGATAAACTAGCAAGGTCTTGTCGACTTAATGTATCTGCCACCTTGTTTTCATTCCCATGGTGGTAATGAATTGAGCAGTCGTAATCCTTAATCAACTCTAACCATATTCATTGGCGCATATTCAACTCCTTTAGTGTGAAAATATACTTTAAACTTTTATGATCAGTATAAATGTTACACCTTTCTCAATAAAGATAATGCCTCCAAATATTTAATGAAAAGATTACGGCAGCTAACTCGAAATCATGAGTTGAGTAATTTTGCTCATGGATTTTCAACTATCGTGAGGCATAAGCTATCACCATATCATTTTGCATAAGAACACACCCCAATCCCTTCTTGGATGGATCACTGTAGATCACAAACCATTCTCCACTACAAGGCAGTGTGAGCACAGGTGCACTGGATAACCTTCTTTTAAACTCCTTGAAATTATCTTCACATTCCTCCGTCCAAACAAAATTAACTCCTTTCCAAGTCAACTTGGTGAGTGGATTAGATAATCGTGAAGAATTATTCTCAAAACGTCTATAATATCAAGCCAAACCAAGAAAACTTCGGATCTCAGTTACTATTGTTGGTCTCGACCATCTTTCGCTATCCTCTATTTTTGCTAGATCCACATATATCCGCTCTTTTGAGATTATGTGACCCAAAAATGCAACTTTTTGAAGCCAAAATTCACACTTGGTAAATTTGGCATAAAGATTCTCCTTTCTAAGGGTCTTCAATACAATTCTCAAGTGATCTTAATGTTCATCCTTTCTCTTTGAATAGACAAGAATATCATCTATAAAGACTACCACAAACTGATCAAGATAGTCTCTAAAGACTCTATTCATCAGATCCATGAAGATAGCAGGGTCATTAGTAAGACCAAATGGAATCACTATAAATTCATAGTGTCCATACCTTGTACAGAAATCCGTCTTTTGTATATCCTCCATTTTGACCCTTAATTGATGATACCCTGAACGAAGATCAATCAAGGAAATGTATTGAGCTCCGTCTAGTTGGTCAAATAAGTCATCAATGTGTGGGTGAGGATATGTGTTCTTGATAATGATCTTGTTAAGTTCTCGATAATCAATGCATAGTCTCATTGATCCATCTTTCTTCTTAACAAATAGAACAGGTGCTCCCCAAGGTGACACACTAGGGCATATGATTCCTTTATCATGATTCTCTTAGAATTGCTTCTTCAATTCCTGTAACTCAATTGGGGCCATTCTATAAGGTGTCTTTGAAAAAGGTAAAGCACCTGGTATGATTTCTATTGAAAACTCAACTTCACGATTTGGTGGAAGACCAGAAAATTCCTCCAGAAAGACATCATCAAACTCCCGTACAGTGGGCATATTCTTAATCGTGAGTTTCTCACCAACCATTTGAGATAAATAAACTTTATTTAGTGGAATCAAGACCCATAAGATGGAACAAATTTCCACTGGAAGGTTATGTTCATCCTTGCGTCGATAGACGATCATAGATTGATCTGGAATATGAAATGTGACTTCCCTTATTTGGAAATTGATATGAGCTCTATATAAAGAAGGCCAATCCATGCCAAGAATCACATCAAATTCCACTATAAGAAGGATCAAAAGATTTGCAGGAAGCACTTTCCCACAAACATTAATCGGAGAATAATTGTAAACTTTTGATGCGGCTATTGTGCCATTAGGAGTTGTCACAGCCAACTCAATATATAATTGTTGAGGTAATACGGTGATACCCATAGAAAATTCTTCAGAAATAAAAGAGTGGGTGGATACAGAATCAAATAAAACATTTTCTACTTTAGTGTGGATGGTAAGTGTACCTCTCACCACTTCGTTGTCGTACTCCACATCGCTGATAGTAATTGCATGTGACTTTCCTTTGTCATTGGCCTTAAGAGTTTGTTGACGTCGATCATCATCATCAACCCTTGGATTTGGTCATTGATTGGGATAATGCCCCATCTCCTTGCACTTGAATCATTGAAGTGTAGTAGGTTCATTCTGTGTATCCCTTCTTTTGTTTTCATCATTAGACATCTTCTGCCCATTATTTCGACATTCAATTAGCCGATGACCTTATTTTCCACACTTATAACATTTGATTGTCCCCTTAAGACAATTTCCTCCATGTTTCATTCCACACTTTGAGCATAAGGGAAAACTCATCTTCTTTTCAGTGTGGTCTTTAGATTTTCCTTTGAATTCCATTTTCCTCTTCTTATCAAACCCATGTGACTGATGGGTTACACCAATCTCCATCTCAACCTTGAGAGCACATCGAACAATTTCTTTGTAGCTATTGAAGTCCCTTATGGTTAACGCCCATCAAAGACTTGGTTTTAAGACACTAATGAATTGATCGATCTTACTCTCGGGATGGATAATAATAACAGAAGCGTACCTTGCAAGTATTGTAAAATTTGCATCATAGGTACCAACAGATTCATCATCCTTTTGCTTCAGTTCAAGAAACTCTTTCTCCGTCTTTGTTCGGAGAATACGAGGGAAGTACTTTTTGAAAAATAATTTCTTAAACTCGTCCCATTCCATGGACTCAATTTCATCTCTTGGCCTCGTATTCTTGATAAGATTCCACCATTGATCAGCATCACCTTCCAAATAATACACTGCTAAGATGAATTTATCTTGTTCGAACATTGAAGAACTGAAAATATCTTTTCAGTAGTACTGATCCATTGTTCAGCAACTAATGGATCAGTAGACCCACTGAATGAGGGTGGATGCTGCCTCATGAATTATTCACCAGAATGTTGCTCCTTCCTTTGCTCATTTGGAAGTCCTGCCTGATTCATAGCTTGAGAAAGTTGTGTGAGCATGGCTATAAGATTTTTCATTCCATCTCCCATAACTTTTGGTTGCTTAGGGGGACAATCATTGCATTGCCTGTCACATTCCACATTAACACGGTTCCTTGGGGTTCCATCCATTGACTAAAACCAAGAAGAATAGTGTGAGCAACACTAATTATAATAGGAAACCCACATAATCAAGAATAAAATTTCACACTTAAGGTCTTATCCTAGGTCATTCATGGTCATTTCTAAAACACTAAGATTGTGTTCTATGCATAGACATATACTTTGGATTCTTACTAAGGCTTTCACATCCTAGTTTCCAAATGTTGACTATACCTTTCCTCTGATACCAACTGTAATGACCCAAACTTTACATACATTATTAGTACGTCAAAATTTAAGTACAATTATTAAAACATATAAGAAAACCATGAAAGGACCGTATAGGTATAGTGTCTTTAGAAACTGGGAGACATGAACAACAGGTTCATAAAGAATCTACACAGTCTCCCATTTATTTCTTCATATCTATAGTCCCTTTTGGCATATCTTACTTAATACCCTTATTTCTGACCTGGGGAAAGAAAACATACAAAAGAGTGAGCTCAAATGCTCAGTAAGGGTAAACAAAAGAAATATCAATCACATAAAATTCATAAGAACATAACATTTTGGAAATCTTACCCTGCAAAAGAGATCATAATTTCATAACATTGGATAAATCATGGTTGTAACATGAAATCACAATAATCATAACCTAAAACATGGAACTTTGTGGAATACACAATTAATCATAGATAATCATTTCTTAGTAGTCAATACTCATTTTCAGGACTATCTTAGTGGACAAAGTCCATTTCTGAACCGAGTTCACTCCTCGTTTCAGTCCTGTTTCACTAAACCGGTTTAACCTGCCGTTCCAGGCATGTCTATCTCATGAAATATAAAATATTTACCCAATGAATTGGAGGGATATATAGGTCCCACCCATATAATAATTATACCATTCTTATTTGTGCCACAAAATCATAAACCATACATCATAGCATAACCCATGAAATTAAAATGGGAATCTTAAACATCGTGACATTATAAAACAATTCATATAAGATAAAGGAATTCATAAAAATAATTCCATCACAACATAATCATTTCAATGTAAAAATAGGGATAGAAACAAAACCCTATATTATCTTAAATGGAAAATAATTTTGATAAAACACTTGAACTCCATTCTTGAGGAAAATAACCTTTCTTCTTCAAAAACATTTTTCATTTCTTAACATTTCATACAATTTTAAACTAAAAGAAGTTGATTAAAAATAAAAATGAAAACTTGTAAATGAATCTTCTTGGAAATAATGTTTTAAAAATCCATTCATTCCGTATATGTTAATGAAAACATTCTTCTCTTACATTTGTCGGAAAAGTCAAAAAGTACCTTGTACGAAAAACGAAAAAATATTGCTTTCATGTCCTTTACTAAAAACTCACCGAAGGGTAAAATTGTATTTAAAAAATTGTAGGTGTATGGAAAAAATATTACATATTGAGGTAACATGGATGTGGATGATAAAATACACCCCAGTAAATACCAAAGTATAAACAATCTCGGAAAAAAATGAGATTGTGATATTTTCCCTTACCTTAGGTCTGATTTGCTTCGTAAGTGTCTGAACCTCCTATATAATGATTTAAATAATGTAATTGACTTATTCCAGATTCATACTCATTGTTATGATATCATATATGGTCATATTCTTAGCTTCGTATTAGTAATATTTCATTTCTACTTGTTATTCGGGTGTTTATTACTTTTTGTTCTTATGCGTGTTTTGTCGAATAAATTCTTATTCTTCTCTTTAGGTTATAGATACCTCATTTCCAGAATGGTATTAGTGTAATCTATATCATATTTATTTATTCAATTCATTTATATAATCATTATTCAATGAAGATCATTTAGAACGAATCGCATCACATCGTGGAGACGGTATTCCGTACGTACGCACGAGCGATGATATCGTTCACATGATCGTGGAATTGTATTAGAGTGTATGTAAACTATTTAAGAATCAATACCACTTTAAAATAATAATATATAGTTATTTATTTTCACCATTATACCCATCCAAGTAAGGTGGTGATGGAAAATAGATTACACCACGACGTGGAGATGGTATTCCGCACGTATGCACGCGCGGTGATTTCGTTTTACGTAGGATGGATAGATGGTGAAATAGGGTTGTTTCATACATATAATAAAATATAAGTATATGTGTGATACTGATGTTATTACTTCATATCAAAACAACTAATGAAGAAGAAGTAGAAGAAGAAATAGAGTTGATAGAATCGGTAACGGACATTACCTCTTCTTTGAAGCGCCTCTCTGAGACCTCCTTTTAAGGAACTAAAATTGGTCTTTGAAGAAGACCAGGACCTCTAGGATGTTTCTAGGGAAGTGGGAAAGTTAAATGGGCAGGGTTTGGACGAGCATGAAGGCTCAAATTGGTGTGATTAAGAGAGAGAGGAGGTGCCCTTTTATAAGGGAGGAGAGGGCCACCTTTAGAAATATAAGAAATATTAGTTTATATTAAATCCCAACCCCACATAAAAACTTAAAAAATGACTCATATGCAAAGATTAGATGAGATAGGGTTGTAATATCATCAAAAAATAAAATTTATACATTTTAGGAATTTATTTTAAACATTATCATCTTGATTTATCCTTATTTATCAATTTAATTTTATTTGTGGTAATAATATTCTAAATTTTAAATTATTATAAATAATTACATATGTGTTTTGAATTTTCAATAATTTGACACTTAATGACATTTTCGACCATATAAATTTTAATTTATAATTTTTAAATATTTTTGTGATTTTTAAACAATTTTATAATATGTTATTTTTATAAATTAACAATACTGTCAATTTTGACACTATTCATTTATTTAAATTTAAATAAAATATATACAGAAGTTATGTTCGAAATATAATCTTTAATATATTCATAAAATGTCATATGTATCTATAAAATTAGTGTATCACATTAAATAGTTCATATAATATATATTTTAATATTTTTAAAACCAATTATTTGATATTTTAATTAATAAAATAATTTCAACGTCACTATTGTGTCATAATTAATGATAATTATTTAATACCTAAAAATTCTAAATAAAATCCTAATATGTATATAATTTTATTAGATTTCTGAAGACTATTCATGTTAGAAGTGTCATTAAGTTTATCACTAAATTAAAATTATCATACTTATAAGATTTATGAAAGTAACATGTTGTCACATTCTTTGGTTATAATAATAATTAAATTATTTTCATTGAAAAAGTCCATTAAATGAATATAATCCGACCCTTAGGTGATATAGGTCGACTTTTAGTCATAAAATAGGATTTTTTCAGGTGTTAGGGTAATTTTATAATCTTATATTTATCCTTAATTACCCGATTTACCTTTAACTATGGTAAATAAAATTTACCGTAGTTACTATTCATAATGCCCAAAAATAAAAAGTAGCATATTAACATAATTTGGACCCAATGATTCCAAATATGGAATCCATTCTTCAAAATTAAAAACATATAAGTTACAGTAAATAATTTAAAATAAATCCAATTGTTAAGAAAACGGGTTTTAGAAGTTAAAACATTGCCAAAGATTGAAATGTTTTTACCTATGAATTCAATGTGAAATTAATGCTAATGGCATACATTATATTAAATGGTAATAATATATTCTATTTATACTTTAAAACCATTAAATATTACAATTTAACCATATAATTTATCTCAATGAAAAAAGTTGTTTTTAATTAAAAATTACCATATTTTCACTATTCATCAAAATATGCATGTTATCAGAAAAATATAAAAAATGTATCCAAAGTAAATTTTTATACCTTGATTCAAAATAAGAATTCTATTTTGTCAAATTGAACTTATAATAATGTCAAAAACTAGATTTACTGTGGGTGCGCCATCAAAAGGAGGCAAAACTGCATTTTTTACAAAATACTTATTTTACCTGAAAAATTCATTTTGGTCTCCTACAATGTTCTAGAAAATGTGTATGATGAATAATAAAATTGAAAATGTAGTTAATACTATTCATAACGGCTAGTTCATAATAATATATCATTATTTAGTGAAACCCGTTATTGCGTACTACACACGCTATCGAGGAAGGTCGCGATTGCGTGTAATGCAAGCCAAGTCCGTATTCTGTGCTGTGAAAGATTCCATTGGTGTTGCGTATAACATAAGACATAATAAAATTCTCATAAAATCTCAGGATGTTACATATTTTGTTCCCACGACATAGTGATCCATGTATCACACAAATTGTGTACCACTGGGTATATGGTGTGTCACACCCCGACCATAGACGCATATTATTTTTTTTCTTTTCTCGGTCCCACATCTTCTGGAAAGAGTTGGGTTTGGATCTAGGTTTGATGTTTTTGATACTTTGATATTTTTTAGCGGGTCTCGAGCAGGTGCACGGTCACCTCAGAGCTGGTGGTGACCATGTGTTTAGTCCTACAGACTACGTGGTTGGCCGATTATTATTATTATTCAAAATTAAATGAAACAAAGCTTACATTTTAATTATCATTTTTTTAATATTAGTACTATTTTTTTGTTATTAATATTATTAAAATTATTATCATATTTATACTAATACTAATAATATTATTATTATTATTTATAAAATAATTTTTTAATAATTCTATTTTTGTTATTAATATTAGTATAATTAAGTTAAAAATAGATGTATCCAGCCCTAGGGGGTGTCACCCCCACCCCTCTTTCTCGCTAGATGTGCACAGTGCACCCGGAAGCCCCCTCCCTCTTGTTTTCCAAGGCATGGTGCAGGGAATTAGACACCTGCCGACACCCCTGGCCTGACACCCCTTCCTCTGACGTAGCACTCTACTGCCTCATCTAGTTGTGCCAACCCACGCTGGTTCTCCAGAGGCCTGTGCACAGTGAACCCCTCCCCTCCGCCCTTGCTCTGGCGGCCTGACCTCACCGTTCTGGACCCCTCCTTCACCATCACTCTGACCGACTTCCCAACTGTGTGTACCTCTCTCCCCACAGGACCAGACAACTAAACCCCCAAAGTCTTCCTCTCATAGAGCATATAACCACCCTCCTGTGAACCCAAACCCCATGTCGAGTAGTTTTTCATCATGGCCCAAACTCATTTCTAGCACCACCGCCTTGCTCCATCATGGTCGCGATCTTCCTCGCAGGAAATCCTCTCCTCTTCTAGTTTAGATATATTTTATTTCATCTAATTTGGTGTTTTACTTCATGTTAACCAAATTCTATTATTACAGTTTGTTATTCTCATGCTTTGCTTGGTGTCTAGGGGCTGTGTTTGGTCCACAGAGTGATGTTCTTCCTTCCATTGAGGTTTCATCACCTTCACAAGAATTGAGGTAGGTGAATTCACATATTTCTTATATATAGCACTCCGGTAAAGATTGGGCTGTTTATTTTAGTTTTATGACTTGTTTCGTAGCTTTGTTATGCCATTAATTAGCTCTCTATAGAGTTCTTAAATTTTTATAATTGGTTAAAAATATGTTTTGAGTGGGTTCCTTGTTCACATCTTCATGTTTCTATGATGATTTCTTTGTTTAGGTTCCAAATATAGTTTTTATAATTTTTAAAATATAATTCGCTTCCCTATGACTTTCTTGTATAGCTTTTTTTATGCTTTGGCATTGATGTAATTTTTTAAAATTATTCCTTCATGTGATTTTTTGATTATTCTTATGTTTTATACACTAGGGGTGTTAATAAAATGTGATATGAGATTTTAAATTAAAAATATGTCATTTGGAGTTTGTTGCCTTAGTTTTATTTTATAAAAATGATGAAAATGTGATTTGGGTTTTACTTGTGTACTTTGTGATTTTTTTAGATTTGGTTTTTGAATTGTATATTGATTTATTTGTTTGGATTAAATTTTATTTTAGGTATTTTTTGTGTTTTTGAGTCTCGGGGATCTATCGTAGGGAGTTGGAATTGGTTTTGAAGGCGCACACGCATGTTCCTAGGTATGGAAATGTATAGATATATATATACATCTTCTGAGTGTGTGTACCCTTGTGGTGCAGGGGACACATGGATCAGTTTAAAGGTGTATATATATACACACATGGAAGTGTGTGCGTGCGTCTGAGAGGGATGTTTCTTGAGTTATAAAGTTTTGGCTTGACTTCCTTGAGGTAGGCAAATCCATGCATTTCCTTCCCATTTCTTGTCCGTAATGCATGATGTTTTTGTTAATTTATTATCTTGTGATGCGTCTCCATGGTACCTCTTTAAAATGTTTTGTGCTGTTCTAAATTTGTTTAGTGTTGTTAAAGATAGGATTTTACATGAATCTTAGTTTATGCCTTGTGGATGATGCCTTAGGTGTTTTTAAATTTCCACTTGTTCTTTTTTTGTGAAATTTGATGTTTGGGTTGGGTTTTTCCCATATAAATGTTTTTTTAAATTTTTATGAAACATGTTTTGGATTTTGTTTGTGAATTGTGGTGATTTCCCTGGTTATGGTTTGGTGTTTGTCTAAAAATGAGCTTTTGGTTTATTAACTTGTGTGGTATTTTATAAGTGACGGATATGGGTTTTTTTGGGTTGAAAACAAATGGTGTATTTATGAAATATGTTTTCAAATGTTTTGGTTGATTTTTGTAAGAAACCGAATCTTCGTTTGAGGTATGTTTCCCCTTTTCTGGAGTTTTTGGAAAAAAATGATGTTTCTAGAAATTTTTTAAGTACACACCGTGTACTTTCTGAGTACACTCTCTGTACTCTTTTCCCGCACGATGTCGTGTGTTGGCCATGTCCGGGCCACACACACGGTGTGTAGGGATGACGTGGAGGCTGATTTTGGTGGAGTATAGAAAAACCCACTACACTCTGTGTACTTTAAAAGTAAACGCCGTGTACTTTCTTTTCATTTCATTAATCAGACCGGGGTCGCTCCTAATGCTCATAAACATCTTGTTCTCTGCCTAATTCCGTCCAGAGCGTTCGAGGAGGTCGATTCTTCTCTGAGCCACCGATCCTTCACCAGTTGTCCGAATCGAACTCCATCTATTGCAGAAGAATCGCAGCGGTGAGTTTTTTTCTTCTTTGGCCTCGTATCCTGATTCTTCCTCTCGTGTGAGTTATCTGAGGTTGAACGTTTTAGACTTTTTTGAAGATCTACTCCGTTCTAGGCCAATTCATGGGCTGAGGTTCAAGTATGTTGATCTTCGAGGATCAAGGTTGGTGGTTTGTATCCCTATGCTGATGTTCTTTGAGTTTTGGTTGCAAAAGTTCCAGAATCCCATGTATAGGGTATCCCGGGTTAAGGATTTTGGTCCTATTGTTTTTTTCCCTAGATTTCTTGTTAGATTAGGATTAATTGTTGCTAACATATGCTTGGTTTCATGTTTGAGGATCACCCCATAGGTGTTTCTCCCTCTGTTTGGCTGTTTATCACCGTTTGGAACCGTTTCCCTGTGAGGCAAACCCTATTGCAATTGTTAGTTACTTTTTATCGCTAATAAAATGTGTTGCCTGCTGTTTAAATTCTTTTGATGCATGGTAGCTATTAACCAAGTAGTTTAATTTAATTAGGGCTTCTGAGAGCCGATTACGCACGACTGTACTTCTCAGGGCTGTGAGAACCTGGTACAAGAGATCAAAGAGGTAATAGATGATTAAGTGCTTCCCTAGAGGGTCTGTTGGTTTTAGTTCATACGCAGGACCTATGGTAATAGGACTCTGTGCCTCCTAAGAGTGTTCCTAGTTACCCATGCATCGAGACCACATGAGGAATTAGATGTAAGTTCTTCCTCATAGAGCCTGTAGCTATCATTTCAAGACTATTGGGGTAAGAGAATCCTAGAGTGTATGTGCCTTGTTTGATTGCTAGACTATAGGGGTCTACTAGTTTGAGCCACTGAGAGAGTCAGTGTAAATTTTTTATGGTTGTTTGTGATGAGTCCACCAAGCCAAACAACAAGCTTGGGGTTTTGTACTGTTTGTGTTTAGGTAATCTTTTGAGATACTTGTTGTGTTACTAGTTTACCTTGGAATGGATATTTTTTGAACTTTCCCTAGTTGTTTAATTAAATGAATTTGAATGGTTTTGTTAGGATTATTTACTGTTGTACTCTTAGTCCATAACTGTACTTATTTTCCTTTACTTTTTATATATTACTCATTGAATGTTGGCCACAAATCTTATGGTGGTTGCCTACTGGGATTAGTCTCACACCCTGTTTGGGTCCTGATTTTCGGCCCAAACAGATTATATGGTTGCAGGTGTAGGTAGGGATTTTGGTCCTTCTACCTAGGGTACTTGATTGCTTGTTGGAGCTAGAGAGCATGGAACCGGCCTTTGGCTCGCGATGCTGCTGGAGTTGTTGTTTACATTTAGTACTAGGGTTTCAGTTGTATTTCAGAACGTTTTTTTACTACTTTCCATAGATACATGTACCATTCAACATCATTATTATATCAGACATTGCTTCTACTTTTAGTTCAACTATTGTATGTTATTTACTGCTTCCGCTATTGATTATCATTATTCATCCACTGCATACTTTACCAAATGAGGTCATAGTTTCCCCACTTACTCACCATGGTCCTCGCTTCTAGTTGGAAGCCTCTGATGTTTGGGGAAACATGCTTCAGTTTATGTGGAAAACTGGGTACGGGGCACCAGTCTTGTGGCTCTGGATTCAGGTCATTACAAAGTGGTATTAGAGGGGTTTTCTTCTTTTTTATTGCCTTACTATTTTGCAACAATAGACAGGGATATGAAGAAATGGGTAGTTAGTATTTAACTGTGCCCGGGAGTAATTAACCCATTTACAGGAAAAAGCTACATTACCTCGTAATTGCAATTTTCAGTTTTTCAAGTGTTAAAGTTTATCATATTTCACCATTGGGTGATGCACATGTTTTGTGCTATTAAATTTTATATGATTGCGGTTCTATTTTGTTGCAACCCGATGAGATGATGGTGTTCCATCTCATGCATCATATAGGCACTAGGTAGGAAATCAAATTTCGTGCATTTTACCATTCCATCTTGGGTGCATTAGAATTTCATGTTGTTGTGATAGATGCCGTGATAAATTATCCATGCTGTTGTGATAGTTGCGGTGATAGACATACTTGTTGTACTGATAGAGTATTGATTATTTTACAGCCTATTTAGCATGGACGCCAAGCTCTGGTCTTAGAGGTGTTATGGGCCCTCGAGGATTGGAATTTTCCATATCATTGGATTGTTATGTTGTTTCCCTGTTATATGCATTTTTATGATGCCATGCTTCGATTCGCAGAAAGTATGGGCCCCACAGATCAGAATTTGGCGCATAGATGTTTGTTTTTCAGTGTTTCTGGCGTTCGGTGCAGTTTTTGAGCTACTTCCCAATAGTTCCTGTCAATACTAATTCATAATGTATAAATGAAACATATGTTTTCCACACTCTATGCATTTGTGTCAAAGACCATTGCGTCCTACATTTGTCTCAACCCCATTCCTCCTGCTCTCTGATCCTAGATTGGACCACCTGGGGTGGTGGTGCAAACTCATTCCGCCTTCCACCTCCTACTACTCCACCATATATTCTTCCACATCTTCCACTATTTGTACCTCCTTGATTGAAATGTTTCCACTACCAATGTGGTCTATTGACTGATTCCATCTTAGCATTACAATGGGTTAAACAATCTCTATCACAATGTCTTGGTCCCTCATAAGTGTATCATGTCTTCTCCTATGGCTGAATAAAATAGACCTGAAATCCTTAAGCCTTAGAACCTTCATCTTGGTATATACTTCTAAATAATCTTGTTTGACCATATCCCTAAGCCTACCACTGGCTACTGGCTACCAATCCAGCTATTGAGGTATAATCTCCCGCATTCCCAGGACTAATGATTGGAGTATTCTCAGCTAGAAACTTCTCCACCACCAAGACCCACTCCAGCACACTATAATTGATGGGAATGTATAGTGGAACTATTTATGTCAAGATCACCAAGATAAATCCCAGGTCAAATGTCTATTCTTGGAAAAATGGATCTGAGACCATATCTAAGGAGTAACACAACAAGTCTATGAACCTCTCCTAGTATTCTTCCACACTCATGTTATCCTACCAAATCCGCAGAATCTCATGGATACACACTAACCTCATTGTGGCCAAAATAAACCCTCAATGAAATGATTCCGAAAATATAACTAAGTGAGCATCACCTCCTCATGGGTCAGTGTCACAAGACTCCACCATCTTCCAGTTGAACCAGGAAAAATGATTACCTCTAGGACCGACATCAGATCGAGAGGTGTCATTACAAGGTGGAAACACAAGAGCTATTCATCGGCTTCCTTGAGTTATGAATCAGCATAGAAAATCATAGGCCACTACCACATGACCTCATTAAGCACACTCATCATACATGTATCCCCAACCTGCACTACCAGAACAACCTGCTACTTGATGGGTGGGGTCTGAACTGGAAGACCACCCAGAGGTCCAGCCTCAGAACTAGTTCCCTACACTAAAGCCTCAACTCTAAGTGTATCATCACCACAATCCCACCGCAGAACCTTATCTAGATATCATCGCAGAGTAATATTGAATGACAATCAATATGGACAACGTTTGAAGAGTATATTTGGAGAATTCAGAAAATAATTATAGGAAAAACCAAATACCCAGTCCTATATAAAGCATATACCTTGATCTCCCTGCAACCTGTGTCCCAATGAACTGAGTCAAAAAGATGGTAATCAGAGTCATGGTGAATGGATACATTGGTCATCGCATTAAAAATAGATTCCATATATTGAAATGTAAACTTGAAACATCCTAAAACTATCTCTATGTAACCTAATCAATTCTCATGACATTGCGGTCCAAAAGTGGAACCCTCTCTAATACAACATTATCATGAACCGACCAAATGGGGATTGAGAATTGACTCCCCTATACCACCTCCAGAGGCTACGGGTTGGTGATGAGGACCAAGTAGGCTATTAGATACATGTGAGGCCATATATTAAGGTATTTTTATGTGCACACAAACATAAACCTCCATGAAATAGTGTAGAGATATATAAACTGAAAAGAAAATGAATGAATACATCTATCCCAAACCATAGTAAATTAGATGTAAAAAGGGAAAAATACACACCCATAAAAAATAATAAAATCATCCAACATGATCAAATGGATGGGTTAACTAAAAAATTCACCCACCAGAAAGCATCACACCAAGCTTCGGTATACACCCTAGCCGGTCTAGCTCACTAAGATCCTTCTTCTTCGGGTCCTCCAAGAACTCCGTTGAAATTCTTATGTTCTACAAAAGACGCTACTCTTTTGGGAAAATCCAATGAAGTTTTGTGTATAATAATACTCATTGGGAAAAAAACCCCCGAAAATAAAAGGTAGAAACTGAATGGAATCATTCTGCTCGACCTAGCCAGAGGGAACCCAAATGAGAGAGAAAATCCGTCTTGAGAGAATCTGCCGCTCTGCATGACTAGCTAGCTCAAACCACATGGTGTGTCTCACAGTATGTAACTAAATCATAAAGAAACCTAGAAATACACCTAGATATGATCATCTTAGACACCAAGCCTCATGAGGCTCGAACATCATAGTAAGTGATAGATTCTACTTGAGGATTTAAAGGTAACACTCATATAGGAGAACACACTTCATGGTCTATTTCATCCCATATAACACTCATCTGAGAGATACCACTTCATCAGGTACAACCCAGCCATCCTAGATGGATCATCTAATAGATAAAACTCATTCGAGTATCATAAGATGATTGTGAAACACCACAATACCAGGGGCACACATCCTAGAGAACATTATTTACAGGTCATTCCACTATGAATTTCATGATCAAACATTGAGAATATTGATAAAAATATAAGGGATCTATCCCTTCCAAGGTTGGGGATGCTACAAACTGTACTAGAACCAGAAAATATATAAAACCTCGTAATGGGGATCTAGCCTAGGAATCACTAGGGGACACTTTGAACCCAGTCTATAAATCCATAAACCATAACTCCTGGGATAGTGGATCTCTCCAAGGATCCACTAGGTTATACGACCAACAAAATTAGGTATCACAAAGATCTCACAAAAAAATGGACCACTCCTAGGAAGTACAAGGGGATACCACAACATCCTGGAGTTCTTAATACTCAAATAGAGGATCTTCATGTGTGTATTGTTGGTCACAACAATTCAAAAAACCCCATATCTTATAATTCGTGCAATAAGAGTTCGTATAATTAATGATTCCAAAAACCTCCATAAAATTTCTGATGAGTAGGGAATCGTATAACCGAGGATTTCTCAACTCTATTGAAACTACCTTCTACATAGGATATTGTACTCTCGCTGATACCACAAACCCTACAAGCCTATCATACTAGATTGGGGATTTTCTCCCACGTAGTGTTGGTCAGAGAGATTCCATGAACCTATTCTGGGGAAATTATATGCTAAAGCATCCAAACCTATCCTTTAATGAGGGATAAAAAAACTTGAACGAAATGATAGAGGGTCCCACCCCAACCTCTTAGAAGGGATGCTACAACTCTATCGAAGATCACCCAATTGAGGGGATTACAATCATGTACTAAGGATGTAATACCACACAAAACCTCATAGGGATGAACCAAGGAAGCTCACTCAATTGTTGATGGTCCAAATGTCTCTATCCCAAGTGATCAAAAACATCGCCTCATCAAGTATCTTTTAGGCCCAAACTATGGCCACCATCATGTTTTTCATTGAAAAATTCCCAAGATATGCTACTCGTGGGACTGAATCGAAACTCTGAGAGAGGAGATATGTCTGGAAAAAACACCTTTATGGGGAGACTACATAGAATTTAAGGGGGTATATATGGTGTGTGACCTCACCTAAACATCAGGTCATGTCCTCTGAGTGCACATCTTGGATGGTAATGAGGGACTAAATTGGGCATACTAGTGGTACATAGAATGTCTCACATCACATAGGCCCCGGATGTGTATTCCTTTCACACGGCTCAACCAACCAGGTTCGAAACATATCGTGTACCATTGGGTACAAAGGATGCCCCGAATACATGGCCGCATGGACATGTATCATTCACATGTCTATTTCTAGATCCTCGGGCCCAAGTACTCTAGTCATGTACTTTTACACAATTGTATAAATTCACATGGTTTTCCTATCCATGTCCTCATGCCACATGAAATGGGGTCACTACACAGAACGTAACTCCTATATACATCATGTAATCACAAAAACTCATCTTATCTAAATGAGAATAAAACACGACTTTTCCCTCTGATCAACACACTGTGTAAATGGGAAAATCCATCATAAATTCTATATAAGCATCCTGAATCGCCCTTGTTTCCTAGGAATCAATCAAATCTAACCCCAAGAGGTCCCCAACAAGAATCTATGGTATCCATGGTGTTAAAATGATGCATAAATAAGGTGATCAAGACTTAAACCCCAAATTTCTTACCTCTTGGTTAAAACACTAGATCTTCGAGGTGGAATCAGTGTTTAGAAGCTACTATTGCATGAACCAGAAGTGACCTCAATCAAAATTGAAGATGTCTGGTGCCTTATTTTCTCAATTTGGTACTCAGGTCATCTATCACTTGAAGTGGAATAGGGAAATGGGATCCATATATGTTAACCAAATGGAATATGGGGACGGGGATTGATTTAATTTTTTTAATCAATCCTCACAATTAACTCCTCACCAACTCACTTCTGACCAAACTGCCTCCATCGAAAAAGTTTATGTCGTTCCTAGGGTAAATACAATTATTTGATCCCAATAGCAGTACAAAAAATAAGATAGGAGAATACTCTCAGGTGTTATTCCATGTCTCAATTGAAAATTTACACATGTGTCAAAATCTTTTTAATATTTTTTTATTATCGTGCCAAAGCTCTCTAGGCCCTAGAATCCCACGCCAACTCAGCACCTAGATTTGAAAATTTTCCTAGTCATATTCCAAAGTCATATGGGTTAAACCAGAGTCACTATAAGAAACCTTGGATCAAACTAGGCTACATCCAAATATCATCAATGTGTAGGCCAAATCATATCCCAAATGAGAACAACATCACCATTGAGAATCTTCATGCTAACAAAAGGGTAAAACCACCAATAAGGGAGAAGAACATACCATAGATTACCAATGGAGATCAACTGAAATCAATGTATAGAAGTAGTAGGTACCCAAAAAATTACCTAGGCATTGGAAAAAATGTCAGGGATTATTTTTGGTTGAATAGAGGAAATTATAAAAAAAAGAACTTAAAACATGGAAACCCTCTGGTTTCACATTCTGTAAACATTACATGGAATTTATTCCTTGGGTTTTCAAAAAATTACACCTTTCCCAACAAAATAAGTCTCTTTGGTATTTATTTAATACACATCATGAATTCCACTTACATAATGTGTAATTCATCTCTTGGTTTTACCCTATTTTGATTTACAAGCAGTGAACTCACCGAATGTAAAAGTAGTGAAACACTAGTTAACATCATGTAAACGTTATATGATTTGAATTCTCATAAGTTCCCCTATTGCAACTATATCCTCCCACTTAAACTACTAGAACCTCCATTAAACACCTACCTCAAAAAAAATATTTAGGTAATGGTTTGTAAAGTAATGGGTCATTACATCAGATACCTCTAAAATAATTCTCACCCTTGAGAATCCATGAACAATCCTAAAAGGAAAGGGGTCCAAACAACCACCCTTTTAGAAACCTCTCATGGATATCTTCGCACCTCAAATGATACTAGTAGGGGTACATGTCAAACTAAACAACAACAAAACATCTCACTCATCCTCATCACCACATAGCCACATCTACCAAACTATTCAATCTCCAAACCGCTCAAACCAAAAACTGTCACAAGAAAACAAATTCACTACCCCAAATATTCAAATCAAGTAATTATATCCTCCACATCAAGATACCACCCACTCAGGGTGGAACTGAATTTTCTGTATAGGTTTTATCACATAATAATATAATGCATCTGAATTTGGAATCATTTCATCCTTTTTCAATATATCACAAATTTATCACACAATGTACATCATAAACCAAATAAAAGAGATTATCTCATAAGATAGAGGGATCAATAAATCACATCATAAAGTAAAACAGATCAAAGAAAAACAAAAAAAAAGGTTCTAGGTACATGGAATGTATATGCATAAATCACTCCAAGTTAATCTCTTTTAGGCCACCATGCCTCCACAACATGTGAAACAATGGTATTTGTTCTTATTCATGGAACTTTCTCCTAATGATCCCAGATCTTTATTTGTCAGTCCATGAATTACACGTCATCTTAGATATCAAACTCTCCATATTCAATGAAATGGGATTCATCGTGATGATACTGATAAATCTTAGAGACTTGTAATATGTCAATGATCCTCTCCAAACATAGTGGAAATGAAAACAATTATGCCAAATTTCCCAAACACCTCAACAATCCCATAAAACCTGGGAAAATTATTACTCCCCCTACCAAACCTGAACTACCCATATCGAGGGGAAACCATCAAGAACACATGGTCCCAAAACTGTAATTCCAAAATTCCTTCTCCTATAATCGGTATAAGAATTATTTTGGTTATGTTCTTCTTTCATCCTCTTATGAACAAGCTAAAACTTCTCTATTGTGCTCCAAACCAAATCAGATCTGAATACCAATGCCTCCCAAACCGCCATCTATCATAACATAGAACAAAATAGTCAACCATAAAAAGAATCAAATAGAGACATGAAAATAAAATATTGATAGTTGTTTTTGTATGAAAACTCGATCAATGGTATGTGGAATAACCAAGATACACCACGGTCCAAAATGAAGGCATGTAACATATCCTCCAACATCTGTGTATCCTGCTCTCTATATCCATCTTTATAAGAATAGAAAGTAGCGTTGAGGCTTAACTGAGTGAAAAAAATAATATTTTAATCTTATCCATAATTGTAAGGTAAAACATACATCCCGATCTGAGATAATAGACCTTATAATTCCATGATGATACACCACATCATCCACATACCTCTTATCAAAATAATATATTATTCTCAACTCCTTGATCACTAAGAAGTAGGATTATTTCTTTAATAGATCCCCGATCTACCAGATAACATCATAAAATACATATTCTCGGGGGTAAACCTACGATGAAATCCATAAAAATTTCATCTAAATCCCACTTCAGAACATACAAAGGATGCAAAAAATCACCAAGAACATGATACATAGCCTTTACCTACTGAAAAAAACACATTT
This sequence comes from Viscum album, assembly GCA_963277665.1. Classification (NCBI taxonomy): domain Eukaryota; kingdom Viridiplantae; phylum Streptophyta; class Magnoliopsida; order Santalales; family Viscaceae; genus Viscum; species Viscum album. The sequence continues at coordinate 1,019,923,345 of OY728137.1, read as the reverse complement.
CCATAAAATCTACCACTGAATGTTTCATTACATTCCACCAAAACTGCATCCTCATACCACAATACATCTTGGATACTCCTAGGTGTACCTCCAATGGTGATGTATGAAACTCATGAAGGACTCACTCATGAATCTCTATCAGAAAAAATAGTTCCCTACAAAAAAATCTTGCTCTAACCATCCTCCAACCATCCCTCCAGAGCATCAACAAGACCAACATGATCACACATCACCTCTACCTCTCTATCTCCCTACTAGGACTCCTCCACCATATACTTCAGAGTATATTTTACCATTATCTGAAACAATCAGCCTCAACTAGAATCTTCAGTTACATCTCTGTGAATCCCTATGAACTTCTCTATATCCCTCCATGTATCTCCAAACTCCCAAAAACATAATTCCTTAAATTCAATATTAATTCATTAACCACAACATTCACTTTTACGGAGGTGTATGAGATCTCAAAATAATGATCCCAATGAAACTCCTTCCACTACCTCTACCAAAAATTTAGATCATTCTGAGAAAATATTTACAAGAAAAACTCTTGTGATCCGTGAATAACACAAAGTGGTCCCTAATGATGTAATTCCTTCATAACATCAGAAATAACACAGCCACTACCAGCTTTATATGATGAGTGGAGTATTCATGTTCATGGGGATGTAACATCCTAAACCCATAATAGATAAATACTATCCTCTTTATAAAAAACGTTTCCCAAGCCCAGATAGGAAGCATCACAAGTCAACTTAAACATCACACCCCCCTTCAGAAACTGAATCACAGGAGAACATACCAACATCCACTTCATGTAACAAAATTATTCCAGGCACAAATCATTCTACATAAAATCCTGGTATTTCTCAGTCAACACTGATAGTGGGGATTCTACTCAAGATAAATATTTCATAAACCTCTAATAATAGCTTGTGAGTCTAAGGAAACAATGAGCCTCTACCACGTTCTTAGATTTTTTTTAAAGAAAAAACTTCTTTGACCATTGATTGGTCTACTACCAGACCCTACTGAGACACCACATGTCCATAGAAAAGCCACTATTTCATCCAAAACTCATACTTGAATAATTTACCACAAATATAGTGGTATTTATGGACCTATAAAATATCTCTGATATGCTTATAATTCTTCACCTATGACTTTGAGTAGATGAAGATATCATCCTGGAATAAAAAATGAAATTGTACAGGAACTCACGGATCATGGAGATTATAATCCTCAGGAATACAACTGGTGTGTTCATAATATTGAATAGATTTAAAATAAACATAAGGTTCCCATACCTAAATATGTCGAAATTCATTACCATGTCTCAATGATATATGGACTTTTTAACTAGTTCATAGAGGAACATTACCTAATTCAAGATCAAATAGTCTATACACAATCTCATACTACCATATTCATTCTGGGAGAACATCACTATAGAACCCCACAGAAACACACTAGTCATGATAATCCATTCTATATCAAATCTTCTATCTGAATCCTAAACTCCTACATCTCAGAAGGTGTCATTTGATAGGGATCCATCAAGATCTGAGAAGCACTGGGCTGAAAGTCTATCCAAAAATCAACATCATATCAAGGGGATAGCAACATAACCCCCTCAGAAAAATCATCCAGGGAATCCCCAAGGACCCTAGGGACATCCACTATCCCAACATACCCTAATTACACTAAAAACTCATTCATCAAATAACGAAAAATATCTACATTCCAACTACCCATGTGAAAACCCTGATCACCAATGAAAACCACACTCTGTCCATCCACATCTGATAAAATGAATCTAATCTAGAATAAATCAATAAGAGAATGAATAAATTACATAGAATAAATAACAAGGATAACATTTTATAGCTAAATAATTAGTAAAAAATTGTCCCCATGGGACTGATGTGGTCCAATCATTAGTCTACATCCTCATAACACATAAAAAAAATTTGTTCTAGAATCCAACTAGTGTGGTAAACACCAGGGGAATGAGAGGACTCTCTACATAAAGTCTTGGATCATGTAATAAAGTGGGTACCAAAATGGAGTGTGAATCTAATGAATCAAACAATTCAAAAAAAAATGTTACTAAACAAACTAAACATACCTTTGAGGATCTCTACCCCCTTTGGAACATCCACCTCATCTCTGTGGAACTGACTATTCCTAACTCCTATTACTATTTTATAAATACCACCTCCAGGACCACACTCAGGTTAAGGTACTTGAACATGAGGAACATCTGTAGGTCTTTTTCTACTCACTATATCTCCCATAAAAAGAGTGTAATCCTACTTCCCCTACCGCTAAAACGGTCTCAGGGTAACTATTTTTGTGCCTAACAATGAACTGATCCACCTCTACAAAACTATGATTAGGGAATAGCTAGACACTAGTTATGGAGATGTCTATAAAACCCACAACCAAAACTGACTAGCCAAATAACTCTAGTAAAAGCATGAAAAAACACTAGCCTTATAAAGCTGAAATGAAAACAAATGAGTTTTAATCCCTGAGGGTAAAAACCACCAAGGTCTCTGTTCCTATTACCTACCATTGGAAACCCTTCTCTTTAAGAAACACTACGGTTCCCCACTCATGTAAAAACTTCTTTGGGAGTGCATCACCTTGATCACATCATTCTTTCAATGGACATCAAGATACATTGGAAACATAAAATGAGTTACTATATACTAGATCAAAGAATGTAGTGCCTCCTCAAGATGTCTCTCATGATACTTTTCATCTAGAAAAAAGATATATTGGAGAGTGAAAATTTTCCTTGAACTTGATTCCCAAATCTCATACTAACATATGATAACGACCTGAGATCTTCACACACAAATATTACATATATTTATATGAATATTCAATAAATAAAAATACTAACCATGATAAAACCATAATTTTTAGAGTATTTTGATATTATATATACAATATTTTTATTTTATTAAATATTTTCAACATCTCCCAAAAATATATTCTCACTTATTAATCATCTTTGGAAAACCATACATAAACATTTCTCCATCACCTGGGGAAGGAAACATAAGAAAGGGTGAGCTCATTGGCAAATTAAGGAAAATCATATGATTTGTTAATCAATGATCATATGAAATAATAAGATATGAATAAGGTTATATGATCATGGTCAGAAATTTTTAAGTTCATACACAACCTATCATAGATCATAAACATGATTCATGGAATAAACATTAACATTTTAGAAAACATAGATCATATGAGTGATAAATCAATATAAATCAATCACGATCCCCAATATCATGTCATAAAAGTTTTACACCTTCACAAATATAGAAAACCATATCACATGTCATGATTAAATACCAAGATGATCAGTATAGTAGATCATGACACACTTGTTTCCAATAGTGGATCACGACGCACATGATTCACAAAGTGGACCAAGCCGATCAACTTGTTTCCCATTTTATATCATGAGATATAATGATTAACCCAATTAATTAGAGGAATACATATGTCCCACCAAACACATAATGAAAATCATACATATGTGTTCCATAGGGTCATAAATCATTCATCATATCAGAACCCATGAAAAAATGGGTTTTATAAACATTACATCATATCATATCCCAGGTAAAATAAATGTGTTTCATAAATATCCTTCCATAAAAATAATAAACAAACCAAAAAATTAATAAGTATAATATAATTCAATAATATCCCTAATAATGAATAAGTAACATGAAATATGGTTATCTTTTATGGAAAATTATTTTCAAAGGGTACATGAAATAATTCTTGAAAAAAAATAAATTTTCAATTTTCAAATCATTTATTTTTAATGTGTATCTCAATTATAATGGAGATAAATTTATTTGAAAATAATATTGTAATATTTTAAAGGAATCATAAAATCATTAATTCATCATAATGGTGGGAAAATCCCCTCATTCTATATAAGTTAAAAAAAATATTCCTTGTAATTTTTTTCAGAAAAGTAAAAAAGAACCTCATTTAGAAAACCAAAAAAAATCTATCAAACGTTTTTGTAAAAATTAAAACATTATTAAAAATTAATTGAAATGACCATATGTGAATTTTAATAAAATTTTAAATACCTATTTTATAAAACATTGACATGAATGAAGAAGATAATTTTAAGGGGAAATTTAAAAAGATTTATTTTTAAAATAAAGTCCCTTATAAATATCATATCATTGAAGTGACAATTAATAAAATGAATACATTATGTGTGAATGATGTAAATCCATATAAAAATTTTTAAATAAAAATTATGATGATCAAAATTCATCTCACACATATTATTAACATGGAATAGTAAATGAAGTATAAGATTAATTCAATGAATGGAAATGGAGTTATCAATTCCCTTACCACTTTGTAATCAATTGAATCATGTTCCCAATAAAAATAATAATTATCAAATGAAACATTTAATACCATGAAGGTAGTGAGATTAATGAAATGATATATCAAAGGTAAGTATATACACTATAAAAAATAAATAAGTGATGAATAAGGTATATGTATCACATTAATAAAAGTGAGATGAGAAACCCTTAACTCATACTTCCCATTAGTTTTTCATACTTTAACATTTATTATAAAAATTTTATGAAGGAGATTAATTCATTATCGAAATATATTAAAACATATAATACCTTAGATGATACTTATATAACATCAATGATTCATTGGGTTTCAACACGGATGTGGGATATGCACCCCTTGATGTTTTGATTGGGGTTTTTAAGGCCCCACTCAATCACACGTAGCGGGTTTACCGTTTTTTGTCTTAACTGAAACTCCAAATGGTTTCATCGTCCCTAGATGGGTATGGTTATACATTCCAAAGGCTGGTGGTCACTTTGTTTTTCATGCCCATTGACTCTTGGGAACTCTCATTGGTCGAGAGGAGGGGTAGTCATGCTCACCCAACCCTTGGAGGGGGGATAATTCCCTTCTTTAGGGATCTCTCATAGATTTATGATATATTAACAAATCACTTTCTAATCTCAATATGGGACTAATTACCCTAATGAAATGACTATAGTTTAGTTCTCTTTCATATGAAAATTATTGAGAACTCTTTAGTGAATTCATCTGCATGTATCTGAGGATCTTCATGATTTTACGATAATGGGTAGTTTTTTATATACTAAAGTCATATATCCTAGTTATTCAAATCATGATTCCATGTAAAGAGGCGTTTAATATTATGAAGAGGGGACTGAGCCATTATGAGGTATTGTAAACAAACTGATTGTTGTAGGAATCAAAACCCACGTAGTTCATTCATCCGAAAATGTTTAATATCATGGAGTGAGGACATATGTTTGGGTCTTGAGAAACCAAATATTTGAGCTCAAACCCTAAGGGGGTGTCCTACATATCCCTAGTATAGAAAGAATCATAATTGTTATAGTTCTCATGGTTTCTTGTCCTTATAGAGACTCGTGTTGAAGATGATATGATTACCACAACTCCCTATGTTCATGTGAGCTATGATCAGTGTGAGAAACAATGGGTATAGAATGATCATTTCATTGTTCATGAAGTAGTACATATGCACTTAGACTACCATGAAATGATTTATGATGGGAATAATGTATCAAAGAGATTTCTCACATATCTTGGTTATGGTAGGAATCAGAGACATCATATCTTAGTGGATGTCTTAGTCTATCGATGGATGAGATATGGTGATCATCTCCTCCGACTCATTGATTCCTTCTAGTTTAGATGATAGAGTTGGGGAATGAATTATATTTAAAGGGGTGTTTTATTTGTGATCGAGCCTTAGGAATGCGTTCTAGGTATCCTGGTTATGGTATGATCAAATTTATCATAGTACGGTTTATGTTTGGTTTACACGCTAAGGTTTCACTATCCCATTATGGAGGTTCATATTTCCTAATGAGGTGTTCATTGCATCCCCCTAATCCCATGTGATCTTTTATATTGTCGATAAATAAGGTGGATAAAATGATTAGACCCATGGCACAAAGATATGGAACTTCTGTATTTGAACTACCCTTGCGGTGTTTGGAATAGAGATCGGGCCTTAAGAATGTGTCCTACATATACTAGTTATGGTGGGAATCAGAGTTAGTGTAATTTATTTTAGGATGAGGCTTAAAAACTCATGTTTCCTTATTGACATGGCATTATTGTCTAGAGGGTTTCACATGAAACAATTGGCGTGTTCTTAGACCCATCGCATGACCTGGTTTGACACATTCGGATGATGTCGCAAGAGTCCATGTGATGTAGTCCAAAGGATGTCATGTTTCATGGTTGAGACCTTTTGGGAGACCTCAAGAGACCTAGATGACATATCTGGAGGGCATCATGTGTCTCAAATGGCCTACCCAGGGGGTTTCAAAATATCATGGTTCTCATGCTATGGGGCCGCTGTGAGATCTTGGTTATTATGTCCAGATGCTTTCACTAGACTCAACATACATGAGTATGCACAGTTATACGACATCGGAAATATGCCTAAATTACATCACATTTCTAGAGTGATAGACCGAGAGGGTGTCATGAGCGCTAGTTTATTGTGTCTAAATGCTTTCGTGACACTCAACTGACATGATCATGCACTATTATATGTGTCAGGTGAGGTTTTCGAAGGACATCACGAGTCCTAGGGGAAAACCCCAGAGGGTGTTGTGTGATCAAGGTGGTGTATATGGGTTGAACTGGGTGACTCGTTTTGACATGCCTTGAGTTTTCCTTGTGTCCCAACTGTTATAATGGAGGACTATTGTGATATCTAGGTTACATGTCCTCATATTATTGCATGTCTTTAGGTGACCCATTTAGAGTGCATGAGGGTTAGCGAGCATTTATTTTTCTTAACTCATCCACTTTTTAATCTCAGTTATAACCCCCATGTAGAAAAAGATTAAGGATAATTCAGTATTCGTTTCTTTTTAGTCTTGCGTGATCTACTGGGATTTCAGTATGTTCTTTTCAAGTCTTTCCATAAGTCCCTCGCATGATCTAGTAAAAATCATGAAAAGCACCTTATGTTTGGAACATGATTGATCTAGATTTCTGCCGGTGTATTACCTGGTGGAAAGTTATCAGTTGCATGACTGGTTGCTCTGAGAAATCCAGAGAGGCTAAGAGTTGAATTTTCCAGAGTCCAAGCATCTAGAGTCTCAGATTCCAATCCATTCTTCATGTTGGAGTGGAGAATTTATAGGCAAAAACATCCTTGTGTCCGGTACTTTTTGTAGTGTATCTATCATGATTCCAGGATAAATTCGGGGTAGGGACCCGACACCACCTAACTTCATGAGTGTTTGTTTTGGACCGCTCCTTCTGTTTGGGTTGATTTTTAGTGATCGAGAGTCTCATTCATCAACAAATCATTTATTAATTTACATCCAATTAATGGGGATTTGATTGATCATGTGGATGTATTAAAGGACTTATATATTGTCAAATTGACATGCCAATAAGACTCTATATGATCCAAGATCTTGTAGAAATTTTTTTTCAAGACCTTAGGTGAATTTTCTTAGGGTCTCACGGGACTGTGTCGTGTGTACGTTGGACACGTCGAATTCCATTCAATGACTGTGAGTACCTTCTTCTTATTCCCGTTCAATAACATTTTCATTATGTGAAAAACATTGTGATTCATATGGGATTTCATGTGTGTTGTCAATCACATTTCTTCTATTTTTTTGGTGATGCATTGTGTGACTAATGGGGGTTATATGGGTAGGCACAATCATTTCATTGGAAAAACATATTCGTTTAACCTTAGTGTTCTAAAAGGGATGTAAGGACATACCTGATAACTTTTTTTAGTGAGGATGAAAATAAAAATGATTTTGTGAGATGAGGTGAACATGTCGCGGAGGTCTCATGGTGTCTCATATGATTCCATGGGTGCGTCGAATGTCTTTCAGTGAATGTGAACACCTCCTGCCTCCCCCATTTATCTCCCCTTTTCATCCAAAAATGTTTCAGAGTTATTGAGAGTTTGTATGAGTAATATCATGGAATTTTAATCAATTTTTTTAGTGATGTCTCACCTGAACAATATTTTTCATATGGTGTGTGCGCAAAGATGTAGAGGATAGGTGTATCCGTCAGTCCTTAGAGCACCAAATGGGATTTCTAGATATACCCATGAAATTCTATGTTGTGGGGTTGAAAAGCTAAAGGGATTCCACAAGGCATGGTGGACATATTGTTGAGGCCATGCAGTATCTTTTAGGTCACCAAGGAATCATGTCATGTATTCTTCATCGTCTGAGAAGACCTCCCCCACCCCCCCTCTATCTCCCTTGTTTCATCCTATAATGGTTTGGAGGTCATGCACATTTTCATAGATGTCACCAAGGGATTTTATGCTTCCCAATGATTATACGGTGCATGAGCTTCTGGACCACTGGGAGTCTCTACCTTTTAATATCATCCCTCTTTACTTTCTAATGATTTTGGGTGGTTTTTCAGAAACATGCCAATGAAAAACTACATGGCCTTGGTGCCCTCATTTTTTTGGTTGGGGATCCTTCACAAGCGCAGTATGGTCTTTCGATGGGGGCTTCATGGGACTTATCATGGGTTATGTTCCATGCATGAAACCTTGATTTGACCTATAAATGGTCTCATGATCGTGAGTCTTTCAAAGGCTCATGATATTCACAGGTCTTGGCCATCCTATCCTTCCTTTCCTTTTGTGGGGAAAATAATATCCACTTTTAGGTATTTCTTCGTTTTGTATTTTTTTTAATGTCTATATAGAGGGAATCAACAAATTCTCCACCCTCTAGAATGATTTATAAGGGGAAAATGACTTAGTTTTGAGGAAAAACAATGTTCTCCAGAGGAATTGGTGGTGCCGATAATTGATGTTTCGGGTGAAAATTGGTCCACCTAGTGTCACATGGTATTCCCAAAAAATGGCCTATATATAGAGGGTTGGAGAGAAATTCATTCCACTTACCACCTCCTTTCTCCAGAGTGATCCCTCTTCCACCTCCATCGTCAGACCCTTCCACAAACCTTGATCGTGAGCCTTGTCCACCAGATCTCTTGAATGTGGATATTTTCTTAAAAGGCACTTTCCTAACTATTCATGAACTAATAATTGATAATTTATTAGACTTTAGATATGAAGGTTAGGGTTTCTTTGAGGGCTTCATGCATTCCATCCACTTGATCATTCACTTGTGACTTGTGTGACTGTTTTTAGGTCATGTGATCCCAAGTCATTAGGAGGGTCCTGTGATTTTCATGATGCCCTGTAGAGGTTATGCACCCCCAAGTCATCTAGATATCAGGTGATCCCTGAAACCTACATGTGTTTTTTGAATATGTTGATTAATCATGTGATGTGAAAAGTGTCTTTGAAATAGTCATGCCTTCATTTTTTAGAAGATTATATGTTCTCTTTATCAGACGTGTACCGCCAACTTGTTTTCCAATGGCTTTCAGTTCCCCCAACATTTATCAACTACGAACAACCAATGGTGCATGATCACCATAAATCGCAATGTCAATCTTTGATACTGCATACATTCTTATAATATGTCCTTTAAGAGGTACCTTCATCCAACATTATAGATTATCCCGTATCTCATCTACTTCCACTATAAGGGATTGTTCTACTAGAGGAAGCCACCATACCTCCCCCAGATTTCAATATCCCATGATACTGGGTATTTAGTTCTCCCAATTGTTTTTAGTCAACCATTACCAAAGATGTTCATCTAGTTATAGCTCAATCTCAAGGTTTCAATTATGTATTGGTCAACTCCCCTCTAGGTTTGGATGGTCATGACTTTACTCAACAACCTATTTCTCAAAGTTATCTGAGTATACTCACAACTTACTGAGATACTCCCAGTGGAATATGGTACTCGAAATGGGATCTCTATCCTATTGGTAATTTCTTGATGAATGGTATTGGCCATTGTTTGGTGAGGTAGAGCTATTTGGAATTCACTGATGACCTATATAGGGTTTAACTTTATGAAGCTGTATGGATATCTCAAATTATCATCCACTACCACCCCGAACATCATCAAGAAATGATTACCAGTTGGTGTCCTAGGAAAAAACATTTCATCTTCCCCATGGTGAGGTGTGTATCAGTTTATGGAATATTCATTAGCTGGGTGGTATTCCTTCTCTTGGCGAGATGTATGATGATTTCTTCCCTAATGCGGACGTCTGGGACAATCCCATAAAAAATTCATTTTTTGTGAGTGATATGCTTTTTATTGTAAAGATATAATTTTAGATAGATAGGAAAATGGGCTCAATTATTTCCATTATGGAATGGATTCGTATTTTTTCATGGAGGCAGGGTTATACCAAATGTTATTCACCCTCATCAGTTCCATTACCAACAAGTACACGATAGGGATGGATCATATTGGGCTATTCTGGAAGATGGGAAATACACCTCATGGGGCTAACATGTGAACTCATAGGTTTCTTCAGATCTTAGGTTGGTAGGTCTTTTTACTTTGTTTCTAAACGGGTGTCTTTTCCAAGCTGGGGACGTGCGCTCAAGAGTTCGTGTGAGCACATTGGGGATGACTATGCGACTTATGGATGAGAGATTTCATAACCTTGTAGTACCTATCCATACACACCTCTAGAAAATTTTGGGACATATTCCGTAAGACAACACTCCTTATTGGATCAATGGCCCCCTCTAGATCCTATTTGGATGTATAAGAGACTATCTTCATTATTATTAATACTAAAGAATTATATGATCCCAAATTCCCCATCCCAGATAGTAGAATATATCTGGGGTTAGGGATATGTCCCTAAGCCCAGATGATGTTAGAGTTCAACTATTCCAATCTGATAGTTTCGACTTTACAACCATTTGTGAACTGAGTTTTCCAATTAAAGATGATGAAACATGTTCTCTCGATGAATGATCTTATGTCGTCTCTCTTTGGGATGGGGTTCTCACATACAGGGTAGATGACCTGATCAACTATGATCTGTACACACCCAACCAATTCACTCTATTTTTGGATATATTTAGAGAGTTTCTCTCATTCTATTGACCAAAATTTGAGGACAATGACATCCTGTGATTATCTACCAATTCTGGAAGATGGTGTCACGTGAAGACATTAGAGTTAATGATCTACTTCCACCCACTAATTCTTCTACTTCCCTTACCCAGTATTATTCCCAACCTTTGATGATATCTTATCCATATTGTGTTTTATTAAAACTAATCTATGGCATGGACAAGCCTCTCGTGTCACCAACCACTTTATATGCGGCATCGATGGAATTGATTGATGATTCATGTGAGGTATAAAGGAAGAGTCCCTGCTCCAATAATGGTCATTTGAACAGTGGGTCACATTCTATTGAGGAGTTTACTCCTCTAGAATAGGCTATGGGAGATACTCATACTAATAGAAATGAATATGTGGTTTACTATCCCATTTCATCACTGATTTGACTAGTTAGTCATCCTTATTTTGTGCATTATTCATCATATTTTAAGGATTTATCACACTGTAAATTGATTTGGGAACACATTATTAACGTAATTACTAATACCCCATGGGAAATATTTTTAAACCAAGGTGAGAGCCTTCTCTATTTTGTTCATGAATTATAGGAGATGGCTTCGACCAACAACCTTTATCTGAAATTATGTATCAGATCATCTTGTACTAAAGAGACATGGTCATGAATGAAAGGGACTTTCATGATTTTGTGAGTCAGGAATCCTTTATTAAAAAAATGAGGGAGATAGTGGGGGAAATAGAGAAGGGTATTCAGTTGTTGTCTGAATAACAATATCAATTCGATGTTAGGATGGCGCAAATATGAAGATATGATGAGACGATTTCCAATTTGAGGTCCAACCTTTCGGCGTTGTCCACCTCATCGGGTACTGCTCAGATGAAGGTTGAAGAGTTGACTAATCTGTTTGAAGCTCTCTTTAATGAGGCAAAAGTGGAAGATGTGGGGAGAATGGAACTCCAACACTGCATTGATGACACTCACCAGACCTTGTCTAATCTTTCCAGTTTTGTTAATTTTCTTTTGTTGGGCCTCAACTTTTGTATTGAACTCCATTTTTATGATGTTTTAGAGAGACTCTGGAATGTGGAGATACCTCCCTATTTTTTCATACTATTAATGGATGTGTTTTTTGATCTTTTACTATATCATTTAGTTCCTTTCATTTGACTTATATTTAATGAAAATGAATTCCTTGAATTAAACATCAAAATTATAACAAATTATTTTTTGGAGATGCTTGTGAGTTCCCACACACTTGGGATCCTGCATTGGTAGTCTGTTCCAAATATCATAAGATTACCAATTTTGTATAGGGATCACCGGAGTATGTGATATTTCATGGGGGAGAGTTCTCTATCTCTTTTCAAATTTGTTTGTCTTGGTGATCATAGACTGGATAATTGTCATGATTTAGATTATGGTATTTAAGTTTGGACCAGATATTTATTTAATTTAAGGGATTTTATCGTGAAACTAATATTTCATTAGTTTAAGTGATTTTATCTTGGACCTAATATTTCATTAGTTTACTGCCTTTTTTCTTGGACCTAATATTGCTTTAGATTAAGGTATTTTAGATCATACCTAATACTAATTTAGTTTGTGGTCTTTTATCACAAACCTAATATTGCTTTAGTTTAATTTCTTTGAGCTCGGAACTAATATTTCTTTTTTTTTAACAAATTTTAACTTGGACATAATATTTCTTTAGTTTATGATCTTTTAGCTTGGACCTTATGCATGATCATGGGATATGGTGCAGTAATAGTAGGAATAACCTAAAACACTCTAAAGTGATGGGTTTAGCCATGGTGTTACTAAGCCTAATGAGGATAAAAATTTCCTTTTTCATATTGAACCATTTGGTGGACGTCCAAAGGCTCATATGTAGGATCCATGGGCATGTATTCATAGTCAAGAAAAGGGAACTTGAAGTCGGTTATCCTTTCCAGGGGTAATGGAATATTCATAGAGATAACATTAGTTGAGTTGGAAAAATTGGTCTACTAGGCCAACCTGGGTAGTTGGAGTGTGGATGATGTAAAACAGAAACTAAAATATTGATTATATGAATATGTGATGGTGTAGAAATTTTTATTATGTCTAATGAAATTTTGGAATGTTAGGTTCTGTCGTTGTGTTGCTAAGGTGAAAAAGGATTGAATATCCTTCATGGAAAAGAGAAGATTCCTTTAGTTGGAGGGTTAAGACCCTTATGCATTGGTAGAATTATAATATAATTAAAATCTCCACTTTATTCTGTGGGATATAAAATATTTTTTAAGACTCAAAAGATTATATGATGAATATGGGTATGGGATGAAAAATATCGAGGAAGGGTTATGGCACCCTAGGGCAATTTATCTCTTAATGAGATGATCGAGCCCTATAACCTATGGCTTAAAATCATGAATTGTGTTCTATCAAATGATAGGGAATGAGATTTTGTAGTCTTTCCCTAATAAAGGGTATGAAAAATGTTGGAAAAAATCCCTCAAGGTAACATTGTTGCATTTTTTGGTTGATTGTGTTTGTTGACAAAGCAGGTTTCCATCATGAATTGTCAAGTTACAGAGATTGTTTTGGAAATTAATGTTGACAAAGAACCATGAAAAAGGAATGGACGATATGGAAGTGGTACAAAAAGAGAAGATACAAGGTGGCGCTGTCTTCCAGTGTTTTCCAAATTTTTGGGGTCCAAAATTTGTAGTTTTGTGAGCATTGCAAAATATGGATTTCCTTGAAGATGTCATCAAAATATGGAAAAGGCATGAGTTTTGCGAAGATAGGATTCATGGATTTGATTTTGTGAGGACAAGAGGAATGTTTAAAGTGTTCTTCGTGATTATGAAGTGCTTCGCGAATGGAAAAGTTAATGGGCAATGCGAGGGAGCTTTGCGATAAGTCTGTCGTGGCCCATTGATGAAGCATAGAAATGGGAGATAGTCTGCACAGTTTATTGACATGTAGTGGGGACATTTTTTCATGCAGTTTATCATAATGTGGTAAGGACATTTGTTTTTTAGTTTATCATAATGCAGTAAGGATGTACTTACATGTAGTTTACTGTCATGCGGTAAGGGCATTTTTTGTGTAGTTTATCGTCATGAGTAAGGGACACACTTCCATGTAGTTTAATGCCATGTAGTAAAGATATACATCAATGCAGTTTATGGTCATGTGGTAAGGGCGTAATCCCATGCAGTTTAACGTCATGCGGTAATGATGTAGGAACCTATGTAAATGTATTGGTATTTTTTATTTGATACCAAATATTGAGGCAAGAGAATCATTAGGTATCTCCTTTAGATAATAATCAACTCGCACATAGTTCTGGAAATCTATGCAGTTTAGCATCTTTTGGTGATGACTGAGGTAGACAGACGTGAAAAGTGGTAATGTTGTAGCTGCACCCACAAATAGAGTCTTGGGAATTACTACATATCTATTGAGGATGAGAATAAATCCAAAAATAGTTCTTAAATAGAAAATAATATATGTCATTCTGACCCATACATATAGGTGGTCATTATTTCTATCGATTGTTATAGTTGGGCACAAGATTGAAGATCCATGCATCACTACATATCCTATAATGATAAGAAACAATCTACACATAGTTTTAAAAATTCTAGATGGTTTAATGTCATTTGGTGAGGATGAAGGTGAGCTATCATGAATTTATGGGAACATTGTGGATGGGCCCAAGGGTGTAAATATAGGATTCACTACGTATCTCATGCATATGATAATCAAAACACATTTATTTTTAGAAATTCTAGGAAGTTTAACATCATGCGATAAGGACAATGGCAGACCAATGTGAATAAAGAGATATATTGTAGTTTGGCCCAAGGACAGATACTTGGGTGTCACTACTTATCTCATGAGGATGATTATCAAGCCACATGAAGTTCTGGATAGCCGTGAATTTTAGCATCATATGGTGAGGACTAATGCCTGTCAGGGCCGATATCCCTTGTTCTTGTGGGGATTCCTTTGTCATAATTCATATTCCCACATGATCTAAGCTTAGTGTGAGAAACAAGGTGTGAAAGGTTCCCCATATTGGATAGGGTTATTGTGCATCATGTGATGGTGGGACCAAGATACAAGATAGATGCGTCCCTACGTATCCCATTTGAAGATGAGAATAACTCCATATGTAGTTCTAGAAGAACCATGTATTTTAATTAATTTCAGAAAGGATGTAGGTGGATCGTCTTGAATGGGGATGAATATCACAGATCTGTGTAGTTTTATGTCATGCGGTTACGATATTAGGACACCTGTCATGAAGGGGAAGTTCAGGGTCTGTGTAGTTTAATGTCATGTGGTAAGGACAATATATTACTCATTGTAAAAGGAAAATAATCCTATGACCAGGCCCCGAAATAGATATTAGGTCATCATTGTGTATCCAGTGATGATAAGAATCAATCTAGAAATAGTTTTTATGAAATTGTGCGGTTTAACATCTTACAAAAAGAATGGACTCCATACAGTTTAACGTCATGTGTTCAGGATGAACTTGTAAAATTAAATGTCATGAACATAGGGAGAATTATGGGACATAAACCTATGTGGATACTCTAATGGAAAAATTTATCCAATTTATTTCTTGATAAATATTTCATTGGTGGGTGGTGTTACATGCTCCCCATCCATTGTTGCCAATGATTAGGCATCATTATGATAGACCGTATGTATGATATAAGGTCATTTACACTAGGGATCCAGTTTTGAGGGCTTCTTTCTTGGTATCATTAGGGTTATAAGAGCTAATACCAATTCTCCTTGAAGGAATGAATGAAGACGAAACTTTTTATTGAAGGCTTCTGCTATCTGATTCTGGTGAATTTCTATATTGTGTAATGTGTGTAACCTTTTCTCATTTAGCCATCCCAACTCATAAATACACTTCTGATATTGTTTTTCATCTTTTTTTCCCTCAAATGGCTATTTGGAGTGAGGGAATGTGGAACTCTATTGTTAACACTACCTTAGTCCCACACACTAGTGATTATGGAATTTCTTGTGTCGTAGTATGCATGGTGGTGGGATAGGCCCATAAAGCATGGAGGAGTTTTTTCAGACAATAATTCTTATCCTTGTCCACAATATTCTAGATTATATTTGATAGATTCTTATTGGAAGCCTATATCTATACATTAGCTTCTTCATGATAGCAAGATGAGTGACTGGACTCAATGTCGCACTCCTAGTAAATATTCTACAACTCTATGGAATAGAAGTTGTTGTCATTGTCCATCAATATTGTGTCAGGGACTGTAATCCTAATAATGATATATGAATTCAAAAATTAGATGATATTCTTCATTCTAATGTCTATTATGGGTATTAACTTGGCCCATTTACAAAATAAGTTAGTAGAAGTAAGGTCCTACATGAACAGCTTAGTTGTGGCTGGGGGATATAGCCCCACAACCTCCATCCCCCAAATAAGAAATGACCAGGAATATTTAGCTATATATAGAAATTTCAAGTGCATATGGAATAATTTGTTATGTATATGAAACACATGAAATTACTGGGTGAATACCATATAGTCATGTATCATGGTTTTCTAGTAATATCATAACCCCCTGATATGGTGGGAGATCCTGGTTCTAGATTGATGGGCGTTATATAAACCAATATGGACTTCTTCCATAACGGTGATAAATTTTCCTTCTACTTTGCAACAATTGAAGGATCTATCAAATTATCTCTTGTAGAGATATTTTATTCGTTTGCACATCCTTGAAATGTGATGTTGGTTTCCCGACACCTAATAAGTTCCCTACTGGCTTCATCAATCATGAGAGTCTTGTCTTGAAGATAACTGATAATATGCTCCATCCGTTAGGGGGTGGTTATTGGTTCAATACACGTTTGTGAGGTGTTGACCTGATTTATCTCTTCTATATCACATATGATGATCGATGAGACCATTATTCGATGTGTGATATGGAAGGTTGCTTCCTCCTAATCGGGGTCGTCCAAGATGATAGATGTATTATCCAATGCATCGGCCTAAACATTCTATGATCGGGGGACACAATGCATTGTGGGATCAAAGGGGAACTCTGCCATAAATTCCCTCACATAGATTATGAGATGAGCTAGTTCCTCCATTTTGAGGGTATATTCATCATTGATCTTATTTATCACTAGATCTGAGTCCCCTTTGATATTCAAGTAGGCTATGTGAATCTGTAGGGATAATTACAATCCAGCAATGAGGGCATGGTATTCGGCCACATTATTTGTGCAGTCTTTGAATAGAAAGAAATATTAGGAAAAAATTTACTTTTTTAGAGACACAAATACAATCCCTAGACCAACCCAATTTAGCTTTTGGTTTTCTATTGTTGTGAAAATAGGACTCTGGGAGGTTCTATCTAAGTATCACTCCCATTTCCTTGGAGTTTCATGGGAATGAAATACCTCTTCATTAGGGAGCTCACTGTTATTTGGTGTATTTTCCAGACCAAGATATGCTACAAAGAAATTATCCAGCTGTAAAGACCCACACATGATGTACATGGACTTTACATTACTTTTTGTGGAATACTTAATACATAACAAAAACATACACACAAGGACTGTAATATTTTAGTGTCTTTGTAAACTAGAAATATAATCTTCTAATAATGGTGAAATATCTTCAACATCTCATATAAAGATCTTCCCCTTTTTCTCTTACCTAAAACATTTCATTAATTCCTGGGGAAAAGAAAACATATAAAGGGTGAGCTCAAATGCTCAGTAAGGGTAAACATAGGGAACATAAAAAAATCCATAAACATTTGAATGAAAAAACGTGAACACAAAATCTAACCATCAAAATCTTGATCAATGACATAAATCATGGAATTACATAAGGCATATATCATAAAGGAACATCAATCATGATGAAATAGAGTGGGAATAAAACATATAATTGTGGAAAACCATTAAGCACATGATATTATTTCCATAGTATCCAAGGCATTACTACCAAGACCATAATAGTGGACAAAGTCCCCTTCTGAATCGAGTACACTCCTCGTTCCAGTCCTGTATCACTGAACCAGATTAACTTTCGGTTCCAGCCATGTCTATATCATGAGATATAAATCTTTACCCAATGAATTGGAGGGAGATATAGGTCCCACAATCTCATAATTAAATCATTCTTACATGTGCCACAACAGAAACATAAATCATTCATTACAACCCAAAGAATAAAATGGGTTTCATAAACATCATCCCATCATAACATAATCCATATAAAACAAATGGATATAATTTCATCATAAGAAAAGTAAAACCATGTAAATCATAGAGACATTATACATGAAACATAAACATGTGAAATAATGGAATTTTAGATGGAAAATGGTTATGATAAAATACTTGAAATAAATTCTTGTGGAAAATATCCTTTCTTCTTCAAAATCATTTTCTTTTGAAAAAATGCCTTGAAATTTTAAAAGAAATGGATTTTGTTTAAAATAGTCTTGAAATCTTGTATAGGAAGCTTCATGGAAATAAGGAATGATGATACTTTAAAAATCCGTTCATTCTGTATAAGTTAAAAAAACATTCTCCTCGTAATTTTAATGGAAAAGTCAAAAAGTACCACATATGGTAAACAAAAGATATATTCCTTATGTAACACAAAGTAAAAGTCAAAGAGGGATAAAAATGAATTTAAACATACATGGAAGAATATTAAACACTTTATGAAAAACATTTTTATGGACATGGACGAAAAATATAACCCCGGTAAATATTAACGTATCAGCAATCTCTGATAAAAAATGAGATTGCAAAATTATCCCTTACCTTATGTCTAATATGCTTCATATGTATCCAAAACTCCTGTATAATGATTTAAATAATGTCATTGACTTATTAATGAATCATATTCATTTTTATTATATCATATAGGGTTCACTTAAGACTTCATATTACCCGTTATTTTGTAGATTCCATGTTAAAGCAGCGTTTTGGGTAAAATAATTTCATTTATCATTCGTGTTTTGACGTGTTGTTTTTGAAAATGTTACTTATATCCTGATTTAATTAATTTCAGTATGTAAAACATGATTTATATATAATATATATTCATCATATAAATATATATTATAGATCAATAAATGGAATGAAATACACCGTTAATGGAGACGGTAGGTCGTACGTACGCATGAACGCTGTTTTTGTTTCCTTATTGAATTGAATGGAATTATGTAAATGAAACATATATGTACATAAATCCAGTATCATTATTATAGAATATATTTCATAATTATTTATTATATATACTTTATAATTATACTTTAATGGTTAATCATGGAATATGAAACTCATTGCGTTCGTGGAGACGGCAGTCCGTACATACGCACAAGTGAGGATATCGTTTCCATAATTATTGAATAAAATTGGAGTGGATGATATAATATATCAGAATTAGTATAATTTTATAATAATCATTTATATTTATTCTATACACCATTATACCCATCCAAGTAAAGAGGTGGTAGAAAAACATATGACACCACAACGTGGAGATGGTATTCCGTACGTACGCATGCATGATGATTTTGTTTTTCGTTGGATGGATATAAAGTGAAATAGGGTTGTTTCATATTTCTAATAACATATCAGTATATAATTAATACTTATGTTAATAAATTATAATGATAAAACTAAATAAGAGGAAGTAGAATAAGAAATAAACATGAAAGAATCTTTAGAAGAGATTTCCTCTTCTTCGACGCGCCTCTTTTAACCTTCCTCTTAGGGAACTAGAGCTTGTCTATTGAGAAGACCATAAACACTATGATATAACTAGGAAGGTTGAGAAGAGAAATTGGTATGGTTTATCTGAGCCTGAAGGCTCAAAATTTTGTACAGTGGAGAGGGAGGAGGTGCCCTTATATTGCAGAGGAGAGGGGCACTTTTGGAAACCTCAAAAAAAATTATTAATAATAAAATGAAACCCCAAATAAAAACATCCAATGGAAAAAAATTAGTATATGAGGTAATCTAGGTTGTAATCGTATCATCCAATAAAATTTAGTCATGTTGGGAAATTATTTTAAACCATATCAATATGATTTATCCTTATTTAATTTATTTATTCTTATTTGTGGTAATAATATTCTATATTTTAAATTGTTATAAATAATTACTTATGTGTTGTGAATTATCAATAATTAGGTACTTTATGAAATTATAGACCATATAAATTTCAGTTTATAATTTTTAAATATTTATGTGATTTAAAAACAATTTAATAATATGTTATGTTCATAAAATAACAATAGTGTTAATTTTAACACTATTTATTTATTTGAATTTAAATAAAATCCACACAGAGGATATATTTGAAAAAAAATTAATAGATTTATAACATGTCATATTAGTCTATAAAATTTGTGGATAACATTTATTAGTTCATATAATGTTTATTTTAATATTTATAAAACCATTTATTTGATATTTCTCTTAATAATAAAAATGCTACATCATATATGTATAATTATTTAATATATATATTAGTTGCATAAAAATTAAAAATTAAATCCTATAATGAATATCAATATAATACCTTTCATAATAATTATTTAATCGAATTTATCATCTTAAAATCACAACATTTAATATGTTATATTTATTAAATTATGAAAGTGACATCTTTGACACATTTAAAATAAAATAATATAAATGTACTAATCGGTTTTTTAAGGCTCCAAATGGTACCAAAATATACCCTTGGATTCTTAGGGTAGATGGATACTCGAAAAATAATGTTTGGTCAAGTTTCTGGTCCTTTTGATAGGTATTGGTATTTTAATAAAAACTATATTATTGAGTTTTCACTAAATAAATAATTTATACATCATTAATGTATAAGATATTAAAGTAATTATATATTTATTAAAAATTACAAATAAACTAACATGATAAAGAAAAAAAATTTATATTTTAAATGAGTATTTATAATCTAATTTATATTTTGTATAAATTTTTATTAAAAAAAATCTAATTATTAAAGTTTGAGTGAGACATTTCACTTTTCTTTTAAATAAAATAAATAAAAGGTCTTAATCAAATACATGTGGGTTCCATTAGATTCCATTTAGACCCAAGTATGATTTAGGGTAAAATATAATCATCCAATTACATTATGAAAAGTGTTAGGGTAATTTTTTAATATTATATTTACCCTTAATTACCCGATTTACCTTTAACTATGGTATATAAAATTTACTGTAATTACTATTCATAGTACTCAAATATAAAAAGTAGCCTATTAAAATAATTTGTACCTACTGATTATAAATATGGAATCCATTTTTCCAAATTCAAATCACAAAATTTTCAGAAATTAATTTAAAATTAATCTCATTGTTAAGAAAACGAGTTTTAAAAGTTAAAACATTGCAAAAGATTAAAATGATTTTACCTATGAATTAAATTTATAATCAATGATAATGACATAAATTATATTAAATGGTAAAAATATATTCAATTTATACTTTAATACCATTCAATATTATAATTTTACCAAATAAATTATCTCGATGAAAAAAGTTGTTTTTAATTAAAATTTAGCGTATTTTTACTATTCTTCAAAATAATAAACTTATCAAAAAAATATAAAAAATTTATCCAAATAAAATTTTTATATCCTGATTCAAAAGAATAATTTTATTTTTTCAAATTGAACTCATAAACATTTCAAAAACTAAATTTAATGTGGGTTCTCCATCAAAAGGCGGCAAAACTGCATTTTTTAAAAAATACTTATTTTACCTGAAAATTTTATTTTGTTCTAATACCATGTTCTATAAAATGTGTTAGATGAATTATAATGTTATAAAATTCAAAATTTAGTCACTACTATTCATAACATCTAGTTCATTATAATATTATAACCATATATCGTTGTTTAGTGACACCCGGTATTGCGTACAACAAACGCTATCGAGGAAGGTCGTGATTGCATGTAATGCAAGACAAGTCAGGGTTCCATGCAGTGCAAGACTCCTTTGTTTTTTCATATAATAGAATCCAACCATATTTCATTTATACATTGAATATATATATATATATATAAACAATCAATGTTCCGTAGAATATTTTCTACAAAACGAACATGAAATTGTGTGTAACATGAGCCATGAATAGTGATGTGTATACCGGTAGCTTATACGGTGGTGTGTATAGTACAAGATAATCTTGTTGTAGTGTACAATAGAAGTCATCAACGAAATTAAAAAAAATATCTCATAAAATCTCGGGGTGTTACACCAGGTCTTGTCCTTTCACTGACTTTTCTAAAATGAACTGAATTGCATATTTCTGCACAATAACTGCCCATTGAGCCACGTCCTCTGTAAAAATGGGGATGCCAAGGATGATCTTGAGCATATCAATATGAGAGACCAGATATACTTCATGGAGTTTCAATTAGTGACTCCGATTTTTCACTAAAAATATGAGTGAAAATAAGTTCTTTTCAACATCATAATATCATGTCTCGATACCCATCATAGTCTGACTAAGGTAGTATAGACTATTCTCGCATCCTACATCATTTTTCTATACGAGGAGGGAACCCAATGATAATTACATGGTGGCCACATATAATATAAGTGGCACACCTTCTACTAGAGGAATCAGAATAGGTGGGTGCATCAAGTATAGTTTGATACATTCAATTGTTTTAGTAAATCATCATTTAATCGTTAAGAGAATCCCTTATTCATTATCCTAGTGAAGGGGGATCATTTCTAGCTAGGTTAGAAATGAATCGCCAAAGGTAGGAATGTTTTCTTTGTAGTCCCCTTAGTTCATTGAGATTTCTAGGGGTAACATTTCTATCATAGAACGAGTATTCTCTAGGTCCACTCCAATGCCGTGGTGGCATACCAAAAAGCTGAGGAATTTTCCTGATGTTACCCTGAAAGCACACATCAGTGGATTCATCTTTAGAATGTGATGTTGTATCTTTTCGAATATTTTTTAAAGATCCATGAAGTGATCACATAAATATTGTGATTTTACTACTAGGTCATCCACATAACACTAAGTGATCCTTCCAAATAATGGCTGAAAGTTGTGATCCTTGGTGTAGTGATATGTGGTGTTGGAATTCTTTAATCCAAAGAGAATGACATGATAGCAGAAGATCCATCTAGGTACTCTAAAGGTAGTGTATTCTTCATCATCAGGGGCCATCTTGATCTGATTATACCCCAAGTTCCCATCCATAGTGGAAAGGGAGTAGAATACAATAGTTACATCGATGAAGAGTTTTGTGATTGACAATGGGAATTCATCTTTTAGGAAATGACGATTAAGGTCTTTGGAATTGATATAGACCCTAATTTTCCTATTATTTTTCTTGATGGGGATTATGTTGAAAGCCACATTGGGTACTAAACTTCTCGTACAATGTTGTATTTGGTCTATTTTTAACTTCTACCTCTACATTAGGGGCATGATATAGGTGAATTATCCTGCATACCTACATAAAGCCTTAATGTTCATCAAGATATCTGAGATGGTGTGAAGCCACATCTAGATTCTGTCCAAGAATTTATGTATTGTTTTAGGCAAACACATATCAGTGATTCTTTATAAATTTAATGTATATATCTTTATCTTTAACAAGCATGGAGGAACTAGTCATAGTAGGCTACGAGTCTTCTTCTATACCCAGATTTATCTGCCTGAGTAAATATATAGTGGTGGAGACAACTTGTTATAATTGTGGAGGGGAATTCATGATATCATTCTCATCCATTTCTAAATCTGTGGAGACATATTCTGGTCATGATGGAAATTTGGGTGCCTCTCTATAATTATCATGGTGAGGAAGTCTATTTGAAGAGACATTTTCAACCCTTACTAACTAAGTTATTACAGAGTGATGCCTGAGTTGGTTTTTGTCACTGAGGATAGGTGAGGCTTGGGCATCTGGGATTAGATCTTCTACATCGAGCATGTTTCTGGGGAGAACACAATCATCATCGAGCATGCTATATGGATTCACATGGGAGGTCCCTATGCCATTGGAATATGTCACATGTATATCACCATCCGCCATTTGTTTTTTACCTCCCTGCTTGTAGAAATCTACATAAGTATATGTGGATCCATACGTCTCGAAGGGGGAACTGTCACCATGTAGTATGTTGACCATTCTATTGATGGGATACTTCATAAAGTGATGGAATTTTCGTGGTACCTCTATGTGTCTTTGGAGACAGAGCCTTCTAGGAAGGGCATTATATGTAGTGTCTTGCTGGATAACCATGAACATGTCCTCAGATTTGATTTCCCCAAATTATCCCTTAAGCATGAACTTATTGATAGGTCATTTCTCACACTTATCATATAATTGAATGGCCATATTTGTAGGGGATAAGTCCCCTCGCTTTACCCCATGTGTTGGAGGGTTCAAACAAGGATGAGAGTGATCCCATATTAATTATCAATCACCACCCTTTTTATATTGACATTATTGAGTTTACATGAATTGTAATAGGGCCAATGTGCTCTTGGATGGCCTCCTCTGTATCTTGATCAGTGAATGAGATGGAAACATGACATCCTAAGGACAGAGTATACACTTGATGGACCTTGTCTACAGTGAATTCAATCTCAAGTTCTTATTGGAATATAAGGGCTTCAACAAGAACCTCCCTTAGTTATTTTGAATGATAAAGTGCATCATGGATTAAGACCTTATATATGGATAAAACTAGCAATTTTAGAACATCGTATTTTTATTCTAGATGTCGGAGCTTCCTGACATTGTTTTGCACATGGGAATTCATATCAGGAGACAGAGAATCAAAGGGAGGTGGTCCCAATGCTTGCGCAGAGGTTGAGGGAGTATCTGATACTAGTGGTATAGGTTTCACTAGCCTTCATCATTTATTGGATTGATAGGATTGAACCCCTGATAAGAAATCATGAAATAACATCAGGTGCGGGAAACTAGTTTAGGTCTTTGAGGATCCTAAATTCCTTTTTTGAATCTGTTGAAGTGCTTGACCATGGGTCTCAACTATATATATATCTTCCATGGGGATATGGTCAGAATATTGAGTCTTCCATGCCTGTATTGTCCATTGTATCCTCAGATCCGATGCATGCAGCCTCTCATTCCCCAGTTATAGATAAGAAAACCATATTTGGCGGCATACTAATCATCAAAGAATAGGTTTTAGAAGTGAATCACATTGATAGAACCGAAGATGAGTTCTTCAACTAATATGGGTTTTGTTTGGTGGGGGGGGGGGGTTCTGTACTGTAGATATTGTAGAGAAGAAATTTTCAAGAGTAGTGGATTGCTCTGGAGGAGAATATATTTTCTACTCCTCTATCTTTTCCTACACATTGTGGTCATTCCCACTAATGGGATTCACATATGATGTCTCCCTTTTAGGTGGGGGAGATATTTTGGGTTTACACAACTATTCTTTCATAGAGGTATTTTCTCATTCAACTATTTTCTAAGTCATATAGTTCTTAAAATATTTCACTTTTCGGGCCGAAACCATATTCCAATTGTCCTCTTTTATGACCAGGTGGTGGTTACTAAATACACCTGATCTGGAGAATTTTCTAGCATCACCTGTCCAGAGGTAACCAAGCCATGACGAACATCTTTGAAGACAAATAAATTCATGATATTGTGACCCAGTCTTCTATCAAAAGGGAAATAGTCGGGACAATCAGTGAGGTTGAATTCATCTAAACTCATAGGTTGTGGATGTGTGAGAAGGATATTATCCATGTATGATAAGAAATAACCTCGGATGTTTTCATTTCAGAAGGAGTATACTTTTTTCATAAATTATTTAAATCTTGAGAGTCCCTTATTTCTATATACTTCTAGATAATGTAGTTTTTGCGATGTCCACCACTTGACATAAGGATCTGGGTCATTCACAGCTTTCTTGGGTTATTGGATGGGCACAACTATATGCATGAGGGTGATAGTCAGAGAATCTTATATGCCCGGATTCTTCCCATGTGTTGTGAGCATGAGTCGATACTTATATTACATACTCTTAATATCATTTTCAAGATATTAAACTATTTCCAAAAACTCTCAGAACCCTCTTGGCTATTTCATGGGGATTAGGGATTTCATCAACTCATCTTAGAGATTTTTGGTATAGAGTTCAAATAGATTCTCTTGTGAGAGGGGATGTGGATTTAATAGGTTAAATATTTCCACCTTGATATGAAATCAGACACCCTATTTTTCTCATGATTCATGAATTTAATCTAGTCAATGATCATCATTTTCCTTAGTGTTGAACGAAACTGATAAATGAACTAATGAAGAAGGTCTTCCCAACCTACAATAGATCCCACTGGCAGGCTATTTTACAAAAAAAAGGTTTTCCCTATCATAGTTTGTATGAAACACCTCGATTTTTCTCCTCGTATTTATCTCAGGATCTAATCATCAGACCACATTGGGGTACATAGTATGTGAGATTTTGTTCGGGGTTTCCTACCACATCAAAGGTAGAAAATGTGTGGTTGCTCATTTTGGGTGGAGGTGGAGTATCATCTACACATTCTGGATATCGATTTCTTTTAGGCTGCATAGGTGTGTTCCTCCCTTCCAAGGATTCCATTCAAGTGTCTATGGATTCAATGGTGATAATGAACTCTAGGGGATATATTTTTTATTCCACCTCATGTCCACATGGAGCGGGTGGGGGGCTATGAGGTGTTCCCTCTTTCATCTCACACAATTCCTCAATTCTTCATCTGACTGAGCGATTACCCTTGAGAGGGAGAGGTTTTTGCCACAATAGAGGGAAGTCCTGATAATTTTCGGATCCCTAATATATGTTGACTATCTGTCTAGATTCAAATCCAATCTGATTCTTAGATTTCACTCTTACTAGATAATCTACTATTGGAGGAAGAATTTTCATCTATGGATGGATATGATACCCAGTAGGAATATTTCCCCTGAGTAACTGCTCTTTGAATTTCTGGAGAGCTCATATTTCACTCTCATATTATGAATACTATTCTTATGTAGATGGAATATGATATTTAGTTTCCTAATTTGTTTTTCATTGCCGATATTCCACTGAGGAGGTGGAAACTCATTATTAAGTGGTTCCAAATTTTGATGACTTAATTGGTTCTTGGTGTGACCAACCTCATTTGGTTTATCCAAATCACCCTCCTCGTGTGGTACATGATCCACATTGTGGTCCTTTAAATTTTCATCTTGATGAGAATCTTCCACGTTGACAGTAATGGAATTCACAAAGGCATATCCGGTGGTGGTGGTTGTGCCATTTCTTTCTATATCACAAGATGATTCTCCACGACTACCATCAGGGTTGTTCTTTGAACCCTTACCCTCATTGGACCATTTTGGCTTCTAACCCTCGAGGGGTATGATTTCATTTCCTTACACTCCTATTGTCTCGAATTAAGAATACTTACTTTGAGATAGTTTTCGGTCATGATTAACAAGTCAGCCATGAATAATAGAGGTTTTTCATATGGTGAGAGGAATAGGTGGGAAAATAACCATTGGTTTCTTCCTCCCAACATAGAAAAGACCGATTCCCTCTGTGGTGAATATGATGATGATAAACTCCCTACCCTATGGGGTGGTGGTCATTTGCGGAATCCATTGGAACGCATTGGATCTATTTTCTGAGGATCCAATGGATCCAATTAGGGACTTGATGATTCCCATTATGGACATGAAGATATAAATTTCCCTATCCCAGTAAGGTGGGGTTTATTTAGAATCATTTCTGATGTCTCTAGGGTCCTTTTGGGGGAGAAATGAACATGGTTATAATGATTAAGATATAAATGCCCCTATCCTAGCAGGTTGTGGTTCACCCATGATTTTTGAAGATATGTACTGAATCCTTTCGAGGATTGATGGCCTGAGGGGTAGTGGAGATTGTTGATATTATCATATCCTAGGGGGAAAATTACACTATTGGAACACTATTGTGGAAGCTTCTACTATATTCTAGGTGATGTGGCGTAGCTATGCTCGTGTGAAAGCTTGGTGAGATAGAATCCCATGGTGAGAATTATTCTTTACAGAATGTTATTTGAGTTATCACAACATTGATTTCCATTCTTTAAATGTCCTCTTATTATCTTAAAGGGACTAATTTGAAGTCATGTAGGATATCCTCTCTCCCCATACATGGTGTTTGGTAACTGTAGGAAGAGGGGAATTCTATTTTTTGACCATCTAGCCTAAGCATTACTCAGTCCCATGATTTCAAAAAAGCATATAACATTGCAGGATTCCAAATCTGAAGGTATGTTCTATTCCAGGTGAGAATCAAAGTATAATGATCCATAAATTCCCCATCCTTTAATAAGGATTCATTATGTGGATTCAGAGATCATTTATGAAAGCATCATGAAGCAATGGAAGAAATCGTGTTTCATATTTGTGCTATGCTTTTTCAGTTTTAGATCTAGGACCTTGGAGATAGCTTCTAAATATAGCAAGAAATATATTATCTATATTTTTTGAAGGTTACACTCATATCCTGGATAATGTAGATATTGATCCATCAGTTTATGATGAGTATCCAACATATTTTTCTATAGGTAACGAATGAACTCCTTTTCTAGCTCATCTGGGATCACATAGAAGGAAGTAGTGAGGGGCCATAACATGAGGCGAAGTGGCTTTATGGGTAACACCTTCTATATTTGATTTTAGCCCTCCTCCTCATTAGACTTACATTCCTCTATTTAGTTAGATCATATAATATGGATCCGATGGTCTCCTGCTGATAGGAGCGGAGTGTCTCTAGAATTTGTTGGGGGAACAATATAGCGTTGACCCTGTTGTTTTGAGAACCTCTCTATAAAAAGGTATTAGGGTTTGGTTTGCCTATCTATAAAAAGGTGTCTAGAAAAAGTTTGTATTGCCTTTCCCATGGGATATTCTTTGTAGGGAGGCCGACCATAGTGGATTTCGGGAGTAGTGTCCTTACGAACCATCTTCACACTACATTGAGAAGAACTATTCTGGTAATGAACTCCTTCCTCTTCAACTTTTATAGATGAGTTTAAGTAACATTGTGGTGTTGATTATGTGTCTAGAATGACCCTAAGGACACTGGCATCGAGTAGATAGGAATATGGGACACGTTGTGTGACATGGATGGAATATTTCAACCTGCATTTTGTGATTGTGTAGGGATATGATCATGTTGTTTGATGTTTCTAGAACCTATATATAACCTCTTGGTGTTGCAGGAGTATGATATTACTTCTAAAAAGATGTTGGAATATGCTAATAAGATGTCTCATTATCAATAGAGATATGAGTCTTTCTTGATCCATGTTCCATTATCACTTGGGGATCCTCGGTTAAGATGGAAGTATGATCATGATCTTAAGCCTTTGTGATATTCCACTATTCTTTCTTGGACAAAGTATGATCCTTACCTGAGGCAAGTGTCACTCTCACCTGGTGATCCTATTGGAATAGAAATATGAACCTGGTCCGAATATACATTCCCTGCCCTAATATGCCGACGGGCCTCCAGAATGGGATAATGAATATGAACCTCATCTTGCCTTGCATTGGAATGATATTGGTGAAGTCATTCAACAATTAATGTAGGAATATGATCCTTGCTTCCATGATCTATTGGGGTATGCCAGGAAGATTCACTGTTAGAAATATGAACCTTCCTCAAGGCTTTCTCCATTCTCACATGGTTATCCTTGACCATTATGGGGATATATGGTCAATCTAGAGCATTTGATGTATGCTTATAGACTTATTTGATAGGTATATGGGCCTATTTATGGGCATATTCCACTCTGACATGGTGATCCCGGGCCAGAACGGGGATATGAGCCTGATCTTGGGACTTTGGAATATGCTTCTGAACTTTTTCAACAAGCATGTTCCCCTATACCGACGCATGTGCCACTCTCATCTATAGATACATAGTTGTAAGAGGATTAGGATCCCATTCCAATGCCTCACGCTTTATTTTAATGTTCATATAATCCTTATAGGATGGGGCATGAATATGTGCTTGCTCCGGTACACCAACTTGTTAACAACGATTAGAGTGTTGAGTTGTTTTTGTTGTAGAGATAGAAGTATGTGCAATCCCCTTTATCATTAACAGTTCCAAAATATTTCGCCAGAGCTCTCTATCTTTTGCTAAAATATATTGGTTTTTTATAAAAGTTTGTGTAGAGATATAATCCTTCACATTCTCTGCCTCCATTATCTAATGAAAGATATCTTTTATCAAATCGGGGATATGTTTCCACTTCTATCCTACCTATTCCATTAGATAATTTCAATGGGATTCATGCACATGGGTGGTAGTATAAGTCGACCCCTTATTTTCTTTTGGAATATACCCAAAAACTTGTTATAAGCTAGCAGGGATATGAGGTTTCTTTCTGGTTCCTACTAGAGTATGCCGGTTGGAATCCTCAGGAGGAGATGGGATATGAGCCCTATACTAGATATCCAACACCATACCCCTCCAATGATTCCTCCTTGTAGCCCATGCATGGTAATATAACGTAGTTTTGTGTCAGACGGAATCCCCAGTAAGCGAATAATGGGTATCAGCAGGATGGTATTGCTGACAACGATTGATAGGTGCCCTCCTTGATGGAACCTGAACCAAAAGGGAGACATATTTGGTCTCTTGGACCACCTTCATCATATATGTAGTGTGGAATTTCTCATTCTCTGGGGATAACATCCCAAATAGTTTGTTCATAGTGATGAGGTCTATTGTCAGAGAAACAACCTTTATCGGAAGATGCATATTCACTGACTGTTGTGCTTGGAGAATCTCACGGGAAGCTCCTATGGTCAGGATTATACCATGATGTAGGTACTCCTAGACCATTGTATTCACCTCTTTTCATTGAATAATTCAATAAGGTGATGTTTCTTTATAACCCATGGATGTCATAGAATAATATGAGTTACCAGAGAAAATGAAAGATGATTAAGACATTTCCTTGGGTTCAGAGTCTTCTGAATAGAGCATTATCTACAAACATGCAGACAACTAGGAATAAGGGTACCAATCAGTGTTATATCATATTCATGAAAATTATCAAATAGATATGAAATTTTTAAAAAATGTTCGTGAATTACCTTTCTATCCATTCTTTTCACGTGGAGTTTTCAGTGCGAGGATGGCATTACAAGATTCCTAGTTTATAATGGTTTTACTAATTTGATTGTATATATGGTTTTAAAAAAATTGTTTTGAGGGACCCAAGCCAATACTATTAATTTTTATATATATGAGCAAGAAACATGTATATACAGACTATAAACAAATCATTTTTAAAGGATATTTTCACATCAGATTCACCCATTTCTGTTATTTCGATTTTTGAATCAGTCGTGGAATTGGCTTCTCTTGATGTTTTGATTGGGGGATATTCTATGGTGTCACTCAATTGCATAGATCGAGTTCAAAATCTATTTTTTCTTCCCTAGAAACACTCAATGGATCCCTCATCCATAGATAGGTATGGACCTTCATTCCAATGGTTGGTGTTCATCTGGGTTTTCAGGCCAATCAACTCTTGGGGACTCACATTTTTTTAGGGGATGGGAGGTCGGGTTTATTTCACCCTTTTAGAGTGAATTATTACCTACTCCTGGACTCTCATAAATTTATTATTTGTTCATGAATCTCTTCCTAATCCCAATAAGGGATGTGTTACCCTAAAAAAATTGAAAATATGTTAATTCAGTTTCATATCTAAACGACTTGAATATCTTTAGTTAATACATTTGTATGTATCAAACGGTCTTTATCATTTTCTGGTAACCGAAAATTTATTATATAATGAAGTTGTATAACCCAATGCTTCGGAAAATTATTCCATGTAAGGAGGTGGTTAATATTATGGGGAGGGGATTAATCCTTTATGAGGCATCCTGTGTATCCTGATTATTGTAGAAATCAAAACCACATAGTTTGTGTGTCTAGTGTAGTTTAATGTCTTGTTCTATGGATATATGTTTGGGTAATAAGACACTAAATATTTTAGTTCGAACCCTATGGGGTGTCTTACGTATACCAAGTATATCTAGAATCATATTTTTCATAGTTCTCATGGTTTCGGGTCATTATAGAGACTCATAGTGCAGATGATATGATTACTGCAACTCCCTAAGATGACATGAGATATGCTCGATGTGAGAATCAACAGATAGAGATTGATCATTTCATTTCCCATGATGTAGGACTTCTGCGTTAGGACTGCCTTGAAATGATTTATCAGGAGACTCGGGTCTTGGAGGTACTTCTCACGCATCCTGGTTATGGAAGGAATCAGAGTCATCATAGCTTGGTGGGTCTCCCAGTCTACTAATGGATGCGATAGGGTGATCTTCTCATGGGAGTAATTGAGTCCCTCTAGTTGAGATGTCAGATTTGGGGAAGTAATTATATTGAAAGTAGTGATTTATTTTAGTTCGGGCCTTAGGAAGTCATTCTACATATCTTGGTTATGGCAGGAATCAAAGTCAACGTAGTTCGATTTATTTCGTGACATACACAGTAAGTTATCCTTATCCCATTATAGATGTTAACATTTCTTAATGAGGTGTTGGTTGCATACCCCTAAGACCATGCGATCTATTCTTAGGGTGAGAAACTAGGGGATAAAATATCATTCCAATGGCACATAGATATGGCACATTGGTATTAGAAATTCCTTTGGGTGTTTTTATAGAGATTGAGCCTTTAGAAGGAATCCTACGTATCCTGGTTATGGACGGAATCAATGTTCTCGTAGTTCATTTTAGGTTAGCGATTACACACTGAAGATACCCTATAAACATGGAATTCTTTTCTAGAGGGTTTCATATGACCTAGCTGGCATGTCTTGGGAACCATCTCATGACATTTCTTGACACATAGGGATGTTGTCACAAGATTAATTGTTTTATATTCTAAAGGATTTCACCTATCTTGGATGAAACAATTTGGGAGACCTCACTAGACCTCAATGACATGTTTCGATGGACTCATGAGTTATAGCTAGCCTTCCCAGGGGGTGTCATGTGATCCTAGTTTTCATTCTAAGGGGGCCTCATGAGAGCATGGTTATTATTTCTAGATGATTTTATAAGACTCAGTTAGCATGAGCATGTACTATTATATGAGTCAAGAGATGTTTTCAAAGGATGTCTCAAGTCCTAGTTAATATACCCAAAGGGTGTCACAGGAGATTTTTTATTATGTCTAGATACTCTCGCGAGACTCAAATGACATGAGAAGGTGTCATAATATGAGTGATTCGATGTGTCCCACGGAAATTACATGTCCTGAGTGACATACCCATATGGAGTCATGGGATCAAAGTAGTTTTTTTAGGGGAACTGTTTGACTCACTCTTGCATGCCTAGAGTATTTTGTGTGTCCCAGATGGTATGATGGAGGAGTGTCCCATGATCTATTTGATAGTTCCCAGTGTTTTCATGATTCTTTGGGTGACTCCCACAAAGCGCATGAGAGCCAACGAGAATTTCTTTCACTTAAGCCATCCAATTTTTAATCATTGTTCTAACCCTTTCCTTGAATAGGAATTAGGCTAATTTAGTATTAGTTTCTTTTTAGTCTCACATGATCTAGTAGTATTGTGGAATGTTCTTCGTAAGAATTTCAAAAAGTCTTTAGAGTGATTTATGAATGATCAGGAAAATCGCCTTTTGTGTGGGACATGATTTCTATGATCATCCACTAGAGTATTACCTAACAGAAAGTTTTCAGTCACATGATCTATTGCTCCATGAAATCCACAGAGGCTGAGAGTTGAATCATCTAGAGTCCAAGCATCTAGAGTCGGATTCTAACCCTTTCTTCATGTGGTAGTGGTGAATTTATAGGCATAACCACCCCTATTGTTTGGTTCTTTGTCTGGAGTATCAATCATGTGTCAACGCAAGAGTTGGTTAAGGTACCTGGTTCCACACTGCTCTATGAGTCTCTGTTGTGGAATGCTATGAGTGTGTTGGCTGATTTTCAGCTATCACTAGTCTCTTCAATCAACACACCCTTTATTAGATTATATCCAATTTATGGGGACTTATTTGATCATGAAAACATATCAAATGACTTATATTTAGTCATGTTTATGTGTTTAATATCCTTCACAAGATCTGAGTGCCTCTCTAAATGAATTCACAAGACTTTAGGTGAATTGTATTGGGGTATTGCGGGACTGCGCTGTGGGTGTGATTGTTGTGTCTCATCCCTTTCAGTAACTATGTGAACATTCCATATCCTCCATTTTGATCCCGTTCTCTTTTTTTGACAATGGTTAAGAGTAAAGCTAGATATAATGTGTGTTTTCAAGGAAATATCTTCTATTTTTTTGTGATACGTCACATGACCAATGTGAGTAGTATGGGGAGGTGTGGGAATTTCATTGAAAAAATCCATTTGTTTGTCCCTATCATGCCGAAGGGTTTCATGAAAATATATGAGAACTTCTGTGTAGTGAGGATAACAAGCTAAAGGGATTCTGTGAGATGAGGTGGACATGTCTTCAAGGTCTCACGGTATCTCACTGAAATCCAAGGGCACATCACATGTCTTTGAGTGACTGAGAATGCCACTCGCCCCCCAATTTTATCTCCCTTTTCACCCAACAATGATTTTGAGATCTTTATAGTTGGTAAAAGTAATATCTATGATTTATATGCGATTTTATCTTGATGTCTCACCTGACCAATATGGGTCATATGGATTTTACACAAGTATGTAGTGGATAAGTCTATATGTTAGTCCTTAGAGCACCAAAGGGGATGCCTGGACATACATGGGGACTTCTGTGCGGTGAGGATGACAAGAAAAAGGGTTTTCATAAGATGAGGTGGACATGTGGTTGGGGTCTCATGGAATCTCATAGATCTCTAGGGGATTGTGTTGTGTGTCCTTCAGTGATTGTGAACACCCCTCACCTCCCCCATTTATCTCCCTTGTTTCATCCTATAAAGGTTCATAGGTCTTGAGTGCTTTGCTACAAGTTGCCAAGGTATTTGTTTTCTTCATAATGATTATATAGAGGGTGATATTCATGAAAATTGTGGGTCTTTATCTTTGACTATCATCCCTCTTTATTTTTAAAGGATTTTAGATGGTTTTTAGGAACTTACCAATGATAAATCACACATCCTAGGGGAACTCAATTGGTTTTCTTGAGAGCCTTTATGAGAGTAAGACGGTTTGTCAAGGGGGGATCTTCAGGAATTCACATGGGTTATGTGCCATGCGCAAAGCCTTCTCAGGAACTAGAAATGGTCATGTGATCTCAAGTCCTTAAGAGGCTCATGCGATCCACATGTCTCAACCATCCTCTCCTTCATTTTTTTTGGGGGAAAGTAATACCAATATTCATGTATTTATTCATTTGTGATTTATTTAATGCATGTATGGTGGGATTAAAATATATTACCAACAATTAATTAATAATATTGCATTATTTTTATGGTTTTGGTTGAATTAGTTTCATGGTTTCATGATCCATTCATTTGTGTATAATTATGTATTATATTATCAAATGGAAATAAAAATAAATAATTGAGATGAAATGGTATTCATTCACATCCAAAATTTTAAATGATCTCATATATTATTTTTCTTTCTCTTGTGATGATGATTCATTATATAAAATGTTTATGATAAATGTTCAGTTTATTTTGGAGGTTTTTCCAAACATCACAAACTAGTTTTTTATTTAATTTTATATATAAATATTAGTTCCAGAACATGAAATAGGTTATATTATACCTTTTAAAATCTTATTTAACCATATATATTTTTTTATGACCCTCCTTGAAGGTAGAAATAGAAAATGAAAAATCTTTATCCACGTAGATGGTAAACTTTCATAATTTGGACAAGGCTTCATTTCTTTGAATAAAAGAAGACAAGAAAAAGTGTGGATAAAATATTTGAAATTAGAATATAACATTCCAGTATATAATTTTTACTGGATTTATTATGATTTTATAGATGAATTATTTGAGGAGAATTTATAAAAGGACTATAAATCCAGAGAAGTTGTTCAAGAAAGTTTCCTCTTGAATATCACCTCCCTAAAGGGCCCCTTATGAAACATGGAATTGGTCTTTGGGTGAGACCAGAAGCATGAGGACATGGGATGAGTGGAGAGGATATATTTTGTAAGATATTTGAAAAACATTAGGACTTGTGAGGAGAAAGGGGGTGGTGAGGAGTGGCATTTTTACTTGAGGAGGGGTTGTTTAAAGTGATTAAATAATGGTTATTTTATACTTAAAGACAACCACATTTGGGTGGAACTAATTGAAAATATTTTCAATGATAATTATTATTTTTAAGTATGTTAAAGGTTTATCAACATAATAACCTCCTATTTATTATTTTATTTTTTATTTATTTTAATATTTTACCTTTTATCTTTGACCAACAACAATATTTTACCTTTACTGTTGTAAATCTTTTTTTACCATGGAAATTTTTTTTATGCCTGAAAATAAAAATGAACTTATAAAATAATTTTGGATCCCAACTAAAAATATGGAATAGATTTTTAAAAAACCAAAAAATTTATGTTTCAAATTTTATTTTAAAATAAACAGTTAAAATGAAATGAAAAATAGTTTTTTTGTTAAAAAGTGTTTTTAAACCCAAAACTTTACTTATAAAACAAATATGGTATAAATATTTTTAAAATTGAATTAATTATATTATATTTAACTAATAAGAAATTTACTTATATTGATATAAATTTATAATCATAAAATGAATTTTAAATATAAATAATATTAGTGTTTTATAAAATTTGGTATTTTTTACTATTCAATGAAATATTAAACTTTTCAGAAAATTATAAAAAATTCATCCTAAGAAAATTTGGAAATTATTAATCGAAAATTAATTTTTAATATTATCAAATAAATTTTTTAAATGCTCCAAAAAAATAATTATATTTTTTGTTTCATAGAAAGTAATAAAAAATCACTTTTTGAAGAAAATATGTATTTGAATAAGAAAATGAATTTACTAAAAATTTGGTGAATATTCTCAAATAATCAATTAATAAATTGAAAATGAGTTAGAAAATTATATATTTCAAAATTTGGTTTATAATATTCATTCTCACCAATTCAATAGTTATGTTATAATGGTCGTGTTAAAATAATAATATTTTAGAGTTTATTTAAGCTCGTTCCTCTGTGAAAAGTAAGATATAGAAGAGATAAAAATTATTTAAAAGAGAAATAGCATAAAATATTGGGGGGTTATACATACTCCCCTGATAAAGAGAAAGAGAATTATTCCTCTTCACTACCTTCATGGTTGATAAAGGTAAATCTTCCCAAAACTCATTCTGAATATAAACCCATGAAACATCTGCATACTTATACTCTCCAAGATATAGCATCCACCACTAACGTGTAGTTACCACATCTGAATGAATGAAAAATGGCCTCAGTATCCCATCAAATACTGAATCAAATGGAAAGTGATATTGATCTCCTCCAAGAATATCTTTATCTCCACATCAGAAACACTTCCCCATACTTCCTTAAGGACAAATATTGAAAAGCACAAAACTCCCTCTACCAATCCTTTCCCTACATTGATAGATTAACCCTATAGAGATCAACTAGATTACCCTACTAAACCTAAACCTCTTTATCCACCCCAAATCGGTAAACATGATACATTCCTGAAATAAATAATATCATACTAAGCCTAGTATCATGGAATTTTATTTAGATTCATTTTAATTCACATTATTAATTTTAACATTCCGAAAACAACCCAACTCAAATAGGAATTTTTTTTATCATGATGCATATACCTCTATTTTATCTCTAACCTAAATATTGGCCCACATTACTTTTCCATTCAATATGATCATAGTTTAGGCATTGGATAATTGAGGGCCTAAAATCCCATGTCTTTTCTAGTCCCCCTAGCATATGTCATGTACCAAGGTTAACTCGTACTTCTTACATACCAACCCATGAAATAATTAATGTTTATAACTCCAAAATCTATCCAATATATCAATTATCAAATTGGATGTCACTCAATCATGAACCCTCCCTCCAAAGATACCTCAATGAGGGGAGAGAGATAATAACCCATGGGTCCCGCCTCCAGTAGACTATGGGTTAGAGATGAGCATAGGTGGTGTAAAAATATCACAAAAATGTGATGAATTACCCTCTATAAAAAAATAGGATCGTAAGGTCAGATGAATCATCCATAAAAAACTCCACGAAATAATATAAAAAAGAAACCAAAACCATCCCACTTGCATGTATAAATATAACCGATACAAATAAACGTGTCCAAATTAAATACAAAAAAGAAAAGATAAATAAGAAACATAGTATCTATCCAAATATCTAAGCTAGTAATGTCTATCACATTTAATGTAGTCCTATTGGAAACCTGAAAAATGATATATATATATATATAGGGTGAGCATATAGGTATACTTAATAGTAAAACCAAAGTCTCTCATTAACATGTGAAAGATGCATACTGATTCACCTATGAGAAAATAGAAGAACCAACAACACCTAAACAGGTCAATTATGCATCTGAACCTTACCATGGTATGCTCACTAAGAAACACAATCCAATTATAGTAGTATAATAAGAACAATATCGAAAAAGGGTACCATGTATAGATTTCCCACTAGTTCTCCACTCTCACACCCCAATTTCATGACTCCTAGATATATCATGTATTTTGAATTACATATACCACTTCCCCACATCATAGTAACATCACATCACATCTGAAGACACATAAGCCACTGCCCCATAGCACGGTCACATCATATCTCACCTGCAGACACCTGGACTAACAAATTATAACCACTACAATAACCAGAGTAGTAAGTTTTTCTTAAAATGAAGGACATAAAACTTGTTCCTTCATTCTACCATACATGACACCCACCATTAGATTCCCCATAGGGAAATCATCCTACATCTTAATCGAAAACACATGGGACACTGCCCCACAACATGGTTGTTACATCTCATCTGAAAACACCTATTTTATAACCAACTGCACTAAAATACTTTTTTCCATCAAATAATGTTCATATCTAATCAGCTATAAGAGATATCAAGAATGTGTGGGTATCCATCCATCCATCCTCATCACCATGATTTTGGAAAAAAATTCCCAAATGTGACTATATTGGTATTAGAAAGTAGTGTTTTACATGGATGGGGTACATGTAGGAATAACTTCTAGAAATAAGACCTACACCAACAACGCTATACCCATGGTCTAGAAATCAAATTAAAATACCCTGAATTATTAATCCTATACCAATAGTTTTAACAAAACATTGGTATTTTCTAAAAAAATTTATGTTTATTCCAACGGTTCTAAAACCTCATTTGTATATATTGGCTATAACAATGGTTTTTCAAAATCGTTGGTATACCCAAACCCATTTACCCAGTGGGTGGCCTCCCAACCTACCATTTCACTACAATCAATTTCAAGAACCTATAGCCTTCAGTTTTCCTCTCCATTCATAGTAATATCTCATACCATAACATTTTTATTAGATTCTTATTGAATATTAAATTAGTATTTTCCAAATACTTCATATATTTTATAAATAATTATTTTAATTTATTTTATAGTTATGAAAGAAAAACAAAGATTCAATTTTTATATTCTATATTCATTAACCTAACGTTGGTTTTAATTATATTTTTTATTGAATTACATAATTAATATAATTTTAAGTGATGTATTTTTTTAATTCCATTACTCTATACTTTTATATAATATAATATAAACCTATTATGCAATTATTTCACAAAGTATAAAATTTTATTATGAAAATAATTTTGTACATTTTGAAATATGGTATTGTAATATAAAATGTTTATTTATTTTCTAGATGACATTGTGAATTATATAAAATAGATAATCACATATTAAACATTTCATTAATTATAAATAAGAAGATAAAGTACCAAAAATATGACATAATATAAGGTTATGAAGGTAAGATGGATATTTGAGTTTGAAAATTAAATTTCCATACTTTTAAAATGATTCAATAATTTAAAATAAGTTTTTATAAAATATAAAACAATTTTGTGTAACAATTTTTTCATGTGAAAGGTTATAAATAAGGGTTGGATGATCAATTTTAAATATTCTGAACTTAAAATAATAAAAAATCGCTTTAAAAGGTTATAAATATTTTTTGTATAATCACTTTGAAATGTTATATACATGGTTTTCATATCATCTTTAGTAGTGTTTGGAGATCCACTTTCTACCCAACCGATGGAAATCTCTCATTTATTCTTGCTTTAATTTAATTCCTCTTCAATATTAATTGAGTGACTTCCAAATAATTTTGGTATTCTATCAACCATTAATTTAATTTTTATTCTAGTTCTAAAACACCTTGGTATATTATTTTTTTCCACATTTAATTTCTTCTGATATGTCTAAATCTTGTTGTGGATGTTGAAATAAGGATTTTTTTACATATATTGAAGAATAATTTGTTTTTTCTGGTCGCTCATTCATTATTTACATTGTTTTCTACATGATCTATATAATTTTTTTGTCACTGGATTACTTTATTACCTCAAATAGTATAGTGGGACGGATGGTTCGGTGTTTCAAAATCCTTTATTTTTTATATTGTTATTTTGTTCAGTTTCTTCAGACTGGAGAAGTGGTATGAATCTTGTTGTGTTTTTTACCTATTATTTTTGTGCTTCAATTATTATTGTTCTATTTATTCCACATTTCATGACTATCATGAGGAAAAATATTGAAAAATGAATGAATTTTATAGCTAGTATGTCAATATTCCATGTTGAAGGGGAGAATCACTAAGGCACCTATCTTAAGGACCTTTATGCCCCATCAATTTATTTTTTGAAGTGTAACTCATTTAAACAACATACCTAGGCATTTATATTCCACAAGTAAATTATTATAATTAAATCCTTGACCCTCAATGGTTTTGGGAAATTATTCGATTAAACCCCATATATATCATCATAAAATAAATAATCCATTCATTTTAAAAAAGGTTCAATTCAAAAATGTGGATAGACAAATCATATCACAATCAAAATAAAAACATGAATAATACTAAGGGGTTAGGTTTATGGAATGAATTATATTATAATCGAAGAAATTAACTCATGAATAACCACATCTTCATCCCTTTATAGGAATTATCAAGTGTATCAGTTATTTTTATTGCACATTGGGCCCTATCTCATGCCAAGAACTACTAAAAACTAATTAGAACATTACTAATAACTATGAAATTTATTTTAAATTTACATAAAAATTATTAAGTCATAATATGATCATACTACATAGAATATTCATACCTATAAATATTAATATTTAATACATGAATTTATAGATTAAGAATAAGATAAATTTAAAATTGAATAGAATAAGTGGGAAAATAAAATCAGTAATTATAAAAAAATTGTGTAGTATTGTGTATAGTTATTACTCATTGATATATTAGAATTTTATAAAACAGTTTTATATTAAATATATTTGTATATATTTTTTTTCTTTATTTATAATATGGTTATCATATAGACAAGTATGTTAGTTATGGTTTCATATAAAGTGTACCATTATCATTTCCTTAAATATATTTTTAATTTAAATTCAATATTATTTGATTACATTGAAAACATGAAATATAATTTTTTTATAGAATGGATAGAATATGAATGTATTAAATTGATTAGAACTCAAGTTGTTTTCAGAACAAGTTGGGGAATTTTTTTATTGTTTTTTCATTTAATAATGCTTTAGATAGTGGTCACATACACTTCACATGTAATAATTGTGTAGTAAGTCCTTGGTTAATTCATGAAAATGATAGCTACCATATTAAAAAATGTTTTTTTCAAACAAACTATTATGTCTGGTATCATAATGGGGAGAAAATGAAATATAAAAATGTTCATGATCTAAATGATGTAAATAGATTGGAGAATTTATTTGATGATTGGTTTCTATTTATTCATCATTTTGAGAAAGAAATGATTCCAAACTATGAAGACATTAATAAGAGAATACAAGATGAATTTAATGAAAATTGTGATCATGAAAGGGTGAAAAATAGATTTATTATTCAATGACTCCAATACATGAGTAATGTGGGAAAATTAATAATCTGGGATTTTTAGTTTGATTGTTTCATGGGAAAACCATGCATGATATTTCTAATACAACCATAAATTATATTCTACCATTTTTAAGGAATTAATTCTAGATGATGTACATATTCCATAAAACTACTATATAGAATGGAAGTTAGTTTATGAATTTGGATTTTCTAAAAACAAAAATCAGGCTTGCTCGAAATATTATAGCTTATTCTGGGAGAAAACAACTAAATGAATTGATTTTATAAAATGTGGCACATCCCGATTGAAGTCAATTGTTAATGGAACACCATATCATATGCCATAGAATGTATTGTGGATCTTCCATTGATTACTAGACACTATAATATTTTCAATTATGATGAAATATCAATAAATATGTGATGAAATTATGTATAGAGAAACAAGGATAATAATAAGTTGGTTCATCAGGAAGATGGATTTTAATCAAAGATATTTGATTCTTAAAATTTTTATATTGTAGCTGATGTGTGTAATGTGACTTGGTTCTATCATTTGATGATTTTAATCCATTTGGGAATGTTCGTTCTTCACAGGTCACTTCTATATTGGTCATACACATTTATAACCTTCCTCCATGGATGATTTTGAAAAAACCGTTCACTTCAATGAGTATACACATATATAGACCTTATGATCCTAGAAATGATATATATGTATACAATAAACCTTTAATAAAATAGTTGAATCATATTTGGAATGTGGTTGTGTGAACATACGATACTTTTTTTAAATACACATTTCATATTTGTGATATGATTAGGTGGAAGATAAATGATTTATCTACACAT
Organism: Viscum album; assembly: GCA_963277665.1. Taxonomy (NCBI): domain Eukaryota; kingdom Viridiplantae; phylum Streptophyta; class Magnoliopsida; order Santalales; family Viscaceae; genus Viscum; species Viscum album. The sequence continues at coordinate 1,019,880,204 of OY728137.1, read as the reverse complement.
GCAATGATGTCTAGGTAGATCATGACCAGAAAACATGGATTTCTTATTTGTATGAAAAATTTATGATCCAAAATACATTAATATAAACACATTTTCAGTATTATAGGAAATTAATGATTCTTTTTTTGTGGATAATCCCTACCGGAATAATCCTCAAAGGTTTGAAAATACCATAATGACAGAAAATCCACCTCACTGTATGTCTGTAACTAATGTTCGTAAGGAATTGAAAGATATACGTTTTTTATTTGGGAAGTTTTGAATGAATTATAGAAAGACAAAAAGTATTTCCACCAAAATCAATTAAAATTGAAAGAATAAAAGTATGTTCTTTGAGTATCCTTATTGTTCTACTAGTTTGATACATCATTTCTTAGACATAATGCAGATTGAAAAAAATATTTCCTAAATGTTTCATTGAATTACTATAAATGTAAATGTAAATACAAATGATGATTTACAATCTCAATGTGAATTGTTAGATTGGGGAATCATACCAAGTTTTATTACAGTGTATATAAAAGAATATAAATGGAAAGATATGTGTTCTTTTTATGTGATAACACCAATATAAAAATTCAATTTCAGGAATTATTGGAGACTATTACAGTTCCTGATGTCTGTTCATGAAATATATCAAAATGGTGAAAGAAAATAGATTTTATGCTTGAATACTTGATAACTCATGATTATAAAATAATTCTTAAGGAGTTTATTCTAATATAAATAAATCTTATGTTGTCCAATAATGTATGGGTGGAAGTTATTTGATTCTTCCATTTATATAGAGATCTTTTTTCTAAGAATATGTCCAAGTATTTCTTGAATAATATGTTGGAAAAAGCACCAATAATTATTTTTGAGTTGAGGAAAATAATTACTCTATAATTTTTCACATGAATGATAAATCAAACTATCAATATTCCAACTGAAATACTTATTTGAGGACATATTGGTTTTCATTGGATGTTTCCAACATAATGAAATATGTACACATTAATTTCTTAGGTCCAAAAAAGGAATCATCCTGAAGGTTCCATCATGAAAGGTCATTTGGATCAAGAATATGGATTATTATTCAATGTATTTTTCTAATGTGACTACTAAGAAGAACAGAAAAATGATAAATGAAGAAGAAAAGTATGATAAAATTGAGCCCAATCTTTTATCACTTCCCTAAATAGGTGGAATTCCCAGATCATATACGTTGATCACATTAGGCCTTGAAGAGCATGATATGGAACATCACAGTTCTATTTGAATATGTTTTGTTTGATGAAAATGTCAAGTATGTAAATTTAACATGTAGATGTTATCTCATATCACGTAATTATACATATCACTTATACTATTTCTTTTTTTTCTATAGGGAACATAAAAATTTATAAATAGAAATCATCATTCTATAAATTTGTGAAGGAGAGGGACTTTTCATAGAAAAGAGTTATCTTCTTTGTTGAAATGAATGGTATAGGTATTACTATAGTAAATTAATAAAATTAATATTTAGTTAATTTTAATATCCATTTATATTTTATGTATTTGGTTTTCCAGTGAACTCTATCTATTTGGAAAAAAGAGCTTTGGGTTCTGCTCCTAATTATGTGATTCGTGAATGAAAAAAATATGATCAATGGGTAGAAATTTATTATCACTAAAAGGGAAATTAAAATGATAACACAACATGATGGTTTGATGGTAAGTTCTACAATAGTCCATTATGCTAGGGCATCATTTACTAGACCTTGATATAAAAATGTATCCTATTATGGAGTCTTTGAGAAAATAATAATATTGGATTACTAATTTCATGGTCGGGTCACTATGATGAAATGAATGTGGTTTGATTTTATGATGAGTCTGGAAAATTTATTAATGATTTTTGATTTTGAGTTATTGAAATGAATCAAATTATTTTTAAAAATGATCCATATATATTGGCATAAATGGAAAATATGTTTTTTATAAAGATTATATGTGAACAGAATTTGGTGTCACTATTGAAGTAATATCAATACATGTTTTTGATGATGGTGATGATGAAATTGACACCATACTTACTCCCATTGGCCCCGATCAAGTTTTTACTTATGACGACTCCAATAGTTAAAATCGTAGAGTTTATTGTGAAAATAAAGTTGTAGAGGTAAATATATATAATCATCCATCTATGTTCTCAGTTCATTGGGTTTGTATCAACTATGGTTGTTAAGGTTGGTGTTATTCACATTAATTTACTATTTATTACAAAAGAAATTATCCAACATGACATTTATGTTTATTTTCAATATATAGTGATTGTAGTTTTCTTTGGGTTTCATTTTCTAATATTGAAAACAACTATATTAGAACCTACCAAAGAAAAAAAAAACTAAACAATTAAATTGGAACGAAAACAAGATGAATTGACTTGAAACATGAAAAACTAATTAAAATCAAAATCAAAACCAATGAAAATAATGAACTAACCAAAAAATGGAAAAATTTCCTAACCCAAAATATAAACCAAATTAGCTAACCTAAAAAAATGAAAAATGACCTAATCAATTGAAAAAATGAACCAAATGACATAAACAAAATTGAATTGGAATGGATTTAAAATAGATGGAAACAATATCTTACCCATGCATGCTAATTTGAATGTATTGATTTCTCTAGGACACATTGTTTTTGTTTTTATATTCTTCTCAATAAATACTTAATGATTTTTTAATAAAAATGTATCCTTTATTTGGTTTGAAAATGGGTATTCCTTAATTAAGTCATGACCCATATTTTTTATTACTTGGATTACAAATTAGATATGAATTTATAATTAATTGCATATTTTTTTTAAAATAAAGGAAATGAATAAATTTAAGAGATATGAAGGAAAATGATGGCAAAAAATAATCACGGTCTGGGAGAGATGATAATCCTTACATTGGTTCCTACAGTGAGTATTTTATTTCTAATATATGTATCTAAATAACATATAATTTCTTGTGATTAATTTGGTTTTTATATTTTAATCATGATCCACCACCTTGGATACAGTTATTCTTCAAAATCCTAGTGAATCAGTGCTCAAACAAATGATGTTAGGGGTGTCACTAGAGCTACGTCCACCAATCAAAAAACCCAATCACACCCTATCCCTTCCTCTGATATGAAGTCTATAACACCTTATTATCTCATAGTGTTATTATAGTAACTTGAGATGTTTATGCCACCTATGTTTTTTAGACTAATTTCATCTAATCCTCCTCACATTTATTTCACTTATCTGATGATGGATCCAACCCACCATACATTTTATACATTTCCATAGACATATATTCTATCTAATTTTCCTTCTACTTACATCTCCCTGAGCTTCTACATGCATGATCTTTTGACTCATACTCCAAAACGTTCTAACCCTCTAAAGTGTACATTTTGTCCCACTCTTTCTGTATAGGATGACGATACTTTAGAGACTAGGGATCTAGTGGAACCCACTGATTAGACAACCTGAGGTATATTTATAGAACCCTAGTAAAATTTATAATATAATTTATTTTCATTATAACATGTATTGATATAATTTTTTTTCTTTTATAGAAACATCCAACATTAGGCATTGTAAGAATACACACATTTTTGTGGTGCGAAACCACCCAAATAGATAATGGTTGAGTACAATGAGTAAAATCAAATGATTGGAAAAATTGGGTGAGAATGTAGTAGTTTTTGGTTGATGCTTTCCAAATACTCTAACATTATTCTCATTAGGACACTCACTTGGAGACACAGTCAAAATGAAGTAAAGGATAATGGTTGGGTGAAAATAGGGGTAAGAAAATTCATTGGATTTGATGTTTTATTATTATTGTATTTTTATGAATTAATATTTTTTCACCAACTTCATTATAATTTTCCCAATGGAGAGGCTCTGAGGACAACATAGATCATGAAATTAGGTAGATTCTATAGATCATATAATCATGAGTTATATAGTTGTTTGTGTTCTAGATTTATTATTTATTTAGAGGCCACTCCTATCATTAATGACTCTCTAGTATAATATTATTGAGAAATAATTTCTTATTTAAAGTGAACTGGGTTTAATGTATTAATCAAATTTTATATTTTGAATTAATATTACCATGATTTTCATTAATATATTGTTTTTTATTATTGAAAATTATTTCTTAAGATTTGTTAGAAAGAAATTAAAAAACAAGAATGCAACAAAATAGCTCCAAACATTGGGGAGAACTTTGATCTTGTAACATGAGAGGAAGAGGGTATGAAACTTGTTTATAATTTTTTTATTCAAATAAATAATGGAAACAGAATCTATTCCATTTTAAATTATATAGATTCATTATAATTTTCTCGAAACAACTATATTGAATAATTATAGAGTGAGAGATATATTAAGGATATCCTTATTATATGGATGTATAAAATAGGGATTAATATAGACTATTAACTTTTGGAATCCTCTATAACCTCTTAATAATGTGTGAATGTTATATTTGTTAGTTAGGATACTATGGGAAAAAAGAGTGGGGTGCATCTTCTGAGGAAATTGGAAGGAGGTTGGTGGGGAATGGTGAAGATAGATATCATTAATATCAAATATGTACAAAAATTTTATAAAATTAGAACCAATTATAAAGATAATTCTTTAGAAGAATAGAAAATAAACATGATGAACTGAAATACAATACACCCTCTATTCATTTGTAATTAAAATAGAATATTGATGATGATCAATTTAAAGTTACCAACATGTTTTTTCTTTGTAAGGTAATCCACTAACTTTGAAATATTGAAATAAAATTATAAGGATCTTTTTTTCCTCCAATATTATTTTAGTATCAATCATGATTTAAAAGTAAATTCGGAAAACAGTATATATACCAAACAACTAAAAAGCTAAATAAAACAATGTATGTTAACCTCTTCCACATGACTCTAAAAGTACATGAAATAAACTATGATTTGTCTAATGATATTGTCTCCCAGCTATAAAGGCCTCTAAATATTTGTTAAAATAGAATGAATATAATATTTTTGTACACAAGCATTTTACATATAGAGAGTGAGAAAGAAATCCATAGTTCAAACCACTAAAACACTTATTAATCAACGAAGTTAATGTTGATCTTATATAATCAATTTAAATTATAAAATGAATTAAAAATATCACTTTTAGCATAATTTTTATTTGTAATATGATAAAATAATACACTCTAGTAAACGCGTACCTACTTCATCCAATGTTGATACCTATATATAAATGTAGAAAAAAAACATTTCTCTACATTGTATCTTATGTTAAACTCATTGAGTCAAAAAATCTCATCTACCAAAAATATGGAGTCACATATTTCATTTGAATTACTCAAGGATAATCAAAAAATATTGATCTCTTTCTAATTCCTCATGTCTCCATATAATCAAAGGAATGATGCATGAGATCAACTTCTCTGCACTTTCAGCAATCCCAAAGAGTTACTAGATATCATTCATACATGGCTTTAATTTCTATAAAAATGTTTTTAATTCATATAAAAGTATTCCAATTGAATAATTAATTTTTTTAAAAGAAATGAAAATTTATTAATTCCTAATTATTATTTTAGTATCAAACACATAAAGTAAGTAACAATTACAACACTCAAACTCCCTTTCATAGAATCAGTGTCACACTTTTCCATATATTCAATATTTGATATCCATTTACCCTTTTTATATTCAATTTAACCTATTTAATAGTAAATTAAAGAAAAAAAATCCTATAAAGTCACACCAAACACATTGAATCACATATTTCATTAGACTAACCTAAGGTTAATCTAAGAACATATATCTCATGTTAATATATCCTTTCACTACATAACATATGAAAGCCTTCAAGTGATCAACATCAGGGAAATTTACATAACAAAAAAGTGATACTGGAAATGATCCAAACATTATTTTAATTTCTAGAGTAACATATAACATTCAGCCCATTTTTTTCCACTTGAATTATAAAATCACTTTGAAAAAGGCAATAAAATTCAAGATTTTCCAATTACATTTTAGGTATGAAATGAAAAAACTCATCAAAAATTTTCAATATAAGTACCCTATTTATATATTTGTCACATTGTCCTTATATATAATCTTATTCATACATTTACCATTCTTATAATCACTTTATCCTAATTAATCACAAATTCCGACAAAACAAACATCATATAATGTCACACAAAACTCACATCACACAGACACATGATTAAATACTCTTGTTAATTCAGTTTGATTACTATTAAACCATTATTATCATTTAATAATAAACTCATTACAATGTAATTAATTTTTTTTAAACAAAAAAAATCATCCCAACAATAAACTAAAATCCATAAACATGTCATATTAATTTGTATCACAATTATTAACACTTAACACTCCTAATTACTCAATTAAACATAAAATCCATTCTTAATTTATTAACCTTAATAATTTTATCTTTGATTGAATCATTTATAAATTCTATTTTACCATTATTCTAATTAATTATCCAAATTAAAACGGTTATACATAATCCCAACACTCATAAACAAAATTAGAACATTAATGTTGATACAAAAGTATAGAATATTAATATTTAACACAAGAACTAGTTTTCCATGCCAAAAAACTGACAAAAAATTATCTAATAATTAAATAATGATCATATAATATATAATCACAAGTTAAACACCAAATAAATTAAATAAGATACCAACATCGAATAATAATTAAATATGCAAAAAGAAGGGTGTTATAGATCCTTTGAAAACACAAATAATCAATATTCCACTAAACTAGAGTCAATATTAGTGTTTTTTCTTAAAAATACTCAAGAAAAATATGGATTTTTGTTTTATTTGGTTAAAAAATGATAATTTTTAGTTATCATGAGAGTATGTAAAATTAAAAAGAAGATTAACTGGTGGGTGTATTGTTTTTTTATGGTTTAGGTAAAAATAAAATATGTTTAGTTTATTTTATATTTTAATTATAGTTTTTATTTTATTTATTTCGGTATTCTAGATTTCTGATTATTAGAGAGGGAATTAGACTTCAGTTCCTAGCGAGTAATGGTAACATACCTTGAGGTATGAGGTTGTGAACATCTTTGAGTTTATAATTCACTACTCTAGTGAATTATGGTTAATCTAATAATTGAATTTAGTGGTTTTCTAATTGTTTGATTTAACACTAAATAATAATTGAAAGAGGGATGTCCCAACATGATTTTTCATAGATTAATAATGAAAACACATATGAAATTCAATTATTTTTATCTTTTAATATTATAGATAAATAATTATGTTATGGAATAAAATGAGTTGTGTGATTTAATAGAGACAATAAGTGGAATGAAATGTTTTATGATGTTTTATTTTATTTTATTTATGATTTGAAAATTTGATTATATAGTATTTAATTACCATTCCATGCTATTTAATGGGGTAAATTGATGGGATAGTGTATAATGGTGATAAAGGTGTCAATTGTTGAATTAATAACACCTAATCAAATTGTTGTGTTGAAAGTTTTCATTTTAAAAGTTTTTTTGTGAGTGTTCATTAATGATCAATTTTTTTGATTAAATCATTATGTGGAATGTTGAAATGTAAAAGGTAATTTAAATGATGTAATTTATTTTTTAGGTTGAATAACATATACACATGATGTACAATCTATCCTACATTGTGTAAATTAACTCATCATTTTTTATTATGATTATTTTTTTATGAAATTTAATTATCATAAACTATATCTTTCTATAATAATATTCTTGTATTTAATTATATGATATTTTAAATAGATATTTTCATATTTGGGTAACATTACTTATATATCAATGATATATTCAATAACCCTATCATTTTATAACAATGTGATGAGAGTTGGTCCCTTTAAAATTCTAATATCCTCTCTTCTAATTCTAATTTGGAGGATTATTAATTTTTTATTTATTATAGGATCTTCAACCCCCTACCTATGCCTAAATTGTATATTTAATTATGGATTTAGATATTCAATGTCATTAAATAGAGAGGTATTGAATATTATAGGATGTGTGTCACGAGAAAAATTATTTTTCTTAAGAAGAAAGAAGAATGATTGAAGTGTGGTAAATGAATGGACATAGTACTAGATTTTAAGTTTTAACTTGTTGATTTCAAAATTTAATATCTATTTTATGACTAAATAGTCCATTTATATATGTAATAGTGTTCCTCAGAGGCCACTGATGAGTAAAAAGATGATAACATTGGTCCAAATAATCATTTACATCATGTTTTGGGAGATAGACACCATGGCATAGTATGATGTTGACCAGGGAATAGTATTTCCATAACTATATTTTGGCCCACTTTTAGTGCTAGTTCTTATTGCACTGAGTTGGAAATAAATCATTCATAGGCTGAAAATTCTTAGTCTGAGAAAGAAGAGGCTAAAAAATTGTTATACAGGAGCATGAACATACTCAAAAGGCCAATATTGAATTTATAAAATTTATGGAAGTATTATGTCAATCACATAAACAAGATACATCAATGTCTTGTGAAAAATATATATCGATGACTTACACATTATACAGTTAATTCGATGATGGTCCTAGTGGTTTTTGGGAAGATGAGTTTACTGGTGGTGGAAATGGTGATGGTGATGGTGATGTCAATGGTGAGGATGATAGTGAGGATGAGGTTGAGGATGACAGGGAGGATGACGAGGGGGATGATGGAGAGGTTGATACTAAGGATGATGGTGAGTATGATGGTGATGATAGTGATAGTGATGGAGGTGATGTTTATATCAATCATTTACATTTTTTATTGATATTTATTACATTTTATGTTTTATGATTTGTTTTGAATGATTATATGTGATGTTTTGAAGGGTCATTATCACTGTTTGAATGTATTAATTACTTTCTCATGTTATCATTGTTTTTATATTGGTTTGTGATTCTTGGATAAGATGATTGTTAATTTATATAGGTAATTGAACTAGGTGGGGGTGATGTTGTGATTTCTAATGGATGTTCAGGTTAGGTGGGGGTACTGCTACCTAGAAATTTGTGGTAATTCTTTTCATATATTTTCATTAAATTATTGTTATATATTCTGCCATGGTAGACTATTCCAATGGTTTATAAACCACTGGTATTGCTCTATACCAATGGTTTTTAAACCTTTGGTAACTGGAAATTTCATGAGTCCTATAACAATAGTTTATAAAAAATCATTCATATAGGCCTATGCCTATGGAATCTTAACCAATGGTTTAGAGAACCATTGGTATAAGAGATACTAATTATTATATAGTATATACCAATGGTTTTTGAACCATTGGTATATGCCATGTTTTTAGAAGTGAACCACAAAGAATATAAAAGTATATACATACAAACACACACAAGCCTATCCCATGAGTTCACAAACAAACACTATCCAACTCAAAACATCACTACTTTCACTATTCCCTCTAAATACATAACACCACACAAGCCAAAATCAAAATCTCACACCACCAACCAATTCCATTATCCATTCCATTCATTTCTTTATATAGAGTCAATCACATTTAACCACACAACCAGTCATTAATTTATTCATTAATAATTTTCATCCCATTAACTAATCCAACCTAAGACATTTTAAACATTACTAAAAAAATTAAGCATTCTATCACCACCTGGGCATATGTCACAATGTAACCACATAGCATAATTATTTCATCATCCTCATTGTATCACTGCCTTATCACCCCAAAAGCATGAGAAAACAAACCACCACCTTACTACCATAAAAGCATGATGAAATAACCCCCGCCTCACCTCCCTAAAATAAATGCCTAACAACTGTCACCTTGCTTCCCCAAAATCATTTCTGAAAAAACACCACCTCATATCCCCAAAATAATTTCCCAAGAAACCACCAAATAATCTTCAAAAAATCAAATCCAAACAACAACCACCACAGCACACCGAAAGAATATCCAAAAAACCACAACCTCACTACCCCAAAAGAACATCCAAACAACCACCACCTCACCTCCCCACAAGCATGACCAAAGAACGACCACCTCACCATCCCAAAATCATGGCCACATATCACCGATCATACCTAGATAACATCATATTAACATATCGCTTCCCCACAATCACATCCACGCATCACAACACATAAAATACCATTTTATAATAATGGGGATTTTATCACATTTCAATTTATTTTACAAGTGTTATCACACAAGACATAATCCCAGAGAAACCATTTAACTAGCGAAATATAAGTGGTTCTCAAATTTCCATTTTAGGGTGATATCACAACAATCACAACAAATATAAAATTTCACAAAACATACCATCCATTTAAAATAACTAATATCCATAATTTTCAGTGGGATATCATGGCCATACATCCATCATATCAAAATAATACCAATCTGTAATAGCATGTCAATCATTCCCCCTTTTCCCTTAAATTTCAATTATCCTATTACTTATCATTTTTTAAACCAAAAAAACTATATATCATAGATAAAAAAAATGTAAACACCTCTTATAAGATTAAAACTGAAGAGAAATGATTGATTATTTACCTTGAATAAGATTTTCCAACTCTATACACACTATAATGATAAGAGTAAAATACCACAGACTACAAAATCACATGAGAAATCAAATATCAACCTACACCATTCCCAAATATCATCAATTCACATTATATAATACACTCCAAACCAATGGAATATAAATAAAAAATGCGTAATTGGAAAATAGTATAAAACTGTCCAGAATGAAGAATAACTTACAATAGATTACTAACTGGGATAAACCAGAATTAATGGATCAATGTTGGAGGAAGAGGGATTGAAGATCCCTAAAAATTTTCATATGGATTTTTAAAAAACAATAGGTAGGAGGGTTCGACCGAATGAAAAAAATATGATTAGAAAAAAGAACATGAAATATGGAAACCCATAGGTTTGACGTTGTGTGAAAATTAAAAAATATTTAATCCTCATTTTTCTAAAAACGTCCAGCACTCCCCAAAAATTAAGATACCTATGAATTTATTTAATTCACATCATGAATTACATTTACAAGGAATGTATGACATCTCATGGGTTCCCCATCATTTAATTTACAAGAGGTTCGGACACTAGATGTACAAGCCGTGAAACACCAGTTCACATCTTGTAAACTTTACACAATGTGAATTCCCTACAGTGGATATACTTCACCTCCAGCCTCCACAAAAAACACTCAAAACCTCCCTTAAACACCTCCAACCACAAAAAACAAAACATTAATGGTCTGTTACACTTCATGAATATATTTTTGAGGTAATATAGTGAAAATATCTTGGTATGGGTAATTGTGAACCATTTGAGGAAGGTTTCACATTTCCAAGAGGTCTTAAAGTCCATTTCTATTAATGATAGGGGTTGTATGTATGTCCAAGATATAGTGTATCTTCATGGAGTTCTTGATATCATTATATTTTATTGAGAAAAAAATTTTACATTGTGATTCAGGTAGGGGTTATAGAGTTTTCTAGATACCCAAATAAATTTGATAACTGCATATCTTCCTCGAATTGATATTAAATATGAGCATTCCTTATAGGTGTTGGAGTACATGTTCTTATCACATGTCCTTCATTTTATTTTATTTTGTGAGAATAATATAACAATATCAAATTTAAATTATATGAAAAATTACTGTAAAACCCGAGACTTTTATGTTATATAAATCATCAAAGGAATCTTTTTCTACACAACACTTGCTTGGATTGCTTTACACGCAATCGCGACCTTCCTCGATAGCTTGCGTCGTACGCAATACCGAGTTTCACTAAACAACAATATGCTATTAAAACTAGCAGTTATGAATAGTAATAACCACTTTTTGAAATTTTATAAATTTTATTTTTCAAAATGGACTTCATTTTTGGACTCAGAATATCGAAATTAGCCTAGGGTGAAATTTTGGTATTTTTCTGAAAACATTCAATTTTTGATGAATAGTGAAACCACTAAGTGGTAGGTTAAAAACTGAATTTTGCATAAAACATAATTTTACCGCTTCTGTGAATGGAATTTCAAAAATCCGACAGACACGGTTGATATCAGTAAGTAAAATGTGGTTCAATGATTTAAAAATAATTTTTTGGTGAATAGTAACTTTTTACTTTTATTACCGCGGTTAATAGTAAATAGGGTAACTAAGGGTAAATATGATTTTAATATTACCCTAACACATGTCCTAATTCTATTGGACAAGTGTAATTCGATCAAAAACAAACTTAGGAATAAAATATGACCATTTAGGCCCACTTGGATTAGATTAGGACATTTATTATTAATTTATTTAAAGAAGGGTTAAAATAGTTAAAATCAAAGGTTAATAAGTAAATCATTTTTAATATGGGGTTATACATAAGATAAATTCGACTATAAATATGAATTAGAAAGATAAAAAGATTTCCTACATAATGGTATTTTATTTGTAATTTTTAGACATTAAATAAGTTAATATATTTATGACACAATGATGATGTAGTAATTATCTTATTTATGAAATATTGACATAATTGATGTTATAAACACCACAATAAATGTAATTTGAGACTTTTTATGAATTAATAAAATTTTCTAGGTTACTATGATATATTAGTGTTGATTTAATCAACTTGGTTCGAACATATAATTCTGTTATGACTTTCACAAAAATCATATATCAAATAGTGTCAAAATTGACACAAAATAGTTTTTAAATCAAATATTATATTATTAATTGTTATTTTATTCCTAAAAATCTAAGGTTCGGCCAAATGACTTAGATAAGGATATATATATTAATAATAAACAATTTGGGGTTCGTTTGGCATGTTATAGTAAGTGTATTAACCATATAGTGAAAGAAAACAAAAAGACACGGTAAAAGTTAAATTATTTAACTTAGAGTTAAATCTAATTGATAAGGTTAAAATAATATCCTAAACTTGTATAAATCCTATTGGTTGATAGGATTTCGACCCTTCACCACTTTAGCTTCGAAATAAGACCCTTTGGAACCATTATAAACCGATTTTGACTTTAATATAAAATAATATTTTGAGATATTCCTAAGGTGCCCCTCTCCCCCCTTATAAAAGGGCACCTCCTCCCCCTCCTCCTCACACCAATTTGAGCACTCAAGCTCGGCCAAACCCTGCCATTTTCTCCTCTCCACTTCCCTAGAATAATCCTAGAGGTCCTGGTATTCTTCAAAGACCAATATTAGTTCCCTAAGTGAAGGATTCAAAGAGGCTTTCCAAAGAAGAGGAAATATCTGTTACCGATCTTTTCAATTTCTTTCTTCTTCAACTTCTTCTCCTTTAGTTGTTTAATGATAAAGTAATAACATAAGTATTACGTACATACTGATATGTTATTATAAATATGAAACAAACCTAATTCACCTTCTATCCATCCTACGGAAAAATGAAATCACCGCGCGTGCGTACGTACGGAATACCGTCTCCACGCCGTGGTGTAGTCTATTTTCCACCATCACTTTAAAAGGATGGGTATAATGGTGTAATGAGTAACTATTTATGATTATTATAAAGTAATATTGATACTGAAATAATATATATATATACTCCAATACAATTCCACGATCATAGGAATGATATCATCACTCGTGCGTACGTACAGAATACCGTCTCCAGGATGTGAAGCGACTCGTTCTACATGATCATCATTACATAATAATTATATAAATGAATTTAATGAATAAATATGATATATGTTACACTAATACCATTCTGGATATAAGGTATATATAATCTTAAAAGAAGAATAAGAATTTATTCGGAAAAACACGCATAAGAACAAAAGGCAATAAAGACCCGAGTAACAAGTAACAATGAAATATTACTAACAAGAAGCTAAGAATATGACCATATATGATATCATATCAATATTTATGATTCTTGAATAAGTAAATAACATTATTTAAACCATTATACAGGAGCTTTGGACACGTACAAATCAAATCAGACCTAAGTTAAGGGAAATATCACAATCTCATTTTTATCCGAGATTGTTTATTCGTAAGTATTTACTGGGGTGTATTTTATCATCCACATCCATGTTTCCTCAATATGTAATATTATTTACATCCACCTAAAATATATTATATCCCATTTTACCCTTCGGTAAATTTTTAGTAAAGGATATGAAAGGAATCTTTTGTCGTTTTTCGTACGAGGTACTTTTTTTGACTTTTCCGACAAAAGTACGAGAAGAATGTTTTTTTTAACTTATACGGCATGAATGGATTTCTAAAACATTATTTCCAAGAAGTTTCCTTTACAAGTATTCAAGTTTATTTTTAATCAACTTCTTTAATTTTAAAATTTTATGACATGTTAAGAAAGGAAAAGTGTTTTTGAAGTAGAAAGGATATTTTCCTCAAGAATGAAGTTCAAGTATTTTATCAAAATTATTTTCCATCTAAGATAATAAAAGGGTTCTGTTTTTATCCATATTATTACATGGATTTGATTATGTTGTGATGGAAACATTTTTATGAATTCCTTTATCTTATATGAATTGTTTTATGATGTCATGTTCTTTAAGAATCCCATTTTTATTACATGGGTTATGCGATGATGTATGATTTATGATTATGTGGCACACATAAGAAAGGATTCATTATAAGATGGGTGGGACCTATATCTCCCTCCAATGCATTGGGTAAAGATTTTATATCTCATGAGATAGACAGGGCTGGAACGGTAGGTTATACTGGTTCAGTGAAACAGGACTGAAACGAGGGTTACTCGATTCAGAAAGGGACTTTGTCCACTAAGATAGTCTTGGAAATGAGTCATGACTAACAAGAAATGATTTTACATGATTATGTGTGCATGCCACAAAGTTTCAAGTTTCAGGTTATGATTATGGTGATATCATTTTCACTTCTATGATTTATTCCATGTTAAGATATTATGATCTCTTTTGCAGGTTATGATTTTCAAAAAGATATGATATGATTTTTAGTTCCTTTATTTTCCCTTGCTGAGCATTTGAGATCACCCTTTTATGTTTTCTTTTCCCCAGGTCAGGAAGATGTATATTAAGTAGAATATGCTAAAAGGGACCCTAGAGATGATGAAATAAATGGGAGATACTGTAGAAGATTTATGAACCAGTTGTTTATGTTTCCCAGTTTCTAAAGACACTATACCTATACGGTCCTTTGTGGTTTTGTCATATGTTGTAATAAGTGTTCTTCAATTTTGAAGTATTAAAAATGTATGTAAAGTATGGGTCGTTATAGTTTGTATCAGAGGAAAGGTATAGTCAACCTTTGGAAACTAGGATGTGAAAGCCTTAGTAAGAACCATAAGGATAAGTCTAAGCATAGAACACAATCTTAGTGTTTTAGAAATGGCCATGAATACCCTAGGATAAGATCTTAAGCATGAAAATTTTATTCTTGAATTATGTGTTTTTTCTATTATAATTAGTGTTGCTCACACTATTCTTCTTGGTTTTAGTGAATGGCTGGAACCCGAAGGAACCGTGTTAATGCGGAATGCGATGGGCAATGCAATGATTGTCCCCCTGAGAAACCAAACGATATGGGAGCTGGAATGCAAAATCTTGTAGCCATGCTCACACAACTTTCTCAAGCTATGAATCATGCAGGACTTCCAAACGAGCAAAGGAAGGAGCAACATTCTGTTGAATCCTTCATGAGGCAGCGTCCACCTTCTTTCAGTGGGTCTACTAATCCATTAGTTGCTGAACAATGGATTAGTACTACTGAAAAGATATTTTCAGTTCTTCAATGTTCTGAACATGATAAAGTCATCCTAGAAGTGTATCGTTTGGAAGGAGATGCTGATCAATGGTGGAATCTTATTAAGAATACGAGGAAAAGGGATGAAATTGAGTCTATGGAATGGGACGAGTTCAAGAACATATTTTTCAATATGTAATTCCCTCGTATTCTCCGAACAAAGATGGAGAAAGAGTTTCTTGAACTGAAGCAAAGGGATGATGAATCTTTTGGTACCTATGAAGCAAATTTTACAAGACTTGCAAGGTACGCTTCTGGTATTATTATCCAACCTGATAGTAAGATCGATCGATTCTTTAGTGGCTTAAAACCAAGTCTTCGAAGGGCGTTAGCCATAAGGGACTTCAATAGCTACGAGGAAATCATTCGATGTGATCTCAAAGTCGAGATGGAGATTGGATTAACCCATCAGTCACATGGGTTTGATAAGAAGAGGAAGATGGAATTCAAAGAAAAATCTAAAGAGCACACGGAAAAGAAGATGAGCTTTTCCTTATGCCCAAAGTGTGGAAAGAAACATGGAGGGAGTTGTCTTAAAGGGACAAGTAAATGTTTTAAATGTGGAAAGGAAGGTCATCGGGCATTTGAATGCTGTGATAATGGGAAGAAGATGTCTAATGACGCAAACAAAGGAAGGGATACACAGAATGAACCTACTACACTTCAATGTTTCAAGTGCAAGGAGATGGGGCATTATGCCAATAAATGCCCAAATCCAAGGGTTGATGATGATGGTCGACATCAACAAAATCTTAAGGCTAAAGACAATGTAAAGTCACATGCAATTTCTATCAGCGATGTGGAGTACGATAACGAAGTGGTGAAAGGTACACTTACCGTCCACTCTAAAGTAGCAAATGTTTTATTTGATTCTGGATCCACCCACTCTTTTATTTCTAAAGAATTTTCTAAGGGTATCACCGTATTACCTCAACAATTAGATGTTGAGTTAGCTGTGACGACACCTAATGGCACAACAGTCGCATCAAAAGTTTATAATTGTTCTCCGATCGAAGTTTGTGGGAAAGTGCTTCCTGCAAATCTTGTGATCCTTCCTTTAGTGTAATTTGATGTGATTCTTGGCATGGATTGGCTTTCTCTACATGGAGCTCATATCAATTTCCAAAGAAGGGAATCACATTTCATATTCCAGATCAATCTACGATCGTCAATCGATGCAAGGATGAATATAACCTTCCAGTGGAAATTTATTCCATCTTATGGGTATTGATTCCACTAAATGAAGGTTATTTATCTCAAATGGTTGGTGAGAAACTCACGATTTAGAATATGCCCATTGTACGAGAGTTTGATGATGTATTTCCGGAGGAATTACCGGGTCTTCCACCAAATCGTGAAGTTGAGTTTTCAATAGAACTAGTACCGGGCGCTTTGCCAATTTCAAAGACACCTTATAGAATGTCCCCAATTGAGTTGCAGGAATTGAAGAAGCAACTCCAAGAGAATCTTGATAAGGGATTCATACGCCCTAGTGCGTCACCTTGGGGAGCACATGTTCTATTTGTTAAGAAGAAAGATGGATCAATGAGACTCTGCATTGATTATCGAGAACTTAACAAGATCACTATCAAGAACAAATATCCTCTCCCACACATTGATGACTTATTTGACCAACTACGCGGAGCTCAATACTTTTCCAAGATTGATCTTCGTTCAGGGTATCATCAATTAAGGGTAAAAAGGGAGGATATACCAAAGACGGCTTTCCGTACAAGGTATGGACACTATGAATTTATAGTGATGCCATTTGGTCTTACTAATGCCCCTTCTATCTTCATGGATCTAATGAATAAAGTCTTTAGAGACTATCTTGATCAATTTGTGGTAGTCTTTATAGACGATATTCTTGTCTATTCAAAGAGCAAGGAAGAGCATGAAGATCACTTGAGAATTATATTGAAGACCCTGAGAAAGGAGAAGCTTTATTCCAAATTTACCAAGTGTGAATTTTGGCTTCAAAAAGATGCATGTTTGGATCACATAATCTCAAAAGAGGGGATATTTGTGGATCCAGCAAAAACAGAGGTTATCGAAAGATGGTCGAGACTAAAAACAGTAACTGAGATCCGAATTTTTCTTGGTTTGGCTGGATATTATCGACGTTTTGTAAAAGATTTTTCACGATTATCTAATCCACTCACCAAGTTGACTCGGAAATGAGTTAAGTTTGTCTGGACAGAGGAATGTGAAGAGAATTTCAAGGTGTTGAAAAGAAGGTTATCCAGTGCACCTGTGCTCACACTGCCTTGTAGTGGAGAAAGGTTTGTGATCTACAGTGATTCATCCAAGAAAGGATTGGGGTGTGTTCTTATGCAAAATGATATGGTGATAGCTTATGCCTCACGACAGTTGAAAATCCATGAGCAAAATTACCCAACTCATGATTTGGAGTTGGCTGCGGTAATCTTTGCATTAAAGATTTGGAGGCATTACCTTTATGGTGAAAGGTGTGATATTTATACTGATCATAAAAGTTTAAAGTATATTTTCACACAAAAGGAGTTGAATATGCGTCAAAGAAGATGGTTGGAGCTGATTAAGGATTACGACTGCCCAATCCATTACCACCCTGGGAAGGCAAACAAGGTGGAAGATGCATTAAGTCGACAAGACCATGCTAGTTTATCCATGATGAGGATCACAAAAGATCCAATATTTATGGATTTACAAATGATAGATCTTGGAATTATAATGGAAGGGGAAAAATATTATCTTTCTCAAATGAATGTTCAACCATCTATACATGCGAAGATTAAGGAGGCACAAAAAGAAGATGTCGAGTTACAAAAGAAGGTGAGAAATGTTCCTGAATTCAACCTTGATTGTGATGGGATAATAAAGTTCAGGAATCGGGTTTTTGTTCCTTCCATCCCCGAATTAAAGAAGGATCTGCTGGATGAGGCTCATAGTTCTTCATTCTCTATTCATCCTGGAAGCACGAAAATGTATAGGGACCTGAAAGAGTACTTCTGGTGGGATGGCATGAAAAGAGATGTTGCTGAATATGTCTCTCGATGCTTGGTTTGTCAACAAGTTAAAGCTGAGAGACAGAAGTCTAAGGGGATTTTACAACCATTACCCATACCCGAATGGAAATGGGAAAACATCACTATGGACTTTGTCACAGGACTTCCTAAAACATCCAAAGGCAATAATGCTATTTGGGTCATAGATGATCGTCTTACAAAGTCTGCACACTTCATTGCTATGAGAGAGGATTTCTCTCTAGATCAGCTTGCCAGGATATATGTAAAGGAAGTGGTAAGATTGCATGGAGTACCACTTTCTATTATATCTGATCGGGATCCGAGATTTACCTCAAAGTTCTGGCAAAGTCTTCAGCATACTCTGGATACAGAGTTGAGTTTCAGCACTGCTTATCATCCCCAGACAGACGGTCAGTCTGAGAGAACAATTCACTCCCTAGAAGATATGTTGAGAGCTTGCTCTATGGATTTCAAAGGAGGTTGGGATCAACACCTACCTTTGGTGGAATTTTCTTATAATAATAGCTTTCACTCCAGTATTCAGATGGCTCCTTATGAAGCTCTCTATGGAAAGAAATGCAGGACTCCAACTTGCTGGGATGAAGTTGGGGAAAGAAAGCTATTAGGACCTGATCTCGTTGATGAAATGGAAGAAAAGGTTAGATCTATTCAACAACACATAAGAGCAGCTCAGAGTCGACAGAAAAGTTATGCCGACAACCGAAGAAAAGACCTAGAGTTTGAAGTGGGTGATAAAGTGTTCTTACGAATATCTCCCTGGAAGAGGGTTATGAGATTTGGAAAGAAGGGGAAGTTGAGCCCTAGATATATCGGTCCTTTCGAAATACTAGATCGTGTTGGGAAGGTAGCTTACCGATTGGCGCTTCCACCGAATCTCTCTCAAGTTCACGATGTGTTCCATGTATCTCTCCTAAGAAAGTACATACCAGATCCTTCACATGTACTCAGCTCAGAAGTTGTACCGCTGGAGCAAGATCTTTCTTATGAAGAACAGCCGATAGAGATTCTGGATCGTAGCGAAAAAGTCCTACGAAATAAGACCACTCGATTGGTGAATGTTTTATGGAGGAACCACCAACTTGAAGAAGCTACATGGGAGCTTGAGGATATGATGAGGGAGAAGTATCCTCATCTGTTTGTTACAAAGTGACGAATTTCGAGGGATAAATTCTTTTTAAGGGGGGTAGAATGTAACACCTGAGAATTTTATGTTATCTAAATCCTCAAAGGAATCTTTTTCTACACAACACTTGCTTGGCTTGCTTTACACGCAATCGCGACCTTCCCCAATAGCTTGCGTCGTACGCAATACCGAGTTTCACTAAACAACAATATGCTATTAAAACTAGCCGTTATGAATAGTAATAACCACTTTTTGAAATTTTATAAATTTTATTTTTCAAAATGGACTTCATTTTTGGACTCGTAATATCGAAATTAGCCTAGGGTGAAATTTTGGTATTTTTCTGAAAACTTTCAATTTTTGATGAATAGTGAAACCACTAAGTGGTAGGTTAAAAACTGAATTTTGCATAAAACATAATTTTAACGCTTCTGTGAATGGAATTTAAAAAATCCGACAGACATGGTTGATATCAGTAAGTAAAATGTGGTTCAATGAGATAAAAATAATTTTTTGGTGAATAGTAACTTTTTACTTTTTTTACCGCGGTTAATAGTAAATAGGGTAACTAAGGGTAAATATGATATTAATATTACCCTAACACATGTCCTAATTCTATTGGACAAGTTTAATTCGACCAAAAACAAACTTAGGAATAAAATATGACCATTTAGGCACACTTGAATTAGATTAGGACATTTATTATTAATTTATTTAAAGAAGGGTTAAAATAGTTAAAATCAAAGGTTAATAAGTAAATAATTTTTAATATGGGGTTATACATAAGAAAAATTCGACTATAAATATTTTTTAGAAAGATAAAAAGATTTCCTACATAATCGTATTTTATTTGTAATTTTTAGACATTAAATAATTTAATTTATTTATGACACAATGATGATGCAGTAATTATCTTATTTATGAAATATTGACATAATTGATGTTATAAACACCACAATAAATGTAATTTGAGACTTTTTATGAATTAAACAAATTTTCTAGGTTACTATGATATATTAGTGTTGATGTAATCAACTTGGTTCGAACATATAATTCTGTTATGACTTTCGAAAAAATCATATATCAAATAGTGTCAAAATTGACACAAAATAGTTTTTAAATCAAATATTATATTATTAATTGTTATTTTATTCCTAAAAATCTAAGGTTCGTCCAAATGACTTAGATAAGGATATATATATTAATAATAAACAATTTGGGGTTCGTTTGGCATGTTATAGTAAGTGTATTAACCATATAGTGAAAGAAAACAAAAAGACACGGTAAAAGTGAAATTATTTAACTTACAGTTAAATATAATTGATAAGGTTAAAATAATATCCTAAACTTGTCTAAATCCTATTGGCTGATAGGATTTCGACCCTTCCCCACTTTAGCTTCGAAATAAGACCCTTTGGAACCATTATAAACCGATTTTGACTTTAATATAAAATAATATTTTGAGATATTCCTAAGGTGCCCCTCTCCCCCCTTATAAAAGGGCACCTCCTCCCCCTCCTCCTCACACCAATTTGAGCACTCAATCTCGGCAAACCCCTGCCATTTTATCCTCTCCACTTCCCTAGAATAATCCTAGAGGTCCTGGTCTTCTTCAAAGACCAATATTAGTTCCCTAAGTGAAGGATTCAAAGAGGCGTTCCAAAGAAGAGGTAATATCTGTTACCGATCTTTTCAATTTCTTTCTTCTTCAACTTCTTATCCTTTAGTTGTTTCATGATAAAGTAATAACATCAGTATTACTTACATACTGATATGTTATTATAAATATAAAACAACCCTAATTCACCTTCTATCCATCCTACGGAAAAATGAAATCACCGCGCGTGCGTACGTACGGAATACCGTCTCCACGCCGTGGTGTAATCTATTTTCCACCATCACTTTACAAGGATGGGTATAATGGTGTAATGAGTAACTATTTATGATTATTATAAAGTAATATTGATACTGAAATAATATATATATATACTCCAATACAATTCCACGATCATAGGAACGATATCATCACTCGTGCGTACGTACGGAATACCGTCTCCACGATGTGAAGAGAATCGTTCTACATGATCATCATTACATAATAATTATATAAATGAATTGAATGAATAAATATGATATATGTTACACTAATACCATTCTGGATATAAGGTATCTATAATCTTAAAATATGAATAAGAATTTATTCGGCAAAACACGCATAAGAACAAAAGGCAATAAAGACACGAGTAACAAGTAACAATGAAATATTACTAACAAGAAGCTAAGAATATGACCATATATGATATCATATCAATATGTATGATTTTGGAATAAGTAAATAACATTATTTAAACCATTATACAGGAGCTTCGGACACGTACAAATCAAATCGGACCTAAGGTAAGGGAAATATCACAATCTCATTTTTATCCGAGATTGTTTATTCGTAAGTATTTACTGGGGTGTATTTTATCATCCACATCCATGTTTCCTCAATATGTAATATTATTTACATCCACCTAAAATAGATTATATCCCATTTTACCCTTCGGTAAATTTTTAGTAAAGGATATGAAAGGAATCTTTTGTCGTTTTTCGTACGAGGTACTTTTTTTGACTTTTCCGACAAAAGTACGAGAAGAATTTTTTTTAACTTATACGGCATGAATGGATTTCTAAAACATTATTTCCAAGAAGTTTCCTTTACAAGTATTCAAGTTTATTTTTAATCAACTTCTTTTATTTTAAAATTGTATGACATGTTAAGAAAGGAAAAGTGTTTTTGAAGTAGAAAGGATATTTTCCTCAAGAATAAAGTTCAAGTATTTTATCAAAATTATTTTCCATCTAAGATAATAAAAGGGTTCTGTTTTTATCCCTATTATTACATGTATTTGATTATGTTGTGATGGAAACATTTTTATGAATTCCTTTATCTTATATGAATTGTTTTATGATGTCATGTTGTTTAAGAATCCCATTTTTATTACATGGGTTATGCGATGATGTATGATTTATGATTATGTGGCACACATAAGAAAGGATTCATTATAAGATGGGTGGGACCTATATCTCCCTCCAATGCATTGCGTAAAGATTTTATATCTCATGAGATAGACAGGGCTGGAATGGTAGGTTATACCGGTTCAGTGAAACAGGACTGAAACGAGGGTTACTCGATTCAGAAAGGGACTTTGTCCACTAAGATAGTCTTGGCAATGAGTCATGACTAACAAGAAATGATTTTCCATGATTATGTGTGCATGCCACAAAGTTTCAAGTTTCATGTTATGATTATGGTGATATCATTTTCACTTCTATGATTTATTCCATGTTAAGATATTATGATCTCTTTTGCAGGTTATGATTTTCAAAAAGATATGATATGATTTTTAGTTCCTTTATTTGCCCTTGCTGAGCATTTGAGCTCACCCTTTTATGTTTTCTTTTCCCCAGGTCAGGAAGATGGATATTAAGTAGAATATGCTAAAAGGGACCCTAGATATGATGAAATAAATGGGAGATACTATAGAAGATTTATGAACCAGTTGTTTATGTTTCCCAGTTTCTAAAGACACTATACCTATACGGTCCTTTCTGGTTTTTTCATATGTTGTAATAAGTGTGCTTCAATTTTGAAGTATTAAAAATGTATGTAAAGTATGGGTCGTTATAATTACAAAGAATTGATTCAGATTGAACTCTTTAGTATTTAGTATTGTAGTCCATTATAGAGCCATTGGTTGGATGCCACTAAGATGGGGTGAATTAGTGGTTTTCTTTTATGAATTAATTTATTTAATTAAACCACTTCAATTTTTTAAGGTTTGAAATCAATTCAATGATTATTTATTATAGCCATAAATTATTTTTTAGTAGTAAAATGAAATAATTTGACACATAGTATTTACAATGTTCAACATAAAATCTTACTCCTTGCTAAGTTTGTTATTCCCCCAAATATGGGTTCTGCACTATAATCTTATCATTAATTAAAATGGTCTCATGATTCCATAGAATAATGATTAGTTATACCCTCAATCAACTTATCGACCTTGATTGATTATACTTTCCAATCTCAAGCCTCTTTAACAAATGGTTATACCCCCAATTACAAGAAACTTCACTTTATATATTGATCAAGTAATATAAAGTTCACCTTTTTCTTTATAGATATATTTCTCCATGAGCATGTAGGATTCGGATTTTTCATGTACTCCCTCAAGAACATCAACAGTAGTGCTGGTCACAAAGCTACAAGATCTTGCATGATCGGGATTCTCCTCAACTTCTTCAAACACTATGGTTTGTCTCCTTCAAGAAATCTAATATTTATGTTTCCTTTTCATCTCCTAGATACGAGATTTATCGATCTATCAAATGATCTTGAACATTTAAAATTAGTTATCTCAATTCACATCATTTTCCCTTAGTACCAATAATAAATTTATATTCCCAAAATCATCATGAATATCATTCTAAAAAATATCGTAGTCAATATTTAAATATTTGAATTAAAAAATCCCCATGATATTTGAAAGTAATATATTCACATTCAAATTAGACAATATTTTTCTGGTTAATTATTTAATTAAATTCTATTAAATTACTAATTAAATATTCTTTTTAAATATATTGAAGAAACCACATTCATATTTCAAAAAATATATAAATATATATATATTCACCTCTTCATTTTAATTATTGAAATACTTGGGCCATCCATACTTATAGAATGTTCAAATAACCCAAATAATCAATATTTCCACATATTCCTCCTTCATGTGGTGTGGATCTCTCCATCGACCATAACATGAATCATGATCACATTTTTGGTTGTAAAGTTTTTTGCATGAATATTAAAATATGAACATCATCATATTAAATTCTCACTTCAAAATATTCAAATTATAGAATCCTATATAATTTCAATCCATATGTTGATAAAAATCACATTAATTAATGACTGGTGGAATTCATGTATGTGAGAAATTTCTTATGTGGTTCACTTCATCAATCTCAAAACAAACAGTTATATTTCTCTAAAGATTTACATGGTTCACATTAGAAACATCACAAAAATAGGTTACAAGGATCACACCGGTTATGTGATTCACATTAACTTGATATAAATAATTTTCTACGTGGTAGCATTTTAATATGCAGATTCACCTGCATCAGTGGATTTTCTTATGTCATTGGATCGTCTATGTGGTAATTTTGCCTATGTGATTATGTCGAATACACCTATGTTTCATGAATCACCTAGGTAGATAAATACATCACATATTCGTACATGTTGTAAATTTTCCACTGTATATTTTCCAACAAGCTCAAAATGCTTATGTGAATCTAGGAAATTATAGATTTCACTCAAACACACTTATCTATTCTCTGTTTGAATTCCAAGACTTGTCAACCACTTCAAAACTTCTCAAATATATTGTAGATAGTGCCCCTTCCTCCAAAAACAGATGTATTTAATTCCATTGAATATCATCTTATCAATATTTATAATTCATGAATGCAACATTGTCTTTAATACTTTCATTATCCCTTCATGTAAATAGCCTCACAATCCATTTTCCATAAAACATGTAAGAAGCTCCGCCATTTTAGAGTCTTAAATGGATGATCCATCAATCATGAAACATAATGTATTTTTATGAATCCATATAAATCCCCCAGGTATCACTATTAACTCTACTAAACACATATTAAAACATTAACAATAAATGAAATAATTACTTCATCACAACAATCTCCTCCTTTTATTTTTTTGAAATACAAATACTCAATAACAATATGTGTTCTTGGATGGATTCTCTCATTCTCCCCCTTATTAAAAATCAAATGAAAAGGTTAATTTGAGAGTATTATCATCTATTCTTGTGAATTTTAAGTCACTCACATTATATTCCCCCTTTTATGAGAGAATTATGTTATTACATGGTTCTCTTATAAAACATCCTTTAGTTGGTCAACTATAAATATACATGTGAAACCCTAATATTCTATCTATAGAATACTATGCATGTGATATCATGCTAATAATTTCTTATTTCTCACATATGAGACTATATAAAATAATATTTTTTAAAAAATAAATATGTAACTTATACACATCTCAACAAACACAACAAAATATTTCATGTCCAAGCCATGTAACTCCCCTTTGTTATCATTTCTTGATAACCAAAACTCTTCCCAATTTATTAAAATCATAAAATTGGTTATATGTGTGAATATCATACCTCAACCTATACGTTTTCAAAGCTACCCATAAATTCCCGGTTTACTAGAAAACTTGATTGGTAGTTACCTCCCTAGATTAATCCTTCAAAATAGGTGCACTCATCTTCTTCCATTTAGTGGAATCCATTGGACTCAATGAATTAAAATTTATTCATGTTGTCCAATAGAGGAATCCTCAAGCTTATACATTATTTTAATGTGTGTACAATATTAAAATTTGTCCTTCAAATTTCTTCATATTAGTTTAATCAAGAATCATGAATAGGGAATAAGTAGGTGCCTATTAATTTATTAGAAACAATATTTTGGGTGGTAGATTCCTCTCAAACTGGGCCATTATTTCCATCCAATCTCATCATGGCGAGTTCTCTTCGGACTCTTCTTTATTTTTTGTGTCTCATTTTTTTAAATCTTCTTTTTTCCCTTGAACTTATTAATTATGTGGGATATATTTTTCACCTAATTTTTTTGAGTCTTTAATAATATAGTATTTGATAAATTCTCTTCAATTTTCACCTCAATTTATGTGTCTAATTTATTTCATTATCCTTGGTATGTTATTTAATTTCCATAATTGTTTATACAATTTCTATTGATTTGGAAAAATAACTCAGCTCTCAATCTTAACATTATCATTATTCACAGAATCTCTATATGACTCACCACTGTTTTTATTTTGAAACATATTTCCTTTCACTTCATATAGAATCTCTCATTCAATATTGATGATGCTTACATCATACTTGTTACCTTCTAAACTACATCTTCCCTAAACTTATTTAAAGAACTAAAATTTGTTTTGCGAAACTAGTTTTGGTGAATATTTTTTCATAGGTTATTTACTATTATATTTTTCTCTCTGATGTTAACTAATTATACAATTCTATTCTTGTATATTTATTGTTAAAGACAAATTGAACCAGTAAGAATATGCTATGTGTCCATGCTTATGAAAACACAGGAAGAACCCTTGAAATTTTATTCTTCTAGATTGTTTCCTAATAGTTATAGATTTGTGGTGTTACAGACTTATTGAAATATCAGACTAACTATTCTTAAGTACTTGTCGCATCCTTTGAATATTTCTCTTTCCCATTGATTTGGGAAAGAATATATCACTTTTATTCTTAGTTCATGCATGTTGAGAATTATTTTTTCACCTTCACTATTAGATTGAAATCTTGTAGTTGATACAGATTAGGTTTAGATTTAGCTTGCCTATTTGGATCCTTCATCTAACCTATGTTGGAAGATTCACCTTTAAACTTAGTTGGGTTTTTTAAATCTTCTTTTCTCGTATTTAGTGCATTGATTGAATATTTTTTTTCTTTTTCATTAGGGATGAAGATATTCCCTTCTTCCCTATTCTTTGAATTTTTGGGTAAAATGTTTCCTTTTTTGGTCTAAAATTTCTCTCGATTTTTTATATTGTATCCTCCTTAATTGTGGTCTTCAATTATTTTCCTGAATTATCATGTTAGGTGCATATTCCAATTCATTGTTCCCAAACATTGAGTAGTGCCAACAATATCATGTGAACCTTATTTTTTTCTTTTTAGTATATTTTGTCCATATTTCACAGGGTTTTTGCCTTTTTATTTTTGAGTGGAACCACCGAACACTTATTGGTGAAAAAATATTCATACATCTAGTCACATACACCCTTGATGTGGGGGTTTATCAGTTTTTTTTACCATCTATATTTTCTTAGAATTTGGTCTGAAGTTTATGCAAAAAATTTAGACAACATTAGTATATACGAAATTTTCTAGATTATGGTAGAACTTTCTGCTAGATGATGTTTTCTTTTCATTCTAGGATGATCTGATTATCTTTTTAGAGTCATGAGCCTCAATGAATTTTTTTGGGGTAATATCTATTTTTTCATCAATATGGGAATTTCTACCTTGAGTTGATTCCTAATTTTTCAATATCTCCTCCAAATGATCATATTTTTTTTATTGAGGGAGTTCTTCTTATCCTCAATTGATCTCAAAAAGTCTTTATAATATCACTTTATCTTAAATATTTGATCATTATAAATTTTGGTTGAATCTTGTAAATTTTTTTTTTTCAATCCTTCAAAATGAGAATCAGAAAATTCGGGATTGAAAAAACACGTAAAGTATAGGTATTGTTTTCCCATAAATGGTAATAAATAAAAATAAGCATTCACATAGATCAAGTAGCTAGGTCGCACAAGTCACATAACCTTTAATAAGACACATGATCACATAACCATATGAACACCATTTAATGTAATGTGCACTTAACATGATCTTTTCATTGATCACATGAAACTTCATAGATAATCCCTCTATTTAATGTGATTCCTTATTTTATTTATGTGACTGACACCATGATAATATGCTCATGTGAAGGGATTACAATGTTTGTGTGATCATGTGCTTCATGTGATCAATTCATAGGTCCTAAAAAAGATGTTATATATTATAATTAGATCACAAAAATTCAATTTTTCATCCAGAATTAATCTTGAAAATACATTCATATATTTTAACACTATCTCATGAAGGATCTCATGCATATTGGTTGGGTCATGAAAATGACCTCAAACATATCAACTCGATTGTGCAATTCTATGGTGGGAAAGAAATTCAATTTCCAAAGGAATCACACAAGGATAAAAATGATAGTATCCATATATGATTTGAGTTTCAATGATCTTCACTCAATTGGGTTTCATGATTAGTGTGATCTATTCATGAACCACGTGAAGGATTTCAGACATGTTATACTAACTTTGTTAAGAACATTTTCCATTTCCACAATGATCTTGTGACGCCCTTGAGGAAAAATAGTGAAAAATTATTGAAATTTTCCAAATAGATCCATAAATAAAATATATAAATGATAGTATACTTATGTTAAGTGAGTTACCTTGATCTTAGAGTGATGTTATCACATGCATTGCATGAACGGGTTATTGATCACTTGAAATCCCTTCGACATTCCAACATCGATATTTTGAAGGCCCTATGATAGGTTGACTGATCTCACAATTTTCTTTTTCCATGTGTCCTCATCTAGCAAAATCTATTTGGAATCATGAATTTCTCCTGAAAAGACACTTTGACATGTCATCCTGATCTTATTAAGGCGCTGATACATCTTTGTTAGATCATATGTAAGCCCATTGAACAGACATGGGTTCAATAAATTTGTTAATGATGGGGTGATCATGTGGTTTATATTTATCAGGGAAAAATAGAACACGTCATTAATGACATGTGACTTGATCATGAAAAGTGCATTATATATTATCTACCAATATGAAGAACATGATTCCTCTACCAACTCAAGACAAGACATGAGACTTAATCACCATAAAATGTGTCACAGATATGGAGAGGTTATGCCAATAAAAACACCCCCATAACACATAGAAATAACAAATAAAGTCAATAATGGACTTTTCAAAGTATGGGATTTGGTAATCTCAGGAGTCTTCCACCTAATGATTTTGGTGAGAAACTTAAGGGATTACATTTTAGGTTTATGTGATTTACATAAACGACACATTTATCTCATGAAGGGTATTTAGCATGTCATTTTATTCACATTAATGAACTTTTTCATATTGGATCGATCACATGATGTATCCATAGGAAAATGACTAAGAAACATTTAGGATTTTACATGAAAAATGCTGAAAATGATGGAAACTTAATGAAAAGGTAGATGTACTATTTTTAATGTGAAGGGTTATGTGTTGATAATTATCTGTTCAATGATCATATGATAATATTCAAACACATCAAGAGGATTATGAAAATCCCTTTGGACATGTCCACCAGATCATGAAAAGTCTCTAAGAAGTATACACTAAATCATGTGAAGATACCTGTGCATGCAAGGTGGCTCAAGTGACCATCCTTAGATATGTTAGGTAGATCTTGAGAAACTCCTAGGTATGTCTATCAGTTCAGATGATATCCCTGAAACATGTTGAGAATGTCATGAAAATACACTTGCATGTGTCTGTCTGATCATCTAAT
This sequence comes from Viscum album, assembly GCA_963277665.1. Classification (NCBI taxonomy): domain Eukaryota; kingdom Viridiplantae; phylum Streptophyta; class Magnoliopsida; order Santalales; family Viscaceae; genus Viscum; species Viscum album. The sequence goes on along the minus strand of OY728137.1, from coordinate 1,019,849,901 downwards.
ATACCCTTGATCGCGTTGTCAACCGTAACAAATTAGTTGTTTATTTTTTTACTATAATTTCTATAGTATAATAGGAACCCTAAGTCATCTCTTAATGGAGCCTTAGAGCATTAGTTTAAAATGAACGTTTTTATTAAGAAAAATGGAATTGGTTTTTGGAAAAACATTGGGTTTGAGGATCTAAGAAGCCAAAATAAAATGGAGAGTAATAAAACAAAGAATAAATTAACAGAATGAATTCAGCATGATCAGCTCAAGGAAATCTCAAGATGCGCATACTTCATCGCTTCAAGAGAAAGGGTTATAATCATTTAATATCTCAGTTGTAACAACTATAACCAAAATGTTGCTAATTTAAAACTAGTATTGTAATGACCTGAAAATTTATGAATAAAATTCCATTTCTTTTAATGTCTTATAGAAAACACATGCACTATTTTTATTCTTTTTATTATTTTTATTATTCGGTTTAAATGACCATTATGTATCATTACATTTGATAATATAGTCGCTGAACAGTGATCAAATTATTGATAAAAATTGGAGTTTTTTAAAAATAATCCTTTTGACATAAACAAATGATGGAATGGCCTTATCTAGTAGACTCAGGTTGTACAAAGCACATTTTTCAGAGCATGGAATGAAGGTAGCAACACTTGGATTCTCTCTTTACCAATCCCAAGAAAAGTTTCAACACATTAAGCTTGAATGGAATTTCCTATTGTATAAGTTCATGTTAATAGAGATTACCAATCGAGAGATGTTATCTAAACCACCCCAAGATTTTGTCATCATCACACATCTTACCCTTAGGTTTTACATGGGTGTTATAAGGGGTTATGAAATAAGGTATTATTTTCTTGTTGCAAAATACATTTTTTAAATAAAATTCTTATTCCATCAATTCGTTTATGAAAATAGTCTTCCTTAAAAGTGACGAATTTGATAAATTGTCTTTTTAGGTAAAAATGGTACTTTTGAGAAATATATACATTATATTAAACTATGGTTTTTATTAATAATATTATAAAAAAATATTATAAATAATTAATCTATCAGTTCCTTATCTATAAATGATTAGTTAATCAATTTGATAAGAGTTATATTTTTTATACGATAAAATGATAAATGTAATTTTAAAGAACTTATTTTAAATAATTAATGAATTTTTTATATAATTAATTATTTAATAATATATTAATATCAAATTAGTTTTATTAATAATAAATGAGTATATAATTTTTTTGAAGTCAAATACAATTTTTATTACGGTTTGAAAACAATTTTTGTCAAAACCTGTGAATATTCAATAAATGTCGGTTTTCATTTTAAAAGTGAAAATTTGAAAATTTATAAAATTATTTAGATAAAATGGATATTTTTTTGGAATTGGGCTGTATAAATTATTCAATAGTGAATGTTTCATAATTTTCTGATATAGTTAATTTTTTTTGGGTAAAAATAAAATACCGTATAAATAAAATATGTGTTTTATGACATCATAATAACCAAAAAATGATGTAATTAATACAATAATTTGTATTTTAAGCCCAATATATGTTTTCCCATTAAATTAATTTGATTTTAGATTTTTTACTTATTTTATAAATCCTTAGTGAATCCTTCAAAACGTATAATATACTTTATGATTTGAAATTCATTTCTTTAATAATGTGAATCACCTCCACATAATCAAGCTTAATATTTTAATATGTTATCCCATTGGCTTTATAAAATAATTCTTTCCACTACTATTTGGAAAAAACAATGGGAAAACCCATGGGAAGGTTTGTGGTTTTAATATTTAATTATATAGATTCTGAAACCTAAGTTTGTGAAATATTGAAGAATTACCCTCTCATTTCCTATATAAAACCACCCAAGATCCCACATATACTCACTAAAATACTTGGAGAATGACCTTAATCTTCCATCATCTCTCAATAATCCTCCAAATCTTCCCCAAGCTCTCAATAATCCCCTCCCCATGCTCTTGAAGTCACACACTCAAGTAAGGGATTCTCTCCTTTCTCATTTTTACCCATGTTTCTAAATGTTGTAATACCCTTTTACATTCAATTAAAAATGTTGGATTATTATTTATCACCTCACAAATATTGTACTTCTTATGTTTTAATGATGATATACTACTTTCTATCTCATAAATGTGTTTTCTGTACACCTGTTACCATGCTGAAATTCCATAAGGGATTTCCCTTTCCTTATTCTCATCCAAGTATTTCTCCCATATTAGGAATCTAAATTAAATTTAATATTTTTGTATATTATGGTCCATGACACCCTTACTATCTATTTCATTTATAAATGATGAGATACCAATTTCTCTCTCATCTACCCAACTTATGAATTTACATAAGATGATGTTATGCTGCTGAATTTGCACTGCGATTTTCCAAGCCAAAATCATCGTGTATTGAATACCATACCCATATCTCTATTAATGTTTTTAAATGTTATGAACATATACTTATTGAATAGTAATTAAATTTATGTATTCCACATTACTTAATCATGTAATAACTTGTGATGTTGAATGATTCCATGTTATATGATCCATGTGGCACACTTATGCATGAAATGAAATGTTTATAATGGGTGCACCCTAATAGCGCTCCAATGCATTGGGTAATGTTTAGTATCATGATATTCCATGTGAAATTAGGGTTTAATAATGTTAATTCATGTGAAATGAGGGTATAATCATGTTAATTCATGCACAATTAGGGGTTAATCATGCTCATCCATGTGCAATGATCCTTGGTTCATTCGAATATCATGTTGTATATTGTTGCCACATTTCAATGTTATGATAATCATGCTATATCACGACTCTATGTTCATGTTTATCTTATGATCCATTGATATTCCTATTTCCTAACACATATTGTACTCTCCAGTTTATGAATTTTTTACTCCCTTATTGGGCTTTATAGATCACCCCTTTCGGATGTATGTCCTCGGGTTATCCCATGCAGTTTTCAGTAATAACAAATTAGTCGGTCACGTCAAATAAGTATGGAATAAATATGTTTTATTTTATGTTTTAAGTTGTTATTTAATGTTCCTAATATCCAAATACACTAGACCTATCTATCCTCAGATTTTTCTTAAGTAAACATTTATGTAATAAATCATGTTTAAGGGTGTAATAAAGAGATGGGTTGTTATACTTGGTATCAAAGGATAGGTTTAGTTATTTTTTAGGATACGGTTTATAAAACTATAGTGAAGGGATTATGGATAAGACTGATTATAATAAAATAATCCTTAAAATATGGTTATTATATATTATGTTGATTATCGAGCAAATACTCCCCTTTCTAGATACGAACAAGTAGAGGTGGCTCTAGCACATATGTATATTGGGGTAAATCCGGAAAACACCAATTTGAACTAGTCTTGAATGGGAACTGGTGCACGATAATGAGCCTTACTGCACCCTTGTTTCAACACTCCCTGGGGATATGGTTTTTTAAATTTTTATGCTTAGTATGGTCCGTTATTAAGGGAATAAAAAATTCCTCTAAAAATATATGTTGGGAAGTAGATCATGGATAATACACATTGAGGTATATAAATTAATAAGTTAAGGAAATTAGTTCTATTAATAAGTTATCATTTTTTTAATTGTATTAACCTTTATGTGTTTAATAAACATACCCCTAACTTTCCTTTTATTATATCCAATGGCTGGTAATAAGAGGACTCAGGCTAACAACCGATGCGCATATCAATGTGATTACTATTCTAATGAGATGACCAATCTGATTGGAGGGGGAATCACAATCTTAGTCATGATACTCTCTCAGTTAATTCATGTTTTGAATATAATAATGGGGACATAGGAATTTTCAAACCCCCTAATAATAAAAAAAGTCGTAATTGAGAGCTTAATGAGACAAAGTCCTACTTTAAATGGATCATCTGGTCTATCAATTGGTGAACAATGGACCAACTCTGTTAACAAGATCTTATCCATCATTCAATGTTCCAAACAAGAAAAGTTTATTCTTGGTTCTTATCAAAAGGGGATTTAAGCTTATCCAAAGTGTATATTTATAAAAAATAAAGATCCTGATGAATAGATCGAGGTGATGAAATTGAAGGATTTTTGGAAAAAACATTTTGATAAATATTTTTCTTGCACCGCCTGACTTAAGATGGAAAGGGACTTACAAACCCTCAAGAAAAACAATGATGAATCCATCAGATCGTATGAGTAAAACTTCACAAGTCATGCACTATACACCTCTGGATTCTTCGTTACCCCTGAATGTAAGGTTGAATTCATCTTTGTTGGGATAAAACCTAGCCTACAGAAATCCCTAGTTGTAACGTCCCGCGTCCGGAGCCCCTCCACTGGGGCCCCGTACCCGGTTCTCCGCATGACCTCAAGTGCATTTCCCCGAATTCCAGAGGCTTCCGACTAGCAGCAAGGGCCTTGGTGAGTCAGTGGGGAAACTATTCCCTCATTCGGTAAGGTATACAAGGTAAGAAAACAACAATAAACAGCAGAAGCAGGAAACAACATGCATAACAATAGAAATTAAACAACAGAAGCAATGTAGATATATAACTATGATGACAATGATGCAGCAGGTACAAGTATCTACAGAAAATAGAAAACACAACAACGTGCTAAAATACAGCTGAAACCAAGTGCAAGAGAAAACAAAGAAAGCTCCTCAGCATCGCGAGCAATGGCTCGGTCCCATGCTCCCCAGCTCCTGGTGCAATCAAGATCCTGAAGTAGAAGGGCGCTTGCCCTTATCTATACCTACACCAACATAGTCTGCTTGGGCCCAAAAGCATTTCCCAAACAGGGTGTGAGATATAATCCCAATAGGCAATCACCCAAAGATTTATGCCTAATAGTCAATGAATACATGGCAGTAAATAAACAAGAAGTAGTAAACAGAAAAGCACATGTAGCTACAATCCACAGTTCCAACATGTAAAGTACACAAGAAAGAAACCAGCAACAAGAAGAAAATAGGTAACCCTCTAGGTAGCTCTCACAGTATAACCCCTATGGTTCAACCTATAGTACTAGAAACCCTCTGAGAGGCACACACGGTCTCACCCCTCTGGTTCAGCTACGTAATTAAGCAGAATCCTTGGGGAAGCACTCACCGTCAATTCCCCCTATAGTCTCGTATCGTGTTAAAGTCTCTCTGGGGAAGCACTCAATGTCAATTCCCCATGTGGCCCACGTTGTAGATCTACAGACTCTCTGGGGAAGCACTCAACGTCAATTCCCCCTATAGTCTTGCATTGTAATTAAAAGACACTCTGGAGAATCCCTTCCATCAATTCTCCCTTTGGTCTACTACTCTAAGTTCTCACAGTCATAAGTATAACTAAACATGCTCAACACGTGTGTATCATCCAAGTAAACCTCAAGAACTACTTGGCTATCAACTAAGGCTCAACAGCAATAATAAAACAACAGTTCCACTATCCTACGACTAGGCATGGCAACTGGCAAAACGCCAAACAGGAAGAACAAGCATGGAAAAGCAATCTGAGCACAAACAAATTACTCTAATCACAAGCAATAACCTCTACTAAAGCAATCAAGAAAAGAAGGCAAGTAACAAGGGAAAAACAAGAAACACACAATACCCCGTTCAAGGGTATTGGTGAAAATTACCCAAAATATTCATCAACATTCTACGGAAAGGCACAAACCATCTACCTCGATCCTAGGAGATCGATATATGTGAACCTCAACGACAGATTCCCCTTATAATGACATAGATCTGTGAAAACGCACAAAATTTTCATCCCACAATAACTTGAAAACAAGTAGGAATCAAGAAGAAAAGCACAAGAATAAGGAAGAACTCACCGCTGTGATTCCAACGCAATCAACCGTGCTCGAATCGGAGAACGGATGACGAGGAAGGACTCCATCGAAGATCCGTCCGTACGGATGCCCTCAGACAGTCAAAAACTAGAGAAGAAGTCGTTCCCGGGGGTTAGGCGCGGCCCCGGTCCCTTTAATGAAAAGAAAGAAAGTACACGGCGTGTACTGGGTCCTTTCCGTACACTGCCAAAAACGGCCTCCACGTCACCCCTACACACCGTGTGTGTGGCCCGGGCACGGCCAACACAGGGTTTGGAGCCAGATCAGAGTACACAGCATGTACTCATAATGTACATGGCGTTTACTTTGAAAATTTCCAGAAAAATCATTTTTCTTAAAGACTCCAGAAAAAATGAAAAAGACACTTGAACGAAGATCCGGGTTCTCACACTAGCGATTTGTACCATTGATAGCTATGAAATAATTATCTGATGTGACATCAAACTTGAAATAGAGATCGAATAAAATCAAGGGAAACATGGGGATAAGTAGAAGAAGGTGGACTTTAATTCTTGTGGTCTGATGGATAAATCCAATAGAGCTAAGAAATCTCATCACCCCACCTGCCAAAGTGCGGAAAGAAGCACCCTGGAAATTTCCTACAGGGGATGATGAAAATCTTTTGGTGTGGAAGAGAAGGGAAGCTGGCCAATAACTATTGACAAGAAAACCCCAATACTATGGCATAGGAAAATAACTCTCCATTCTACCCTTAATTAATTGTTCATTTCTACAACTACAAATGAACTAGGGCACTTTACGAACTAGTTTCCTGCACCTAGAGTTTTTAGAGGAAACCAAAAACCTCCAAGGTAGAAAGGAAGAGTTTTTTCCATCACTAATACAGAAGTGAATCCTGAAAATGAAGTGGTGATAGATACGCTAGTTATTCAATCAAGGATAGAAAAATGTACTTTTTGATTCTGGATCTATGCATTCTTTTATATCCCAAAATATTAGTAGAACAATCCAAACACCAACAAAAATCATGGAATTGGATATGTCATTGAGAATGACAAATGGGGAAATTATTTCGTCCCATGAATATAACTCCTACCCGGTTACAATTTATGTATTGAACTTCCTAAAGAACCTCATCATAATCCCTCATGTGTATTTTGGGGTAATTCTTGGAAATTATTGGCTTTCTTTATATAGATCCAACATAAATTTCTGTTATAGGAAAATCACACTCCATTTGGAGAATCAACGCCCGATTATATATAGGTTCAAGGAGGAGGATGAATCTTCTTTAGAAACATCATCTCAAGAATGGATATTACTTCTTTATGAGCATGAATATCATTCTCAGTTGATTGAGTCTACGTAAGGAACCATCCTTGATGAAATTCTTATTGTGAGGGAATTTACTGAAGTGTTTCCCGAGGAATTTCATGGTCTTACTCCCTGAAAGGATGTTGAATTCTAAATTGATCTCATGCCTCGGGCATTTCTAATATCCAAAATCCATATAGAATGGCTGTTAAGAAGCTTAAGGATATTAAGGAACAACTACAATAAAAACTAGATAAAGGGTTTATTCACCCAAGTGCATCACGATGGGGTGAACAAGTCCTCCTCATCAAGAAGAAGGATGGGTTAATGTGCCATTGCATTGATTATCGTGAGCTCAAAAAATCATGATAAATAACAAGTATCATTTTCCATGAATTGATGAATTTTTCCATTAGCTATGTGGAGAACAATACTTCTCCAAGGAGGATCTATGGTCAGGATACTACCAAGTAAGGTTAAAGGAGGATGATATCCCCATGATTGATTTTCATACATGGTACAGTCACTTTGAATCCATAGTAATGCATTTCAGACTAACTAATGCTCAATAAATCTTCATGCACTTGATGAATATAGTCTTTATAGATAAACTCAACAAATTCATGGTAGAATTTATTGATGATATTATAATATACTCCAAAACCAATTAGGAGCATCTAAGAATACTACTAGAGACCTTGAAAAAGAAGATAATCTATGAAAAGTACATCAAGTGTGATTTATGGTTGAATGAAGTCATATTCTTGAGGAATATCATCACAAGAAATGGGATATCTATGGATACCTCCAAGAAAAATTCAATTGAGGGATGGATGATGCCAACATCTATGATAGATATCCTTAGCTTCCTTTGTTTATCTAGATATTATCATTGATTTCTTGGAAAATTCTCATGATTTTTAAACACTCTTACCATGTTTACTCTGAAGGGAGTCATGTTTTCTTAGAATGCTAAATGAGAAGAGAGTTTCATGGAGTTGAAAATGAGGATTATCACTATGATCGTTCTCACACTACCCCCAAGTGGATAACTTTTTTAGGTATTAGAAACTCTTAGAAGAATGTAATGGGTTATGTGTTGATGAAGAATAAAAAATTCATTTCCTATTCTTTATGGAAATTGACTATTCAATAAAAGAACTATCCAACACATGATCTGAAGTTGGATTCAAGGATCTTCACTTTGAAAATTTGGAAAAATTACCTCTTTGGGGAAATGTGTGAAATATATACGAATCACAAGAGCATCAAGTATTTATTAACAGAGAAATATTTGAATATGAGCCAATGAAGATGGTTAGATCTGATCAAAGACTATTAATGGTCATTCCATAACCACCATGGGAAGGATAACAAGTTGGAAGATGCTTTAAGTATAAAGGACCCAGTGATTCTATCATTATTGTGAATTGAAAGGGATCTAATATTCTTAGATTTTATGAAGATGGACATGGGAATCATAAAGAAGGAAACATCAACAATCCTTTCACTAATGACTGCTCAACTGTATCTTTTGGAAAGGTTAAAGAATGATCAAAATGATGATGTTGGAATTTAGAAGAAAGCGGAAACAATCCAAAAATGGAAATCCTTAGAGTTCAATGTTAATAAAGAAGGAATTGTGATATTTGGTTCAATACTATGTCTTCCATAAAATCTGGAGATAAATAAAGTACTTTTTGAAGATGTGAAAAGTTTGAATTTCTCCATTCACCCAAGAGACAAAAAAGATGTATCGATATCTCTAATACCATTATTGGTGGGATAATATGAAGAAAATGATTTCAGAGTATTCATCAATGTTCGTGGTATGTCAGTAAGTGAACGCTAAGGGAAAGAAGTCTAATGGTATGATGAAACCATTACCCATACCAACATGGAAATGGGAAAACATCACCATGGACTTTGTCACCAGACATCCAAAAATATCCAAAAGAAACAATGTTATATGGGTTATTGTGTATCGTCTTACAAATACATAACACTTTAATTACATTCGAGAGGATTTCTCATTGAATCAACTAGCACAAATATACATAAAATAAGTTGTAAGGATGCATGGAGTACCTCTATTGATTGTATCTGATCAAGATCCAATATTTACCTCTATGTTCTTGAAGAGTCTCCAACATTCTCTAAATACTGAGCTGAACTTTAGTATGGCTTACCATCCTCAAAATGATGGCAAATCTGAGTGGACTATCCAAACACATGAGGACATGTGGAGATCATTCTCAATGGACTTTGAATGAGGATAGAATATATATCTTTCTCTGGTTGAGTTCTTTTACAACAATAGTTTCCACTCAAGAATCCAAATGTCTCCTTAGTAATCCCTTTACAGGAAGAGTTGTAGAATAGAAGCATGTTGGGATGAAGTTGGGGAGCGAAAACTTCTAGGTCCAGAAATGGTCGAAGAAATGGTGGAGAAGGATAAGACCATAGAGTAGCACACTAAAGCTACTCAGAGTCAACAAAAGCCTTATGCTGATAAACATCAACCAGACCTATATTTTGATGTTGGATACATGTTATTCCTATGAATATCAATGTGGAAGAGAGTTATGAGATTTGGGAAGAAGGTAAATCTTAGTCCAAGGTACATATGCCCTTTTTAGATCCTTGATTGCATTGGAGAAGTGGCCTTTTGGAAAGCACTCCCACCAAACCTATCTCAAGTACATGATATGTTCCATGTAGCACTCTTGATGAACTAAATACATTACCCATCACATGTAATCAATCTAGAGGTGGTACCATTAGATAATGACCTCTCCTATGAGGAGAATCTGGTGATGATCTTAGATTGTATGAAAAAATGGTATAATAAATAAGACGATATCCCTCATCAAGGTGTTGTGGTGAAACCAAAATATTGAAGATGAAACTTGGGAACCAGAGGAAGTGATGAGGTAAAGTACCCCTCATCAGTTTTAGTGTGGGAAAAAGAAATTTCGAGGGATAAATTTTTTAAAGAGGGAATGTTGTAACTACCCGATCATTTATGAATAAAATTCAATTTCATTTAATGTATTATATAAAACACATGCACTATTTTTATTCATTTTATTATTGAGTTTAAATAAAAGTTATGTATCATTAAAATTGATAATATAACCATTTAACAATGATCACATGACAGATATACATTTATGGTTCTTAAAAATAATTCTTTCGACACAGACAAAATAGAGGATGGCCTCATCCAGTAGACTCAGGTCATACAGAGCTCATTTTTTGGAGGTGGGAATCTAGGTAGTGTCACTGGTATTCTCTCTTCACTAAGCACAAGTGGATATTCAACATGTTAACATTGAATTAAATCTCCTACAGAAGAAATTCAAGTTAATATATATTACAACCCGAGCGATGTTATTCAGGCTACACCAAGAGTTTGTCACCATTGTACACCCTAACCTTAGGTCTTATATGGGTTTTATAAGGAGTTATGTAATAAGGTATTAGTTACTTGTTGTATAATCCATATTTATAAAGGAAATTCGTATTCCACCAATTCCATTATGAAAAAAGTCTTTTATAAAAGTGACGAATTTAATAAAATCTTTTTAGGTAAAAATGGTACTTTTGAGAAATATATATAATATATTAAAATATGGTATTTATTAATAATATTATAAAAATAATTCTTATAAATGATGATTATATCATTTACTTATCTTTAAATGATTAGGTAATTAGTTTGATAAGAATTATATTGTTTGTACGATATAACTAAAAATGTATTTTTAAATAATTTATTTTAAGAAATTAGTGAATTTTTAAAATAATTGATATTTTAATAATATATTTTTTCAAATTAATTTTTCTAATAATAAATGAGGATATAATTTATGTGAAGTCAAATGAAATTTTTATTAAGGTTTGAAAATTGTTTTTGTCAAAACCTGTGAATTTTCAATAAATTTAGGGTTTCGTTATAAAACTAAAAATTAAATCATTTAGAATATTATTTAGATGAAATGAATATTATTTTTGGAGTCATTATGTATAAATTATCCAATGGTGAATTTTTCATTATTTTCTAAGGAAGTTGAATTTTTGGGTAAAAATGAAATGTTGTATAAATAAAACATGGGTTTTATGACATCATAATAGCCCAAATATAATGTAATAAATACTATAATTGGTATTCTCGACCAGATATGTGTTTTAAAATTAAAAAATGTGATTTTATATTTGTTATACTTATTTTATAATGCCTCAGTGAATCCTCCAAAATTTATAATATACTTTATGATTTTAAATTCATTTCTTAAATAATGCGACTCACCTCCACATAAGAAAGGATAATATTTTAATATATTCATCCATGGGAATTATAAAATAGTTTTATAAAATTTTCTTTGAAAAAAACCATTGGAAAAAACAATGTGAAGGTTTGTGGTTTTGAATATTTAATTATATAGATTCCAAAACCTATGTTTGTGAAATATTAAAGAATTATTCTTTAATTTCCTATATAAACCCACCCAAGCTCCCACAAATCTCCACAAAAAAAATCCTTTTATCACGTCCCTAATATTTCCTTTTCTCTCTATAATCCTCTTAAGGCACCCAAATATCTTAATAATCCCACCATTAAGCTCTTAAGGTCACAAACTCGAGTAAGGGATTCATTCCTTTCTCATTTTTACCCAAGTGTATTTATATTGTAATAACCATTTACATTAAATTATAAATGTTGGGGTATTATTTATAACATGCCCAATAATTACCACATTATGTTTGAATTATGAGATATCACTTTATCCCTCATTAATGCTTTCCATATACACGTGCTACCATGCTGAAATTTTATAAGGGATTTCTCTGTTCTTATTTCCATTCAAGTATTTCTCCCATACTATGCATCTAAATACCATTTCATATGTTGGTATATTATGTTAAATTATCCCCTTACTATATATTTCATGTATAAATGACTAGAGGCCACTTTATCTCTCATAAAACCAACTTTTGAATTTCCATAAGACGACGTTATGCTGTCGAAATTGTACTGCGATTTTCAAAGCCAAAATCATCATGTAGTGAATACCATACCCATGTATCTATCAACAGTATTCACCTTTATGAATATATACTTACTAAATTGAAATTACATGTATGTATTCAACATTTCTTAATCATGTAATAACATATGATTTTGAATGATTCCATGTTATATGATCAACGTGGCACACTTATATGTGTAATATAATGTTTATAGAGGGTGTGCCATGATAGTGCTCCAATGCATTGGGTAATGTATAGTATCATGACAATCCATGTGCAATGAGGGTTTAATCATGATAATTAATCTTAAACTAGGGTTTAATCATAATAATTAACGTGTATTTAGGTTTTACTCATGCTAATCCATGTGCAATGATCCTTGGCTCATGCTAATATCATGTTGTATATTGTTGCCACATTTCCATGTTATTGTAACCATGCTATATCATACCTTTATATTCATGTATATATTATTCTTCATTGATATGCCTATTTCCTAACATTTATTGTACTCTTCTTTTTATGCCTTTTTTATTCCCTTACTAGGATTTATATCTCAAAAATTTCTTATATATATCCTTAGGTTATCCCATGCAGTGTTAAGTACGGAGGAATGAGTTGGTCATGTCAAATCAGTTTGAAATAAAGATGTTGTACTTCATGTTTTATGATGTTATGTAAGGTTTATAATTTCATAATACACTATCCCTCTCGATCCTAAAAGTTTTCATAAGTACATTTTTATTTAATAAATCATGATTAAGTTTGTAATAATGAGAAGGGATGTTATAATGATACCTCATATGGTTTATTTGGATACACACAATGATTCACCAGATACAGCCGGTTATTGGTTGATTTGTGTTTGACTTCGTAACTGAAACTTCCAAATCCAACACATGAAGAAATTGATGCACTTTCTAGGTTTTTATGTTATTTCTTTGTGATTCCATGAAATAAGTAAACATGTAGTCGATAGTTTTATGAGAGTTCAATTTACCAATATGAACCACACTAATACTGCAATTGAAAGGGGGAAGAAGAAGTGGTGAATGGTGTGTGAAACATCACATGAATGGGTACCCACAAACAGGATCATGTGAGTTTGGAATGTCATACAAGTACATAAATCAATAAAATAATAATGGAGGATGATGAAGACAAAATAAAATTGTAATTAAAAACTTCGTTCAAATATTTCAAACAAGAATAATGGGATTACATCACATTCCCCCAGGTGATCACAAAGAGTTTTGAACTCCATTAAATGGGTGGAAGCCACAGATCTAGAAGTAGAACCTCTGATATCCTCCAGAACATATAAATATTATTAGAGGAAATATTTATGAATCCAAAATGGCATTTCCTCACCTCCTGGTCATACTCCGAAATGTGGTTACCCATGTGTTCTTTTATATCCAAGATGGGATGTGGTTTTGGCTACCCTAATTTTGAGAAACCAATTAGACCATGGTTTTGCACCACTATAAAATCCTATAGAGATTTTCACAAAACTATAAACTTGTTTTCAGACCTCCTTTATATCTCTATGTCATGTTTGGCATCTATATAATGTATTTTATAAGAGATATTTCCAAAATACTGAGGAAAACTTTTGACTATGTACAACTTCATTTTATTGGATAGATCAGTTATTTTGGGCCTCTTAATGAATGAATTGGGCTTGAGTTACTTCAAGAATTTTTCACCAATTTAGTTATGGATAAGCTAACCAAATTTTATCATATTTTAACACATGTATTTCATGGAAAATGAAAAATAGTTGATATGTATTCATCAGCTTCCATGTAGTCTAGCCCATTTTAATTCTACATCATCATGGCCTCTCTGAATAACCTCTTCCTTCAAAGAAATTATAAAAACAAGTGAAATTTAAAATATTAATATTGAAAAATAAAAAATAATTTAATCAAACATGAATTTCAATTTTTTAATAAATTTGGAATTTATGATAAAAAATCAATTTACCACAGTTGTATAAGGGACAAAATGAATAGGGAATCATGGTGTGATCACACCCCACACCTCAACATTTGCACTCATAGGAAAAGTATTATATCCTAATAAAGTCTCATTATTAAATCAATGGTGTTAAACATCCTATATTCTTTGAAATCAAATCCACCATATCTTGTTTATGAAATCAAATTTCCTATCATTTTTCTTCTCTCACATTCAAATCTGTTCAACTTCATTTGTTCACCAATTCAACATGTCGAAACCTACCTCACCAAGATATTTCCCCTCTTCACTCAAGGAACATATAAAAGTTGATTTATTATCTTTTACTAGAGTTCATTAGATCTTACCATATTCTTTCCATTATTCTATGTCATCTAGTAGAAGAAACTAGTGTGTTACTTAAAAGTACTTCCAACTGATTGTTCTAAGGTTCAAGGGTTGTTAGGATTTAATGTTTCAAAATATGAGGAAAATGAGAAGTGTTTAATATCTTATATAGAAAACATGTAAAAATTTAGAAAGTTTCCACAACAAATGTATACAATCAACCCTCACAAAGTGTATCACCTCCAACTCACTATCCCCATTGGCCATTTCTGTGGGTCACAACCATGTAGTGAATCATAATGGATAAATTACCTCTCTATCCATTTTTTTATTTTATTAATTTTTTTTGATGTACAGAACTATAACTTTTATATACAATTTTTTAGATAAAGATGAAAACATGTGTAAACAATGGTACAATATGGATTCTGAACCCACTTCCCAAGAAAAATGTTGGAGCCCATTATATCAAACCATAAAAAAGGTTATATCCCCATAATTCCCATGGAAACACATTATCCCCCATTATTTTTTAAAATAAAACCAGAATATAAACAAGGTATGGTTAGGTGGGATAAATTACCTTGTATTGTGGGTACCTAATAGGCATTTTGTGTTCTCTAAGGTTTAAAAGGGTAAACTGTCTAGGTATCCAAATATAGAGTTCAATTGAACAAATTTCTTTTCAATGAATGATTGCCTCTATCATAAACGTAGAATACTCAAATATTATGGCCTCCAATAGAATCAAGGAAAGTTCTAGTTTCTTTACATGACCTAAGACTATCAACAAAGTGATTAAAAGGAATAATATGATAAAAGGGTGTAGAAACAAGTGTTCTGGTTTCTCTCATCTTCTCAACACATTTCTTTCAGTATATTATTTTTATCTTTATCTCTCCAATATATTTATTACTCTCTATTTTACTCTTCCCTTTTCACTCTAAATACTTAAATATCTTCTCTAACTCTATTCATTCTCCTTTTTTCTCTTTATCCTCCTCTCTTTCTTTCTTTTCTTTTAATTGGTTTACACACAATTCTCTCTTTTTGTCCAAAAAAATGTATATAAAACAATATATTTATTTACATCAAAAAAAGAAAAAAAGAAAAAAATGGAGAAAGATGATGTTTACTCATTATTAGTCACTGCTTGGTTGTGACCCACACAAATGGACAATGGGGATAGTTATTTAGAGGTGATACCCTATATGAGGGGTTGTGTGTGTAAAATCATTGGGAACACTTGGGGAATTTTGGCAAGTTTTGTATATAAGATATTAAACACACCTCTTTTGCCTCATATTTTTTAAAATTGAATCCTACAAACCCTTTAACCTTATAAAAACCTATTTTATGTCCTCTTGAGTAACACACTAGTTTCTTCTAGTAGAGAACTTATAATCTTGTCATGCATATGTTAAGATCAAATGAACTCTCCGAAAAGAGAATAACTGCACTTTCAAATCTTCCTGGAGTGAAGAGGGAACATTTATATTTGAGGTAGGTTGCGACATGGATCTTGGGTTACCAAATGAAGTTGAACAAATTCAAATGTCAGAGATGAAAAATAGTGGGAAAATTGATTTCATAAGTGAGATATTATGGATATCATTTAAATGAATACAGGAATTTTTCACACCTTTGATTTAAGAATGGTCCTTGATTTGGATATAAGACTTTTACCAAGAGTGAAAATGTTTAGGTTTGGGGGTGTGATTTTAATAGGATTCACTATTCATTTCGACCCTTATACCGCTGTGCTAAACTGATTTTTTATCATAAATTAAAAATTTAAAAACTAATTGAACTTCATGTTTGGTTCATTTAAATTTCACTTTTTACGATGAAAAACAAAAAATAATTGAATCAAAATTTATGTTTAATTTTTTTATTAAATTTGTAATTTATGATACCAAATTAGTTTATTATAGTGGTATAAGGGTCAAAATGAATAGTGAATCACAGTGTGGTCACACACCCACCTAACCATTTACACATCTGGTAAAAGTCTTATATCCGAATAAAGTCCCATTCATAAATCAGAATTTGAGAAAATATACAATATTCATTGAAATGAAATTTATCATGTCCTTTTATGAAATCAATTTTTCTATTATTCTCTCACATTAGAATTTGTTCAACTTCAATTGTTCACCCATGCAACATGTTGCAACCTAACTCGCCTAGATATTTTCACACATCACTCATGTAATATATTATTGTGGATTTATGAAATTTTCATAGAGTTCATGTGATTTCAACATATTCTTCTCAAGCTTATGAGTTCTCTACCGATAGAAACTAGTGTGCTACTCAAGAGGACTTCCAACAAGTTGTTCGGAGGTTAAAGGATTGGTGGGATTTAATGATTAAAAAACTATGGTAGAAGAGGGATGTTTAATACCTTACAAACTAAACATATACAAATTCATAAATTGTTCACAATTAATATACATACTCAACCCCTCACAAAGTGTATCACCTCTAACTCACTATACCCAATTTTTGTTTGTGTGGGTCACAACCAAGAAGTGAATAATAATGAGTAAAAAACACCTTTCTTCAAATTTTTATTCCACTTTATTCGATGTACAGAACACTATTTTTATATATATAGTTTTTTTGATAAAGATGGAAACATGTGTAAAAAATGATACAATATGGTTTGTGTGCCCACTGCCCAATAAAATTTTTGGCACCCTTTATATCAATCCATATCAGTGATTCTCTCCCCACAATTCTAATGGAAACAAACTCTCACCCTGGATTTATAAAAATAAAACAGAAATATACACAATAGATAGGTAGGTAGGAATAAATTAGATTATAATGTGGCTAACTAATAGGAATTTCAGTGTCTCTAAGTCTTAATAATGGTAAAATGTCAAGGTGTCCCGAAATAGAGGTCAATTATACAAATGTATTTTCAATAAATTATTTCCTCTATCATGAATGTAGAATACTTGAATCTTATAGCTTCAAACTAAATCAAGAAAAGTTCTAGTTTCTCTACATGAATAAAGACGCTAAATAAAGTGATTAAAAGGAAGAGAAGGAAAAAATGGATTAGAATGTCTCTTGGGTAAGGGATTGAAATATTGTCCAGTGCTGATGAGGAACGGGTTTCAAAAATTTATTAAAAACCTAATAATTACTTGATAATACAAATTATAGAAAAATATTCCATATCAACATTCATTTGAAAAACATTTTTCCAAAAACAATTTTATTTTCTACAAAGTAAACTCAATAATGAAAAATAATTTTTGATATTCTCTATAAGAACAATGTTTATCTAAAAACACAAAAATAAAGAAAAAATAAAAAATAAAAAGAAATATTTTTTTTGTTTGTATTTGAGAGTTTTTTTGTTTATTTAATACTATATATGACATGTCACCCTCCCCCACACATAAAAATTACATTGTCCTCAATGAAATTATTTCATGTAAATAGACATGTAAATAATGGTAGGGAGAAAGAAATCATGGTAATTGCTGTCATATGTGGCATCCATCAGTTTTATTTCCTCATCGAGATGTTAGTAAAAATGTTCAAATAATTTTTTGAGCATCTTACCATTGAAAATAAACCACTATCCACTCTACTCATGAAAAACGTATGTAATACCAAAAGGGTAAACATTAGTAACAGTATAAGGACTAAGCCATCGGGAACTAAGATTTATTGGGTGGTGTTTTCGCCTGGAATTATAAAGGAGGACATTCTCACCAATATGAAACTTCTTCTGATAAATCATCCCATCATGGATATCCTTTTACATTAATTTATAGAATCTAGATTTCTCATATACATCAGGCATAATTTCTTCTAACATCTAAATATGTAACTTTCTATGCTAACTTATATTTGAGATATTCATATTACATTTTTTAACATCCCATTATGCATGGTTATCTACCTCTACTAGGAGGTGAAAATCCTTTCTAAACATAATATTGTATGGTAAAAATCCTATC